>CM060907.1:233261406-233886406 GCA_030737815.1 Allium fistulosum | reverse complement strand
TCAATCTAGACATGGTTTAGGTCAACCTTAGGGTTGACCCCCATAGTATATTGGTCGACCCGCCTTTGTTTTGGACGTTATTTCGTCCAGGTTTGTTCGAACACGTCATTGTTCCATTTTCCTTCAATCATGTGCGTTCGTGCTTCCATCCGAGGGTCCCTAGTGAACCTATAACGTGGTTGCACCAGATTTAATCTTCAAATCCAATGGTTTGAGATCCCTAAGCTATATTATAAATAGAACCCTAGGCCTAGGTATTTTTCTCATTTAGAGTTTCTCCTATTTGGGTTTATTGCCAAAGGCTGGACCCTAAATAGAAAAAATTTCTAAGGAGGAAATCTTTTTTATAAAAATATTCTACGCTCTAGAAGTGGATCAAGGAAGACCAAGGACTAGAGCTAAGGACCACAGGTGAGTGTTTTGAAATTATTTTAGATTTTTAAGTAATTTAAAATAATAGGGTTCTCAATAGTTGTAGTTTTTCTACAATTTTGAGATAGTTTTTATACAAGTTATTTATAGTTAACTTTTAAGTAAACTGCAGAAGTTCTTTTCAATCTATTTTATTCAGCTATTTTATTCAGTTTTTTACAATTATTTACAGTTATTTACATTTTATTTACATCTGTTTTACGTTAGAAATTCAGCCTGTAAATGTTAGTTTCTTTTTATTCTTTTTTACATGTATAAAATATTAAAAAGAGAAGAATTCGCTAATGGACTAAAATATAAGAACACTAAATTTACAGAAAATAGATGTAAAATAAGAAGAACTGTAATAAAAAGAAGATAGACTGAAATAGGCAAATTTGATATATTTGCAAGCATAATTATAACAAGTGATTATAACTAAAAAGAAAAAAATAGAAGAATAACAGAAGAGGCTTATTTTATAAGTTAAATCTAGATTAAGTCAATAAGCAAAAGACTGGTTATATCAAACAGGTTATAATTATAAAAGAAAGAGATAACATAAAAGACTTATTTTAAAACTTAGATTAAGGTAATAAGCAAATATAGCAAAAATAACAGAAGAGGCTTATTTTAAAACTTACACTAAGTTAATAAGCAAACATAGAAGAAGAGCCCATACCAACAGCATTCCCTTTCAGTCAAGAACTGATGGTCTCATAACAGATTAGGTGAGGCCGAGACATGCTTATGCTAATTAGGGTAAATAAGTGGACAATAGATAGAGGCTCAAATCTGGGGATTTGGGTAAGGGGCGCAACTAGAATTTGTTTGTTAGGACCAGTACTGGCAGCATTCCCTTTCAGACTAGGACTGATGGTCTCACAACACTTAGGTGAGGATGGGCAACATCCCTTTCAGACTAGGACTGATGGTCTCATAACAGATTAGGTGAGGTTGGGCACGGTTATGCTGATTATGGTAAATAGGAGGTGACAAGAGGGTGCGACAATTAGAGTGTACCGACGATGCCCGAGCATGCGACATTGATTAGGGTAAACAATTCGCTACTGCTTTCCATGCGCTAAACATGTGTCTTTTGCTGTGGGACCAACAGGACTGGACCAGCTCACAATGGCACAACAGAGATAGAAGGCCGATCAACGGGTAGAATTAGGATTTCAGCCTATTTAAAATAGGATTAGGATTTCAGCCTAATCACAGCAATCCAAGACAAGTGCAAACAATCACAATCAAAGCAAAAAGTCAAACAGAATCAGAAACAGTATTTTATCCCCATTTTACCTTTTATGTATTTTCCTTTTATACTAGAACTGTTGCTTAGTTTATTATCTTTATCTTGCTTAGAAATGCTAGTAATTACTTTCACTCACCAGACTTTTAGTCTGACCCACTCCTTTATTTCCCCTTTCCCCCCAATAGGCCAACAGAGTTGAGTAGATTCAGGTTGCTTGGAGATCTATTCCCAGAGTTGTAACGACCCAGAATTTTTGATAATTAAAATTCGAATATTTAATTGATTTTAAATATTAATAAATGGAATTTAAAAGTCGAATGATTTATTTTTCGAATATTGGATTTAATTTGATAATTAAATCGATAAATTAAATAGTGAAATTCCAGAGATAATTGAAAATCGAGTTTAAAATGATTGAAAATGATTTGTAAAATTTTATTTAATAATACTGGAGTTATAGAAAGGTTATAGAACTTTTAAAATTGAATTTGGAGTTAATCTGTGAAAATTGAATATTTTAATATTTAATTATCGATTGTAAAAATAGCCAATTTTCGAACAGTCTCGGATTTCGACGAAACCAATTTCATTGGATCCGTAATATTGTATTATTATCGGATTTCAATTTTCGTAATGTCCGGAGTTGTTGTGTGAGCGTACGATAAGCAAACACACTGAAATTAAATCGAAATTTTAATTTAATAACTGGTCCAAAAAAGCTATCTTCTCCATACGATCGAATTTGGACTCGGAACCTTTTCTGTTGCGTTCGGAATAGGCGTATAACATTACGAACGCCTAGCGGCACACCTCGATAGGAAGTCAAAAATTTTGGTTGACTTTATCGAACGATTTGAATTTGAAATTTAAATTGGGTATTTATATTAGTCCAATCACAGTTGAATTTCTTTCATTTCGTTACCACTGTAGCCTGTTAACTTCAGCACGCAAACGTCTACTCTTGTCCCCTTCTGTTTCTCTATCACGCGAGCAGTTCAAAAGAATATCATTTCGTTCAAAATCAAAGAACAATGGCTGAATGAATAAATGCTTCTCGTTTGAAATCTTATTTCTCCTCTTAAATCAAATTCGCGATTTCCCCTTCCCCGTTCAAATTCAAAATCGCGAGCCGGTTAAAAATAAAAATCTCGATTCCTACCATCTGCAGAAATCAAAACGAGAATTCATTCAAATCAGTTGTAATCGAAGAGGCTCGTCTCGTCCATCGCGATGCTCGAACAACTCGAGCTAAGGGATTCGCGAATCATCGCCTTAAGTAGTGGAGTCGTTCGAGAGGGCTACTCGAGATCGCGATCGACCTAGGTGCCCTAGGCATGTCGACGTGGGTGAGAAGAAGTCGCGTACGCGTACGCGGCTGCGTGGCAGTCTAGTAGCATGGCGAGGCAGTCGCGACTTGGATTTGTGGTTGCCTGAAACGTGAGGTCAGGCGAGCGTAAGGATGTCGAGTTCGTGGGATTGCAGACGGCACGCGTGGCGACTTCGTCGCGACGTCAGGCGAGGCGGCGACTCGATGGGAGGGTTTCGATCTGGGTTCACGATTTTGCTTTTGTGAGGTATATTTACCATTTATATTTTCGATTTAATATCCAAGTATGTATGAATGCATATTCACAGAAGAAAAAAAAGGGTACTGTAAGAACATGTATAGTTTTGATTTTTGAAAATATTGAGGTTTTGGATTTGGAAAAGTTCACTTAGAATTAGTTTTACAGTAAAGTTATTTGTGAATAAGCAAGTTGTTTTATTTAAGAAATGAGTTGTATATATTTGATGGAAAGGGAAAGGAGATTGTTTTAATATGTAAAAAAATATATATACCAGTAAGGAAATTGTACAGTAGGTCAAGCTTTATGAAAATCATATATATACAAGATGGAAAAGAAGAATTTAGAGAATTAATAGTAAAGAAAATTTGTTTAAAATTTAATTATTGTTTAAAACTGAGTTATTAGTTAAATTAAAATTTTAGTTTCAAATGAAAGATATTTTGTAAAGGGAGATTTGTTGGAAATGTAAATCATTGAATAATTAAAATTACCAAATGAAAATTTATTTTTCGATCTGTTCGAATATTAATAGAATTGTATGATTATTTATACAAGGTTAATACAATGAAGAAATGGTCGAAATGAAAATGGATGGCAAATTAAAGCTAAGGTGAGATCTTCTCACTCAAATTGAAAAGTGGAATTTTCAGTTATTGTTTGTTTGTTGTTTGAATGTGATATTAGATATAGTAGGATATATCTATATATATAGCAATATATACATATTGGCATATGTATATATTGGATTGATTGATTTCCCGCCTCGTATAGCGGATGAGACCCTATTGCGCCGTTAGTAAGCGGATGATATTTTTATAAAACCCATATACCGCGATATTCCACCTCGAAGTGGAATTGGTATTGTGCTAACATCTGTGGATGCAGGGAAACAGGTTGGAGGGATCCAATAGGATTCCTCAAAACATTTGAATTGATTTCATATGTGGTTTGATTGATTATTTATAATCTGTGTATGATTATATCTGTGATTGAATTTGTTGAGAGCTATAATTTAGCCAAATGTGTTTTTGGTATCGTTGGATACCAGAAATAAATGAAATTGGATTTCTAAAATTAAAAAATTGAATTTTTGATGGTTTGGGAAAATAAAAGAATTTATTTAAAAGGAGATAAATTGGTTGAAATCAAATTGAAAATTGTTTGGGTATTTAAAATAAATCTTTGAGGAATCGATATGAAAACTTATTTAATGTTGAATGAAAAATTGACTTTTTTTGTGTTGAGAATAAATTTGGAAATCGATTTGTAAAAATGATTTGGTATTTGGGATTAAAAGTTAGAATCAATTTGAAATGTGATTCAGTGTTGAAGTAAATTCAGAAATCAATTTGAAATTTGATTTGGGATTTGAAATAAAATTTAGAAATCAATTTTTAAAGTTGATTCGGGGTTGAAAATGAATATTTGGAAAACGACTTAAAAAATCGTGTAAAAGTGGATTTTTGGGAATGTAAATTCCGAATAGAAGTTGTAAAGGAAAGGGAAATTTGTTTTAAAAATAAATATTGATTTATTTTTAAAGTGTGGAAAATATGATTTGAAATCGGATTTTCAAAGTGATGAAGTGTGGAAATAAATTTACAAATTTGAAATGTAAATTTGAAATAAATCGATAAGGATTTATCTAATTGGTTTAAATGGACCATTATATGATTTGAAATTGATTTTCAAACGTGAAGTGTGAAATATGATTTGAAATTGATTTTCAAATGTGAAGTGTGGAAGAATATATATCTTGTGAAAAGATTTGGAATTTAATAAATAATTTGGAAAAAATTATTTGAATTGGATGTTTGTTATGAATGTTATTGATAGTTAAAGAACCAACTATCAATATTTGCCTTTGAAATGACACTTGATTTGTTTTTAAAACAAACGCTCATTATTCGGTTAAGCCGGGAGAGGACCTTTGTGTCATATAACCCATTCCGAATAGTGATACGTCGCGAATGGATAACATTTGAAGACCGGTGTGAAGACCGGATATTTGTGAAAATGAAAGGACAACCTGTCGAATGTCTCTGCACCGAGTTGCTCCGGTATAGAGATTTATATCACTCTTTTTGTGATGGGAAGTCCGTACGTGATTAGTGAATATTCGGATTGCAAGGGCTTCTTTGGAAGTGCCTTCGGTTCCGTTCGATCCCGGAACGGACTTGTATGGATGTGTGTCTGACGTTACACTTTGAGATGTAAAGCTGGTTTCTATCAAATACATTTCTGTTGATGGCGGAGAATTTATTCTCTTAGCTTAACACCCTTCTCTGAGACGTACGAGCCCAGAGGTTATGTAGTTGATGGTTACTAGTGATACATTCCCAAATTGGTAATGTGGTACACGAAGTGTTGTTGATCAATTGTGGATCAAAGCGTTGCTTTGTGAAGAAGCGTGGCTTTGTGAAAAAGCGTAGCTTTGTGGACGAGACTTCGTCGAGCCTCACAACCCGGTAATGGTCGAAACAGGAATGTTGCGGCAAAGGTTTGTAGGGGTAGCGCCCCTAGGGAATGCCATTTCCTTCTGGATAAAAGGTGATATCATGGTATGGAGCCCAGATATTTTACCTATGTTGATTATATTTTGTGGCTGTTGCTTTTCGATTGAGGATCCTCGGATAATGGTCGGTAACGACCGGGGGATGGCATAGCTCGTGTGTTAGTTACCTAGTTACAGCTCGGTTAGAGCGTGAGGTAGCGTCGGCCTTTTGTTTGTGGAGATCCGGTTAGGATCCGAGGCGTCTTTCCAAAGGCGTTCTATTTCGGTATGAGGAAGTTCCTTTGCCTGACCATTGTTGGAAATCCAAAGAAACAATACGAACCCTGTACGGTTTTTAATTGTATTACCTGCTATGGAATGTGGCGGTAACCTGCTACTGAACATAGTAGCTATAGTAGACATACATCAATTGTTGTATGTTGGCTAAGATTGATATTATATTTTCGAAATGTTTTCCACACTAGACATTAATAATAATATCAATTGATTTTGCGTAGTAAGCATTTTTGACTATCATAAGGAGAAATCTCCTTCAATTCTGCGTTTGCATTGTGTGTGTGGTGGGAGGCCTTATGGTAGTTTCATTTTCCAAAAGCATTGCGAAGTTGTTTTATTTTCTTTGCGAAAATTACTGTTTTACGATCTCACACCAGTCACCATGACTGACCTGGAGTTTATTGTTCCCTTTCTAAACTCTGGGTGCCCATAATTTTCCACACGGGCAGCCTAGAGTTATGTTATCAGGATATTCTGGATATTCTGGAGCTTTGGAGATGAGCTGGATGGCGAAGCGTACTATCGTACTTGTTATTTATTCCGCTGTGTATTCTATATGAGGACAAGTTTATATAACTGTCCATTGTTGTAAACTCTGATGATTGATGTATGTATAAACTGATATAGTCTTTTGTTTTAAAGATTATTGATTTATCTATTGTATATTATTCCGCTGCGAAATGTGAGATTCTGATAATTGTTTCTGATTCTGTTTCTGTTCTTTCTTTTTCTTCTATCTTTTCTTCAACCTCTTCTTTTAACCCTAAAGTTTCGCGTTTTCGCCATTCGATTTTTCGACATTTGGTACAGTGGATGTATCGGTGTCGAGTTTTCGGAAGACGGATTTGCGGGTCTTTACAAGTGGTATCAGAGCATCCGGTTAAGCGACAACCCTGCTCTGTTGGGTATTACTCATTAGAGATAGAGTCAGTAGTGCTCTAGAATGAGTGTGAGTGTAATAATAGATATGAGTGCGTATTTGTTAGTGAAAAAAAAAATTGTTTTGTATTGTGTTGACTTATCGGTTGATTGTTTATAGATTCCGGTCGATGCAGGGTGGCCAACTGTAATCGATAGGGGTTTCTAAACTCTTAAACAAGATAAACCGACACAGTATTGTTTTAAAATAGGGTAAATGAAATAATTTTGCCCAAAACTATTTTTGTATAGAAAAAAAAGAAATGATTTTCTATGAATTATAGTAGTATATGGATGCTTGGTTGTTAGAAAAAGATAATATTGAAGTATTATCATTGATATATGGAATTGAATAAGAAATTCAAATAATAACCAAAGATTTGGAGATAAACTCATTTAACAAATGAAATTTATAAATATGAATTGAAAGATAAGGAAATAAATCCATATACAAATGAGATTTGGAAATGTGAATTGTAAAGGTAATTTACAAATTGAAATACAATTTCAGAAAGAATATTTGAAATAAATTCATTAATGGAATGTAAATAAGTTTGATAACTTATAAAATATTTGAAATCTAATTGGAATGAGATTCAAATTGAAAATGAATGAATTTGTGAATGAATAAATAAATTTGCAACTGCAACTGCAAGAAAATGAAATTGAGTGTTAAAATTCATTTTGAATTTGTAAGTAAATAGAACTGGAATTGAATTTGATTTGCGGAAAACGAAGTGATGTATTAAAATAAAATTAGTAAGAGAAGCTAATTGAGATTGACCAAATGAATAAGGTTTGAAACGAATTGAATTCAATAATTATAAATGAAAGATTGATTGGATTTATATGGAATTGGTAATCCAGTTTAAATATAAGTGGTAATTGAAAATTAATATGAAAAGTATGGAAAATACTTGTATTGAACTTAAGAAATAAGTGTGAAATTCTTAAGTAAAACGGGTATTGAGAATCCAATAAGTAAATTTGGCCATTGTTATTAGGTAAAACATACAGGGTATATGGAATTGGATTTAATTTTGAAGATAATTTGAATTTGCTCGACAAAAGGTATGTATTTAAATTTCAGTATGAAATTTGATGAGTTTCTGATCTTGCCACTTGGAATTTTGTTTTCTTTTGAGATCTGAGAGTCCGTAGGGAAGTTTTGTAGTCGTACCGTATTAGCCGCGCAAAGGAGACGCTGGCGAAATTTTTCGAAAATTTCGAGTGTTAGAAAATTTTGAGAAAATTTTGAAAGTTTGAAATTTGAATTTAGATTTAAATTTGAATTGTTAAGGAAACAATGTTGTTTGAAACTTATAATTAAAGTGGGAAATTTAGTTGAATTGATAACGAATCTTTAATAAAAAGATTGTTTTGATAAATTGATAAAACTATTAGATTGTGAAAAATAGTAGACGAGTTAAGGACCATTTTTCCTTACTTGGTAATTTCGAGGACGAAATTATTTTAAGGGGGGAAGTTTGTAACGACCCAGAATTTTTGATAATTAAAATTCGAATATTTAATTGATTTTAAATATTAATAAATGGAATTTAAAAGTCGAATGATTTATTTTTCGAATATTGGATTTAATTTGATAATTAAATCGATAAATTAAATAGTGAAATTCCAGAGATAATTGAAAATCGAGTTTAAAATGATTGAAAATGATTTGTAAAATTTTATTTAATCATACTGGAGTTATAGAAAGGTTATAGAACTTTTAAAATAGAATTTGGAGTTAATCTGTGAAAATTGAATATTTTAATATTTAATTATCGACTGTAAAAATAGCCAATTTTCGAACAGTCTCGGATTTCGACGAAACCAGTTTCATTAGATCCGTAATATTGTATTATTATCGGATTTCAATTTTCGTAATGTCCGGAGTTGTTGTGTGAGCGTACGATAAGCAAACACACTGAAATTAAATCGAAATTTTAATTTAATAACTGGTCCAAAAAAGCTATCTTCTCCATACGATCGAATTTGGACTCGGAACCTTTTCTGTTGCGTTCGGAATAGGCGTATAACATTACGAATGCCTAGCGGCACGCCTCGATAGGAAGTCAAAATTTTTGGTTGACTTTATCGAACGATTTGAATTTGAAATTTAAATTGGGTATTTATATTAGTCCAATCACAGTTGAATTTCTTTCATTTCGTTACCACTGTAGCCTGTTAACTTCAGCACGCAAACGTCTACTCTTGTCCCCTTCTGTTTCTCTATCACGCGAGCAGTTCAAAAGAATATCATTTCGTTCAAAATCAAAGAACAATGGCTGAATGAATAAATGCTTCTCGTTCGAAATCTTATTTCTCCTCTTAAATCAAATTCGCGATTTCCCCTTCCCCGTTCAAATTCAAAATCGCGAGCCGGTTAAAAATAAAAATCTCGATTCCTTCCATCTGTAGAAATCAAAACGAGAATTCATTCAAATCAGTTGCAATCGAAGAGGCTCGTCTCGTCCATCGCGATGCTCGAACAACTCGAGCTAAGGGATTCGCGAATCATCGCCTTAAGTAGTGGAGTCGTTCGAGAGGGCTACTCGAGATCGCGATCGACCTAGGTGCCCTAGGCATGTCGACGTGGGTGAGAAGAAGTCGTATACGCGTACGCGGCTGCGTGGGAGTCTAGTAGCATGGCGAGGCAGTCGCGACTTGGATTTGTGGTTGCCTGAAACGTGAGGTCAGGCGAGCGTAAGGATGTCGAGTTCGTGGGATTGCAGACGGCATGCGTGGCGACTTCGTCGCGACGTCAGGCGAGGCGGCGACTCGATGGGAGGGTTTCGATCTGGGTTCACGATTTTGCTTTTGTGAGGTATATTTACCATTTATATTTTCGATTTAATATCCAAGTATGTATGAATGCATATTCACAGAAGAAAAAAAAGGGTACTGTAAGAACATGTATAGTTTTGATTTTTGAAAATATTGAGGTTTTGGATTTGGAAAAGTTCACTTAGAATTAGTTTTACAGTAAAGTTATTTGTGAATAAGCAAGTTGTTTTATTTAAGAAATGAGTTGTATATATTTGATGGAAAGGGAAAGGAGATTGTTTTAATATGTAAAAAAATATATATACCAGTAAGGAAATTGTACAGTAGGTCAAGCTTTATGAAAAACATATATATACAAGATGGAAAAGAAGAATTTAGAGAATTTACAGTAAAGAAAATTTGTTTAAAATTTAATTATTGTTTAAAACCGAGTTATTAGTTGAATTAAAATTTTAGTTTCAAATGAAAGATATTTTGTAAAGGGAGATTTGTTGGAAATTTAAATCATTGAATAATTAAAATTACCAAATGAAAATTTATTTTTCGATCTGTTCGAATATTAATAGAATTGTATGATTATTTATACAAGGTTAATACAATGAAGAAATGGTCGAAATGAAAATGGATGGCAAATTAAAGCTAAGGTGAGATCTTCTCACTCAAATTGAAAAGTGGAATTTTCAGTTATTGTTTGTTTGTTGTTTGAATGTGATATTAGATATAGTAGGATATATCTATATATATAGCAATATATACATATTGGCATATGTATATATTAGATTGATTGATTTCCCGCCTCGTATAGCGGATGAGACCCTATTGCGCTGTTAGTAAGCGGATGATATTTTTATAAAACCCATATACCGCGATATTCCACCTCGAAGTGGAATTGGTATTGTGCTAACATCTGTGGATGCAGGGAAACAGGTTGGAGGGATCCAACAGGATTCCTCAAAACATTTGAATTGATTTCATATGTGGTTTGATTGATTATTTATAATCTGTGTATGATTATATCTGTGATTGAATTTGTTGAGAGCTATAATTTAGCCGAATGTGTTTTTGGTATCGTTGGATACCAGAAATAAATGAAATTGGATTTCTAAAATTAAAAAATTGAATTTTTGATGGTTTGGGAAAATAAAAGAATTTATTTAAAAGGAGATAAATTGGTTGAAATCAAATTGAAAATTGTTTGGGTATTTAAAATAAATCTTTGAGGAATCGATATGAAAACTTATTTAATGTTGAATGAAAAATTGACTTTTTTTGTGTTGAGAATAAATTTGGAAATCGATTTGTAAAAATGATTTGGTATTTGGGATTAAAAGTTAGAATCAATTTGAAATGTGATTCAGTGTTGAAGTAAATTCAGAAATCAATTTGAAATTTGATTTGGGATTTGAAATAAAATTTAGAAATCAATTTTTAAAGTTGATTCGGGGTTGAAAATGAATATTTGGAAAACGACTTAAAAAATCGTGTAAAAGTGGATTTTTGGGAATGTAAATTCCGAATAGAAGTTGTAAAGGAAAGGGAAATTTGTTTTAAAAATAAATATTGATTTATTTTTAAAGTGTGGAAAATATGATTTGAAATCGGATTTTCAAAGTGATGAAGTGTGGAAATAAATTTACAAATTTGAAATGTAAATTTGAAATAAATCGATAAGGATTTATCTAATTGGTTTAAATGGACCATTATATGATTTGAAATTGATTTTCAAACGTGAAGTGTGAAATATGATTTGAAATTGATTTTCAAATGTGAAGTGTGGAAGAATATATATCTTGTGAAAAGATTTGGAATTTAATAAATAATTTGGAAAAAATTATTTGAATTGGATGTTTGTTATGAATGTTATTGATAGTTAAAGAACCAACTATCAATATTTGCCTTTGAAATGACACTTGATTTGTTTTTAAAACAAACGCTCATTATTCGGTTAAGCCGGGAGAGGACCTTTGTGTCATATAACCCATTCCGAATAGTGATACGTCGCGAATGGATAACATTTGAAGACCGGTGTGAAGACCGGATATTTGTGAAAATGAAAGGACAACCTGTCGAATGTCTCTGCACCGAGTTGCTCCGGTATAGAGATTTATATCACTCTTTTTGTGATGGGAAGTCCGTACGTGATTAGTGAATATCCGGATTGCAAGGGCTTCTTTGGAAGTGCCTTCGGTTCCGTTCGATCCCGGAACGGACTTGTATGGATGTGTGTCTGACGTTACACTTTGAGATGTAAAGCTGGTTTCTATCAAATACATTTCTGTTGATGGCGGAGAATTTATTCTCTTAGCTTAACACCCTTCTCTGAGACGTACGAGCCCAGAGGTTATGTAGTTGATGGTTACTAGTGATACATTCCCAAATTGGTAATGTGGTACACGAAGTGTTGTTGATCAATTGTGGATCAAAGCGTTGCTTTGTGAAGAAGCGTGGCTTTGTGAAAAAGCGTAGCTTTGTGGACGAGACTTCGTCGAGCCTCACAACCCGGTAATGGTCGAAACAGGAATGTTGCGGCAAAGGTTTGTAGGGGTAGCGCCCCTAGGGAATGCCATTTCCTTCTAGATAAAAGGTGATATCATGGTATGGAGCCCAGATATTTTACCTATGTTGATTATATTTTGTGGCTGTTGCTTTTCGATTGAGGATCCTCGGATAAAGGTCGGTAACGACCGGGGGATGGCATAGCTCGTGTGTTAGTTACCTAGTTACAGCTCGGTTAGAGCGTGAGGTAGCGTCGGCCTTTTGTTTGCGGAGATCCGGTTAGGATCCGAGGCGTCTTTCCAGAGGCGTTCTATTTCGGTATGAGGAAGTTCCTTTGCCTGACCATTGTTGGAAATCCAAAGAAACAATACGAACCCTGTACGGTTTTTAATTGTATTACCTGCTATGGAATGTGGCGGTAACCTGCTACTGAACATAGTAGCTATAGTAGACATACATCAATTGTTGTATGTTGGCTAAGATTGATATTATATTTTCGAAATGTTTTCCACACTAGACATTAATAATAATATCAATTGATTTTGCGTAGTAAGCATTTTTGACTATCATAAGGAGAAATCTCCTCCAATTCTGCGTTTGCATTGTGTGTGCGGTGGGAGGCCTTATGGTAGTTTCATTTTCCAAAAGCATTGCGAAGTTGTTTTATTTTCTTTGCGAAAATAACTGTTTTACGATCTCACACCATTCACCATGACTGACCTGGAGTTTATTGTTCCCTTTCTAAACTCTGGGTGCCCATAATTTTCCACACGGGCAGCCTAGAGTTATGTTATCTGGATATTCTGGAGCTTTGGAGATGAGCTGGATGGCGAAGCGTACTATCGTACTTGTTATTTATTCCGCTGTGTATTCTATATGAGGACAAGTTTATATAACTGTCCATTGTTGTAAACTCTGATGATTGATGTATGTATAAACTGATATAGTCTTTTGTTTTAAAGATTATTGATTTATCTATTGTATATTATTCCGCTGCGAAATGTGAGATTCTGATAATTGTTTCTGATTCTGTTTCTGTTCTTTCTTTTTCTTCTATCTTTTCTTCTACCTCTTCTTTTAACCCTAAAGTTTCGCGTTTTCGCCATTCGATTTTTCGACATTTGGTACAGTGGACGTATCGGTGTCGAGTTTTCGGAAGACGGATTTGCGGGTCTTTACAAGAGTTCTCTCATTTCAGATGTATTCTTCTAGTTTCCATCCTTTTCATTTGTGGACTTTGCACTTGTGAGAGGGGTTATGATATTCATTATTATTATTACTTTTGCACTCTGATTATGTAAGACTAAGATGTGATTTTCATGAGACATGAATTTTAGTTATGTTATGTTTTATTGACTCATTTTGAAATGAAGTTTAATGATAAGTATTTTAAATGTTTCCACTGTTTTTATTTATCTTGTGAATCATAGTCTTTGTGATGATTTAGCTATACCTATGTTAATCCCTCTTTTGAATAGCGATTCAACGACTCAAGAAAAGGCCACGACTTAACGACCTAGCAGAGCAACAAGTTAATCACCCTAACTCCTAGCGACTTAACCGGTCACGGCTCCTAACGACCTACGACCTGAAGCACTTGGCAAGCTAGCACAGAAATGAAGTAACGACTTAACCTTCCAGCAACTTCCAACGAGTTAAGCGACCTAAGAAGAACAACGACATAGCGACTCAACACAACAGTGGGTTCACGACCTATATACTACAACCGCTCTCCTTATGCCATTTTCTTAGCGACCTAGCGACCTAGAGACCTAGCGGCTTAGCAATGTCTTTTTATGCCGTTCTCTTTATGCCGTCCGAATATAGGCTGTGTCTCCTTATGTCGTTCGAATATAGGTCGCTCCGACCTACCAGCCAACACAAAAAGGTAAAATGCAACCACTTAAGCCATAACCCGCACTCATTAAGTCGCCCATGACCTAACTCCACTCTTAAGTCGCCCATGACCTAACTCTACTCCTAAGACGCCAATGACCTATACCAAACGACCTAACCCAGAAACTTCCCTATAAATACCCCGCCTACTCCACACTCAAGAAGGGGGAATTTTTGGAACGCCAAGACTCTGCTGATTTCTCTACTTCAACACTTCAAAGAATCTTCGGAAAGAATCAAGTTCATTCAACATGAATCGAAAGAGCTTTTCTGCGTCAAAGTTCTGATTACTTGTCTTGATTGTGTTGTAATCAAAGAGTTATTGTAAAATCTATAATCGAATTAGTCATAGAAGAGATTAAGTGGACGTAGGCTTGACTTTGAGCCGAACCACTATAAAACTGTTGTCTTTTACTGTTTTCTGCTATTCTCTGCTTACTTTTAATTCCCGTACCAACGGGTGGTGCTTTCGCTTTATCATAAATCACACCGGGGTGTTAGTGTATATTTTTCACGTTAACATTTTTGGTGCTTTCACTGAGAACCCAACTCAGGAGTGCTTTCATCATTGCTTCACAAAGATTTGTGGAAAGACTCTCCCTAAAAACTAGAAGTCTATCTGAAATTATGGCTCCTGGAAGAAAAAGTAAATCCACTAGATCTGGATTGCTCATGACAACACTGCCACTTCTCCCGCATCAAATCAAGCGACTCCTAATGTTGGTGTCACAAGGGCAGAATTGGATGCCGTAGTGTCTAGGCTATATCAACATATGGAAGCCCAGAGCACTTTGATGTTGGACAAATTGAATGCTTTACTTGGAGTTAACCAGCCACCAGAAAACAGTGAAGAAACCTTTGCTGAAGATGTTCATAATCCCCAAGGGAAAAGTATTCCTCAAAGGGCAGCTGGCACCGCCGAAGGGGCACCTCCCCAAGCTGGAGGTTCAAGGCCGTAGCCAACTCTTCGTGAACGTTTGCTTAGGCAAACTTCCGAAAAAGTAGCCGACGTCTGTCCCGCGGAGCCTCTAAACGATGAGGAGTACCTCTCGGGAATGATTCGATAGATTATGAAAGAAATCATGAGAAGCAAGGAAGATGAAAGTGACTGGGGGTTCGCTCCAAGCAAAACTCCTTTTACTGAAAGAATTCTCCAAGAAAGTTTGTTCCTCCCACTATTCCAGCTTATCGAGGAACAAGCAATCCTAACCAATTCTTATACAAGTACGACTGGCATATGACAGGTGCCAGGGCAACATACGAGATCAAGTGCAGATACTTTCCTGTGTACTTGGAGGGAGTGGGCCTGCTTTGGTTCACGAACCTGCCAGTTCGATCTGTAGATCAGTTCTCCGATCTAACTCGGAAATTCAAGGATCAGTTCAGGTTATATGCTTCGAAGGCCAAGGACATAATGTCACTATCCAGCCTCTAACAAAACCCCGGAAAGTCTATTAAATCTTTCTTAAACCGCTTCAATATAGCCTTGGCCGAAATTGATAATGCCGAGCCTAGAATGATTCTGACCTACTTAATGCGGGCTGTTGACAAATCAAGTGAATTCGGAAAATGGCTAAAGATGAAAGAGCCAAACTCACTTGAGAAGTTCTATAAGAAGGATGATGAATTCATGCGCTTAGAGAGCCTTCATGTACCAGCAAAAGTAGACGTGGCTGAAGTCAAGAATAACAATGTTGCTACTAACGAAAAGGAATCTGGTGGTCAGAAGAGGGAGAATGACGGTAGGAAAGGGCAGAAAGATATGAAGAAACTTCGCTTCTTTAAACCTTCATATTTTACTCCCTTAACTGATACTCTAGAAAATATCTTTTTCCCAACCAAGGATGCTGTCGAATACCCCAAACCACCTGAGATGAAGCTTGGGAAAAATGCTTTGCATAATGGGAGATTCCGTCGGTTTCACAATCAACCTGGCCATGGCACTAATGAATGTCGCCATTTAAAGAATTTGATTGAAGAGCTTCTGAGATAGAACAAACTACAACAATATGTGAAGAGAAACAGAAGTGACCCGACTTCATCTACTCAGGGTCAACAAGTTCTTGCTCGTCAAACCAACTCAAGTGAGAGGACTGCAGCGCAAGAATCTGAGAGGCCCATCATCAATGTTATCACAGGGTGTCCTCACCAAGCGGGCAGAAGTTGGGGTGAGATGGAGAGATATGTTCACGCCTTGAAATATGCTCCGACGAAAGAATTTTTTTTTGTCTTGGAAGATGCTACACCTTTGAAACAGCAAAGAACTTTTAACAATGACATCATATTCCGGGCTAGAGACTCTATTGGAGTTGAAGCTCCCACCATGGATCCTTTGGTAATATCTGCTGGCATCGGATCAGCCATTGTGAGAAGGGTGCTTGTTGACTGCGGCGCCTCTTGCAATATCCTCTTCAAGAAGACATTTGATCAGATGAAAATTCCCATGGCTGATGTCCAAGCTTCCTCGCAGAAAATTGTTGGGTTCACTAGAGAACCAAAACAGCCTATTGGGACTATTGATGTAGAGCTCGGAGAAGGAGAAAAGAAGGTGGTCTGATAGCAAACTTTTGTGATTGTTGATGAATTCTCCGCTTACAATGCCTTCTTGGGTCGACCAACTCTTGCTGCATTCAAGGCCATTCTCGCCCCATGGTGCCTGACTATGAAGTTCCCCACTGATAATGGCGTCGGTGTTGTGAAGGGGGACCAAAATGCCGGGCGAGAATGCTATTTCATAGAATTGCGGGAAAGAAAGAAAAGAGAAATGGGTAAAGGTGTGGCAGCTCCGCTCCGCATCAAAGAACCCACCTTGTAGCAATTACGGGGTGGACCCTGCACTGGTGAGCACAGTGGTGCATGAAAAGAGATTAATCCCAGAAAAACCAGTGTGGGGGAAAGTAGAGTGGTACCGGTGGAAGTAATGGTGCCGATATCTGTTGACCTGAATGACCCAAACAAGGTGCTAAATGTGGGTTCACAACTTGGTATGACGGTTCAGAATATGTTGATATCATTCTTGAAAGCAATTCTAGATGTATTCGCTTGGAGTCATGCTGACATGTGTGGAATATCTCCAGAAATCGCAGTGCATGCCTTGAATATTGATCCAAAATTCACACCCGTAAAACAGAAAAGAAGAACCCAAGGTCCTGAAAGGTCGACGCATTAAAAGAAGAAGTAGATCGACTCATGGAAAATGGCTTCATCAGAGAATCCACTTATCCAAATTGGATCTTTAATCCAGTGTTGGTTAAAAAAGCTAATGGGAAGTGGAGAGTATGCATCGACTTTTCAGACTTGAACAAAGCATGTCCCAAAGACTGTTTCCCGTTGCCCAGAATCGATCAGTTGGTGGATGGAACAGCCGGGCATAAATTAATGTCTTTTATGGATGCTTACTCAGGATATAATCAAATCATGATGCATGAGCCAGATCAGGAGGACACAAGCTTCATCAATGATGTTGGTCTTTACTGCTATAAAGTCATGCCCTTCGGACTAAAGAACGCAGGGGCAACTTATCAAAGACTTGTTAATGCCATGTTCAAACCCCAGATTGGCAAGACTATGGAAGTGTATGTCGATGATATGTTAGTGAAATTGAAGAAAGCAGTGGATCACATGGATCATTTGGCAGAAATGTTCGCGATTCTCCGAAAGTATGGGATGAAGCTAAATCCTTTGAAATGTTCGTTCGGGGTAGAGTCCGGAAAATTTTTGGGTTTCATTGTGAGTGCTAGGGGCATCGAAGCTAATCCTTCTTAGATTACTGCTTTAAGAGAAGTCAAAGCCCCTAGAACAAAGAAGGAATTGCAAAGCCTCAACGGGAAAGTCGCTGCTTTAAGTCGGTTCATTTCCAGGGTCACTGATAAATGCATTCCCTTCTTTGACGCTCTGAAGAAAGGAAAGAAAAACTTTGAATGGTCTCCCGAATGTCAGAAAGCTTTTGAAGAACTGATTCGTCACATGGAAAAGCCTCCAATACTTTCTCAGACCAGCAATGGTGAAGATCTTTTCATATACTTAGCGGTTTCATCTCATGCTCTCAGTGTAGCATTGGTACGAGAAGACGCAAAAGTTCAGCACCCGATTTATTACATCAGCAAAAGATTCACTGGGGCAGAGATGAACTATTCAAAGCTGGAAAAGCTCGCCTATTGTTTGTTAATTGCGTTCAGAAAGTTGAGGCCATATTTCCAGGCTCATCCTATCAAAGTCCTCACTGATCAACCTCTAAAGCAAGTCCTATTTCGCCCTGAAACTTCGGGTCATCTTCTGAAGTGGAATATTGAACTCAGCCAATATGATATCACCTACCATCCCCGAAGAGCAACCAATGGACAAGCTTTAGCAGATTTCATAGCAGAATACACAGATAAAGGTGGCAGTGAGGAAGAGGTGACTAATGACATCCCGATCCGATGGAAATTGTATGTTGACGGTGCAAGAAATGATTATTGTTCCGGAGCTGGGGTTGTGCTTGAAACCCCCGAAGGGTGGTCATTGTGTTATGCATTGAGATTAGAATTTCCTTCGATAAATAATGAAGCATAATATGAAGCTCTTATTGCCGACTTGAAGATTGCTAAAGAACTGAACATCAAAGTATTGCAGATCTTCAGTGATTCCCGGCTTATTGTATGCCAAGTCAAGAAAGAGTTTCAAACTAAAGGAGGAAATCTGCCTGCTTACTTGTGAAAGGCCTGGGAGCTTCTCGATGATTTTGATCATTATACAATCAGCCATATACCCCGGGAAGAGAACATGAAGGCAGATTCTCTCGCAAAATATTCAAGCTCTGGCGAAGCTCAGTTATTAAGATTGGTCCCTATGGAAGTCTAGTCAGCTCCAAGTACTGATGAGATGGATATTGACTGGATCATGGCTGTATCTCAAGAACAGGAGTCGTGGATGACCCCTATCAAGGAATATCTACTCAACGGCTCCTTGCCAGAAACTCAAAAGAGCGCCAAAAGCTATTAAGAAAAGCCCCGAGATATGTAATTCAAGACGGCCATTTGTACAGATGAGGATTTTCAATGCCATTACTCCGTTGTGTAACCAAAGAAGAGGCTAAGACTATTTTAGCTGAGGTGCATGGAGGAGAGTGTGGGGATCATTCAGGTGGCCAAACTCTTGCAAAGAAAATTCTCCGCTATGGGTATTTTTGGCCAGATATCAATCGAGATGCTGCTAGCTACTCCCGAAAGTGTGACAGATGCCAGAGATTTGCAAAAATCCCAAGAGCACCTTCCACCGTGCTAACACGGATGGTTAGTCCATGGCCGTTTGCCATTTGGGGGATAGATCTCATTGGGCCTTTGCCGACTGCCAAGTCCGGAATCAAATACGCTATTGTTGCTGTTGATTATTTCAATAAATGGGCTGAAGCCGAACCCTTGGCTACTATTACCTCTAAAAAGATGATAAACTTTGTGACTAAAAACATCATTTGCAGGTATGGTGTGCCTCAGAAGATAATCACAGACAATGGTACCCAATTCGAAAGCGAGGAATTCCATGATTTTTGCAGGCGATTCAAGATCCGAAAAAGCTTCTCAGCAGTGGCTCATCCGTAGGCAAACGTGTAAGTGGAAGCAGTGAACAAAATTATCAAATCAACCATCAAAAAAAGCTGGAAAAAGCAAAAGGTGGTTGGGTTGATAAGCTGCCACTACCACTATGGGCATATAGAACTACCCACAAAACTGCGACTGGGCACACTCCATTCTCATTAGCATATGGATCAGAAGCAATGATTCCCGTGGAAATAGAGGTCCCCACACACAGGAGAGTTCATTTCAACCAAGCTGAAAATGAAAACCTGCCACTTGAAGCACTTGACTTACTTGACGAAAGAAGGAAAGAGGCTGAGCTCAGAGTTGCAGCTCATCAGCATAGAATAGCCAGGCACTTCAATTCTAAAGTTCGCCAACGCAGCTTTGAAATTGAGGATCTAGTCTTGAAAAGGATCAAGACAGCAACAGGAGTGTTTGGGCCAAACTGGGAAGGGCCATGTGTCATAGGCAAAAAACTTCTCGATGGCACTTTCAAGCTCACAACTGTCGAAGGAGATCCAATTCCGAGAGCCTGGAACAGCAATCACTTGCGTCCATATTTTACTTAGAAGCTATGCTCAAATTTGTAAAATGATTATGGATGTATCATTCTGGTATTGTAAACCATTGTAAAATCAGTATGACTCAGCAATAAGAACTATAAAGTGGATGTAGGCCCAATTCTTGGCCGAACCACTATAAATCTTGTGTCTTATACTACTATAAAATGCCTGTGTCATTTCGATGTGCAAATATCTTAAATATGTTGCTAAAATGTCGATTTAATATTGCAGGCTATCGAAGCAAAGCTTACCTATTCAATACATCGCAAGGCCAAGCGATTCCTACAAATCACTCGACAAACGAATGTCAAGCCACAAAAATTCCAAGTTCAATTCCTACACAAGAAGTTCTTCTCATAAACAGTTGGTGATTCCACCGAAGGGCACCTTCCCAAAGTGAAGGTTCCAGGCCCTTGCTAACTGATTGCGATCGTTTGTGCAAACAGACATCCGGTTAAGTAGCTTGCGTCTGCCCCGTGGATTCATTTAACAATGAAGTACACTTCTTTGGAAGAATCAAACAACCTGCAAAAGAAAGGAACATGTACTTAGGAATGATAACGAGGAATCGCTAAGAAACAGATGGTGAAAAGACATTGGCAAGCAGTCAGAAATAGCCAAAATGGGATCTTGTCTCTCAACAAAAAAGGTTGGTGGAACCACCGAAGGGGCACCTTCCCAAAGTGAAGGTTCCAGGCCCTTACTAGTTAATTGTGATCGTTTGTGCACACAAACATCCAGTTAGGTAGTTTGCGTCTGCTCCGTGGATCCACTTAACTGTGAGATACAACCTTCCTGGAAAACGAAACAAGTAAAGCCCTCTTCGGAGGCACAATTCAAAGCCCTCTTCGGAGGCACAATTCAAAGCCCTCTTCGGAGGCACAATTCAAAGCCCTCTTCGGAGGCACAATTCAAAGCCCTCCAACGAGACACGCTGTAAATGAAATGTTTTTCTCAACCAAAAAGGTTGGTGGTACCAACGAAGGGGCACCTTCCCAAAGTGAAGGCACCGGGCCCTTGCTAGTTAATTGCGATCGTTTGTGCAAACGAACATCCAATTAGGTTGCCTGCGTCCGCCCTGTGGATCCATTTAACTGTGAGAAATAACTTTCAGGCAAACAAATAAAGCCCTCTTCGGAGGCACACTTCTACTCTCATGGGAACATTCTTCCCCAAAAAAGTTGAAGTGCCAAATAAAACCCTCTAACGAGGCACGCCGTAAAATGAAATGTTTTTCTCAACCAAAAAGGTTGGTGGTACCACCGAAGGGGCACCTTCCCATAGTGAAGGCACCGGGCCCTTGCTAGTTAATTGCAATCGTTTGTGCAAACGAACATCCAATTAGGTTGCTTGCGTCCGCCCCGTGGATCCATTTAACTGTGAGAAATGACTTTCAGGCAGACAAATGAAGCCCTCTTCGGAGGCACACTTCTACTCTCATGGGAACATTCTTCCCCAAAAAAGTTGAAGTGCCAAATAAAGCCCTCTCCGGAGGCACACTTCCACAAGTTGAAACGCCAATCAAGCCCTCTAACGAGGCACGCCCAGAAAAAGAAATGTTATCTCTAAAAGAAAAAAAATCGCTGATGGAACCACCGAAGGGGCACCTTCTCAAAAAGAAGGTTCTAGGCCGCAGTTAACTGCTCGCGATCGTTTGTGCAAACCAAATGTCCGATAAAGCAGCTAACGCCTATCCCGTGGGCCCATTTAGCAATAGAATATAACTTTCTGAGCAACAAATCAAAGCCCTCTATGGAGGCCCGCTTCACTGCGTAGGGGAATCCACTTTTCAAAAATAAAAGTGACCATCTCCGAAAGTTAAAGTGTTTAAAAAAAAAAAGAGAAAACTTCTCTGATACAAAGCACACTCTACTAAAGCAGAATAATATTTCCTCAAAACGGAAGGATTATTCTCTAGAATAAGAGTACAAGTTTTTTTAAAATAGAGAAGATTGCAATGAGCCGTGGTATGGGGGCAATATAGCTACATTAATAAACAACGCTCAAACAGCATACCACGAGCTCACTGCAATATCATACAAAGAAAACAAAGAAACTTGTGCTAAAATAAGGAATAAATGCATTCACAAATACAGACAAAAGATTGTACAAGTAAAAAGAATCATTTTATTCCATACTATAAAAAGTTTTTATACATGTGCAGATTTCAAAAAGCGGGGGCCGGTACTCGCACAATCTCCGGTCGATACAAATCTTTAGATACAACCAAAAAAGGAGAACAAGAAGGATAAAGCCAGACTCAGTTCTTCTTCCTTCCGCCGCCTTTTGAGCCCTCACCTGGCCTAATGGTTAACTTCTTAGGTCGGTTTGAACTCTTCGGGGAAGAAGGAGAAAGAGGTGCAATTGGGTCCTCTTCTGCTTTCTCATCGCCAACAGGAGCGTCCTTCTTTTTCTTTGAAACTCCATGCTTTCCCCTCTTCTTCGAAGAAGATTCGCTGCCTAGAGAGATAAGATCAGAAAGCTTTGTATCATCGGCAGTAAACTTCTCCGGGGTCCTCTCACCCTCCTCAAGTTCTTCAGCCTTCTGCTCTTGTGAAGCCGCCGGGTCATCTAAACCTTGAAGAGCTTCTATTTGTTCTTCTTGTGATCCCGGTTGAGAAGCAGAAGGAGGAGTAACTTGAAGAGGTGGAGGGGCAACAACGAGAGGAGGAGAAGCCTGTACAGCACTTATTGATTCACTATAGAAGAAGAAAAGTTAAACATCAGTATTCCTCGCAAAAGAGAGGAGATAGTGGCACGTCGAGGCTTAAGTAATAAGCAAGAAATTCATCGAGCTCATGTGAGGCAAACGAGTAGTCCACTTGAGCTAGATCAATGTTGAAGTTACTTGGAGAAGTTGGCTTTATCACGTCAATTTCATAGTCTTGGGCTTCAGTGCTTTCTTGGGCCTCATCTTCGGCATGGAAAGTTGCAGTTTTGGTTTCGGCTTTAGCAAGAGGCGGAGAATGGGAACTAGAGCCAATAATGTCAACATCGACCGAAGACGAAGGACGAGCTGGGTTGGTCAAAGGGGCCTTCCCTGGATGCTCTCCTTCCGCTGCTTCAGCTTGCTCTTTGGCAAGTTGCTCTTTCCCTCTCGCAAGGGCGACACGGTCCTCATCATCCAGATAGTTAGCCTCAAAATCCTCCTCAGTGTAGCCGGCATCTTTAAGCACTTCAACTACTGCCCCACACACTTCAGCCAATGTAACCTCATACTTTGGGCCCAAGAAAGAAAGACTGCCACGCCCCAAGACATTGAGAATGTAAAACTCAAAAAGAGTAGAGCTAACATTGGCCTTAGTCACCTCGTGCGATTGTTTAGCTGCTGCCTTTCCAGCGATGGCCTCGTCACGCTCTCTTTCAGCCTTAGCAAGCTGGGCCTTTAGCATTGTAATCTCTAAGTCCTGAGAGCTAGTCTTTTCCCGTAGCTGGGCGGCATCTTTGCGGTATATTTCTACAATTTTCCGCTCCGTCTCGAGTTTAACCTCAGCATCTCATTGAGTGGCGTGGGCATCTCTTACTTGCTTTTGGAGAACCTCTTCCTTTTGTGTATAAGAAGTGGAAGAGGTAGCGAGATCACCTTTAAGTTTCTTAACTTCAGCCTCAAGCTCCTCGTTGTAGGCGATGATGCTCTTCATCTCCGCATCATGCTGATCAAGAACTTTTTGCCACTCAGACTTATCGTTCTCCATGGTCAGCATGGCCTCAAGATTTGCACGGTTTACTCTTTGGAGCTCATCAACTAGTTTATTCTATCCAGACATTCTTTCAATATCAAGCTTGACGGCATCAAGATTTTTTAGCATAGCCGGCTTATCAATTGGAACCAAGTCCAGATCGAAGCAAACTCCTTTCAAACACCAATGAGGAAATCGGCTTTGAAGGACAGATGGAGGCTTCTCCACTTGATAAGGAGGCCCATTGATGATTGATTGAATATCTGCTCTTTTAAGGGCAGGAGAGCTGGAAGGGATGTCTAAAGAGATAGAAGCAGCAGGCACTTTAGAAATTTCAGATGAAGACTTGTCGTCGAGTTTGGCCCGCTTGCTTGGATCTTCGGCTATATGACTCTTCCCTTTATCATCATGAGACTTCCTCTTATGGGAGTCATCATCCCTTTGGTAAGAATCATGGCGGTCGTCCCTTCTTCCATATCGCTCCCCATAAGCCTGCCTCTCACAAGCTTTCCTAGCCGCTCTTTCCTCATCAGTCTCCCGAGGGGCAGGAAGATAGCGTCGGAAGTCATAAGAATCATGCCTTGCATAGCGTTGAAAGTCATCGTAATAAGAGCCGCTGCGTCTCATGGGAGAACCTGAAAGTGAAGAAGAAACAAAATTTAGAAATCTTCGAAATAAAGAAGCTAAGTGCACATAATTGCCGAAAATCCTAAGTGTGTGTGTGGCGTGCGAACTACGCGCGTCAAGCTACAAACCACTCTTTAGCTTAGGAGTGATGTCGACTTTTGCAGCAGGAGTCAACTCTTGGGTTGACGGGATTGCTCGTAGGGCGGATGTCGCTTCAATTGTTGGAGAGGCAAGTTTAGGAGTAGTGGTGTCATCTTTAAAGAGCTTCTGAGAAGTCACCATGAGATCGCTCAGTCCTCCAAAAGTATCAGACTTCCCAGAATGTTGAGGAAATTCCTCTTCTTCAATAACTGGGGGAAGTTTGGATCTCGCAGATAACCCTACACCGTCAACAGAACTGGAGCATTTCACTAATGAAGTCTCTACAATAAGTTCTTTTGCTGCAGGTTCCTCTACGGGAGCTAGGGCATTTGACGCTTCTGCTTGAGAGCTGGGGGCATCACGGGATTGAATGGATCGAGAAGGGTGCAGCAGTCCGAATTGGTGCAAAAATTCGTTTCTCTGAAGAAACTTAATGCTTCTCTCATTGGCAGCTACAGCACTCAATCTCTCGAAAGTCGGTTTGTGATTAGAGTCTTTAGAGGGAGGAGAAAGAGCTGCAAAAGTGAAAAATGAAGTTAGCACTTGACAACTCGAATTTTGAAAAGCTCAGAAATGAAGTAAACGGAGATAGGTAGTCTTACTTCCTACTCTCCAGATGCCGTAGAATCCCGGGGGGCAACGGACATAGAAGAATTGGTTTAAAAACCCGTGAGCGCTCTCGGGAAGATCCGTAATTAGTTTGTGGTTCCTTGCGCTCCTAACCAGAGTAATAGAGGGGTGATCTTTGTTCCTCCCAAATGTACACAGATAACAGATCTCCTCAAAGCTTGGGAGGCGGTCAAGCGTCCTCCTGAATTATACGCACAACCCCATCAAAATGGCATATCCATTAGGGTGCAACTGGAATGGAGAAATAGTTAATCGGAGGAGAAGTGTTCTAAGAAAGTCGTTGAAGGGGGGAATAGCTCCATTAAGGCACATATGATGATTGACTGCAATGAAGCCATGTGGCGGCCTATCGGCAGTGTCGTTTACCCCTGGGAGCAGAGCATCTGCTTCAGCAATGCCAAATTGAATGCATAGCTGATTGAAGGTCCGTTGGTTCAATGAAGTTAGAACTCTTTCTGGAGGATTCTCCAAAGGGTCGGCTATCGGAAAATCTTCTTCGACTTGCTCTACTGTCTCTTCTTGCACTTGTTGAGAGGTCATTCTACACAAGGAACTGGACATTCAAATATGAAGGTGCATGTTTCCTAAAAGCGTGTAAAGTGTTGTGCAAAGCTACTAAAATAACAAGTAAATAAAAGTAAAACTTGAAACAATACTGGTTGGCATACGTCAATTCAGGGAGATTCAAAGCTTGTTATTAGATCAAAATTGAATGTAGTGTCAATGCAGATAATATTCGGCAGTAAGTAGTTATAACTGTGTGAATTTTGCGTTGACGCTTTATTTAAGTTAGTTGATTCACAGCATTTCATTCTTGATTAGATTCAGATTATTTTACTTAAGTAAAATAGTATCTCTTTGGCCTAATCCATCACTCGATATGGGCAGTCGATGATGAGTATATTCATCCCAGTTTCTGCATTATAATAACAGGTTGTTAACAATCAAATGTTGATGCAATCTGTTTGGAGGCAGTTCAAGTTACAAGTCTAGCCACATTTTATGAATTAAGAAGTGCAATACTTAATCTTGTTCAACTTATGCTGTTCATACTGTTCAAAGCCGTGGAATGATAAGGCATGTGCAAGGAAGCAGGTCGCGGGTTAAGACTATCAGGCTTTAAGTCGTGGCGAGGCAAAAAATGCTTAAGTTTTAGCTCGTTTGAATACAATAGCAACCTAAAAGTTACGACCTAAAAGTTAACTCGCTTAAGTTATGGCGCGACCCAAAAATAGGCCGATGAAGGAGTTATCTTGCCTGGAGCAGTGTACTACATATCCTAAGTCGTTTAAACCTCTAAGTGATTCTAGTAAACTCTAACGACCTAAGTTAAGTTGCAGGATGACTATGTCGCTCAGAAGGCTACTCATGTGATCTGCTCTAACGGCTTAGCTTAAGTCGCAAAATATCTAAGTCGTTCAGACTCCCATAACTCGTTAAAGTTCATATGTCGCTCAGGCTCGTAAGTCGCTCAGGCTAGTAAGTCGCCCTAAGGGTATCTCGGAAAAGGCGAGCTTTCTTCCACTAAAATACCTAAGTCCTACTCTCCACTCATCAACTGCCATGTGTCCATCCCCTCCAATTCGCCAGAAACGTCACAAACCCATTAAGCCGAAACCTCTCCGTCTCCTCCATACTTCAAAAACCCACAATCAACTCCAAAAAAAACTCCCAATTCACCCCGAAACTTCACGAAACCCTAAGACAATACATTTTTTGAGAATAATGCACTTGCCAACAATCGACGATGATCGGAAAGCAAATCGAGGTGCAGTTTCCTAACGCAGTAACGAAAATTTCAAGAAATCAGTTGTGGAGGAATGAGTGGTGAGTATGATGGTCGGACGATCAAGTTTACCTAAATTCGTTGTTGAAGATGATGATCGGAGGCACGGGGGGAGGAATTTCGCTTCAATTCTCAAGCTCGAATGCAACAATGGCGGCAAGGAAATGAGTAGTAAAGTGAAGAGAATAACATGGCTTAGCAATTTATATAGAAGAAAAAGAGAAGAAGATGAATAGACGCGCGAGTTAGCGGAATCCTTGAGTCGCCGACGACTTAGCAGGGTTAAATCGAAGCACACGACCTATAGCTTAGGCATGTACTTCGAGGGGCAAGTGTTAATCCCTCTTTTGAATAGCGATTCAACGACTCAAGAAAAGGCCACGACTTAACGACCTAGCAAAGCAACAAGTTAATCACCGTGAAACTCCTAGCGACTTAACCGGTCACGGCTCCCAACGACCTACGACCTAAAGCACTTGGCGAGCTAGCACTGAAATGAAGTAACGACTTAACCTTCCAGCAACTTCCAATGAGTTAAGCGACCTAAGAAGAACAACGACATAGCGACTCAACACAACAGTGGGTTCACGACCTATATACTACAGCCGTTCTCCTTATGCCATTTTCTTAGCGACCTAGCGACCTAGTGACTTAGCAACGTCTTTTTATGCCGTTCGAATATAGGCCGCGTCTCCTTATATCGTTCGAATATAGGTCGCTCCGACCTACCAGCCAACACAAAAGGTAAAATGCAACCACTTAAGCCATAACCCGCACTCATTAAGTCGCCCACGACCTAACTCCACTCTTAAGTCGCCCATAACCTAACTCCACTCCTAAGTCGCCAATGACCTATACCAAACGACCTAACCCAGAAACTTCCTTATAAATACCCCGCCTACTCCACACTCAAGAAGGGGGAATTTTTGGAACGCCAAGACTCTGCTGATTTCTCTACTTCAACACTTCAAAGACAAAGGATACTTCAAAGAATCTTCGGAAAGAATCAAGTTCATTCAACATGAATTGAAAGAGCTTTTCTGCGTCAAAGTTCTGATTACTTGTCTTGATTGTGGTGTAATCAAAGAGTTATTGTAAAATCTGTAATCGAATCAGTCATAGAAGAGATTAAGTGGACGTAGGCTTGACTTTGAGCCGAACCACTATAAAACTGTTGTCTTTACTGTTTTCTGCTATTCTCTGCTTACTTTTAATTCCCATACCAACGGGTGGTGCTTTCGCTTTATCACAAATCACGCCGGGGTGTTAGTGTATATTTTTCACGTTAACAACCTAGAACACACCACATCTTTTAGTGTGCCCTTTTTGGGTATACTAAGGGGTGTGGGGTGTTTCAAATTATAAGTTCGACTTGGAAATATTTCTAAGTGTTGATATGGGTAGAAATATCCTGTTATGGATATTAATATTTGGAATTGTTTTCAAATATTGAAATAGTGGAAGAGATTTGAATATATATCTTTGTAAAGATATTTTGAAATAAGTGTTTTGAAAGATTTATCAAATTGGGCCTAGTGACTGCTTATGTGTGTAATTTGATAGTTAAATAACCGAATATCAAACCTAACCAATTTCGTTGAACATTTCAAAGAGACCGGGATTAGATTTAATTATCCAAAAACCACTTCGATCTGATTTGAGCATTGTGAATTGTGATATCATGAAGATAATGAAGATGGAGATTTTGGAGATTATGTTTGTTCAACCCAGAATAACTTGTATGGATGAATGCTATCAATGCATTGTTGCCTAGAAGGTAGTGTTAGCATTCCAAGTGGGATTGCTATTCAAAAAGGTAAACGTAGCCTCAAGCCTCATCAACTAAGAAATGACTAAAACAGTGCATGCAGCAGGGCTAAGTGGGTCGCTCCCATTAGGGTATGTCATCATCTTTCTAGATTACCCTATATTATCATGGATTTGGTTGTGCATGAGAGATCTTGATTAAGGTCAGAAGACCGGAATGATGACATATTCGGTACTAGTAGTCAAGTGCTTGGCCTGTTCTGTGTGGCAGGGTACAAGATGTTCTTGTCAGACCCGGGTGCATTGATCTAGAGATGTATTCATCGGAGGTAGTTTCTTACCTGGTCATAGTATGGAATCCATTCTCCAATACGTGCCTTTACGATTTTGATTGTAGAGCCTAGTATGCTGGGATTTAATTAATGTAACAATTTCGGCTATTTTAATAAGTATTTGTACTTAGAAACTATTAATATATCACTGGATTTTCTATAAAAATATTTTTGGTTATCGTAAGGTAAAAAACCGTCGTATTTATGTGTGGCGTGGTCTTACGAGATACCATTGTTTTTCAAAGTATTTTGATAACCGTAATAATTCAAATTGAGTGTGATTTCTCACACTGGTTTTCCAAACTGACTCGGGTGTTATTTAATAATAATGCTAAGGTCAGATCGAGTATTACGGATTCAGTTTAGGATGCTATGAAACATAGGAGCCGTGTTGGAGGACTCACATGCGTATTTCACGTACTTGATTTTATTCCATTGTGAGTGTAGGCTGTATATTCAGCACTTGTGAGGACTAGTTATTATAACTGTCTAGATTGATTTGTTGATTGTTGTACTCTGATGATGGTATGTATAATAACAGTTATAGTTCTTTTTGTATAAAGATATATTATTATCTATTATTATTTATCCGCTGCGATTGTGAGATTATGTGTTATTGTTTTCTGTTTTCTTCTTATCTTCTTTCTTATTTCTTTTCCCTAACAATTGGGTTTTTGACATTCGATTGCTCGACATGTAATACTGTTGGAACTGGACAAGCCCGCAGCGGAAGTTATGGGTGAATTTCAATTTTTTTACCCTATTGGATCTTTATTGGGCCTATGAAGTCCAACTGAATTAGAACATTTCTAAATTTCATTTAAATATAATCATTTATTTTATTTAGATTCAAATATATTAAGGTATGAAATTAATTTTATTTGATTTAGTTTATACATAAATGTATCATATACATATATGTGAGTGCATGTGTAACATAATAATCCGTGAAAGGTATAATATGCGCATATGTAGATATTGGGATTAACATCGCAGCGGACATATTAGCTTATTTTGTATGTCATGTATGTTGTCCAAATATGTGCATGTATATGTGTTACAAAATACACACACATATGTCTGTATAAATATATTATATATAATATATGAACATAAAACATTTATATATAGGTAAATATATATATATAGAAAGAGAGAGAACAATTATTAAAAATTATTTATAATTCAAAATTAACTTATTTTTGCAAGCATAATAATTTTAGTATTTTAATTTGTATATATTATGAATAAAATAATGTTTTCATCCATAAATAATTAACATAAAATAATCTATTGATGAAAATTAAAATTTTACAATTTACAAAAATTTAGGATCATATAATAGAGCTTAGAAAAAATCTGGACATTTTTCAAAGTTGAAATATTATTTTTAAAAACAAATACATTGATTTCGGAAATAATTATTTAATATAAAATAATATATTATTAAAAATTAAATTTTAAAATTTTAGAAATTCTAGGATCATGAATGAAAGGTTACGAAAAAATTTGAAGAATTTATCAATTAAATTGTTTATAATAAATCATAAATAAGTTTTTTTGAAATAATATTAATTATTAAAAATAATAATCTTTATTGAAAAAATCCAAATTTTTTTCTATACATTTCTTGAATGATATAATATTTTTTTAAATTATAAAACTGGATTTTTATTGTAATAAATATTTATATATAATTAACAATTCAAAATTCAATAAATGTTAATTTAAAAATATGAATATATATATGATAATTAATTTTCGAATTTGTAAATTCATATTATATATAAATAAGTGTACTAAAATTTTTATATCATATATATATATCTTATATATGCATATATGCTATTATGAGAGAGAAATATACACTAATATATATATGAATTTATTAATAAATATATATAAAACAATTATTAATAACAAAAATTGATTTTGTACAGTAAACAAAATTTGTCTATACATAAATCAAATAGTATAATAAATACATTATGCACATAAACAAACTGATTTGTGACAACTACATCTACTTACAAAATCTCACATAACTAAACATATAGTAGTAATATATTTAAACAGATATGAAATTGCTCATTATAGGATCATATAATATAATTTAATTGCTGTAATATGAATTAAAATTACCAATTTAATGATGCCTTTGAATCCATGTTGAAGCATTGACTTTCCTTCCTTTTACAGTTCTTGATTCGTCAAATTCCAAGTCCGGAATCACCGACCTCGAACTACCGAATAATATTATTGTAATTTGAAATATATTTGAGAATTTTAGAGTGGATTGAGAGCTATGTTTTAACCAGCAATGTAGAATGTAATGGCGGCCAAAAAAAAGGTTAGTCGTTATTTTAGAGATACACACACACACAGATATACATATACATATACAGATATACATATACATATACATACATATATATATAGGGTTGTATTAGAGAGAAACGAGGAAAACCTTTTTACCCATTCTCACTTGATCTCAACCCGTTATCTCCAAGCCAATTCCCTATATTTTACCACCCCTAGACCTTCCCAAAACCGAAATTTTGCAGCCCTAATGATGGGCCTTAAACCCATCTAAGCCCAAGCCAAAATACTATGCAATTAAATCTAATTTAATCGCTTGTCGATATTGTATATCGATCGATATATTTATAAATGTTATAAATATATATAACATTATTTATTTATCAAATCATATTCAAATTTTATAATTAATATTTCATAAATATTAATTAATTTATAACTATTATAAACTAATTAAATCGTTCGGTCTTAAAGGAATTCATCATTTCGGCTGTGTAACTCTTGGGTGTAAATTTGGTCAGCGATTAACATTGAACTATTCTAATGTTTACGTTCACACGTCACTTAGCAGGTGGTATGACATTATGGCCAAATTTATCGCTTACTCATCTTCGGTAAAATCCAATTTTAGTTTAATAAGCATTACCCGGTTGTGATATTTGTTTACACCAATTCTCTTCGTCAAAACTATATCATTTTGGACTTATGGAATTTGGTAATGGTCAAAATGCCAACCTCATCCACATTCAACTTTATAGTCCAAATACAAAGTCCTTGTTTCAATAATAACAATTATTATTAACCGAAATGCTATGGCCAGAGACTTTGACTTTGAGTTGACTTGATTTGACTGTGATACTAACCGCATGTAACTGAGGAGACGAATCCTCTCTTTAATAGTGCTTCCCTTCCAATACTTCCGCTCGACCCAACTATAGTCACTCGATGGACATCATGCTATGATTTGGCTATAATCAAAGCGGAGCTTTCATATTGAAGATCCACAGTATTCTCAAGTCGAAAGAACTGTGTAAATCAGTCATATTAATATTTTCCGTTTGACCTTAGTTATATTAACCAACAGAAAACTATCGAGTGAGCCGTTCCATAGTTGTGACGAACCGTAAATCCGTACCCTTTGAAACGACAATAAACCACACATGTCCGACCCAAAAAGCACAGACTGACGGGAAGTCATGAGAAAGAAAAGAAGAGAGAAGAAGAGAAGAGAAGAAAGAGAGAAGAGAGAACCAAACAGAATAATACAGAATCTCACATCACAGTGGAAAACATATAATATCATATCAATGATCTTTACAAAGCAGAAACTGTATATACATACATCAATCAGAGTTCAACAATCAATCACCAATCATCAGCCTAGACAGTTATAATAACCTGTCCATACAATTGCTGATAATATAAATCACAAAGCAGCGGGAAATAAACAAATACGGGAATACGAAAATGAAGATCTCCAGCTCTCCTGTTGAAGCTCCAAAAGCACAAATCTGAACCTGTAAATATACTCGGTCTGACCCGAGCATTGAAAGGGAAGAACGCCTGGATCAGTCCAATAAACCAGCGTGAGAAACACACTCAACTGAATTTATTAAATTACCAAACTTTTCCTTTCAAAACAAAAGTATCTCGTAAGACACGCTCACACATAAACATGGACATGTTTTTACCTTACGATAACCAAAACCTTTCATATCAAATCATCTTATATTATAATAGTGTCTATTGCACAAATAATATTAATCATAGCCGAAATTGTTACCATTATCAAATTCCAGCATATAGGCTCTACAAACAAAATGGCAGGCACGTAGCAGAGTTTGGATTTCCATTCAAATGACCAGGTGAAGGGACTACCTTCCGGCAGTACATCTCTAGAGGAATGCACCGAGGAACATCACAAAGGAACCTCTACCAACACAAGACCAGCCTACCTCTATAACTAGGTAGTACCGAATATATCATCCCCCGGTCGTTACCGACCTTTTCGAGGGCCCTCATTGCATACAAACCATAATAATTTACATCCTGAACGCCATAGCGGAAAGAAATATATCTAGAAGGGGATGATCATATCCTAAATGGGAATGACCCACTTAGCCTTCCTACATCTAACCCTGTTTCGGTCATTTCCGGGGAGTGAGGCCAAAAAGTTATCGATTACCTTTCACATATCACATATCACATCACTTTCGAATGCCACATTTGCCATTTCCGTTGACTACTAATTGCCTTTCACAAAAATACAACCCTGAGCTCGTACGTCTCAAGGAAGGGTGTTAAGCTAAGAGAAGTTGCCTTCTCCGCCACCAAACAGATGTACGTTTGTAAAAACCAATGTACGTAATCTCAGAAAAAAGCAATGTCAGACATTCATCCATACAAGTTGTCCAGGAACAGGACAAACCGAAGGTACTCTCCTACCACATCCTGTCAGGAAATCCCTAGGATTAGTAGTGAATAGTCCTTGCATTGGATATTTCATAACGAAGAGACTATTGCTACTATATGTATATTGGGATTTTAACCCCAAATGATCAACAAGCAGTCCTTCACTATGAAAATCCTACATATCAATATCATCAATAACCTGCACAATCGAATGCATATACGTTGGTCCGAAGTGATTTTCAGATAAACCGATCCCGGTCTCTTCGCACCAACAACGCAAAAGAGTTTCTCAACCTTACACAGAAACTAAGTCTCATAAACTTATCACGTCTCCAACTTTCAACTTGCTATCCTTCGGCCAAGAAGGAAGCTCGATAGATTGGAGTAATACTCCGCACTACATGAATCCACCTCCTCAACATAAACGATAATCAAGCCTACATAGATGGCTACGTACTGTGTACGACTAAATATTTCCCACGTCAAGTCGAGGAACTAAAATGGCCAAATTTGATAGTTGGTTATTTAACTATCAAAGCAACAACAAATATTTAGCACCATACTCAATCACTAGGCCCTTTTAATTAATCTTTTATTAATTAAATCACTTTCCAAATATTCACTTCAAATTATCTTTAAAAAGATATATTCTCAAAACCATTTCAATATTTCACTATTTGGAAAACATTTCCATATACTTATTTTAGTAATAAGTGAATTCATACTTTACCTTATTTTCAACACTTAGAAAATATTACATATACTTAAATCATGATTAAGTATATATTTTATTCTTTAAGGAAAACATTCTCTTAAACATATTTATTTGGGTCAAAACGAATGTTGCGTAAAACATCGTTACGACAACCCAAAATCATTAGTATAGGGATTCGATAATTAGATAGATATATAAATTCCATATACTATACAAAACATCTCCTTACGAAAATCATTTACTATAACAACAGTGTTATAGTCCATGCTTTCCTTACTTCTTGAAAACGTCTATTTCAACAATAAATATTGAAATCTATGTATTCGATGCTCACACGTTTTAAAACATCTTCAAACCATTTAACTTCATTTAAAAGATCACTTTTCAAAACCTGTCTTTTAATTTAAAAGATTATTCACTGTCCAAAATCGCGAATATAATTCCCTAACCAAATTCATTATTTCTACACATTTATTTTAAAGGATTATCCACTGTCCAAAATCGTGAATATAATTCCTTTAATAAACTTTCATAATTAACTTATCAAAATAAGTTGATTTTGGATTTATAAAACAATGTTTATAATTCACATTTCCATTTTATAAAAACTTCCATTTATAAAATTCCTTTACTAAAAAATTCCATTTATCAGATTATAAGTTAATTTACTTATAATTCTCTTATTACAAATTCATTCTTTTTATAACTTCATAAATTTATAAATCTTATTCACTTATAAGATTCATTTATAACTTCATTTTAAAACTTATAAAACTCCTTTATAATTCCATTATTTTTATTTATAATATATCAATTTTATAAATCTTATATATAAACCATTTATAATAAATCCAAATTCTCAATTTAAATTATTTTACAAAATAGTTAACTCCATATTTCAAAAATCATATTTTGATTCCATTTAAATAAACTTCTTCTTTTGATAATTTACAAATCATAATTAAAACTCATATAACTCCAAAAAATCACTTAAACGGCCTTTTTAATTTGAAATCAACATTTTAATATTTTTAAATTTCCAAAACTATGGCCCAATGCTGCAAAAATGATAAATAAGGTGATTTACATCAATCATATCCATCATGGCATCCAAATAATCATATATCATATGATAACATCATATATCACAATATTTGTAAATAAAATTCACACTGGTAAGGAATCCAGTTGGATCCCTCCAACCTGTCACCTGTAACAAATATACATATTAGAAAATGTACAATGTCCGCTTCGAGGCAGACGCGCGTACAAAAGGTCATCTGCTCATACATGGGAACGTATAGGGTTTCATTTGCTCCAATAGGCAGGAATATATCCAAACCAATCAATATATATATATATAATATCATATATCATCCAAACAATCATCAGTCAGCACAAAATAAATTTATTCTCACTTATATAAAAATATAAACGAGTCAGAAAGAGTGAGTTGTACTCACTTTGATTCCAATAGTCGTTTCATCTTTTTATTTCGAATAAAATTAAACAAGCGTTTAATTTTAACCAAAATTTTCGCTAGCTCCATTGCGTAGTGTTAGTCAATACGAACCTAATGCCGCTTGTTTCATGTGAAACAAACCTCGTATAAAAGAGTTATACATTTTTAAAGATCACACGAATTAAATTATAAATTATTTACAAATTCTTTTTATATTATTAAACCTCTGCAATCCTGGCCGTTGATTACTTCAAACAAGATCTGGCCGTGCATTTCTATTTCTTCCTCTTTGCGTACGTTCGTTCCAGGTTAATGTCACAACCAAGAAACCCATGCCGCCGACCTTCATTTGAATACCGCGCCACCTACAATCGTTGAGGAGTCGATCGAACACCACCAGACGACGTGCCTACGCGAGACACACCATCGACTTCGACCACGAGAAGCTCGGCCCCACCCTGCTCTCGATAAACACGCTCGAACGTGGTGACTTTATGGCTAGATCCACGGTGATCGGTGAAGAGATAGGCTAAATCGACCTTTGGATTTGAAGTACTCATCGAGCTCTATAATATTGTAGTAGAAAGTTTTCGATGAAAGTGGATGGATGAGGAGATCGGTGGGAAGAAAGCATGGAACGTTTTCGGCCATTGAAAAAAAATGGTGGCTGTTGACCTAGGGTTACGGTTTCGACCAAATGAATGATAAAGATCCTCTATTTATAAGCAATATAAATTTAATATTCATCCGAAAAATTTTCGAACTCCGATCGAAGCGTACCGCTTGGCGTTTATAATGTTTTATCCCTATTCCAAAGACAATGGAATATATATCGAGAGCCAATTCCATCGTATCTGGAAGATAGGTTTTCGAATCGACTTATTTTAAATTAAAATTTACTTAAACAAATTTCTACGCGTTTCATCTTCCCACGACTAAACCGGAAATCTGATTGACACGAAATTTGAAATCCTACAATAATACAACATTACGGATCCAACGAAATTGGTTTCGTCGAAATTTGAGACAGTGTGAAAAATGACTATTTTTACATGTTAATTAAATATTAAAATTTCCAATTTCTATAAATTTACTTTTAATTCAATTTCAAAAGTTTACTAACATCATTCTAATTCAAATAGAATTTATATCAACTTTATAAATCATTTTTTATTCACATTAGATTCAAAATCAACTATTTACGCAATTTCAAATATAAAATTAACTTATGAATATTTGAAATCAATTAAATATCTGAATTTCAAATGACCGAAATTCTGGGTCGTTACAATAGTTATCCAATAACTATTAGTACGTAACCCCTAAGTAACCCCAGTAGTCATGAGTAATACACTGTCCAACATTTGGAGAGCGTTACGTACCCCAGTCTCAACGGATACATCAATATCCAGTCTCGATGCATCTTGACTAGGAACATTTAAAATGGTATATTTGTTTCGTTGTGATAAATTACTCACGGTTACAACACTTTGTAACTACTATAACAAAATATACCATTTATGGATTTTTCTATTAAATATACTTTTAATTAAGTTAATTAATTAAAATAATCACATTATATCAAGTATATAATAGGAAGAAAATTCCTTTTATTTCGAACAAGATTGGTCAACGAGTTAGATATATGTAACAAATTGCATAATTTCCCCTAGGGCATACCCCTAACTCTATCAATCTCCCACTTGCACTTGGGGTCAATTATAGAATCTAATTCAAACTTCTCCAATCAGTTTTCTCAAAACCAATTAGGTCAGTCCCTTAGTGAATGGATATGCTATTATGTTTTAATTATCTACTTTGTCGATTTACTCTCTCTGACACTGATAAACTGCCTTTATCATGTGGAACGATTCGAAGTATGTCTTTCGACTTCTAGTGAGCTTTAAGTTCTATCATGACCAATTTCATGACATTGTTATCTTATAACAATATTATGGGATTCTCAACATTTGGAATCACCTTTGGCTCAATTATAAATTTGTGCATTTATATCTATATACATTGGTTTATTGTAGCACTATTCAAGTTAATGTTCTCAACATTTCGTTGAATCAACCACAATCGCTTTTATTTTGAAACATTTTCAAATTAAAGATTTTAACTTGAATTTTATCATTGACATGTTATACTCAATATCACTTATAAAAGTTTGTGTCCAAACGTTCCATCATAACGAGTTCGTTGTTTCTATAAACAATTCTCTAGTATTTCATAAATACGCGAGAACACCTCAAACAACCATTTAGTGATATCAATTTGGATTTTATATTTGCTCCATGTATCAAATACATAAACAAAACATAATATCATACATACCATAACCTGTATGATAATTCCTATTGCTAATGCATAAGGAATCCAACTTACATGTTCTCTTTTTAATAGGGTGCTCTTGTATATCGTTTTGTTACAATCCCTATATCTTTTATACTCACCATAAAAGACATCATTTAAAATCCAAAATTTAGTATTAAAACCACTAAAGTTGATTTTAATACAAGCATATTGTTAAAATCAACAATGTGTTGTTTACTTATAGTTTAGAAATATCAATGTACCTTTTAACGTTCTTTCTTATGAACACACGCTTCCTCTGCACTTTGATTGAAAATCAAACTATTTGATATTTCTATCAAAATACTTATTCAATCTTGATGCTTATAAAATAATAAATTCGTATCATTTCTTGGATCATATCCAAAGACTCACAAACCCAATATCGCTCCTACTGACTTTGAGGCATTTTGGTTAATATGTGTGAACAGCTTACTCTAAATCATTATTTAGAATTTTCTATTTCAATACATAAGTACCAAACACTAAGTCTTATCGAGCGATAATTTTATGAGTAAATCTGAATTAACTTGAGCATGTTGAATACCGAATCTGTTATGCTAATTTCAACAATTAAAATTTGCGATATTATTCTTATCAACATTGCTCATTTAATTCCAACCACGTTAGTCTTTCCAATAAAGACACAATCTCGGACGATGGATCACATCTCTTTGGTTACGACCACCAAAATCATATTTTGATTGCGTACTTGGAATTCTTTCAGATCTGTGCATCATACCATATAGAGTCAACAATCTTAATGGTTTAATTGAACAACCGAGGGTAATGTATATTTTAGTCATTAATAAGAAACTCATAGTTTCTCTTCGATGTGCGAGAATACTTATTAGACATTCTAATGCTATGTGTTCATTTAGGTTAGTTAATTTCACTTCATCTCATATAATCAGTTTTATCTATGGATCGGATCCAATTCCATTTAACTACCAAAAATTTCTCAAATAAATTCCTTCACAATGAAGTTGATATATCTTGAAACAACAGTTGTTTCTTAGTGCAAATAGAATAGGGATTCATAAATGCTTTATGAACCTTTTTATTTAAAAAACTGATTTTAGTTTACAAAAATTATGTTCAAAACATAAATATGTCATTTGATGACAGACCTTTCCAAAAAACCTTTTGGAGATTCATACAAGATCCCTCATGAACAATTACTACGTGAAATCTTTCGACTTGCACAACCTGCCAACTCCTTGGCCTTGGATATGTTGGGATTTCTTACAAAACCTTATCTTGTATGATTTTGTAAACTGTTGTTTAGATGAAATAATATCAACCTTGTGTACTACCCTTAAGTACATGACCTTATAGAAAGAAACTAACTCAACTTCACTCACAATTAATCGTAAATTGTCTAATAATGTCTGATTACTCCTTATCGATGCATCATTATTTATCTCATGGAGGAGTGACTTTTGAGATTGAATCTATATTCATTTTTAGGTGCATTTGGAACTCTTTCCAATATACTCACTTATTCGACCAAATCAAATCATTTTATTCTATTGCGTGTTATTTTATTTACTTTTCTTTTATATTCTATGATTTTATCATAAACTTACTACATGTGTATCCAATACACATGTACATGTTGGTAATAAATCATCGATGAATATAACAAAGTATGTGGAACACTTTTGGTATTAATAGACTTGTGATTGCATACATCAATATGTATTAATTCAAAGAGTTCATCAACTCTTATGATGCTCCCACTGAATGGGTGCATAGCCATTAATTGTTTGAGATGTAATTTACCTATATCATATGATTCATATTCATATATTAAAATTATTCCTCAAAACTACGGCTTAGTCTATTATTCTAAAATAACTGTAGATAATATTAGATACATATGTATTTTTGTTGCATCACTTTTACTATGAAAAAAAATTCCATAATATAGTTCTATTTCATAATGAATATTTATAATACTCATTTTGAAATATAGTTATATCTATTTTTCAGTCAATACCAAAAATAAACATTATTTCACAAATAATGTTCGGTACATTTTATGAAAACAAGTTTCGTAATTTGATGCAATCATTAGGTGCTATATGGAATGCTCCCACTATTTCCGCCATTACTATAATAGCGTACTAAATTTAGAGGTCCATCATTCACTTAATATTGTTAATATTGTTTACTTATTTCATATGCTGCAACTAGTTTACAGTGGAGAGTTCTTTGATCAAATATCTTGAACTCAAAGAAATAAATGTTATAGAAAATAATTTTCTATATGAAAATACATTTCGGAATAAAAATCATATTTCATATTCCAATATTAAGTATCAATTATTATTACAATTCTTGTTTCCAATGTTTCTCTAGGAAGCAGAAGTGATTATTCATTCTCTTCATTCCAACTTACCTTAAATTGCATTTATTCTTATACGTTCGTTTTTCTTTTAAATGGTCAAACTATTCAAAAGAAAACCTTACTACAATATCATAACAACCCTTTTACAAAAGCGCATTCGATTATTCTTAACATTTAAGACATCAAATATGTTGCACTTTATGTAAACCGATCAAGATGACATTTCAACGATCGAGTTCTTAGATGTATCTCGTAGTTTATGGTCTTGTGTTACATTAACACAATATGACCCTTTTGAAATAATTCAAGTTGAATACATAATTTTAAAATACTATTTATTGGCTTACTTCGAATGAACTGACTTCATCGAAATATTGTACCCCACAAACTATGACTGTTTACCGTATAACATTTTTATGTGAAGTACATGGATCAAATATCCATAGTCTTGAATTGCATTTAGAGTTCAAAAACTTGTAAAATGCAATACACGATCTAAACCAAATAAACATATAAGTAACCAACTTACGAATGTATTAAGTATTTGAAATTAGGCACTTGCATGGGTATAGAAACATTATATAACATGCAGTTAGAATTATTAGTAAGTATATATTATATTTCTATTTGTCAACTTTCAATTCAGTTTGTTTATATATGTTAATTGATAAACATTTTATCAATCATATTAAACGCACAAATTTATCATTGTAGATAATTATAACATTATATGACATACGTTCTTACAATATTTGTAACATCCCGGTATTTCGTGCCATTCGCATCCGCACATGTCGGACTTGAATTGCTAAAAATATCATATTGTTAATTTATATTTGGCAAAACTCAGAATATACAGTAAATAAAATAATCACAGAATCACAGACACAGAGTAATATAACAATAAGCGGTGGAAACAAATGAATAGTAGTTCATGAAGCTACTATATATATATATAATAGAGTTAAAACAAGATACAACAGAAGTCTCAATACAATAGTCAAATAACAAGATCAGAAAATAACACAGGAGTCAACTGAATAACTACAAGCTGAATAGATAGATGGACCTCCAAGCGAAGCTCCAACTCCAAAGGTGAGTCTCAAATGTTGTGACACTCAGTCTGACCCGAGCGTAAAGCAAAAACACAAAACACTCGAGTCACGATTAACAGTCTTATATCAATAAATCCAACTCAAGTGAAATATCAACTGAAATACAAGTAACTCAAAGGATGTTTAGGATAACCATCCTCTAAGGATCCGTGGAACTATCTACTATGTAGTAATATACACTATTATAATATGTCTATAGTAAAGTAAACTATTAAAATAGCGTCAAGGCGTTACCCATATCCCCCTTGACACATTTTTATATATTCCCATAGTCTATACAGTACCGTAACTTCCTGTAAACTGGGCTTATCAGAGAGCACTCCATAGGTATGGTACAAAACAAATTCGTAGTGGTCTCGATAAGGTAGGTGACACGGCACAACTAGGCAATACCAGGGTAGATATACCAATTACACTTCCGGGCTGGTGGTAACGCATAGCCGTAGCTACCACCACCTCGATCCACACTCCCAAATCAAAGGTGCGCACCAAATCAATCACAAAGTAATAGAATGGAAATCGAAGAAGTGTGTCCGATCGGAGGAGCTACCTCACTTGGCCTGTCAATTGCTCCTATTTTAGCCACCTTAAGCTAACTCACGGGAGTCAAGTCCACGTATATACCTCAAATAGAATCATCGCCGCCATCCTACTTCATTCTGGAATATCCACCGTGTACACAGTTGTTAAAGTGGTTTTCGGTATTGGCAGAGAGTATGACAATAACCGATCTCAGTCTCTTTAACAACCAATCGTTATTATGACACCGTGGTCATTTCAAAATATCATACTTCAAAACCAAAACATCATATCCATTTCAAAACCATATCAATACGATATCATTTCTCACTTAAAATAATATTCATTTCCAAAATCATAAAACTTTCCAAAAATTATATCTTTTTCGAAATTATAACACCTTGAAATTATAACACTTTGAACATAACTTTAAAATCATAACACTTTGAAATCCATAACACTTTCCTCTTAAACAGTTTAGATATTAATATATATATATATATATATATATTAAAATAGATATAAATAAAATAGTTAATATAATAAAATAATTTGTATATATAAATAGTTATAAATTAAATAGTTTATATTAAAGTAATTAGTATATTAAAATAGTTTTATTTAAATAGTTTATATAAAAAAATTATATATTAAAATAATTTATAAAGTAAAATATTTATATATATATTTAAAATGCTTTATATAATAAAATAGTTTCCTCAAAGTTCACAAATCGATTCAAATCAATTCAAATTCCAAATTCAATTTAATTCATCCTCAATTCATCAATTTCAATTCAATTTAGTTTCTCTATAAACCATTTCAAATTATATCGATTTCAAATACAGATTTGAACCACAAAATATACCATTTCAATTTCAATATATTTCAAAGGTTTAAATATTCAACATCTTCAAAACTAAATTTGATAATTTCATTTATATCTCAATTTAACTTCATTATTATTTAGTTTTGAAATATTCACTTAATAAAATCCAATATCATTTAAATAAGCCTTAAATTACAATTTAAACTAAATATTTTCTTCAATTTATTTATTCTTGAAATATTCATTTAATCACTTTGAATCAAAATTAAGGTATAAAATCATATCTTTAAATCTCAATTCAATAATTTTCAAATCAATTTAAATTTATCTTTCCAACCATAATTTATTAAAATTATATATAAAAATCTACTTTTTAAAATACAATTTGAAATAAATACTTAAAACATATTATATACTAATTAAATTAAACTTTGTTTAATCAAATCTTATTATTTAAATTTATTTTATATTAAAACTTATTCTATATATTTTGAAATAGTAAAATTATAAGTAAAATCTTAAAATTTATAATTTCAAAACTAACTTAAAATTATAAAATTTTCAAAACATATAATTTTAGAAATCTATAATTTAAACATTTATAAAAATAACATTTATATATATAATATCTTAAAATTAATATTTATTAAAGCCATATATTTCCTTCCAAAACCTTAGAAATCATTTTCAAAATATTTATATATAGACCAACGATGTCTGTATATAATTTTCTTTCCCATGGTCAAGTGATACGGATATTTATCATTTCAATTCGCAATTTAAATATATACAGGTATATATCTTTTCAACCCGCAATCCCAAATTCAATGTCAATGAAAATCGCTTGGGTTTATCATTTCAACCCATAACGATTTTCTCCTATTCTACAAATCGTTCGGGTATGTATCATTTCAATCCATAGGGAATTGTATACTAATAGGGAACTTCCAGAGTGAGAACAGTGATGATAATAATATAACATATCAATAACAGGCATATATCATCAATATAAATAACAGATAATGGTGTTAGATGTCGCAGGTGAACAGATACAGATAATAGCATATATAGCAATGTAAATAACTAATAGCAGCATATTTCGATTGTCGTTTCAATGGAAATCAAATTTAATAAATATAAGAACGTTAATCGTGAGTGATTGCTCACCTTTCGAGGTTAGAGAAAATAGACAATGCACTGAGTTACGAATCCATGCATAAATTCCAAAGCAAAGCTAAGTTGGCACGAATCCGACGGATAGAGCTGATAGATAGGAATCAATGAGAAAAATCAACCAGTTTGATAGAAACAGAATATATATATATATATTTATTATTTCCTTGAAATCAATATTTTTTTAAACAAATATTAAAATAACATATATATAATTAAAAATCATTATTTTAAATTAAGCACATATATATAAACTGTTATGTAACAGATTACAGTTTTATTGAACCCAGATTATAGTTTATATATACAATATATATATATAACCAGATTTCACAGTTTATATATCATATAAAATGAAACATATCAATATATATATATATATATAAAATCATGCAAAATCTTATATTATAAATATATATATACCAATATATAAGCTATATATATGTAACCAAATACACATGCATGCTACTACTCAAAAAGGTATGCAGAGTAATATACAATAGAATATATATAAATAGAACAAAGAATAAAATTAAGTATAAGATATACTTTTCTGTTTTAAATCCAAGAATAGGGACAGTAGGCAACAACTTTAAATATCATATATATAAATGCAGACCGTATATATATAAGTGTAAATAATGTATGAAGCTAATATAAACTATTAAAGTATTAATATAACCATTATACATATACAAATATTTTTAAAATATCCAACAACATATACATGTAGATTTGAAACTGATATGCACACTATACATATCAAAATATCAACATAACCATTATACGTATATACTTAAAATCAATGATATATATATAACTAATATATAGGTGGATACATATAAACTTTACAAATTATATAACAAATATATATATATATAAACTTATATATATGCTTATTATAAAATAACACTTAAATAACTCATAACAATATATATATATGCTGACATATGTATATAAAACAAACATCAACTAAATATAATTTACATATATAAACCGTCACACTATAACTATATACATCTTCATATATGGACAGCCGATTATATATGTATATTAACAGTTATAAACTTATGCATAACCTAATATATATATATATATAACTACAGATTATAAATATCATATATAACCATATGCATATTAACATACTATGTGCAGACTCAACGGATTCTTTAAAAACTATGACATATATAAACTGATATTTTATAAACTTATATATATAACTTACTATATATATATATGACAGTTTGAAGAATTAAACAAATATAAAGCTATATAACTTATATATAGTATATACCTATTTTACAAAAAAGAAGATGTAGGCTAGTTGAAAACAGTGGTGCCGAGTGACAATCACGGCAGGAGGAATTGCTCGGGGAAGAAGGAAATGGCCTCGGCCATGGGCTGTTTTGTGTTCAAGGGGGAGGGTGAGATCAGGTTGCTAGTGCTTGCATGGTGGTGGAGGTCCACGTGGGCGTGGGGTTGGTTCGCGGGTGGATGAGGAGGGAGATGTGGTCGAGTTACGGAGGGTGGCTTGCTCTCGGTTGGTGGGGCTGGACGAAGGAAGGAGGGGTTCGAGAAAGGAACTCGAGTGGGAGAGAGAAGATGGGTGTCGACTTGGGCAAAGAAGACGAGCTGCTATGTTATAACATTTTATTTTTTTCAACTATCAAATGGAAGAAGAAGACAAAACAAAAAAAATAAAAAGGAAAAGAGGAAAGGTGCTGAGATGAACGAACCGGTGAAAAACGAAAATAAACCAACAACATATGTTGAAACCAAGGAATATTTAAAGTCAAAAGCTATTTGATTCACGTGATTCACGGTGGACAGTGAAGGGATAGGAAACCAAAAAGACTTGGTTGCGGAACTGATATGCTAGGTGCTTCGCAGATTGCACCACACACCGGACTCCAAAATGGGCAATTGAATATACCGTAGAGATCAGCACGATGAGACGATCAAAACGATATACAGATATCAACGATACGACCATCCTATCAAAAGTCGATATTCGGTACCGAAAAATGCTGCTAAAACGCCGAAATTAAGATAAACGGGGCAATAGCAGTCCAAATTTGATGAAACGGAAGATGACATCTCACTGAGAAGATGATTTACAAATTTATTATGTAAAAATATTCAAGTTTGAAAAATATTTTATTATCATCAATTTTAACTGGTTTAATTTTAAATAAAATTATACCATAAAATGAACTTCCATATTATCTGATGAAAATTTACCATTGCTATGTTTAATTAGACGTATTCCAAATATCAAATATTTATTTTCAAATTTTATTATTTAAAATTTCACAAAAATTCAGTTAATTACGTTATTAAAACCATTAAAATTTACGGGTCGTTACAATATTAGAAAGGTTAAATGTTACCATTTCATTTCTATTAAGGCTCCAACTAGTCTTTTATGTTTCTCCAAACCTAAGATGAAACATAGAAGTCTTACAACTTCACTAGCGGGTGTTAGGACTCATTTGTTTTGGTATTCTGACCTTAAGTTTGCTCAACAAATCATAACCCCACAAACGATAGATAACTCCTTATCGGTTGTATCATATACAACTCCTAACCCATTTTTGCTTGTTCTAATCTCATTTTGACCTTGAGTTTGCTTAACAAATTGAAAGAGATTATTCACTCGTACCTACCATATTGTGATGGCCTAAGTATAGTATATGTACCTTGAGTTTGCTCAACAAATACATATAGTTATCTTACCTCATCTATTCAATATATTAATAATACTACGCATAACATTCCTAGCTTGAGTTTGCTCAACAACTAATGAGTATGTAAGTAATTTATTAATATATATATATATATATATATGGTAGAGGACAACATTATATCGAAGATTCATAATCTTCAATATATATATTGAGTGATGTCGACTTATAGAATAATATATTTCTTATGAAATACTTCAGCGATACAAGTGTCAGACACATCAGAAATCACGGTATATGTACATTTACATATGTATTTATTTCTCAAGTCTATTTGGGTTTCTTTAATGTTCCACATTTAGCTTATATACATATCATATAATTTTTATTGTTATATAACTTTTATATCTCATATTACTTATATGATAGTCTTACGTATAGTATATCATCAATTAAATCTTATCTAATTAATTTTAATCAATTAACTCTTTAATTAAATTAGTATTCCAATATAACTTTTATATTGGACATATCTACTATAACATTTATAGTGTATACTATAACCTTTATAGTGTAACACATATATATCATATATATATATATATGTATTTTATTTAATTAATTAACCTTTAATTGATTTATTCAATTAACCAATTTTTATTAAAATTTATTAATTTCAAAATTTATCTTGTATACATACATGTATACTTATGTTATCTTAAACATTTAAAAATAACATAACATATATCAACATATATAATACATGCATATATGCATTAATTAATTAACATATTTAATTAATCTGTTTAATAAATTTGAAATTATTATATAAATATTTTCATACATTTTGAAAACTTTGTAGTATTGTAATTTTTATAATAAACATGTTTTATTTTAAATTTAACTATTGAATTTAAAATATTTAACATTAATTTTCAAAATGATTTTGAAAATTAGACCAAGACCCAAATTAAGTTGGGCCTTTTCTATTAGGGGCAACCTTTGGGCTCACTTTAACTTTCGGGTCAGGCCGGTAACCAGGTAGGACAGTGTACTTGATTACCCAATCCCAATCCTAGACATTACCTTTCTAGATACCGTACTAAGTGGGCAAGCTTAATTTGTTAACCATAATATGACTAATTTAGACTACATAGGCTATTGGGCTCTGGTAGCATTGTTGGAACTGGACCAGCCCGCAGCGGAAATTATGGGTGAATTTCAAAAAATTTACCCTATTGGATCTTTATTGGGCCTATGAAGTCTAACTGAATTAAAACATTTCTAAATTTCATTTAAATAAAATCATTTATTTTATTTAGATTCAAATATATTAAAATATGAAATTAATTTTATTTGATTTAATTTATACGTAAATGTATCATATACATATATGTGTGAGTGCATGTGTAACATAATAATCCATAAAAGGTATAATATACCCATATGTGGATGTTGGGATTTACATCGCAATAGACATATTAGCTCATTTTGTATGTCATGAATGTAGTCCAAATATGTGTTACAATACAAACACACACATGTATGTATAAATATATTATACATAATATATGAACATAAAACATTTATATATAGATAAATATATATATATATAGAAAGCGAGAGAACAATTATTAAAAATTATTTATAATTTTCAATTAAATTATTATTTTTAATAAATCATAAACGGTTTTTCCAAAATAATATTAATTATCAAAAATAATAAAATTTATTGAAAAAATCCTAATTGTTTTCTATACGTTTCTGGAATGACATAATATTATTTTAAAATATAAAATTGAATTTTTAATGTAAGAATTATTTTATATATAATAAAAAATTCAAAATTTAATAAATGTTAATTTAAAAATGTGAATATATGTATGATACTTAATTTTTGAATTTGTAAATTCATATTATATATAAGTAAGTGTACTAAATTTTTTAAACCATATATATATCTTTTTTTTTTGAACTAGGGAAACCTGTTCAACCACTACCGACATGCGATTCCTGAACGGTAAACCTAGGGAATAGACGGGTGGCCCGCCACAACCGTTATTCCAAGTTAGCCAAACCTTTCGGTTGACCTGGTGCAGGAGGCGGGAAATGAACCTCAAACCTCCCATGTGAAAGGCGTATCTCCTCCCACACTTCTCAAGTGGGACTCGAACCTCAAACCTCTCATCTGGGAGGCGTATCACCCCACCACTCGACCAAGCCCGCGAACAATCATATATATATATATATATATATATATATCTTATATATCCATATATGCTATTATGAGAGAGAATATACACTAACATATATATATATATATATGAATTTATTAATAAATATATATAAAACAATTATTAATGACAAAAATTGATTTTGTATAGTAAACAACATTTTTCTATACATAAATCAAATAGTATAATAAACAAATTATGCACATAACCAAACTGATTTGTGACAACTACATCTACTTACAAAATCTCATCTAACTAAACATACAGTAGCAATATATTTAAACAGATATGAAATTGCTCATTATAGGATCATATAATATAATTTAATTACTGTAATATGAATTAAAATTACCAATTTAATGATGCCTTTGAATCCACGTTGAAGCAATGATTTTCCTTCCTTTTACAGTTCTTGATTCGTCAGATTCCAAGTCCGGAATTACTGACCTCTAAGTATCGAATAGTATTATTTTAATTTGAAATATATTTGAGAATTTTGGAGTGGTTGAGAGCTATGTTTTAACCAGCAATGTAGAAGGTAATGGCGGCCAAAAAAAGGTTAGTTGTTATTTTAGATATATATATATATATAGGGTTGTATTGGAGAGAAACGAGGAAAACCTTTTTACCCATTCTCACTTGATCTCAACTCATTATCTCCAAGCCAATTCCCTATGTTTTAGCCACACCTAGACCTTCCCAAAACCGAAATTTTGCAGCCCTAATGATGGGCCTTAAACCTATCTAAGCCCAAGCCAAAATACTATGTAATTAAATCTAATTTAATCGCTTGTCGATATTGTATATCGATCAATATATTTATAACTGTTATAAATATATATAACATTATTTATTTCTCAAATCATATTTAAATTTTATAATTAATATTTCATAAATATTAATTAATTTATAACAATATAAGCTAATTAAATCGTTCGGTCTTAAGGGAACTCATCATTTCGGCTGTGTAACTCTTGGGTGTAAATTTGGTCAACGATTAACATTGAACTATTCTAATGTTAACGTTCACACGTCACTTAGCAGGTGGTGTGACATTATGGCCAAATTTACCGCTTACTCATTTTCGGTAAAATCCAGTTTTAGTTTAATAAGCGTCACCTGGTTGTGGCATTTGTTTACACCAATTCTCTCGTCAAAACTATATCACTTTGGACTTATGGAATTTGGTAATGGTCAAAATTCCAACCTTATCCACATTCAACTTTATAGTTCAAATACAAAGTCCTTGGTTCAATAATAACAATTATTATTAACTGAAATGCTATGGCCAGGGACTTTGACTTTGAGTTGACTTGAGTTGACTGTGATACGAACCGCATATAACTGAGGAGGCGAATCCTCTCTTGAATAGTGCTTCACTTCCAATACTTCCACTCGACCCAACTATAGTCACTCGATGGACGCCATGCCATGATTTGGATATAATCAAAGCGGAGCTTTCATATTGAAGGTCCACATTATTCACAAGTCGAGAGAACTGTGTAAATCAGTCACATTGATATTTTTTGTTTGACCTTAGTTATATTAACCAACAGAAAATTATCGAGTGAGTCGTTCCATAGTTATCTAATAACTATTAGTACGTAACCCCTAGGTGCCCCCAGCAGTCATGAGTAATACACTGCCCAATATTTAGAGAGCGTTACGTACTCCAGTCTCAACAGATACATCGATATCCAGTCTCGATGCATCTTGACTAGGAACATTTAAAATGGTATATTTGTTTCGTTGTGATAAATTATCACGGTTACAACACTTTGTAACTACTATCACAAAATATACCATTTATGGATTTTTCTATTAAATAAACTTTTAATTAAGTTAATTAATTAATATAATCACATTATATCAAGTATATAATAGGAAGAAAATACATTTTATTTTCGAACAAGATTGGTCAACGAGTTAGATATATGTAACAAATTACATAATTACCCCTAGGGCATACTCCTAACTCTACCAAATACAATGAGCGTATTAGTGTCAATTTTCGAGGGTCGAAAATCCCGGCCATTACAATTTTTCTACATTGCTCAGTTATGTATTACAGATCTTGTTTACTTCTAGATCATCTTTTAAGTTTAAGGTGAATTTTTGAAGTAAATTATAATGATTTAATTTATTAACTTCTTAAGTGTCGTTAGTACGTGTTTTGGTGTGTGTAAATAGTAATAATCATATTAAAGGAAAGCTTTACCATGTACAATTTTTTCAATCAAGGAATATGAAATAAATATATAATCATAAATTTTTATTTTATTTGATAGTTAGGAATACTTTAGCAAATATATATTTTGTATATTTTTGGTTAGTGACAACTATATATACTTATCTTAAGAGAGCAATTCATGAAGATGTGAGAGTTATTGTAGGGTTTTTAAATTGGGATTGGTTATTGATTTAGGATTACTTTGTAATCTTTTGGTAAATTAAATAAAAATTGTTTGGAGGATTACTTCTTTTCTCTTCTAAAATCTATTTTTGTATATATCCTAGGGATAACCCTATAACAATTGGTATCAAATCCAAGCACAAATAAATTTTTCAAGAGAGGCCTTTGGATTAATTATGGAAAAATAATATTGAGAAACTGAATGGAAGAGCTAGTGGAATATGAAAGGGAGGATGGAAAATGTTGTTTGGAAAATATGGTGTTTCATATCGTCTCCATTGAAAAATGAGCATATGAGATTTGGAAGAACTTGGAAGGGGTTTGTAACGATCTGGAATTTCACCGCTTTGATTTGAGAATATTTAACTAATTTTAAGTATTCAAATAATAGTTTTGTAATTAAAATAAAACACTTTTAAATAATAAGTGTGTGATGTTGGTGAAATAGTTTTCAAAATTAATTAATAAAAATATTTAGTTCGAAAAAAAATCAAAAATGTGACCGAAATTCGTTCTCCGAATTTTTAACTTTTCGTCAAATAAAAGTTGTCGGAAACGTTGTAAACTCTAGAGTACAAATATACATTCATTTCCAATCAAGTTAGCATTATATTATATATACATGCATATACATGTATACATAAACATAAGTGGAAATTAGCCACAAGGGCCTCTTTAGTAAGTGGAATTAGTTTCTAGGACACACAACTGAAATAATTACTTTCAAGGACAAAATGTAAAATAATTAGTTTCTAGGGCCTAAAAACCTATGAAATTATGCCCTTGAAAGTAATTGGACTGCTGACTTTGTCCTTGAAAGTAATTATTCTGTTGATTTTGTCCTTAAAAGTAATTTTATTGAATGTGTGTCCTAGAAACTAATTGGACTACAAAGTTTGTCCTTCTGGTGAAATGCCTCTAAACATAAACTAAGGTGATGTTACAATTTATAAAATAAGACTTAAAATTAAAACACGTTGGCTTTGAAAATGGTGAAGGGGACATGAAATTTTTGAAAATTCAAGGGGGAGACAAAGGTGGATGAGGTGGCAACAAAAGTGTGGAGGTTATGTAAGGTAAAAGCATTTTGGCAATTCATTTTTTCTCATTTTATCATTCCACGTTCATTTTCCTAAGCTTCCTCCAAAACTTCACACTCTTTAATGGCTTCCTTCCATTTCCAAAGTTTAGAAAACCATTTCTTTTCTACTTTAAATTCATGAAAACATAGTTTAATACCTCTTCTTCTTTTCTATAACCTCATCTTTCCAAAATAAGACACTAAACATCCCTTCACAACTTCATTACGGAGCATAAAAGCACCATGGTCGAACCCTCTAGGCCTCGTAGGGTCTCCAAAAGCAAGTTTTTCCAAAGGAAATTCAAAGTTCTAGGTCGTATGTGAAGGCTAGTGAAAGATCAGAGTGTTTTGGTTAGCTTTAGTTAAGAAAGCTAGCACCTTTAGATAAATTTCTAACTTTAGTTTTAAAAGTATACCTTATTGTTAAATCATTGCTTGTTTGGGCGAATACGATATTGGTTTGAATGATCATATGTGTATATATGTATGCTTGTATATGAAGTTACGGGTTAGATTTGTAAATCAAAAATCAAAATGTTGTGATTGACTTTAAAGATGAGATCTGTAACGACCCAGCCTTTTGGATGGCTCAAATTGACAATAAACCACACATGTCAAACTCAAACCATTCAAAAGGGAAGATTGTTATGGGGTAAATAAGAAAAAAAAGAGAGAAATAAAACAAACATAGAATCTCACAGCGGAATGACAAAATATAATAATCAAATAACAGTTCATGAAGCTGTTTTACAAATACATTTGATTACACCTTTACAATACAGATCATAGTACATATAGCAGTAATAAATAAATAATGCAGCGGAACAACATGATGCAGTAGTAAAAATAAATAAATAATAATAGTACTAAATCTTCATCTTCATCCTCCAGAAAAGAAGTCTTCGATACACTGAAAAGCTCAGACTGACCCAAGCGTAATGAAAAGACAAAACACTCGAGTCAAAACTAAAAGATCTTATGTAAGTTAAATCAACAGTAAATAAATATGAGTGTAACGGCGTTAGAGATGTTTACAGGGTTTGACATCTCCTATCCAGTGTTTAACGTGCATGTAATAACTTAAGAGATGTTCGGGATTACATCTCCTAAGGATCCGTTAAACTATCTACATACATACTACAATACGCTATTATAATAGTGTCTACAGTAAAGTAAAGTATTAAAATAGCTTTAAAGCGTTACCCATATCCCCCTTAATACATTTTATATATTCTCATATTCTATACAGTACCGTAATTCCTCCATAAACTGAAGGCTATCAGAGGGCACTCCATAGGTACGGTACAAACCAAACTCGTAGAAGGTGCGATAAGGCATGTGACAAGGCACGCGAGGCAATGCCCAGGGTAGGATACTACCGTTTTGTGGATCCGGACTGGTGGTAATGCATAGCAGCTACTACCGCCCACCTCGAACACACTTCCATAATCAAAATCAAGGGGTGGCCACCAAATCAATCAAAGTCATAATATGGCATCGAAGGAATGTGCCCGATAGGAGGTGCGACCTCACTTAGCCCGGCTTGGCTCCTGTTTTAGCCACATCAAGCTGACTCACGAGAGTCAGGGCTATGTAAATACCTCATACAGAATCGTTCGCCAAACCATCCTACTGCATTCTGGAATCTCCACCATGCACACAATTGTTAAAGTGGTTTTCGGTATTGGCAGAGAGTATGACAATATCTGATCTGGTCTCTTTAACAACCAAACGCTTATTTCACACTTGATGGTTCTTTTACATTTCCAAAAATCAATTCATAATTGATATCAAAATATTATATTCACAAAATCACTTTCGAAATCATATTGACCAAATAGGTTAAATCCTCATGTAAAAATCATCATATTTAATCAAATATGTCATTTAAACCCGAAATTTGGTTATAACATCATTTAACCGTATTCGCTTTTAAATCAAGGATTTAAATATAAACCATCCCACTTTACCCTGTCTGAAATTTAGAAATAGTTTATATAGTTATAAATAGTTTAAATAACTTAGCATAGTTTAAAATAAATTTTAAATAGTTAAAATGCTCTAAAATAGTTTAAATGGATTTAAGATAGTCGTAATAGATGTAAAATAGATTAATAGATTTAAAATAGATTAAATAGATTTAAAATAAATTAAATTGGGTTAATTAACATAAAATAGGTTAAAATAGATTAAGATAAATTAAAATAGTTTAAATTGATTAAAATAGTTTAGAATAGTTGAAAATAGATTAAATTAGTTTGATAGTTTGAAAATCTTAAAAATTGGGATTTTAAAATAATAAATCTTTGAACAGTATATATTAAAATAATTAAGTTTGAAATTGGTATCAAAATAAACTATTTCTGCCTTTTCACCAAATCTGGACCATATCCAGATTTCAAATCACAAAACCCAATTTCAAATCTTTAATTCATATTCTAAATAAACCATTTAAATCTTTATCGATTTCAAATCCATGTTTGAAATATCAATTTAAGCTACTCCAATTTCAATAGATTTCTAAGTTTAAATATTCAACATTTTCAATAACTCAATTTCGATAAATTTCATTTATACTTGAAATCTAACTTTAAAATTCCAATTTAAACCAATTTCCAACTTCAACATTCAAAACTTGGATTTTCAAAATAATTCAGTTTATATAAATCAATTTCCTTCAAAATATCAGTTAACCAAATTCAAGATTTAAGGGTTTAAAATCGTTTAATTTAACCAATTCGGTGTCTGTATATAATTTTTTACCCTATGGTCAAGTGATACAGATATTTATCATTTCAATCCATAAATATTTTAAATTTAAAGGGTATATATTATTTCAACCCGCTATCCCGGATTTAATTTCAAATCCATGAAATCGCTCGAGTATATCATTTCAACCCATAACGATTTCTCCCTAATCTATCAGATCGTTCAGGTATGTATCATTACAACCCATAGGGAATTTCTACCAACAACTAAGGGAACTTGCAGTGTTATAACAATATAAATATAACATCCAATCATCCAATATTAACAATCTAACATCCATCACAATCACCATTCAAATCGACAAATAAATAACAACAATTGACTGATTATCAATAACAGGTATTAACAGGAAATTTAAAATTCAATATTAAATTAAATGGCAATTAAATTCAATAAAAGTCAGATTTAACTGGAATGATAATTTAAATATACCGAACATCAACCAATCAATTTCTAATCACATCATAAATTCAATTTAACCAACATAAAGTAATCTAGTAGTTGTGAGTGGGTCAAAACACTCACCTTTTGATTTCAAATCGATTTGAAATCCAAAATAAGGCCCAAAATTCAACAGTCTTAGAATTCGTCCAAAGCTACTTCAAAATGTCCGGAATTCGATATGATCGCAGCGGAGCAAACCGCACGTAAATTCGACCTCGTATGCAAAAGTTATATAAGTTAGAACGTTCAGAAATTAAATAAAAATAAAAAGGTACGTGTACCATCCACATTAGCATCCCTTAGTTCCTCACGCAAGCCCTAGCCTAATCGACCTTCTCGTCTTCGAACATGTTCAGACCTAGCAGTCCCTGCCGTTAATCGAATTTTCGTCGCCACTATAGGCCGATCCACCTAGATCGGAACCCGCCCCTAGACTCGCCAAGCCAGGCCGCACCCCCAGGTCCTACCTCGATGATCGCGTCGCCCTCTATAGTCCACGGTCGTCGCTTCGATTTTGGCCAAATTCTGGCGAATTATGAGCATGTTACGACGAACGATGACCACTATAGAGCCTTCTCTTCATCCTCTATGCAACGGCGCTTCCCGATCGTCGATCGGACGAAGATCCACCGTTGGATCGAAACCCTAGCAAATGAATGGCCGAAACTAAATCACTGATTTTTGGACAACCGGTGATTCGATTGCAAAGACGAATTGCACCGGTGGATTATGCTCATCGAGAGCGAAACGGTATATAATATGATGGTGTTTGGAGAGTTTGAATTTTTGAAATTGGATTTAGGGTTTGTATTTGGAATTTGTGCCATTAGAAGAAGGAGATAGCCTGAGAGAATTGTACGTACTGTAATCAGAAATAGAAAGGCTTGCTAGGGTTTAGAAGAATATATTTATATGAACAAAGCCCGATAAGAAAGAATGAACACATATCGAATTTGTACGAACGACAATAATGACCCGAAAAGCCCGTTTCGCTTCCGAAACGAAAATGGGTCATCCCATATATCATAATAGATGCTTTCGATATTTTTAAACTCAATGGAATAGGTTTCAAGTCCTAATTCCATTGTATGAAGAAGTTAGCTTTTCAAATCAGCTTATTTTAAATTGATTTTATTAAATTGATTTTTACGCGTTTCAAGCCCGTACGATCAAACGACAAGTATGATCGCTACGAAACTTGAAACCATACAATAATTCACTGTTACGGATCTGGTGAAACTAGTTTCATCGAAATTCGAGACAGTGACCAAAATGGCTATTTTCACATTAATTCAATAAATTATTATTAAATTAATTAAACCACTTTTCAATTTCAAATTTGATAACTAATTTTTTTTATCGATTTTGATTACTTAGTAATTTATAATCCTTTAAAACAAATTTCCTATCAATTCAATGTTGAATATTACACTAATTACAGTGTTCAGTTTCAACTGTAAATTCATTAATTATAATTTAAAATCCCAATAAATTCATTTATTCTTGATTTCACTCTTATTATTAAATTAATTATTGCCTTATGAATAAAATTGACATTACTATACATTTTATTACATTCACTTTTACAGTTATCGTCTTAACTCATATTAACATAATATTTAATTACATTTAATTGCAATTGATTTCCAATTTAATTCAGCAGATTAAATAAATGGGTAACAATTAACAATTGTCACCTTTTTCTTAATGTATTCACATTTACAGGTTTATTATCTACAAACAAATGTTATAACTACTTACACAACACTAATTTATCCAATTACAGTTAATTACCTATTATTTCGCCAATTAATGTAACATTTAATTTATTTCCTCATTTACAATTTATAGCCAATTATAACTTTCCAATTATTTCAATTACTTGAGATTACATTCAAATAGTCATCAATTACCTTAAATTGACATTATTAAAATTACATTCTAGTTATTTCCTCATTATTAAATCTTGAATTTTTAATTTTTCACAACATAAAATTTCAAAACTAATTTAATTAATAAATTTAATTATCGAAAATTACGAGTCATTACACTCTCCTCCACTTAATAGTTTTCGTCCTCGAAAAGGAAAGAAGGAAGGATTAAGGAGTTATTATATATATTATTCAAAGTATTCAGTTTATAACAATTAATTTACATAATTAAATAATTTAAACAAAATATATCAATTTACAAACAATTATATCATCATATTCAAGTTTAATAAAAGTTTGAATAACATTTCCACTTTCACAAAAAATTTCTAAGTCCAAAATTCATGGAAAATTTCGGCAGAGTCTCCTTTGTACGGAGAGGTCTGGGAGAAATAATAATATCAATAATAACAGTATATATATCATATATCAAAATAATATATCCCAAACCACGGGAAAATAGTATAATATCGCTATAAAACGTATCCGAAAACATACCTTTTTGTCGGGAAAACAACGCTTATTTATGAAACTAAAAGCAGTAGTTATTGCTTCCATAAACCTGTACTTCACTAATATAATCCAAGAAGTTAATAATTATGTAAAAGAGCAAACATTTAAGTTGTTTCAATTAATAACAACCAATCCAACACAATATATGTAACGACCCAGAATTATGGGATATTTGAAATTGGAATATTTAATTGATTTTAAATATTTAAAAGATTAATTTTGACTTGAATTTCAAATATCACTGTTTATTTGATTATTTAATTATTGAATTAAATAATTTGAAATTTGGTAAAATATACAATCTTGGTTGTTGAGCCCGTTAAAAATATTTCAAAGGCTTATAAAATTTATATTAATAGTACTGAAGATAGTAGAACTTTTAAAATTGAATTTAAAAGTGATTTGTTCAGTTTTGAAAATATATCGTTTAAATTGATATTTAAAAATAGTCCTCCGGGGCACAGTCTCGGAATTTGACGAAACCAGTTCCATTGGATCCGTAATAGTGTATTATTATCGAATTTCAAATCTCGTTTGGAGTTATCGTTTGGCCGTACGGTATATAAACGCGCTGAAATCTATATCGAAAATTCAATATAATAATTGGGTCCAAAAAGCTATCTTCTCCATACGATCGAGTTAGGACTCGAAACCTTGTCCATTGCGTTCGGAATAGGGGTATAACATTATAAATGCCTAGCGGCACGCCTCAATAGGAGTTCAAGGTTTTGAGCCACGATTTCGAGTCGTTTAAAAATTTGAATATATATATATTTGTTGACTGCTCAAATTCTATTCACATCACAACATTTTCATTCAAATCATTATCCCCTACCGTGTAATACACACTTCCGACTCTTTTCACGTTTCACATCCCCCTATTTCAAAAGTCGCGTCCCTTCCCCTGTTGGCCACAAAACACGTTTCCCTCTTCTCGTTTTATAACCGAGGCTTTTTCCCCTTCAAGCTTGCAGAGAAATAAATTCGAAGAGAAAATGGCGATCGAGCAGCATTCAGAATCAAACTTTCATTCCGCCATTTTTCCTTGAGATTCAATTCGAAGAAGAGAAAAAAAATGGTCGAGTTAAATTCCTCTCAGTTTTCGATTTTCCTCCTTGTTGCAAAGAATCAAATCGAACTTTCCTTCGGTTAGGATGTCGAGCCCCCCTTTCTCTTCTCTCCTCATCGAATTTGAGACAACCTCTATGGAATGCGTGATTTTGTGCGAATGGAAAGGGTGGTGGAGGCACAGTGTAGGGTTGTACGCGATCGAATCCGCTCATGTTCGTGTCGAGGCGAGGTGATTTCAAGCATGAAGGGTGGCGTTCTCGAGAGCGCGACGAAGTGGATACTCGGCAATGGCGACATGATTTCTGTGATATGGGAAACGATTTGGATGGTGATGCGAACGCAGTCGGCAAGTTAGGGTGGAGGCAGAGAGGTATATTCGCAGTTTATTTTTATCCTTCAATATTTTCCAATAAATTTAAGTTTAATAATATATATATATATATATATGAATATATATACAGAGAAAGGAATTATAAAATAAGATTTTATTTTACAAATACATATATTAGAGAAGAAAAGTTTTACAATAAAGCAAACTACTGTTTTGCTATGTACAGGAAACAGAAAAATATATAACACAGTAATTGATTTTACAGTAAGGTATATATATATAAAACTATTTATTCTTCAAATTAAAGATTTATATATATTTGTTTATATACAGTAAAGAAAAAAAGAGTTTATAGTAAGGTGAAGATAATTCTGTTTTTAATTAAATAAATATATACATATAGGTTAAACATTAAATATGTATATATATATATATCTATGATTTTTGAAAGTATAGGAATTTTAAAATGGTGTAGAGTTTATAAAGATTAAATTTTTAGAATGTATATAGGTTATTTTTTTGTATATGTAGTTTCGAATGAAAAAAATAAAATAAATATACATATATACATATTTTCACTTACTAGTTTAATTTTAAAACAATGTATTATGGAGATTAATTTGTTTAATAAACTTATTTAATCATTTTTGTCACTAAAAATAATTTATTAAAAGAAAATTAGTTTAAAATTAAATTATTAGTTTAAAACCAAATTATTAGTTTAAACTAAATAAATATGTAGTAATTAATTGTTTGATCAATTCAAATATTAATAAAGCATATAATGTTTATACAAGGTCTAAAATCGTGGAAAATAAGCCGGGTTGGATCGGATTGCAAATCAAAAATCAAAGTTGAGTTAATCTCACTCAAATTGGATTACTAGTTAATTTAATTGGTTAAAATTAAATTATTGGATGATTGATTGAATTTGATAATTATTATCAGTCTGGATGTGATATTATGTATAGTAGTATATATATATATATATTAGAGCAATTGATATTCCCGCATTATATAGCGGATGAGACCCTATACGTCCCGCATAATAGCGGATGACCCTTTATACCGCGATATCCCCCTCGAAGTGGGATTGGTATTATTATATTGTGCTAACATCTGTGGATGCAGGGAAACAGGTTGGAGGGATCTAACTGGATTCCTCAAAAGTATTGAAATTTATTTTCATATTCTGCGATATGATTTATTTGATAATCTGTGATAGATTATATTGTAAATTGAAATCATTGAACGATATGGTTTGGCTGAATATATTTTGGTATTTTAAGATATCAAAAATATAAAGATTGGGTTTTGAAGGAAAATAAAGGGAAATTTTAAGTAAAATATTTATAGCGGAGTTGAATAAAATTAAATGAATGGATTTGGGAAAAAGGTAAAAGGTTGATTTTAAAGTCCTATTGAATAAACTCCAAGTATGGAAAGGAAGAGAGATTTTGAATAAATGGGAAAAGAGTTTTATGGACTTAAGCGATATTGTTTTAAGAATTAAAGGAATTATTTTTGAATTCAAGATTTAAAATGAGTTTGGAAAAATAAAGGAAGAAATCTAAAATAAAGTATGAAATTGATATTTCAGATTTAAAATAAGGTTTTAAATCATAATAAAGGAGTAAAGCTGGAATTAATGGATTTTGGAATAAATCGAGAAATAAATTTTAAATGGAATTTAATTCAGAGAATCGATTTGAAAATCAATTAAGGGTTTTTGAAATAGTGATTAAAAGGGGAATGAGGCTATGGATTTATAAACTGGGTTATAAATAAAGTGAGGTAATTATCAGCGGATAATTTGAAATTATAAATTTATGGTGGAAATTTATAAAGGAATGGATAAATTGTTTTAAAAATAAATAGTGGTTTATTTTTAAAAGGTGAGAAAAGAAATAGGGGATAAAAATGAATATTTTCCAAGTGGTGAATAACTAATGAAGTGGGAAAAATATTCTAAGTATTGGGCAAAGGTTGAAATGTGTTCCGTGGGAATTAAGGGAATTTGAAAACTATTTTCAAAGTATGGAATAATATCTTGAGTAGATATTTTGAAACAAATAATTTGGGAAATTATTTAATGTCTGATGGTTGTTTGTGGATGTTATATGATAGTTAAATAACCGACTATCAATATTGGACAATGCGCTGATCGTTTCGAAGAGACCAGGATCGAATTTAATTATCCGATAACCACTTCGATCCGGTTTGAACATTTGCGAATGAATACCATGAAAATGATGAAGACGGTGATTCGGTTTGTCCAGACCCAGGACAACTTGTATGGATGAATGTTATCAGACCATCGTCATTGGAGGACGGTGAGCATTCTAAGTGGGTGTGTGCTAAAAAGGTAACGCTTAACCTCAAGCCTCATCAATCGGGAATGACTGAAAATTAGGGGATATGCAGCAAGGCTAAGTGGGTAGCTTCCAATTAGGGTATGATTTTACCTGTCTAGAGTCCCTTTGTTTCTGCTATGTGGCGGTTGCTGATCCCAACCGTGGGGTGATCTTATTCGGCCTATTCAGTAAGGGGTAATCCGGTCTTGTGTTGCAGGGGATCGGGAGTGGTCCTCGGTATACTGATCTAGACCAGGTACCATGACAGGTGGTACCCCAGTGCCTAGTCATTCAGTTGGAAATCCATTTTCCCTCTTGCCTTCACGGTTTTGGTTGTATAGCCTAGTATGCTGGAATTTAATTAATGTAACAATTTCGGCTATTTGAATAAGTATTTGTACTTAGACACTATTATAATATCAGAGGATTTTGATATGAAATGTTTTGGTTATCGTAAGGTAAAAACCCATCGTGTTTATTCGTGGTTGGTTTTACAAGATACCATTGATTTCAAAGGATTTTGAAAACTTTAATAATTCAATTAAGTGTGTTTTCTCACGTTGGTATTCCAGACAGACTCGGGTGTTATTTTATTATAACGCTCGGGTCAAACCGATTATTACAGTTACAGGATAGGATGTTATGGAGCTCAGGAGATGAGCTGGATGACAGAGACATATATCACGTATCTGACTTATATTCCGATGTGTATGGTATGCTATATAATCAGCTTTTGTGAGGACAAGTTATTATAACTGTCCACTGTTGTGTTATTGATTGTGCTGTACTCTGATGATGTAATGTATAAAATAGTTATAGTTTCTTTTGTATAAAGATCTGTCGTTATCTATTATATATTGTTCTACTGCGATTGTGAGATTCTGATGTTGTTTTCTATTTTCTTCTTCTACCTCTTTCTTCTTTCCCTAACGGTCTGGTATTTCCGGCATTCGATTGTTCGGCATGTAATACAGTGAACGTATTGATGTCGATTTTCGGAGGTCAAAAAACTGGGTCGTGATAGTTGGTATCAGAGCTGATGGTTAAGCGAGAACCTTGGCTCTAGTGGGGATTACTCATTAGAGATAGAGTCAGTAGTGCTCTAGAATGAGTTGAGTGTAATAATAGATATGAGCGCGTATTTGTTAGTGGATATAAAATGGTTTTATATTGTGTTGATTTATTGGTTGAGTGGAATATAAATTCTGATCGAATAGTGGGATGACGCTAATTCGATAGGAGCTTCTAAACTCTTGAACCCGATAAACTGACCCAATATGGTTTTGAAGCGGGGCGCAACAGCCCAAAAATATATTTTTTATATAAAAGAAATATTTTTCTAAAGTTATTATGTATAATTAGAGTGTTTGGTTGATAATATTATAGTCAAATAAGATTATAAAAATTGTAATAGTTTATATAACCAAATAGAAATTTGTAAAAGCATAAAATTATACAAATGAATCATAATTAAGTTGAATTCAACCTAGATTTGGAAGTTTAAACCTGGGAAGTTTGGGAAAAATGTTTTCAAAGTGGTGTGGAAAAATAATAATAAGAGTAGTATTTTTGAATATTTTCGTAAGGAAATTGATTTTAAGATGGATTTTGAAAGAGATATAGCACTGAACTCACTTTAGTCGCTGGAAAAAAATCCTGGTGATGACTGCGCAGCATCATTAGTATTCATTTTCGAGTTTCTAAGTGACGGGTTGCTACCGAAATTGATTTGTTTAAATTTTTTGAGCAAACTGGTTTTGTTTTGGCATGTAATTCCAAAGGGAATTTGAAATGACCCTCCTATTTCTACTCTAATTTCATAAGGAAATTTTTTTTTTTAAGGTAAAGAGGATATATAAATATATAGATATATCATCCATTGCAAATATAATTCTCAGGGTCAATATCTTTCTCCAATAAACCAAAATATATCCAGGATCACAATAATCAACCAATATAAATATATCAGTACATTCACAAAGGTAAGCACATACATATGAGGATGTATATGCCTCTCTTGTTTGAATCAGAGTTCTGGAAAACAAGAGGATGTTGGATTGCTAAATTTTTTTTTGACCAAACAATCCACTGGAAACTCACACATTAGTCTGTTTATACTAACTAAGAAGTGATCAAGTAATAATCAGTTGTAAACAAGCTTTTAATATAGATGTTTGTGTTAAGTTCTGAATAGTGACAAAATCAAGCTAAAAAGAAGTGGATCCTAAGTGAACACAAGCAACATCTAGGCGTAATGGAAACGCGCCTAACTTATACACAAGAGATCACGAGTTCGAGTACTATGCTGGTTGGTTCAAACACAATTTTTTTTTTTTTCATCTTTCTTCTGTGCAGTTTGGAACCTGTTATCTACCTATATCTGCACATATATATATACTTTATTTTTGCCTATATTCCATCATACAAAACAATAATTCTTGCTTAATTATTTTTGAAACCCATCCCTATAACCTGGAAGGCTTCAGGATTGATATGAATTAAGAGCAGGGTTCTTGGGTTTTGAGGATGATAGAAGTGTTTATCATTGTCCAGGTTTGTATTTCTTCTTATAAGATCTGTCTGGCATTTAGAATGCATTTGGTTAAAATCTGAGTGAAATTCAGATTCCTATTACAAGTGCAAAGGAAAAGGTGTGTTGATGTTTGCACTAAACATGTTTATGTGCATATATAACTGCAACTATTTGAATCTGGCTTCCATCTACCTTATTACAGATCCTTTCTTTAATTAAAAATAGGACATGAAACATTTGTATGGAACAAGTTTAATTATGGAAACCTTGCAGCCATATAAAACATTCAACATATGCCTATTTTCTTTTGTATTCATATGCCATAGTAGAAAATAAAACCATTTAAATTTTCTGAGAATCAACTATCCTGATTTTCTAAAACTTAAATCCTTTTCAAAGATTCATGATTGACTAATGCATTTATAAAAGGTAATCATTCAATTTTAACATGGTGTTCTTGCTAAATTCACTTACAAGATTTGATCAAAATCCTTTTAAAACATAACAGATATTTAACTTAATTCATAGATTCCAGATACTAGTCAACCTTTTAACAAAATACCTAACAAAATAACCATCCAATATTCAACACTTAATACAAGTAGCAATTTAAGTTATCAATACATGCAGATTTCAACATTTAGGCTCTTATCTAACTAAGTTTAGCATGCTATATCTTCTTCTCAAGGCCTTGCTCCTACTCCTACTTAGTTGCAGCAATCCCTGAAAAAGCATTTGAAACTGCCTCATTTTAAATGAGACACCCCAGATGCCATTAGCACACTAGGGTCAGACACATGTCTGGTATGAGAAAATTCACAAAAGCAATTTGTTAATTAAGTTAAAATCAAGTTAAGTACATATACATAAGGTTCTGTCCTTTGGAATCAGGTAAATACTTGTGTGCATGCTCTGTGTCATTGTGCATGTGCACATTTTAACTTTTCTTTCCAGAGACTGCACATATGAATATGGCACATACATTCAAGCATACAACTCAATCATAGACAAACAATCATTCATACCAAACAGGAAAATGACTAATATGAGTTAGATCATTTATTCAATTCTCATATTTCAAATCTGGGAAAAACTCTAGTTTTCTCATCTGCTCAAGTATTATTTCCTTGGTATATTTATCTATCCTTGGTCTCATCTGCAATATTTATGAATCAATGGACACACTGTAATGAACTAATTCACTCCATTACACAAAGATCTTAGGACTTAAACAAGCCATGTGTCAACTTATGTTACTCAAGCACACAAGTCATTCCTGCAGTGTTCTTGACCCCAATTTCCTAATCAGATTTTAGTTAATAATAACCCCTTTTGATTGTTCATGACAAAACCATTCAGTGATCCAATAACTGAAAACATCTATATCATGGCATCTCATATTATTCATGACCATACAGAAACAACAAGCAAACAACCATTGGTGGCTACAAAATAAGGTTCTGTATATATATATATAGATATTCATCCTGGTATATTTTTCTTTAAAGGAGTTTAGGCAGCTAACATTGGTTTATGGTTTCTGAGAGAGTTTTTCTTTTGCAAACCTTTGTGCTTGAGTTAAACTCAGGATGACCTGGTTTCACTGAATCACAAAATTTTGTTTGCTATGCATTTTATTGAATCAGGAGCATCAGCACATAGGCAACCCTATTGCACCCCTAATTCCTTTCTATTTCAAGCCTCAGCACTTATACATGAGTATATTGCAGCTCAGCATTATTTACATCTTTCTGGGTTGAGCCAAAACCAATACTACTTGCCTATTCTCAACATTTTATTTTCTGGGTATTTGTTTATATCCCCAAACATTAACATAACAGGGATCTGAGTGTATAAAACAGATATGTATACTAACAACACATAAAAACTTTGTTATAATAAAACAAGTGATCAACCAAAGAAAGTCAAAACATTTTCAGATTTAAATTCACAGATAAACATTCATATATGAAAATACTCTTTTAAGAAAATGCTTTTAACTGGCTGCCTACATTAGGACTTATTTCCTTAGATTTTTGAGTGAGTTTTCTCACCTAGCTCTCTCCTTTGTTTCCTTAATTAATTGATGAACTCCTGCCCTTATCCTCGAGCTCTCTTTCTTCCCTTGTCTTATGATTTCTGTGGTATTGTTTTTCTTCTTCTTTTTTTTTCAAAATTCTTTTCTAAGGAGAAGAGGAGGCTGCTGCATATACATGTATATATATACAGGGTCTTTCTTAGGGTTTTGGGTATTGGCTAAGTCCATTTTTGCCCACCAGAAAAATCATGTTATTTGCATTTTAAACCCAAAGTTTTACCCCTTCCCGGCTTAATTTGGGTGAAGAGAAAAGTGGTTACACATTTTTTTCCAGAAATTTGCTTTTCAGAAAATACTTTTCCCCCTTGTCTACAATCATGCTAAAAATGTGACTTGGTTTTGTTATTTATTAAACACTCTTTTCTATTTTTAGCTTTCATGCAAATGGTATGTACTTCCTTCATTTATTTATAAGAGAATTATTCCTTTTTATATCCCCATTCTTTTCATTTCTGCTTATATTAAAATGTGCCTGTATATTTTATTTCACTAGTTTAAACTCTAGTATTTTATTAACACATATATATATGTATATAAGTCTTTCTGAAATAATTAGTATACCCTCCTATATATCCCTACATCATTCTATACTGACACACACACATATGCACATGTACACCCAAAATATTCAGTAGCACTCATAAATACATTTACTTATGCATACTACTTTTAAGAATTTAATCTACATATATATATATACATATATTTCCATACACATCAATATGTATGTATTTTTGGAGTTCAGGTTTTTAGCTTATATTCATGTGCATTTCCTGTGCACTCATGTACACACACTGATACACTATCAAGCTATATCAATTCCTCCTTCAAAATTTATTTAAAAATTATTTTAAATTCATTTATATTTTCCAGAATAAGTTCCTAAAATCTTGGGTCATTACATACACCCCTCCTTTTAGAAATTGTGTCCCACAATTTTCCTAAGCTTAAAATAAATTTTAAACTTAATTCAGAGAACAAGTATATTCCCTACCAAATAGATTCTTAGTTCTATACTAACTAAAAATATATTCATCCAAAATAAAGAAAACAATCAAAAATCAGAATTACCTTAATCTGAAAATAGCTTAGGATAATTCATCCTAACTTTGTCTTCTAATTCCCATGTGCAATCACTAGGATCTAGACTCCACTGTACCTTTACAAGTTTCAGAGATTTATTCCTCAACTTCTTCACATCTTTTGCCAAAATTCCCACTGGATCCTTTTCATAAATCAAATTAGGATTTATCTGCACTTGGGTTGGGGTTTCAAGAATTTCTGCCTTGTCATGGACCCACCTTCTCAATTGTGATACATGAAAAACATCATGTATGCCTTGCATGTTTTCTGGTAATTCCAACTTATATGCCAAGGGACCAATTCTCTCCAGAATTTTGTATGGTCCAATATATCTTGGGGTTAATTTGCCTTGTTTTCCAAACCTCAGCACATTTTTCATGGGTGAGATTTTGATGAAAACAAAATTTCCCACTTCATATTCTACCTGCCTCCTTCTCATGTCTGCAAATTTCTTTTGTCTATCTTGAGCTGCTATCATTCTTCTTCTTATCAACTCAATTTTCTCCTTGGTTTCTTGTATGTACTCAGGTTCTAAAATAGACCTTTCTCCTGCTTCTACCCAGTAAACAGGTGACAAGCAGGGTTTACCATATAAGGCTTCAAATGGAGCCATTCCTATGGTGCTTTGGTAGCTGTTGTTGTATGTAAATTCAACTAGATGAAGATAATCTTCCCAGTTGCCCCCAAAATCCAGTATACATGACCTCAACATGTCCTCCAAAACTTTGTTTACCACCTCAGTCTGCCCATCTGATTGAGGATGGTAGGCAGTACTTAAACATAGTTCACTTCCCATTGCTTCTTGAAAGCTTCTCCAGAATTTTGAAGTGAAGATGGTATCCCTATCACTCATAATGGTTTTGGGAATGCCATGTAACCTTACCACTTCTTTTATAAAAATTTGAGCTAGTTTTGGTGCAGTTCTTTCTGACTTGACTGGGATGAAGTGTGCTACCTTGGTTAGCCTATCAACTATCACCCATATGCTTGTATTACCTCTCTTAGATCTAGGCAGTCCATCTATGAAGTCCATAGATATGTCTTCCCACTTCCACTGTGGTACACTAAGAGGTTGCATCATCCCTGATGGTCTTTGAGTTTCAGCCTTGACTTGTTGGCAAGTCATACATTTGGCAATGTACTTGGCTATATCAGATTTCATCCCCTTCCACCAGAAGTCTCTTTTCAAATTTTGATACATTTTTGTGTTACCTGGGTGTATGGAGTATTTACTCCTGTGATATTCATTTAATATCTCCCTCTTCAATTCTATGTCCTCTGGTACACACATCCTATTCTGGTATCTCACATAACCATCTTTATCAATGTGGTGATTCATTACTTCCTCCCCTCTTGAGAGGAGCATTCTCTTCTCTAATAAGTGAGCATCTTGTTCTTGCATTTTTCCTACCTTCAGAATTAAATCTGGTTGAAGTGTCATTAAGCTTAACTTCCCTTTACCTTCTTGTGCACCATGCATCTGCACACAACCATTCTCCTCAATCTCTAACTCAGTTAGCAAAGACAAATCTTTAAATTCTGCTATCATCATCATAGCCAATTTAGCATGCTGTCTACTTAGAGCATCTGCAACTTTGTTTGCTTTGCCTGGTGTATAGAGTATGTCAAAATCATAGGCAGCTAAGAACTCCACCCATCTATGTTGCCTCATGTTCAAATCTTTTTGTGAAAACAAATATTTTAGAGACTTGTGGTCAGTGTAGAGTTCAAACTTTGTGCCCAATAAATAATGTCTCTAAAGTTTTAAAGCATATATCACAGCTGCTAATTCGAGATCATGTGTGGCATACCTTACTTCATGGGGTTTAAGTTGTCTGGATGCATATGCAATGACTTGGCCTTGTTGCATCAACACTGCACCTAAGCCAAATCCACTAGCATCAGTGTATACCACTAATTCTTCATTTCCATGTGGTACCTTTAGAATTGGAGCATTCACCAATGCCTCCTTCAATTGTTCAAAAGACTTTTCACATTTTTCTGACCAAACAAAAGCTTGGTTCTTCCTGGTTAGGTTAGTGAGTGGTGTAGAAATTTTTGAAAAATCTTTTATAAACCTTCTATAATACCCTGCCATCCCCATAAATGACCTCACTTCACTCACAGTGCTTGGCCTCTTCCATGCTTGAATAGCCACTACTTTATTGGGGTTCACAGAAATTCCTTTGGCAGATATAACATGGCCAAGAAAATGTACTTCCTCCTTCCAAAACACACATTTTGAAAATTTTGCCTTTAAATCTTTTTCCCTTAGTCTAGACAAAACCAGGTGCAAATGATGCTTATGTTCTTCCACTGTCTTGGAATAAATCAAAATGTCATCTATGAAAATAAGCACAAACTTGTCTAAACAATCTCTAAAGGTTCTGTTCATTAAATCAACAAAGTAGGATGGTGCATTGGTCAAGCCAAATGGCATAACCAAAAATTCATACAACCCATACCTAGTGTTAAAGGCAGTGTACTTGATGCTTGATTCTTCCACCTTCATTTGATGAAAACCAGATGCTAAGTCTAGTCTAGAAAATACTTTTGCCCCTGCTAATTGATCAAAAAGATCATCTATTCTTGGCAATGGGTATTTATTTTTAATAGTTACTTTGTTTAATTCTCTATAATCTATGCAGAGTCTTAAGGAGCCATCTTGCTTCTTAACAAATACCACTGGTGCTCCCCAGCAAGAATTACTTGGTCTTATAAAACCCTTTTCTTCCAATTCTTCTAACTGTTTCTTTAATTCTTTTAGTTCATTTGGCCCCATTCTAGTTGGCTTTTTAATCACTGGGCTTGCTCCTGGAACTAGATTGATCTGGAATTCTACTGGTCTATGGTGTGGAATACCCTTGACCTCACCAAACACATCCAAATATTCATTGACTATGGGAATTTCTTCAATGGTTAGTTCATTAAAATCTTTTTCTGAGTCAACTAAATGATATAGTTTTCCTTCCTTAGCTACCTCACATAAAACTGTGATTCTCTAGCCTCTAGAATTTTGCAATGATATGGTGGATGAGTCTAAATTAATTATGGCTTTAAATTGCCTTAACCAGTCTACCCCCAATATAACACCTATATTTGGGTAATTCAAAACATATAAATTGGAAATAAAAATATTTCCTCCTATGTTTAACTCCACATCCACACAAATCATATTTAAAACACTAGAACTCCCCAATGGACTGTGTATATGCAATGGGGTTTCAACTAATATGCAATTCAGTTTTAGCATTTTAACCAATTCATAAGAAATTAAAGAGTGAGTTGCCCCAGTATCATATACTACTGCTATGGGTATGGTACAAATAAGTAATGTACCTTCCACTTGGCTATGATTTACAGTGTTACTCTCCACTGTGGCTTTGCCTTTTCCTTCCAAATTTGCCAATTTGCCTTGCTGTTTATACTCAGGACAATTCCTCTTCATATGCCCCTCTTTCCCACATAGATAGCATTTGAAAGCTCCTCCTTTCAATTCTGGACATCTTGGTTTGATATGCCCTTCCTTTCCACACTGATGGCACACAATTTTCTTCTTGTTTTCCTTAGCTTTGTCATCTCCAGTGCTTTTGTTATTAGCCTCTTCTTTCTTCTTATCATAGGGGTGATACCTCCCCTTACCTTTCTTGTTATTATTGCTCTTAAAATTTCTGAACTTCTCCCTTTCCTTGTCATGCTGTTCCAACCTCAAAGCTAAGTCTATCACATGATCAAAAGTCTTGTCTGCATAGGGTAACATGGCTCTGCTAAGTCCTGGGTTCAGACCTTTTATGTACCTATCATTTTTAGATGCCTCATCTGCCACAAGCATTGCTCCATATGTGGAAAGCCCCTCAAACTTTTGAGTGTATTCTGTGACAGTCATGGTTCCTTGTCTAAGTCTAATGAATTCTTCTAGCAAGGTAGTCTTTGCTGATGCTGGTACAAACCTTGCTTCCAACATCTCTTTGAATTGATTCCAAGTGATTTCATTCTCATTCCTTCCTGCTATGATTACTTCCCACCAGCCTAAAGCTACTCCTTTTAGCTGTCTTGAAGCCACTTGCCTCTTTCTTTGATCATCAAGTTGCATGTCATTGAAAATTCTTTCCAATGTTCTCAACCATGTTTGAATTTCCATGACACTCTCTGTCCCTTCAAAGCTTTTGCCTCCTAAATGAGTATATGTCTTAAGTAATTTTGAGAGTTCTTCATAGGGATTTTCTTGCCTTTGTCCTGCCCCATCCCTAAATGCTCTCACCAAGTCTTGCAGATTGACCATTGGTGGTGCATGGGAAGATCCTGCTCCCTGATTTGGTGGTCTCCCTACCATAGTTTGCTAATAATAATTTACATAGCTGGTTAGTTTGATTAGTAATTTTATTATTTCAGTGGTTTTTTTTTTCACACTGAGCACATTGTTATATATATATTTAGTTCCTTTTAATTTCATTTCTATCTAAGAACTTGATCCTTACTTCTTCTATGTTAAATAACATAGCTCTGATACCAACTGAAATGACCCTCCTATTTCTACTCTAATTTCATAAGGAATTTTTTTTTTAAGGTAAAGAGGATATATAAATATATAGATATATCATCCATTGCAAATATAATTCTCAGGGTCAATATCTTTCTCCAATAAACCAAAATATATCCAGGATCACAATAATCAACCAATATAAATATATCAGTACATTCACAAAGGTAAGCACATACATATGAGGATGTATATGCCTCTCTTGTTTGAATCAGAGTTCTGGAAAACAAGAGGATGTTGGATTGCTAAATTTTTTTTTGACCAAACAATCCACTGGAAACTCACACATTAGTCTGTTTATACTAACTAAGAAGTGATCAAGTAATAATCAGTTGTAAACAAGCTTTTAATATAGATGTTTGTGTTAAGTTCTGAATAGTGACAAAATCAAGCTAAAAAGAAGTGGATCCTAAGTGAACACAAGCAACATCTAGGCGTAATGGAAACGCGCCTAACTTATACACAAGAGATCACGAGTTCGAGTACTATGCTGGTTGGTTCAAACACAATTTTTGTTTTTTTTTTTTCATCTTTCTTCTGTGCAGTTTGGAACCTGTTATCTACCTATATCTGCACATATATATATACTTTATTTTTGCCTATATTCCATCATACAAAACAATAATTCTTGCTTAATTATTTTTGAAACCCATCCCTATAACCTGGAAGGCTTCAGGATTGATATGAATTAAGAGCAGGGTTCTTGGGTTTTGAGGATGATAGAAGTGTTTATCATTGTCCAGGTTTGTATTTCTTCTTATAAGATCTGTCTGGCATTTAGAATGCATTTGGTTAAAATCTGAGTGAAATTCAGATTCCTATTACAAGTGCAAAGGAAAAGGTGTGTTGATGTTTGCACTAAACATGTTTATGTGCATATATAACTGCAACTATTTGAATCTGGCTTCCATCTACCTTATTACAGATCCTTTCTTTAATTAAAAATAGGACATGAAACATTTGTATGGAACAAGTTTAATTATGGAAACCTTGCAGCCATATAAAACATTCAACATATGCCTATTTTCTTTTGTATTCATATGCCATAGTAGAAAATAAAACCATTTAAATTTTCTGAGAATCAACTATCCTGATTTTCTAAAACTTAAATCCTTTTCAAAGATTCATGATTGACTAATGCATTTATAAAAGGTAATCATTCAATTTTAACATGGTGTTCTTGCTAAATTCACTTACAAGATTTGATCAAAATCCTTTTAAAACATAACAGATATTTAACTTAATTCATAGATTCCAGATACTAGTCAACCTTTTAACAAAATACCTAACAAAATAACCATCCAATATTCAACACTTAATACAAGTAGCAATTTAAGTTATCAATACATGCAGATTTCAACATTTAGGCTCTTATCTAACTAAGTTTAGCATGCTATATCTTCTTCTCAAGGCCTTGCTCCTACTCCTACTTAGTTGCAGCAATCCCTGAAAAAGCATTTGAAACTGCCTCATTTTAAATGAGACACCCCAGATGCCATTAGCACACTAGGGTCAGACACATGTCTGGTATGAGAAAATTCACAAAAGCAATTTGTTAATTAAGTTAAAATCAAGTTAAGTACATATACATAAGGTTCTGTCCTTTGGAATCAGGTAAATACTTGTGTGCATGCTCTGTGTCATTGTGCATGTGCACATTTTAACTTTTCTTTCCAGAGACTGCACATATGAATATGGCACATACATTCAAGCATACAACTCAATCATAGACAAACAATCATTCATACCAAACAGGAAAATGACTAATATGAGTTAGATCATTTATTCAATTCTCATATTTCAAATCTGGGAAAAACTCTAGTTTTCTCATCTGCTCAAGTATTATTTCCTTGGTATATTTATCTATCCTTGGTCTCATCTGCAATATTTATGAATCAATGGACACACTGTAATGAACTAATTCACTCCATTACACAAAGATCTCAGGACTTAAACAAGCCATGTGTCAACTTATGTTACTCAAGCACACAAGTCATTCCTGCAGTGTTCTTGACCCCAATTTCCTAATCAGATTTTAGTTAATAATAACCCCTTTTGATTGTTCATGACAAAACCATTCAGTGATCCAATAACTGAAAACATCTATATCATGGCATCTCATATTATTCATGACCATACAGAAACAACAAGCAAACAACCATTGGTGGCTACAAAATAAGGTTCTGTATATATATATATAGATATTCATCCTGGTATATTTTTCTTTAAAGGAGTTTAGGCAGCTAACATTGGTTTATGGTTTCTGAGAGAGTTTTTCTTTTGCAAACCTTTGTGCTTGAGTTAAACTCAGGATGACCTGGTTTCACTGAATCACAAAATTTTGTTTGCTATGCATTTTATTGAATCAGGAGCATCAGCACATAGGCAACCCTATTGCACCCCTAATTCCTTTCTATTTCAAGCCTCAGCACTTATACATGAGTATATTGCAGCTCAGCATTATTTACATCTTTCTGGGTTGAGCCAAAACCAATACTACTTGCCTATTCTCAACATTTTATTTTCTGGGTATTTGTTTATATCCCCAAACATTAACATAACAGGGATCTGAGTGTATAAAACAGATATGTATACTAACAACACATAAAAACTTTGTTATAATAAAACAAGTGATCAACCAAAGAAAGTCAAAACATTTTCAGATTTAAATTCACAGATAAACATTCATATATGAAAATACTCTTTTAAGAAAATGCTTTTAACTGGCTGCCTACATTAGGACTTATTGCCTTAGATTTTTGAGTGAGTTTTCTCACCTAGCTCTCTCCTTTGTTTCCTTAATTAATTGATGAACTCCTGCCCTTATCCTCGAGCTCTCTTTCTTCCCTTGTCTTATGATTTCTGTGGTATTGTTTTTCTTCTTCTTTTTTTTCAAAATTCTTTTCTAAGGAGGAGAGGAGGCTGCTGCATATACATGTATATATATACAGGGTCTTTCTTAGGGTTTTGGGTATTGGCTAAGTCCATTTTTGCCCACCAGAAAAATCATGTTATTTGCATTTTAAACCCAAAGTTTTACCCCTTCCCGGCTTAATTTGGGTGAAGAGAAAAGTGGTTACACATTTTTTTTCAGAAATTTGCTTTTCAGAAAATACTTTTCCCCCTTGTCTACAATCATGCTAAAAATGTGACTTGGTTTTGTTATTTATTAAACACTCTTTTCTATTTTTAGCTTTCATGCAAATGGTATGTACTTCCTTCATTTATTTATAAGAGAATTATTCCTTTTTATATCCCCATTCTTTTCATTTCTGCTTATATTAAAATGTGCCTGTATATTTTATTTCACTAGTTTAAACTCTAGTATTTTATTAACACATATATATATGTATATAAGTCTTTCTGAAATAATTAGTATACCCTCCTATATATCCCTACATCATTCTATACTGACACACACACATATGCACATGTACACCCAAAATATTCAGTAGCACTCATAAATACATTTACTTATGCATACTACTTTTAAGAATTTAATCTACATATATATATATATATATACATATATTTCCATACACATCAATATGTATGTATTTTTGGAGTTCAGGTTTTTAGCTTATATTCATGTGCATTTCCTGTGCACTCATGTACACACACTGATACACTATCAAGCTATATCAATTCCTCCTTCAAAATTTATTTAAAAATTATTTTAAATTCATTTATATTTTCCAGAATAAGTTCCTAAAATCTTGGGTCATTACAGAATTTGTTTTGGATAAAAATCAGGTTTGGTTTTAAAAAGTGTGATTTTGGGATATTAGTGATTTCAAAAAAAAATGATTTGAAATAAATACCGGGTATTTGAATTCTGGATCCTTATTAAATAATTTAAAAATCATCAGGGGATAAGTTATAAGCTTATAAATTGAAATGATTTTTAAAATAAGAAAGGAAAGTATGAGATTTGAATTTTGAGATTAAAATTTAAATTAAAAAGGAGGAGATTAAAATAAAGTTTAACTTAGATTAAGTGGAGGAAATTAAATTGTTGAAATTTAAATTGATTATGGTTTGACTGAAATAAATTAGTAGACTAGTTAAATGAATAAAATAGGGAAGCGAATGGATTCAATGGAAAAATTAATTTGAATTGAGAAATAAAATTGAATCGAATTGAATTTAACTTAAAAACTAAATGAAGTTGAGTTGAAAATAGAATTGGATTGAAAGGAAATTGAATTGATTTTGTTGAGGATATTGAATGAATTAAATTCTTACCTAAATAAATTCAAAAGAATGGTATGAAGTTGAATTTAGCGTAAGTTAAGTTTAATAAAAATTTAATTGGAATAAATAAACTTTGAAATCTTATAAAAGAATTGAAAATTCATGAAATAAAAATATGCTTGGGCTATAAATAAGTGTAAATGTTGAGTTAAAATAAAATTTTAATATATTCAGAATAGAATTGATGGGAAGTGAAAAAAATAAGTTGTGTGACTTATAAGAAAATTTGAAAAGTAAGCTAAGAAACCCAAAATAAAATTGTTTGATATTTTGGAAAATGAAATAAAAATCCAAACTTGAATTATAAAATAAATTTGAACTCAAGAAATTTAAATGAAGTGATTTTTGAAATAAAAATCAAATTTCAATTGCAAATTGGAAGTGAACTATTTAGATAATAAAATAGTTAATTGAATAGGTTAATGAAGTTTATTCGGTTTAGAAATAAAATTTGATTGAGATATAAATAAGTTAGTAAGTGGAACTAATTAAAGAAATGGTTAATTAAATATGATTTGAGATAAGGTGAATAGAATTCAATATTTAAAAATGGAAGGAAAATTGAATCCAAATGGAATTGAAATGAAAATTGAATAAAAGTGGATATAAAGGCTTAAGTGATAAAGTGGAAAATAACTATAGAAGGTTGTATAAGATATTTGTAATAAACTTTAGAAAGTTAAGAGAAATTCTTAAGTAAAATTGGTATTGGGAAGATATACTAAGTTAGTATATGAGTGAAGATTTAATAAAGGCGTGTGAAATGATAAGTGTGGATAAGTGAATGGAAATTAAGATAAATGTGAATAAAAAGAGAATTGATATAGCTAACAATCAATTGAGATAAGTAGGTAGGATGTACGTATATTATTTTATTCGCATAATGATTCGATCCAGATTCGAGCACGGAATTTCGAGATAGTTATCGATCCGAGTTGGGATTTTTCACTCTATTTTCGACGGTGAACCCTGGATATGGATTTTTGATTGATTCTAGAAATTATCTATCATATTATATGGCTATGCAAGGAGAATGACGGTTTCTGATCAAGGAACCAGATATGAGTCCGCACTAGGGAGTCGGGTGGACGATACTAGTTCGGAAGTGAAATTATGTGATCGAGTGAGCGATCGGATTTGGTATTGCGTACGGATGATATATGTATATCGTACGGGCTTAAATAAAGCAAATATTGAATTTTTTTTAAAGAAATGAATAAAATGATTTTGAACTCTGTGATTGGATATTATTGCTAAGGAGGTGCAAAAGATAAATTAATGTTTCAATTTCAGAAATAAAATTTGATTTCCCGACAAAAGGTATGTATTTAAATTGTCGTATGAAATTTGATGATTTTCTTATCTAGCCACTTGGCTTTTGTTTTCTTTTGAAAATTTGGGGGCCATAGAGGCAATTTTGTAGTTGTTCCGACCTAGCCGCGCAAAGGAGACACTGGCGAAATTTTTTGAAAATTTAGAGAGTTAGAAATTTTTTGTGAAAAATGTAATAGTTTAAAATTTGGTTTAAACTATAATTTGAATTATTAAGGGAATAATATTATTTGGAATAGATGGATGAGTTTGGAAAGTTAGAAAGAGTGATGGGGTGTCTTTAATAAAAAGATTGTTTTGGGGAGTTGTTAAAAACTGTTGGCTTTGGGAAAATAGTTAACGGGTTGTGGACCATTCTTCTTAACTGGCAATTTCGGGGACGAAATTCTTATAAGGGGGAAGGAATGTAACGACCCGGAATTTTGAGATATTTAAAATTGGAATATTTAATTGATTTTAAATATTTAAAAGGTTAATTTTGAGATGAATTTCAAATATCATTGTTTATTTGATAATTTAATTATTGAATTAAATAATTGGAAATTTGGTAAAATATAAAATCTTGGTTTTTAAGCCCGTTAAAAATATTTCAAAGGCTTATAAAATTTATATTAATAGTACTGAAGATAGTAGAACTTTTAAAATCGAATATAAAAGTGATTTTTTCAGTTTTGAAAATATATCGTTTAAATTGATATTTAAAAATAGTCCTCCGGGGCACAGTCTCGGAATTTGACGAAACTAGTTCCATTGGATCCGTAATAGTGTATTATTATCGAATTTCAAATCTCGTGGCGTTTGGAGTTATCGTTTGGCCGTACGGTATATAAACGCGCTGAAATCTATATCGAAAATTCAATATAATAATTGGGTCCAAAAAGCTATCTTCTCCATACGATCGAGTTAGGACTCGAAACCTTGTCCATTGCGTTCGGAATAGGGGTATAACATTATAAATGCCTAGCGGCACGCCTCAATAGGAGTTCAAGGTTTTGAGCCACGATTTCGAGTCGTTTAAAAATTTGAATATATATATATATATATATATATATTTGTTGACTGGTCAAATTCTATTCACATCACAACTTTTTCATTCAAATCATTATCCCTTACCGTGTAATACACACTTCCGACTCTTTTCACGTTTCCCATCCCCCTCTTTTCAAAGTCGCGTCCCTTCCTCTGTTGGCAACAAAACACATTTCCCTCTTCTCGTTTTATAACCGAGGCTTTTTCCCCTTCAAGCTTGCAGAGAAATACATTCGAAGAGAAAATGGCGATCGAGCAGCATTCAAAATCAAACTTACATTCCGCCATTTTTCCTTGAGATTCAATTCGAAGAAGAGAAAAAAAATGGCCGAGTTAAATTCCTCTCAGTTTTCGATTTCCCCCCTTCTTGCAAAGAATCAAATCGAACTTTCCTTCGGTTAGGATGCCGAGCCCCCCTTTCACTTCTCTCCTCATCGAATTTGAGACAACCTCTATGGAATGCGCGATTTTGTGCGAATGGAAAGGGTGGTGGAGGCACAGTGTAGGGTTGTACGCGATCGAATCCGCTCATGTTCGTGTCGAGGCGAGGTGATTTCGAGCATGAAGGGTGGCGTTCTCGAGAGGGCGACGAAGTGGATACTCAGCAATGGCGACATGATTTTTGTGATATGGGAAACGATTTGGATGGTGATGCAAACGCAGTCGGCAAGTTAGGGTGGAGACAGAGAGGTATATTCGCAGTTTATTTTTATTCGTTAATATTTTCCTATTTAAATTTATGTTTAATAATATATATATATATATATATATGAATATATACAGAGAAAGGAAGGAATTATAAAATCAGATTTTATTCTACAAATACATATATTATAGAAGAAAAATTTTACAGTAAAGCAAACTACTGTTTTGTTATGTACAAGAAACAGAAAAATATATAACACAGTAATTGATTTTACAGTAAGGTATATATATATAAAACTATTTATTCTTCAAATTAAAGATTTATATATATTTGTATATATACAGTAAAGAAAAAAAAGAATTTACAGTAAGGTGAAGATGATTCTATTTTTAATTAAATAAATATATACATATAGATGAAACATTAAATATGTATATATATATATATGATTTTTGAAAGTATAGGAATTTTAAAATGGTGTAGAGGTTATAAAGATTATATTTTTAGAATGTATATAGGTTATTTTTTAGTATATGTAGTTTCAAAGGAAAAAAATAAAATAAATATACATATATACATATTTTCACTTACTAGTTTAATTTTAAAATAATGTATTATGGAGATTAATTTGTTTAATAAACTTATTTAATCATTTTTGTCGCTAAAAATAATTTATTAAAAGAAAATTAGTTTAAAATTAAATTATTATTTTAAAACCAAATTATTAGTTTAAATTAAATAAATAAGTAGTAATTAATTGTTCGATCAATTCAAATATTAGTAAACCATATAATGTTTATACAAGGTCTAAATCGTGGAAAACAAGCCGGGTTTGATCGGATTGCAAATCAAAAATCAAAGGTGAGTTAATCTCACTCAAATTGGATTACTAGTTAATTTAATTGGTTAAAATTAAATTATTGGATGATTGATTGAATTTGATAATTATTATCAGTCTGGATGTGATATTATATATAGTAGTATATATATATATATTGGAGTGATTGATATTCCTGCATTATATAGCGGATGAGACCATATACACCCCGCATAGTAGCGGATGACCCTTTATACCGCGATATCCCCCTCGAAGTGGGATTGGTATTTTTATATTGTGCTAACATCTGTGGATGCAGGGAAACAGGTTGGAGGGATCCAACTGGATTCCTCAAAAGTAATGAAATTTATTTTCATATTCTACGATATGATTTATTTGATAATCTGTGATAGATTATATTGAAAATTGAAATCATTGAAATATGGTTTGGCTGAATATATTTTGGTATTTTAAGATATCAAATATATAAAGATTGGGTTTTGAAGGAAAATAAAGGGAAATTTTAAGTGAAATATTTATAGCGGAGTTGAATAAAATTAAATGAATGGATTTGGGAAAAAGGTAAAAGGTTGATTTTAAAGTCCTATTGAATAAACTCCAAGTATGGAAAGGAAGAGAGATTTTGAATAGATGGGAATAAAAGAGTTTTATGGACTTAAGCGATATTGTTTTAAGAATTAAAGGAATTATTTTTAAATTCAAGATTTAAAATGAGTTTGGAAAAATTAAGGAAGAAATCTAAAATAAAGTATGAAATTGATATTTCAGATTTAAAATAAGGTTTTAAATCATAATAAAGGAGTAAAGTTAGAATTAATGGATTTTGGAATAAATTGGGATAGGTCGAGAAATAAATTTTAAAGGGAATTTAATTCAGAGAATCGATTTGAAAATCAATTAAGGGTTTTTGAAATAGTGATTAAAAGGGGAATGAGGCTATCGATTTATAAACTGGGTTATAAATAAAGTGGGGTAATTATCAACGGATAATTTGAAATTATAAATTTACGGTGGAATTTATAAGGGAATGGGTAAATTGTTTTAAAAATAAATAGTGGTTTATTTTTAAAAGGTGAGCAAAGAAATAGGGGATAAAAATGAATATTTTCCAAGTGGTGAGTAACTAATGAAGTGGGAAAAATATTCTAAGTATTAGGCAAAGGTTGAAATGTGTTCCGTGGGAATTAAGGGAATCTGAAAACTACTTTCAAAGTATGGAATAATATCTTGAGTACATATTTTGAAACAAATAATTTGGGAAATTATTTAAGGCCTGATGGTTGTTTGTGGATGTTATATGATAGTTAAATAACTGACTATCAATATTTGCCAATGCGCTGATCGTTTCGAAGAGACCGAGAGCAGATTTAATTATCCGAAAACCACTTCGATCCGGTTTGAACGTTTGCGAATGAATACCGTGAAAATGATAAAGACGGTGATTCGATTTGTCTAGAGCCAGGACAACTTGTATGGATGAATGTTATCAGACCATCGTCATTGGAGGACGGTGAGCATTCTAAGTGGGTGTGTGCTAAAAAGGTAACGCTTAACCTCAAGCCTCATCAACCGGGAATGACTGAAAATCAGGGGATATGCAGCCAGGCTAAGTGGGTAGCTTCCAATTAGGGTAAGATTTACCCTGTCTAGAGTCCCTTTATTTCGGCTATGTGGCGGTTGCTGATCCCAACCGTGGGGTGATCTTATTCGGGCTATCCAGTAAGGGGTAGTTCGGTCTTGTGTTGCAGGGGATCGGGAGTGGTCCTCGGTATACTGATCTAGACCAAGTACCGTGACAGGTGGTACCCTAGTGCCTAGTCATTCAGTTGGAAATCCATTTTCCCTACGTGTCTTTACGGTTTTGGTTTTATAGCCTAGTATGCTAGAATTTAATTAATGTAACAATTTCGGCTATTTGAATAAGTATTTGTACTTAGACACTATTATAATATCTGAGGATTTTGATATGAAATGTTTTGGTTATCGTAAGGTAAAAACCCGTCGTGTTTATTTATGGCGTGGTCTTACGAGATACCTTTGATTTCAAAGGATTTTGAAAACTTTAATAATTCTATTATGTGTATTTTCAAAGGATTTATGACTCAGGTGTTATTTTATTATAATGCTTGGGTCAGACCGAGTATTATAGATACAGGATAGGATGCTATGGAGCTCAGGAGATGAGCTGGATGACAGAGACGTATATCACGTATTTGACTTATATTCCGCTATGTATGGTATGCTGTATAGTCAGCTTTTGTGAGGACAAGTTATTATAACTGTCCAGTGTTGTGTTATTTATTGTGTTGTACTCTGATGATGTAATGTATAAAACAGTTATAGTTTCTTTTGTATAAATATCTGTCGTTATCTATTATATATTATTCCGCTGCGATTGTGAGATTCTGATGTTGTTTTCTATTTTCTTCTTCTACCTCTTTCTTCTTTCCCTAACGGTCTGGTATTTCCGGCATTCGATTGTTCGGCATGTAATACAGTGAACGTATTGATGTCGATTTTCGGAGGTCGAAAAACTAGGCCGTGACAATATGACAACAAGCACTTGTAAACAAAACCATACAATCATCATATGCAAATCAAAGAAATCAACCATCCATCCATAGCAACCAAAAAAAAGGTTTATTCGGGTTTAGAAACTTTTAATCGTGTAGAATGATAAATAAACTGCTAAGTATACCATACACTCAACAGTCTTAGATAAAACTTGATAGATTATTCATACATCCCAAACAATTCAAAGTATCACCTCCCAAACATCCCATAAGCCAAACAACCAAGAAGTACATGTATTGTTTAAGTTTGTTCTTATTAATCTCGTTTCACATCATTTACTATTCATTTTTCATTCATACAAGGTTATTGTCCCATTAAATAACATTCATCACTTACAAAATTTCATTTCTCATTTATTCATACAATGTCATTTCATTACTTACACAAGTTATTTCCATTCAATTATTTAGATCATCCATAATTAATTCTTAAAATATTGTGTAAGTTCCTTCGCAAATTTAATTTACCATTATTACTTATTTCTTTCTCACATTTATCTCTTTCATATATAATATTATTGAACATTTAATCTATTTCTAAATCATTTCACATTTTCTAAAGTTATAATCATTCAATTAATATAGTATTCACCTTTACTACTCATTTTAATTATAAATGACTTCAAGCACTAACTTAAGTTTATAATCATAGAGCTTAACCAAAAATAAAAGAAAGTTTGAGTTATACTTGTACACAAATGAGAAAAGAAAGCCAAATATACACGGCCCAATATAATAACCAAGTCCAGAAAAGAAATGCACGCAAATAACCATACACACTACAAACTAATATCAGTAATACTCTGATGAACTTGAACCACGCAAGCAACAAAATTCTCATAACAATAATCATTACTTACAATATTCACTTTTCTATTAAATTTAATTACTAGAAATTTCAAATTATTAACTGAAGTTTATAACATTTTATAATATCAGAATTCTTATTTATAGATAAAATTCCATTGAACACTTTCATTACTTAAGTTTTACTTGTATAATATTCTATTACATATTCTTGTTAACATTCCAACTTTATATTTTGGTAAGTTATATATATGTCTTTTAGAATGTAATTGAATGTTACACAAGTTTATTTATTCATTTTAGTTAACAATAATGTTCAACACTTTACATCTTCTTAAAATTTCATTATCTTCGATGTACGAGTTACCAATTTCCATTTTTGTATTTTATCGTTAATCACTTAACTCATAATTTCTTATTTTCCCCTTTTAGAAATCTCCAACTATCAAAATGGTTAAGATTTTCATTCATTATAATAATTAAAATGTCAAATTTATAGAGACTTAAGAACTAAATACCGGGTTCCTTTTCCAATCATTTTAAAATAATATATATACTTATAGCTTATATATATCAATCATATTTAGAAATTAAAATTAAGATTTTTTATCAAAACAAGTTGTGCAGTACAATTATTACAGCGGTCTTTCCACTTTGAAACTCGAAAATGAACGTCGTTGATGCGTGCACTCATCACCGAAATTATTTTCCAACGACAAAGAGGGGAGTATAAAGCTTATTTCCTTTAAAATTTCTTTTAAAACATTTCTTTCAAATCATATTGAAATATTTATATCAGAAAATACTTCCAAATGCTACTAATATTATATTCCAAAATCTTTTGAAAACAAATTCAAACCCTAGAACTTAAGTTCTCAGATTTCCAATTTATATTCATTTTATTTACAATCCCATTTTTGCAACTAATAATTATAAATTTCACTTCCTAACAAACAACCAAACATATCACATACATTTATATACATTTATAAAGATTATTCTTTTATAGAAAAAATATAATATTAGGCAAAATTATTTCATTTACCTATATTTCAAAACAATATTGTGTTGGTCTGTCCTATTAAGTGTTTTGAAATCTCTATCAATGCCATAGCGTCCTATGTACCGACTAGAATATATAAATACTAAACGGAACAAATTAACACAATATAAAAACATTTATAACACTAACAAGTACGCTCTCTCATATATGTACACTCAGACAGACTCATTCTAAGGTATTACTACCCTATTTCTAATGAGTCAGACCCCACAAAGCTAAGGTTGTCGCTAAACCACAGATGTACGCTAAACTATAAAGTATTAAAATAGCGTTAAGGCGTTACCCATATCCCCCTTAACACATTTTATATATTCCCATAGTCTATACAGTATCGTAATTCCTCCGTAAACTGGAGGGCTATCAGAGGGCACTCCATAGGTACGGTCACACAACTAGAATTTACAACAGTTTAAATGAAAAATACAAATTTAAAAACAATTTAAAAAAAACCCTAATTTAAATATATTAAAGCCCAAATATAAAGGCCGGCCCAAAAACAAAATAAAGTAAAAAATGTCCCCTTTATCTCTTTGTTTCTTCGGCCTGACTCCTTTGTGAATAATGTCTGCTTCCTTTTTCGTTCGTTCCTCTTTAAGATAATTAGGTCTTCGTGAAATTCGAAGGCGCCGACTCCAGTTGCTCGATCGAATATATGATTCAGCGTCCCTTGCTCTGTCGATCGATGGTTTCTCTGATTTGCACACGACTCCTTCAAATTCGTCGAGTTCGGTATGAATTTGGTATGTGATTTTCTGTATTGTTTCGTTGATATGCTTGAACTCGATTGATTGCTTTAGGCCGATGATGATTGGGTTTTATATAGGGTTTAATTCCCTAAATTTTCGTTCGTTTGATAATTTGCTTGCCGTTCTATTTTGCTTGAGTGTATGCGATTTTTTTATACTTGTTCAATTCGTATATTTTACTGGCTTGATCACCACGGCTCCATGAGTTTACTTGATTATCACGGTTTTGATTTCTGACTTGGTTCCATTCTTTTTTCCTTGGTCACCATGGCTTTGATTTTGCTGGCATTTTGACTTGTTCGAATTATTCCTCTGCAAGTTGAATCGGCCATTTCTGAATTTGTGATACGAGAATTTGACTTTGTTTGAAACTGCTGATTTGAAACTGCTGTTACATTTGACTTCGGTCATTTTTGAAAATTCCTGCTTGATTTTATCTCAGCATGTACTTGTGCATTGCATTTTCCACTGACGTGTGCTTCAATATGCATTGTGCTTGAAGTGTACTGCCCTGGTGCACTTGCTCATTCGAGCTTGCTCTGATAGTTGTTGTGCATTGCATTCATGTGTGTTCATATATGTATGTGTTAGCTTTGGGTCGTGTTGCATTGAGCTCTTGCTCTTGCTCTGTTCACTTCGAGTTGTTTATGTATGTACATGATGCACTTGCTTCCATGTTGCCTCGAGTACATGTATATTGTTACTGCATTTGTTTGTATACTTCACTTGCTCCTCTTGCCTGATTTCATTATAGTTGTTGAGTTGTATGCATGCCTGAAGTCTTGATAGCATTTGTTTCTGTGGTCTTGTAATATGGTTCAGGTTGCATTCGATCCTGTTCTCAGACTTCGAGTTTCATATCCATTTCCTTATATCTGAACCTTTTGTACTTGAATGTTGGCATCGTGTAGTCTACATGTGAGTTGTATGCATATGTACTAGATTGAATGATCTGATTCACTTCAGTCCTAAACTTGGTTGGTGTATACCTTTTGATTCAAGCTTGCATTGATACTTCATGCTTTCTGGAACTGCTTTGAGCTCATATATGTGTATACATATATGTGCATAAATGTATATATGTTTATGTGGTCTTTGTGCAGCCTCAAGGCATTTGATTCCATATGCTTGCTGCTACTCTGTATATGCTTTGATTTGAGCTTGCATTGTTTCAATGGTCATGCTCTTGGTAGAGATGTTATATGGTTGCTCGAGTCTGGTTTCAATGTGTATGCACACATCTCTGTTGCATCCGTTACTTGTGTTCATTGTGTAGTCTAGTTTTGGTTTCCTGATGCAGTCTTGTTTTATGAAGTATTTGTTGCACCATGTAGTAGCCTTGCTTGAGCATACTTGAGTTTGTATTGGTAATCCTGTGAAATGCTGTCATGTGTACATTTTGTACATAATCATTGAAGTCTGGTTTGACCATGCTTCATTGTGTTTGTGTCTGACAAGTTCATTGCATTCATGTGAGCTTCAACTTGTTCAGTTCTATGTCACCTGCTAATTACCTTCTGACAGCATTCGAATCTCCACCTTGGTCAACAGTTCTGGTTGAAGTTGTTGGTTCATGTGTATACTTTTGTGCACTTGTATACAATTGAGCTTGTGTGGCCTTCACTTTACATATGTATACTTGTTTGCCTCCTTTATGTGTTGTTCACCACCTTTTGTACTTGTTCATTTTTGATTTTGGACTGGTCAAGTTGTTTTAGTTGTCTTGACCATTTTATTGAACTTGTACATTTTGAATGCACCTGTGTTGAATCCAGCTTAAAGCTCAGGTTTGACCTTGTGCTAACATCATGAATTTATTTGTATTTCACTTGAGTTGAACCCGGTTTTGATTGGGTTTGACCTTGGGCTCACATGTCCCTGTAATTTTATCAAGTGTATATCGGTGTGCACGGCCTTATGGGATGTACGGTGATACACTGTGCATGTCACAAGTTGTTCGTGTTTGATGAATTCAAAATTAAATGATGACGAACAACCCAAATAACTGAGGCAAATAATATTTTCAAAAATACATTTTATTTTACACTGCAAAAATATTTTATTTTCAATTTTACTGCGTCTATGTGTATTTTGCAGATAACTCAAATGCTGGATTCAATCTGGACTAGAGTTGAAGATAAATACGAGTGATTGAGTGAAATGTAGTGAGGTGCAAATGTAAATAAAAATTGTGATGTAATCAAAATGGTATAAAAAAATTGTATATATATAGTGAGAGCTCAAATTTGTACTATTCAAAATTGTAATAAATATTTGTTTGAATAAAATATATGTTTGAATTGAAATTCTGTGTTATTTATTTTATTCAGCAAATATTTATTTAATTATGTGAAAAATAAAATAGTACATTAACAAATACATTCAAATGAATATATATATATATATATGTGTGTGTGTGTGTGTGTGTGTGTTTTTATTATCATCAAACAAAAATCATATACTAGCATATTCAACAGTTTTCGGTATTGGCAGAGAGCATGACAATATCTAATCCCGGTCTCTTTAACAACCAAACGCTTGTTTCACACTGGATGGTTCTTTTACATTTCCAAAAATCAATCCATAATTGATATCAAAATATCATATTCACAAAATCACTTTCGAAATCATATTCACTTTCGAAATCATATCGACTAAATAGGTTAAATCCTCATTTCAAAATCATCATATTTAATCAAATATGTCATTAAAATCCCAACTTAGGTTATAACAACATTTAACCGTATTTGCTTTTAAATCAAGGATTTAAATATAAACCATCCCACTTTACCCAGTCTAAAATTTAGAAATAGTTTAGATAGTTATAAATAGTTTAAATAGCTTAGCGTAGTTTAAAATAAATTTATATAGTTAATATGCTCTAAAATAGTTTAAAAATAGATTAAAATAGTTTAAATGGATTTAAGATAGTTCTAATAGATTTAAAATAGATTAAATAGATTAAATAGATTTAAAATAGATTAAATAGATTTAAAATAGATTAAATAGTTTTGGATAGATTAAATAGATTTAAAATAAATTAAAATGGATTAATTAACTTAAAATAGGTTAAAATAGATTAAGATATATTAAAATAGTTTAGAATAGTTGAAAATAGATTAAATTAGTTTAAAAGTTTGAAAATCTTAAAAAATCAGGATTTAAAAATAATAAATCTTTGAACAGTATATATTAAAATAATTAAGTTTGAAATTGGTCTCAAAATAAACTATTTCTTCCTTTTCAACAAATCTGTACCATATCTAGATTTCAAATCACAAAACACAATTTCAAATCTTTAATTCAGATTCTAAATAAACCATCTACTCCAATTTCAATAGATTTCTAAGTTTAAATATTCAACATTTTCAATAACTCAATTTCGATAAATTTCATTTATACTTGACATCTAACTTTAAAATTCCAATTTAAACCAATTTCCAACTTCAACATTTAAAACTTGGATTTTCAAAATAATTTAGTTTATATAAATCAATTTCCTTCATACCAATTAACCAAATTCAAGATTTAAGGGTTTAAAATCGTTTAATTTAACCAATCTGGTGTCTGTATATAATTTTCTACCCTATGGTCAAGTGATACGGATATTTATCATTTTAATCCATAAATATTTTAAATTTTACAGGTATATATTATTTCAACCCGCAATCCGGGATTTAATTTCAAATCCATGAAATCGCTCGAGTCTATTATTTCAACCCATAACGATTTCTCCCTAATCTATCAGATCGTTCGGGTATGTATCATTTCAACCCATAGGGAATTTCTAACAACAACTAAGGGAATTTGTAGTGTTATATCAATATAAATATAACATCCAGTCATCCAATATCAACAATCAAACATCCGTCACAGTCACCATTCAAATCAACAAATAAATAACAACAATTAACTGATTATCAATAACAGGTATTAACAGGCAATTTAAAATTCAATATTAATTAAATGGCTATTAAATTCAATAAAAGTCATATTTAACTGAAATGAAAATTTAAATATACCAAACATCAACCAATCAATTTCTAATCACATCATAAATTCAATTTAACCAACATAAGGTAATCTAGTAGTTGTGAGTGGGTCAAAACACTCACCTTTTGATTTCAAATCGATTTGAAATCCAAAATAAGCCCAAATTCAACAGTCTCAGAATTCGTCCAAACCTGCTTCATAATATCCAAAATTTCGATATGATCGCAGCGGAGCAAACCGCACGTAAATCCGACCTTGTATGCAAAAGTTATATAAGTTAGAACATTCAAAAATTAAATAAAAATAAAAATAAAAAGGTACGTGTACCGTCCACGTCAGCATCCCTTAGTTCCTCATGCAAGCCCTTGCCTAATCGACCTTCTCGTCTTCGAACACGTTCAGACCTAGCAGCCCCACCGTTAATCGAATTTCCGCCGCCACTACATGCCGGTCCACCTAGATCGGAACCCACCCCTAGACTCGCCAAGCCAGGCCGCACCCCCAGGCTCCACCTCGATGATCGCGCCGCCCCCTATAGCCCACGGCCATCGCTTCGATTTTGGCCAATTTCTGGCGAATTTTGAGCATGTTACGACGAACGATGACTACAACAAAGCCTGCTCTTCATCCTCTATGCAACGGCGCTTCCCGATCGTCGATCGGGCGAAGATCCACTGATGGATCGAAATCCTAGCAAATGAATGGCCAAAACTAAATCACTGATTTATGGACAACCGGTGATTAAATTGCAAAAACGAATTACACCAGTAGATTACACTTGTCGAGAGCTTCGAAATGGTATATAATATGATGGTGTTTGGAGAGTTTTAATTTTTGAAATTGATTTGAAATTGGATTTACGGTTTGTATTTGGAATTTGTGGCATTAGAAGAAGGAGATAGCCAGAGAGAATTGTACGTACGTAATCAGAAATAGAAAGGCTACTAGGGTTTAGAAGAATATATTTATATAAAAAAAGCTCGATAAGAAAGAATGAACACATATCGAATTTGTACGAACGACAATAACGACCCGAAAAGGCCGTTTCGCTTCTGAAACGAAAATGGATCATCCCATATATATATGTATATATATGTATATATATATATATATATCAAAATAGATGTTTTTTATATTTTTAAACTCAATGGAATAGGTTTCAAGTTCTAATTCCATCGTATGAAGAAGTTAGCTTTTCAAATCAGCTTATTTTAAATTGATTTTATTAAATTGATTTCTACGCGTTTCAAGCCCGTACGATCAAACGACAAGTCCGATCGCTACAAAACTTGAAACCTTACAATAATTCACTGTTACAGATCCGATGAAACTAGTTTCGTCGAAATCTGAGATAGTGACCAAAATGGCTATTTTCACGTTAATTCAATAAATTATTATTAAATTTATTAAATCACTTTGCAATTTCAAATTTAATAACTAACAAATTTTATCATTTTTGATTACTTAGTAATTTATTATCCTTTAAAATAAATTTCCATATTAACTCAATGTTGAATATTACACTAATTACGGTGTTCAGTTTCAACTGTAAATTCATTAATTATAATTTTAAACCCAATAAATTCATTTATTCTTGATTTCACTTTTATTATTAAATTAATTATTGCCTTATGAATAAAATTGACATTACTGTACATTTTATTACATTCACTTTTACAGTTATCGTCTTAACTCATATTAACGTAATATTTAATTACATTTAATTGCAATTGATTTCCAATTTAATTCAACAGATTAAATAAATGGGTAACAATTAAATTGTCACCTTTTTCTTAATGTAATCATATTTACAAGTTTATTATCTACAAACAAATGTTATAACTACTTACACAACACTGATTTATCCAATTACAATTAATTACCTATTATTTCGCCAATTAATGTAACATTTAATTTATTTCCTCATATACAATTTATAGCCAATTATAACTTTCCAATTATTTCAATTACTTGAGATTACATTCAAATAGTCATCAATTACCTTAAATTAACATTATTAAAATTACATTCTTGCTATTTCCTCATTATCAAATCTTGAATTTTTAATTTTTCACAACATTAAATTTCAAAACTAATTTAATTAATAAATTTAATTTATCGAAAATTACGGGTCGTTACAAGATCTTACTTATGTTGTGGAAATTGCATGTAAGTTAGGTTGTGCTGAGTTATGCTAGGTTATATGTTTATATGCTAACGAAAAGTTAGCATTTGAGCATGTAGTTATGTTGCGGCATCGAAATCCCTTACCTTAACCTTGTTTCACTAAAGTATCCTCTAGGAAAGTTTATGAGGTTTTATCTTTACCTTTTTGTTTCCAAACTTTTTTCATAGTTATAAAAGTAAATTCATATAAAATGATAGAGTATTGAGAGTGATTTTGATTATAATACAAGTTTTGAAATTTTAGGTCGATGGTGAAATTCGCTATAAAGGCAAATTGTGAAAATGAACTTTTTTTGAAATCAAATTTGTTTTCACTTAAGTTTTTCTTTGAAAAAGAGTTTTCAAATATATATTAGGTAATAAAAAGTAATTATTAATTAATTAATTAATTATTTATTTAATGATTATTTAAGAAATTAACTAAGTTAAGGTAATTAGTACTTAATCATCAATTAACGGGGTAATTAGTACTTATGTATAAATTAAGTAAGTTAATTATAATTAGTTAAATAATTTAAAAATTAATTATTTTTTAATTAATTATTTAAAGATTAATTATTATTTTAAAAACATTAATTAATTATTTATTAAAAGGTTTAATTATTAATTTGTTACTAATCAAGTTAAATTTAGTTTAAGATTTAATAAATACTTAATTATGATTTAATTATTATAAATAAAGGTTTAATTTATTATTTAAGTTCTAATTAAGGATTATTAAATTGATTAATTGTGATTAATTAATATTTAAAATTTCAAATATTATTTAATAGTTAATTAAAGGTTAATTATGGTTTAATTACTTATTTAAAAGCTAACTATTATTTAATTATTTATTTAAGGATAATTATTATTTAATTATTTATTTAAAAGTTAATTATTGTTTAATTAATACTTAAAGATTTAATTACTGGTAAATAAAGGTTTAAATGTTATTTAATTATTAAATTAAAAGTTTTAAAGTTTTAAACCACTTTATTTCTAAAGATCGGTTTTGTTTTTAAAGCAACTCTCTTTTAAAAGAAGATTTTAATCCAAGAGATTTCTTTGTCGACTATCCTTAAGTAACCCAATTGAATATGAAACCAAATGACATCTGTTTAGCAAAATAAAACATCGTTGTGCTAATTAAGTTATAATTGACATCTGTTTGGTAGAATAGGTCACAGTTCTACCATATTTCACCAAGTAGATTATGTTGACATCTATTAGGCAGAATACAAACTCATTCTACCATTATATTAACTTACGCAATTGTTGAGCATAACAAACCTCCGTCTACTATTATGGTAACTTGGACATTTATCTATATGTTGATTGATTGCTATTGGCTAATTCACTTTATATATTTGCTTGTAACGTAAATACACACGTTATAACTTGGATAAGTTAAACTAAAGTAAATGAACCATTGTGGTCACTAAGCATCTTCCTCAAATATTTCATTTTATCTTTTTTGACAATGGTTTAAAGTTTATTCTATTTTAAAATATTTAAAGGTTAATTAAGCAATTATTTTATTAAAGGTACTTTGAAGTAATTTAATACTTTTTAAATGATGATTTAAAATCATTATTTTCCTAATGTGGTACAAAATAAATAAATGAAGATGTTTAAATAATAAATTGTTTATTTAAAGGTGTTGTAAATAATTGATTGTTTATCAAAGGAACTTTTTTGATTAAAGTTTATTAAAAAAATTGTTTTAAATAAGGGAAGTTTATAAAAGAAGTTTTTAAATGATTTTGAATATTCATAAAGAGTTTCATAAATGATTTTGAATATTTATAAAAGAGTTTAAAAATGGTTTTGATATTTATAAAAGAGTTTTATAAATGGACTTGGAAAGTTATAAAGCGTTATAGAAATGAATTTAAAATTTTAAGTAAAGGAGATTTCATAAAGAAAAGAGATTTATCAAAAGGATTTATGGAAGAAATTGGTAAAAGAATTTGAGATTTGGATTTCTCTTAACTGAGAATTTGAGATTTGGATTTTCTTAACCGACATTCTTAATTATGGAGGTATGGAACAAATTGTTCCACATTTAACACCGGAGAAATAGTGTTTGGGGTTATCGTTATCTCTATTTCAAATAACACTTGTTTTGATCCTTTTAACATGATTTAACATATCAGAGATGTCATCGACGGCGTAGGCGGTAGTGATGAGAAGGAGAGAGAAGATGAAGAAAGGTGACATTTTTTGATTTTTTTAATGGTGGCAATGAATTTTGATTTGGGAATTAGAATTTTGTTGCTAATTGAAAAATGAAATAGTGAAAGGGGATGAAAAGGAGAAAATTTGGGGTTAGGAGCCAAAAACTTTGGTTTTGGAGCCAAAAGAAAATTTACATGTCAAAGAATGAGAGTTCCAAAAGAAAATCTTAGCCGCATATGGAAGCAACGATTTGTATCGTACACAAGTTGCAGTACATTTTACAATGTAATTATGTCTTGATATTTTGTGACGCTCCGGTTGTTGTAATCATTGAGCAAAATCAGACCAAGATGAGTATTGATATTATATTAAAATTTAAATTTATTTAAAATTTTAATTTTAAAAGTTTATGAAAATTTGAAATTTTTTACAAATTATATGAATATTTTTAAATTTTAAATTTAGTTTCGAAAATTTCAAAATTTCAAGTTTTTTAAGATTAAATAATAAATACGATTATTAAATACTAGATATGAAATAATTAAAATTACTTCTTTATTATTAATATTATTATTAATTATTAAATATACAATATCAGTCTAAATCGTTAATTATTTAATAGTAATTATTAATAAATAGAAATTAATTATGGAATATTAAATATTAGTTCTTATTTATTAAATATTAATGATTAATTATTAATTATTACTTCTTAATTAGAATTGAATATTAATTATTAAATGTTAATTAATATGTATATATTATTAATTATTAATTATTAATGGTAATTGAAAAAAAGGTGGAACCCAGTGCACGAGGCTCCCGCACGATAGCGAGTCCTAGAAAGGTCGATAATGTACCTAACATTTTCCTCGCATTGCGAAGAGGCTATTTTCGACTCAAATCTTGGCGCCCATATCACCATACATGTGACATAACCGTTAAAGTATTAATTATTAATAGTAATTATAATTATAAATTATTAAGAGTAATTATTAATTATAAATTATTAATATAAATTATTAATTATAAATTATTATATATTTAATATTAATTACTAAATATTAATTATTAAAAGTTAATCATCAATGATTTAATTGTAATATTATTAAAAGTTAATTATTAAAAGTTAATTATTAAAAGTTAATTATTAAATATTACTTCTTATTTATTAGTTATTACTTCTTCATTGAAGTTAAATATTAAATGTAAATTATAATGTATATATAATTAGTTATTCATTATTAATATTAATTATTAATTATTAATTATTTAATATTAATTAATAAAATTTATTTATTAATTAATTAATAGTAATTATTTTTTTTTTTTTATTTATTAGTAGTTTGAATTATTTCGTATTTCAAATTACATATTAATTATTATACATTAATTTCTAATTATTATTATTTTACTATTATTATTTAATTATTATTTATTTTATTATTATTTTTAATTATTATTAGTTATTATTAACTAATTAATTAATTATTATTAATTATTATCAGTAGGAATTATTTTATATTTCAAATTAATTATTAATTATATTATTTAATAGTAGTTATAAATAATTATACATTAATTTTAGTAACTGTTGCTTAGTTATTATTATTTAAGAATTCTTTATTTAATTATTAATTTTTTAATTAATCATTAATTATCATTATTTAATTATAATCATTAATTATTACTTATTAATTATTTACTGCAATGGGTAAACTAAAAAGGTTGTAATAGGTATCTATTACAACTAGCACAAAAAAAGAGTTATTGAAAATTGGCATCTAATACAACAGACAAAAAATGATTATAATAGGTATCTATAACAACTTACCAAAAAAGGGTTGTTGAAAATTGATATCTATTATTACTAGCATAAGAAAAAGGTTGTAATAGGCATATATTATTTCTTAATTATTTAATATATAGTAATTATTAATTATTAAATAATCAATATTATTTATTATTTAGTATTATTAGTTTTTTACATATTAAATATATTTATCAGTTATAATTATTAAATAATAAATATTAAATTTGTATGAAAGAATACTTTGTATCATAGTATTTTTCAATTTATTTCAAAAAAAATTCAAAATTTTATTTTATTAAAAATATTAAAAATTTTACTATAATTATTAATTATATTTATAAAATATTAAACACTAAATGTTACTTCATAATTATTAATATTGCTTATCAATTATGAATCATTAAATATTTGTCTTAATATGTCTATTGCAATTGGTAGGAAAACCAACTGGAAATTTCATTTCTAATGAAAAGTGAAGAGATTTTAATTAAGTTTTTCCTAATCGCGTTCTAGGGTTATGCGACCTAACCGACGATTTCAAAATCACGCCTATAATTGGCCTAAAATTCGAAATCGCATTCCAAATCGCCGCCTCATTTTCCAATCACGTTCTTCCGATCCAAGTGTGAGTTGCTAATTATGGATCTTAAGGCTAATTAAACACTAAACGGAGGGTAAATAATGTTCTCTAATTTTTGTGAATATTTTTTTTTAAATTCTTTCAAGGTTTTAACCAATGCAGAATCAACAATCACAGATGCAAACACAAATAAATATAAATGCAGTAAATTAAAAAGTAAAGAAATAGAGAGATACTCCAGGATTTTTATATTGGTTCGGAGTTACCTAACATCTAGTCCCGTACAATTGCTTGTACATATTTCTTTTCAAATGTCAATCTTTAAACGGGCAGATAGCAAACCCAATACAATCTCGATTTTAAGGCTACGAGACACGCCCTTTTGATTTTCGAGCTCAGAGTACACCCACTTGATTTGGATGGGCTACAAATACACCCACTCGAATTTTCAGGCTACCAAGCAAACCCAATTGATTTGAATGTGCTACAATCACACCTAAGCAAATACAACTAGAGTTTGATGGGTTTTCCAAAGATAATTTCTTGATCTTTGGTTACAATGAATCCTATAGTCTCTTGGATAGCACTTTGATCTTCGATTGAGAGAGAGAGATGATTGAAATCAGCGAGTAAATAGTAGAGAATCAAAATAATGAAGATTGAATTGATTCTAGTTGAATTTGAGATTTGAATATATTTTTCACTAGAAAATTTGGCAGAGCAAGAGAAGAGGAGATAATAAGAAAGTAATTATTAAAAATTCATTTGAAAACCTCCTATATATAAAGAACAAATAGACATGTCCATTCGCGAAGAGTTATGAAGAATAGACACTTTGTTTCTGTAACAACCCGCATATCTATCGATTTTATATTTAAATATTTTATCGTTAGTCGGATGTTAGTCCGAAAAGCTACTTTTTGCATACGGTCAAATTAGGACTCGAGACCACCCCCATTGAGTTCAAAATGACGTTTGCGATCTTTTTGAGTGTAAACTTCGATATGTTTGGAGATAGTGAAATTTTCGTCACTTTTCCCACTTGTGACTTTGGTTGGGACTGCACCTTCTTAACTCAGCCCAACCCCCTCTCCTCTTCATCACTTCATCAAATACTTCAAGCTTCTTCAAAAATGGTGGAGGGAAAGAGAAATTAAAATTCCAAGCTCGAGATCTTTAGTAAATTCAACATCAAACTCCGAATTCAAGGTGAAGAACATAGATTCAAGCTAGGGGTTGATTCTTGCTTTGCTCTTAAGCTCTCCAACATCAATTTCGTGGAAAAGGTGAGATTTTTGATCTCACATCTTGCCTATAATCGTCATTGGACTGTTGGGAATGATTCCTCATCACTTTAGCATGTTTGTTGCATTTGGTTTGGATTGGATTGGCGAAAAACTTCAAATTTTAGTGATTTTGGTGAAAAACTGCTACTAGGTCGTTCTGGCCATTTTTAGCTCGTTCGGAGTTAGGTCGCTCATCCATAGGTCGTAGGTCGCCTACGAGTTAACCCTAGGTCGTGGTGAAGATGGGTTCGTAGGCGCGTGGAAAAGTCGCCTGGAGTTAAGTCGTAGGTCGTTGCCGACCTATAATCTCCAGGCAAATGTTAGGTCGCATCGACCTTAGGTCGTAGGTCGTATTCGACCTTAAGTCGTTAGGTCGTATAGACCTTAGGTCGTGCACCTTTAGGTCGAAGCATTTTAGGTCGCTTCCCCTGGACCTCGTTAGGTCGTTCACCTCTAGGTCGCGTGTCTTTAGGTCGCAAGCCTTTAGGTCGCGTATCCTTAGGTCGCCAGTTTTAGGTCGCTGGTTCTCATGCCTCTTAAGTCGCTCGACCTCGATAAGTTGTAGGTCGCTCATGAGCTAAGCGTTAGGTCGTTTGACCTGCTTACTGTTTAGGTCGCTTAGCCCTATTCCTTTTAGGTCGTATGACCTTATCCCTTAGGTCGCTCGATCCCACTAAGTCTTAGGTCGCGAACCATGATAGGTCGCGCACATCCTTAGGTCGTGCACATCCTTAGGTCGCGCCTCACTGTTAGGTCGCGCACTTTGTTAGGTCGCACGCGAGTTAGCACTTAGGTCGTTTGACCTGTTCTTCTGCTAGGTCGTATGACCTACTTTTCCTTAGGTCGCCTGACCAGCCTGCCTTCATTAAGTCGTACCGTGACGGGGCGCTGCCCACTGGACCCCCGTGACCTGACCGGGCAGGTCGAACCCCGTATTACTCTGCGTAGGCAATCTTATCTGAAAAGCATTCATCAGAACTTCCACTTTGATGCATTTTGAGCTGATTTCCTTGGATTTTATTCACGTCTTCGAATGTGAATTTTTGTGATAGATTGTTCCAACAATCGTTTTATGACTTGTCACTTTAAAGATATGAAGGTTTTAATACTAGTAGTAAATATCAAAACTCTTTCATCAAATCGATTTCAACACTATTTTTAATATCAAAAGTTCGTTTTCTCAAACCGATTTCCAGTCTACTAATATATATAAGCCTTTACTTCACTCGAATGAGAAATCGAATTAAACGACTTAGTAAAACGAGTGGTATGAAACGCTTGCGTTCACTTCGTCGGTTAGCTCTTGGACTTGTTCGATTGAACCCTTTTCGTGACAATTTCCTAGTGAAGATTTACAGCTTGTTCGTAAATATTTAAGTTAAGCAAGTGGTTATGGGACATGAAGCTAAACTCATATATTTACTAGCTTGGTGTGATTGACACTTCTCGCTGATCATGATGATCATTTTATGATTTAGACTAGCAATTGTGCGATGTCTCTTTGTTTGCAAGGTTAGACTAGACCGCAGTGGTGTGATTCCGACTCACACATATCTCTTTGTCCGCAAGGTTAGTCTAGACCGCGGTAGTGTGATTTCGACTCACACATATCTTTTTGTTTGCGAGGTTAGGCTAGACACCACTTGTGTGATTCCATTCACACATACCTTTTTGCTTTTTTGTTAGCCTAGGCCTCAATCAGTGTGATTCCGACTCACACATATGGGGTAGCGCCCCATGGTCTTCGGACCATCATGTGATAGGCCTCTTTCTCTTTTTATGATTTCTGGATTTCTTGTTTGATTTCTGGATTTTTATGTCATTGACTTGTTATGAGTACAAGTTTAGGGTATGATGCCCTCTTTGGATCTTTGAGAAGATTCTTGTGATATTGATCATTTCTCTTCGGTTGATCTCCTGTTGATCATCATTTTCATACTTATAGTAGTATGTCAGTATGGATATTCTATGTTTATGCCATATCTTTTATTATATATCATGTCATCTGATATTTATAGTTAGACTGATCCGTTTATTATTTTCTTAAATAATACTCGGGTCAGACCGAGATGTTACAGGTGCTTCTGCTTGACTTCCTCCCGGGATTTGCTACTCTGACTTTTGGCCGACTATTTAGTTTAGCAGTTTTTGTTGTATACACTTGAGATATGGACTCATAGTTGTATTCTTTTGGTATAGCACATGTTGCTATTCTTTTGTATTATTGTGGATCTTTTTGACCACTACTCTGATGTACACTTTCATGTGTTAGTTATATATTCATATCTTCTTCCGCCTTTGTGATATGGATGTCTGTGACTGATTTGTGTTATCTTTATTTCTATGTTTGTTTCCGAAGATTATTTTATAGCCACCATGTGATAAGCAATTACATGGATGGTCGCTCCTCAACAGCCTTATTCTCCGTGCTAGTTGACAGCACTACATCGTAGTGTCCTTGGCTAGCGTGGGTATTGAGGTGGGGCGTCACAGTTTCAAAATTTGAATTTCAGCAATTGTGGCATGTATGTCAACATATCATCTGCCTATAAGTCGACATAAACAGTGTATTTTGAAACTTGTTTATAAAATGTTTTGAAAATCTTATGCTTTGTAAAATATTTTAATAATTTGTAAAATAATTTAAACATAGTTTATAAACATTTTAACTTTAAAAACTTTTATAAAATATTTTTAAATATATTTTAAAAATATACTTTGTTTTAAAAATAAAGAATAAGAAATAAGAAGATAGAGGTCAAAGATTGCTACCAGGGACTTTAGGAATATTCTATGATTCTATCTACTATTCCATAGTCTTAAGATCTTAATGTCTAGATCTTTATACTTATGATTCTTCATGCCCATTTCTTAAGTCTTTATATTGTGCAATCTTCGATTCAACACCTGTATAATATCATGCACTATACCATATAACTTGGCAAAATATTAGTATCCATATTTTATATGAATGTATTTTTGTTATCAAGGTTGTTATTGTAGCGACCCGTAATTTACGGATCGAAACATCGTAAAATAATTAACAATTGGTTGCATTGTTGATAAGTCGTTCAGAATTTTTCTAAGTCCTAAGTCGGTTTGGACGAGTTAAGAGAAAAGTCTGGGTCGAGTTGCCGACTTAAGGTTTTGACCGAGTTAAGAAATAGGTCGTATTGTCTTAAGTCGTATGGTGGTTTAGGTCGTGGGTTAGTTAGAGCGACCTATAGAATTATACGACCTAAGTTTTGGTTAAGTGTTAGGTCGGCTGGGAGAGTTAGCGACCTAGTGATTCCGGGTTAGCGACTTAGTGATTAAGTTGTTAGGTCGGGTGGGACGACCTATAGAAGTTAGCGACCTATAGGAGTTAGCGATCTATAGGAGGTGAGCGACCTACAGTTGTTAGCGACCTAAGAGTTAAGCAAAATAGGGGTTGGCTGGTTAGCGTAGTTAGGTCGTTAGACGACCTAAGGTGTTAGGTCGCGTATGTGTTAGGTCGCGTGAGTAGTTTTGAAGTGTGGGTTGTTAACTCGTAAGCGACTTAAGGAGAATAGCTAAGTGTTAGGTCGCATCCCAGTTGTTCGCGACTTACGTTAGGTCGCGAGGAAACTTAAGTGTTAGGACGCGTAATTGGTAAGTCGTAAGTCGCGTGATGTTTTAGGTCGTGTGAGGACTTAAGGTGTTAGGTCGTTGGGTTTTGGCTTAGTGTTAGGTCGTAGCCTATGTTTTAAGTCGCGAGCGACCTAGGAGATTAGTTGTTAAGTCGTAACCCAGTTATCTGTTAAGTTGTACGATGCGCGCATATGCTAAGCCGTTAGGTCGGCAATAGTTAAGTCGAGCGCATTAGGTCGTAGGTCGTTGGCAGATTAAGTCGCAGATGCGCATTTGTTTTAAGTCGTAATATTTGTTAGGTCGTAGGAGTGTTAAGCAGTTAAGTCGTCTGGCTTTGGTTAGGTCGAAGATATTGCTAGGTCGTAGGTCGTGGACGACCTAACTCCGAGCGACCTAAGGGAATTTCTGCTATAAATAGAGGGGGTTGTTCTCACCTTTTGGGATCCGGATTTTGAAGCGACGAAGTGCTGCCATTTTGAGAGCTCGACTTCTACACTTCTTCACTTCTTTTCTCCACTCTAATCTAGTGCTTCCTTTCATCCAAATCGAAGATCAAGATCGAAGATCCAAGAGCTAAAGTTGAAGATCTTCATCCTTTGAAGTGAGAATTCTTCGTTTGAAGCGAATTCGTGATAGATCAAGCTTGATCCTTTGCTGTCCAGATCTGAAGCGTGTTGATTTGGGGTTGTTTAGGTGATTTGGTGAGTGGTGATTATCTCTCACACGGATCCAAAGGAGTATATCGGATTGTTGGCTTGATTTGGTGTTAAAATAGTGATTTCTATGCATTTTTGTAAACCTAAGTGTAGATCCATGTAGATCCATTGTTCATGATGATTTGACAACCATTTTTGTATATGATTAACCTATGCAAGTTCATTCATCAAGTTGTAGAGATAATTCTCATGTTTTCATGCTTGTTAGACTTTCAACTCCTTAATTACGAAATTTCCATTATTGTTATAATTGTCCATTTTGCTTATATTTGAATGCTTGGTTACTTGGATTGATGTTTGACATGATTGATAGCTTTGAATTAGATGATTGTTGATTGGTTTTAGACAAGGTGGTCGAAGATGATTCAAAAGCTAAGGGAAAGGCTCTTGAATTGGGAAAGCTGCTCGTGGCATATGTAGCGGGATGATGAAGCTCTTATGCATAGATTTGATGATGTGATGTTGAGATGAGGCTTTGCGAGGATGTGATTAAGCGAGTCAATCATGAGATGAAGACTTGGTCTAATCCAGATGGGATCATTCCAAGCACGTTGGTAACTCGGTGATATGATTCGAGTTAAGGGTAATGGATGCTTGAGAGGCGCTCGAGCTAGTATGGAAATAGTCATCAAGGAGGATGACTAGGAGGCTTGGATAGCATCGTTGTTGAAGGTTCTAGCATGCTCTAAGCAAGAGTACGTTTGGGTAGATTCGATAGTCCCAACGGCCAACTGTTGATGGTCGAGTACTCTGGGCAGATTCGATAGTCCTAGGCACGGGCTGCGACGACGTGCGGGAGTTATGTCTAGAACCGGGGTTTCCATTAGCCCTTGACGGACGGCTGAAAGAATGTGTCGGTCATTCAATTAACGGTGATATCGAAGCAATGATAACAGTGATAGCCAGAGTCATGGGCGGTCGTCACATTTGGTATCAGAGCATTGGTTAATCGATTTTACCCAACGCTCACTGACGTAACTACGTATGAGAGACGTAATTGTATTTTGATGGATGAATACTATATATAATATAGTAGCTTAGTAGAATTGAGTCCTTTATGCAGTTGTTTCTCTAGATGTTCTAATCATTCCTTTTTATAGATATTGAGAATGAGTCGAAGAGGGAGACCAGCTGCTAGGGAAGGTCGTGCTACTGAGGGGGCTGCTGATTATGCAGCCATGTTCGAAGCTATGATGACTTCGATCATGAGAAGGATACCAGTTCCGGGGGCGGCAGTTGATGTTGGAGTTCAGGTTCAGACTCCGAAACCAGTGGATTTTGCTAAGTTGTGCAAGGACTATACTGCTCTTGGAGGGAAGGTTTTCTTGGGAACAGAATCAACTATTGAGGTCCAGAGGTGGATGGATGCTTGTAGAAGGATCTTTGGTGATTTGGGAATTGAGGATGCAACTAAGAGGAAGTTGGCATCAAGGCAGCTTCAAGGGAGAGCCTCTGATTGGTGGAATTCTATTACCATCGCTACTCCGGAGGAAGAGATTACTTGGGAGCAATTCCAAGTTAGGTTTGAAGCTAAGTTCATTTCTACAGCTCAGAAGTCTGTTCTGTTCAAGAAGTTTGTGGAGCTTAAGCAAGGAGGGAGATCAGTTCTTGAGTATGTTTCTGAGTTTGAAGCGTTGTCCAAGTATGCCCGATCATATATTGAGTCTGCATACCAGAAGAATGAGAAGTTTGTGACAGGCTTGGACAGTTATCTTGGGAGACAGTTGGTGGATCATTTGGACGATTCATTTGAGAAGCTTGTGGAGAAAGCTCTTAGGCATGAGAGTCTGTTTCCTAAATAAGGATCTGTTGTTGCTGTGACCAGGGAAGAGTCTAAACCCCAGCAGGGTGGAAACAAGAAGAGGAAGCAGCGGCAGCAGAAGGGTAAGGATGGCCAGAAGAAGTCGAAAGGCGAGGTGACTTGCTACAACTGTCAGCAGAAAGGCCATCTCTCCAGGGATTGCAAGAATCCGAAAGCGCCGGCGAAGTGCCACAACTGTGACAAGCCGGGGCATTTCAGGAAGAATTGTCCAGAACCGAGGAGGGACAAGTAGATTGTGCAAGCTTATGCTTTGGGAGCTGTTCCGTCGTCTTCGAAAGCTCCTACTGCTGAAGAGAAAGGAAAGAGTGTGGTTGTTCAAGGTACTCTTTTCCTATGTGGTGTTCCAGTTAGAGTTTTGTTTGATACTGGAGCGTCGCATTCGTTTGTTTGTAATGAACTCGTAGGCCGGTTAGATTTGAAGCCGGATATTGTTGATAGGCCATTGATTGTGACTAATCCAGTTGGGGGTTCGTCTTGTTTGTGTATGTTATGTCGTGGTCTAGTTGTATCGAGTCATGGTTGCTCTTTTGTTTGTGATTGCTTTGTTCTGAACTTTGCGGGGTTTGGAATTATTTTGGGTATGGACTGGCTTAGGAAGTATGCGGCAAAGGTTGATTGCGAGAGGTTGGAAGTGACAGTCGAGAATGTGGAGGGGCGAAAGGTTGTAATACGATGTAAGCATGAGGAAGGCGTCTTCATGAGCTTCATGTATTCGCTGGTTGTTCCACGGGATGGACTGTCATCGGTGCCAATCGCTAATGGATTCGAGGATGTCTTTGACGAAGTCAAAGGGTTGCCGCCGCATAGAGAGATCGAGTTTCGTATAGATCTAGTTGAAGGAGTCAGACCTGTTGTGATGCCTCTTAGGCGGATGGCGCCTAGGGAACAGCAGGAGTTGAGGGTGCAAGTTGATGATCTTTTGCAGAAAGGATTCATTCGGCGTAGTGTGTCCGAGTGGGGTGCACCAGTTGTGTTTGCAACCAAGGCAGATGGGTCGTTGAGATTGTGTGTGGATTATCGTGAGATGAATAAGGTGACAAAGAAGAACAAGTATCCATTGCCGAGAATAGATGACTTGTTTGATCAGCTTCACGAGGCTAAGGTGTTTTCTCAGATGGATTTGGCAATGGGATTTCACCAGTTGAGAGTGGCTAAGAATAGTGTGCCGAAGACTGCTTTTAGGACACCATCCGGTTTCTTTGAGTGGCTGGTAATGCCGTTTGGATTGACTAACGCGCCAACATATTTTGTGGATCTTATAAATAGAGTGTTCAGAGATCAGTTGAACAAGTTCGTACTTGTGTTCGTGGATGATATTCTGATTTATTCCAGAACGGAAGCAGAGCACAAGACGCACTTGCGTATTGTTTTGGAAATCTTGCGAAAACACCAGCTGAAGGCTAAGTTTTCAAAGTGTCACTTCTGGAAGAGTGAAGTGAGGTTCTTAGGCCATGTGATTTCTGGAAGTGGAATAGCGGTTGATCCCGCTAAGGTGGCAGCAATCCAGGATTGGGTTAGACCTAAGAATGCATCTGATGTGAGAAGTTTTCTTGAATTAGCAGGATATTATCGACGGTTTATCAAAGACTTCTCCAAGATAGCTGCACCGTTAACAGGATTGACGAAGAAGAACCAAGTGTTCAGTTGGGATGCTAAGTGTGAGCAAGCTTTCGGAATCCTGAAAGAAAGATTGACAAGTGCTCCTGTTTTGACTATTCCAAGTGGGAATGATGAGATGGTGGTTTACACCGACGCATGTGGTACTGGACTTGGAGCAGTGCTGATGCAGAGGGATAAAGTTGTTGCGTATGAAAGTCGACAACTGAAGCCGCATGAAAGGAATTACCCGACTCATGATTTGGAGTTAGCGGCGATTGTATTTGCTCTGAAGATGTGGAGACATTATCTGTTGGGAGTTCGATTCGAGTTGTTTACGGATCATAAGTCGCTGAAGTATCTTTTCTCCCAAAAGGATTTGAATCTTCGGCAGCAACGTTGGCTAGAGTTTTTAGCATCATATGATTTTGGTATAGCTTATACTCCGGGAAAAGGTAACGCAGTGGCAGATGCGTTAAGTCGAAGACATGCAGGATTGGGAGCCATGTTTTCAGAATGGAAGAGTCTCGAGTATTTAGCTAGATTTGACTTCAGACCTAGATGTGAATTGGAACCTGAGATGTTGGCAAACTTATCGATAAGACCTTCTCTTGTGGAAAGGATTGGCGAGAGCCAAAAGCGAGATGATAAGCTTGTCAAGATTATCCGTGAATTGGAATCTGGATTGGATCCAGAAAAGGATAAAGGATTCGAGGTCGATCGAGAGGGTTGGCTTCGAAAGCAAGGACGACTAGTTGTTCCCGATATAGATGAATTGAGGAGTGAAGTCCTGAAGGAAAGTCATCACTCGAAGCTGACAATTCATCCAGGTGGAAATAAGATGTATCGGGATATGAAGAGAACCTACTACTGGGAAGGCATGAAGAAGGATGTTGAAAATTTTATTTCCAAGTGCATGAACTGCCAGTTGGTAAAGGCTGAACAGAAAAAGCCAAGTGGATTACTTCAGCCATTAGAAGTTCCTATATGGAAGTGGGAGCAAATATCGATGGACTTTATTGATGGATTACCTAGAACCAGAACGGTAAACGAAGGGATTTGGGTCATTGTGGATCGTCTGACTAAGAGCGCAAGATTCATTCCTGTTCGATCGACTAGGACTGCATCAAAGTTGGCTGAGTTGTACGTTAAGTGGATAGTTCGATTCCATGGTATTCCGAAGAGTATAGTGAGCGATCGAGACCCATTGTTCACTAGTGGATTTTGGAAGAGCTTCCAGGAAGTTTTGGGAACCGAGTTGTGTTTGAGTACAGCTTATCACCCTCAAACAGATGGTCAGACCGAGAGAGTCAACCGAGTTTTGGAAGATCTTCTTAGAGCATGTGTTTTGGACTTCGGAGGATCATGGGAAGATCACCTTCATTTGGTGGAGTTTGCATACAACAACAGTTACCAGTCAAGCATTGGTATGGCACCGTATGAGGCATTGTATGGAAGACCGTGTAACTCTCCAACATGTTGGTTGGAAACTGGAGAAAAGCTGATACTTGGGCCAGAGATGATTCGGCAGACTTCAGATTGTATAGAGATCATTCGGCAACGAATGAAGGCATCCCAAGACCGTCAGAAGAGTTATGCTGATAAGCGTCGTAAGGATTTGGAGTTCGACGTAGGTGATATGGTTTTTGTGAAGATTTCTCCACTGAAGAATGTTATTCGATTCGGGAAGAAAGGAAAATTGACTCCGAGATTTGTTGGACCATTCCCGATCATCAAGCGAATTGGAAAGCTCGCCTACAGATTGGAGTTACCAGAGAAGATGTTGAGTGTGCACAATGTTTTTCATGTATCATACCTACGGAAGTATGTGCACGACTCGAATACAGTGGTTTCTGCTGATAGCTGTGAAGACTTCGAAGTTGATCCAGTTGATAGAAGACCTCGTAAGCCGCTTCGTGTTGTTGAAACCGACACGAAACAGCTTAGGAGGAAGGTAGTTAAGTTGCTCAAGATACAATGGAGTGATGATGATAACGACTGTACGTGGGAGGTGGAAGAGAGGATGAAGGCAGCTCATCCTGAACTCTTCAAGGTATGGCCCTAAGGTGTCGTCTCATCTCGCGATATTGTAACTTGTTCTAAGTCTTAGAATTCTGTACGCTAAGTTAGAATTGGATGCATGGTTTGTTGATTGCTATGGATGGTAGGCGTACAGAATAGCCTTTGATTGCTTTGTTTGCTTGGAATTTCGGGGGCGAAATTCCTAAGGGGGAGAGAATGTAACGACCCGTATTTTACGGATCGAAACATCATAAAATAATTAACAATTGGTTGCATTGTTGATAAGTCGTTCAGAATTTTTTTAAGTCCTAAGTCGGTTTGGACGAGTTAAGAGAAAAGTTTGGGTCGAGTTGCCGACTTAAGGTTTTGACCGAGTTAAGAAATAGGTCGTATTGTCTTAAGTCGTATGGTGGTTTAGGTCGTGGGTTAGTTAGAGCGACCTATAGAATTATGCGACCTAAGTTTTGGTTAAGTGTTAGGTCGGCTGGGAGAGTTAGCGACCTAGTGATTCCGGGTTAGTGACTTAGTGATTAAGTTGTTAGGTCGGGTGGGACGACCTATAGAAGTTAGCGACCTATAGGAGTTAGCGATCTATAGGAGGTGAGCGACCTACAGTTGTTAGCGACCTAAGAGTTAAGCAGAATAGGGGTTGGCTGGTTAGCGTAGTTAGGTCGTTAGACGACCTAAGGTGTTAGGTCGCGTATGTGTTAGGTCGCGTGAGTAGTTTTGAAGTGTGGGTTGTTAACTCGTAAGCGACTTAAGGAGAATAGCTAAGTGTTAGGTCGCATCCCAGTTGTTCGCGACTTACGTTAGGTCGCGAGGAAACTTAAGTGTTAGGACGCGTGATTGGTAAGTCGTAAGTCGCGTGATGTTTTAGGTCGTGTGAGGACTTAAGGTGTTAGGTCGTTGGGTTTTGGCTTAGTGTTAGGTCGTAGCCTATGTTTTAAGTCGCGAGCGACCTAGGAGATTAGTTGTTAAGTCGTAACCCAGTTATCTGTTAAGTCGTAGGATGCGCGCATATGCTAAGCCGTTAGGTCGGCAATAGTTAAGTCGAGCGCATTAGGTCGTAGGTCGTTGGCAGATTAAGTCGTAGATGCGCATTTGTTTTAAGTCGTAATATTTGTTAGGTCGTAGGAGTGTTAAGCAGTTAAGTCGTCTGGCTTTGGTTAGGTCGAAGATGTTGCTAGGTCGTAGGTCGTGGACGACCTAACTCCGAGCGACCTAAGGGAATTTCTGCTATAAATAGAGGGGGTTGTTCTCACTTTTTGGGATCCGGATTTTGAAGCGACGAAGTGCTGCCATTTTGAGAGCTTGACTTCTACACTTCTTCACTTCTTTTCTCCACTCTAATCTAGTGCTTCCTTTCATCCAAATCGAAGATCAAGATCGAAGATCCAAGAGCTAAAGTTGAAGATCTTCATCCTTTGAAGTGAGAATTCTTCGTTTGAAGCGAATTCGTGATAGATCAAGCTTGATCCTTTGCTGTCCAGATCTGAAGCATGTTGATTTGGGGTTGTTTAGGTGATTTGGTGAGTGGTGATTATCTCTCACATGGATCCAAAGGAGTATATCGGATTGTTGGCTTGATTTGGTGTTAAAATAGTGATTTCTATGAATTTTTGTAAACCTAAGTGTAGATCCATGTAGATCCATTGTTCATGATGATTTGACAACCATTTTTGTATATGATTAACCTATGCAAGTTCATTCATCAAGTTGTAGAGATAATTCTCATGTTTTCATGCTTGTTAGACTTTCAACTCCTTAATTACGAAATTGCCATTATTGTTATAATTGTCCATTTTGCTTATATTTGAATGCTTGGTTACTTGGATTGATGTTTGACATGATTGATAGCTGTGAATTAGATGATTGTTGATTGGTTTTAGACAAGGTGGTCGAAGATGATTCAAAAGCTAAGGGAAAGGCTCTTGAATTGGGAAAGCTGCTCGTGGCATATGTAGCGGGATGATGAAGCTCTTATGCATAGATTTGATGATGTGATGTTGAGATGAGGCTTTGCGAGGATGTGATGAAGCGAGGCAATCATGAGATGAAGACTTGGTCTAATCCAGACGGGATCATTCCAAGCACGTTGGTAACTCGGTGATATGATTCGAGTTAAGGGTAATGGATGCTTGAGAGGCGCTCGAGCTAGTATGGAAATAGTCGTCAAGGAGGATGACTAGGAGGCTTGGATAGCATCGTTGTTGAAGGTTCTAGCATGCTCTAAGCAAGAGTACGTTTGGGCAGATTCGATAGTCCCACCGGCCAACTGTTGATGGTCGAGTACTCTGGGCAGATTCGATAGTCCTAGGCACGGGCTGCGACGACGTGCGGGAGTTATGTCTAGAACCGGGGTTTCCATTAGCCCTTGACGGACGGCTGAAAGAATGTGCCGGTCATTCAATTAACGGTGATATCGAAGCAATGATAACAGTGATAGCCAGAGTCATGGGCGGTCGTCACAGTTATCATCAAAATCAACAACTAAGCTATTAACACCCAGCTCCTTCGTTGATTCGCATGCTCATTTGCTCTTCTTCAAGCTTGATTCCTAGAATTCGGCATTTTGCCACTGTCATCATCTTGAGTTTGATTCTTTATGGCCACCCTCGATTCTAACTTTTCTTCACTACCAACCTCCTCTACTACTGCCTCCCATAGCCAGGATGGTGATGGGTCATCTGACCCAGGAGTTTCAGTTGATGAGTTGGTTGTTGTTCCGATGGAGGGTGGTGCTCCGTCTGCTCCTGGTATGGCTAGTTCGACTTATGCTTCAGTTCTGGTGGAGGGATCCAATGCTTCTTCACCACTTATGCCTTCTTCAGCTGCTCCGCTGCCTAAGGTAATCTCTGATCTCTCTTGTGCTCAGTGATATGAATATCCCTGGTCCCACTGGCGCTGTTGAGCTGCCCAGGCCTGTATGTGGTTGGTCTTCTTTGTTTAAGAAGAAGCCGAGAAATGCTGGTTCATTTCTACCCAAGCAATATTCTGTTGATTTTACTGACAATCCTATCCCTCCCTTAAGGAAATTATAGACGTCAGTATCGCTTTTTGGTAAGACTATTTAGTCAGTTTCTTTCTGGATGTTGCTCCCCACTACTCTATTATGACAACGCAGGTCCTTGGGAGTTGGAATATGCAAGGTTCGGTTTCTATTAGGTGTGGTAACTCGATGTATTTTTTCAAATTTTCTAATCCTCTCGAGAGATCTCGTATTTTGAAAATGAATCCTATTACAATTGAAGGTAAAGTGTTTATCATTACCCAATAGAGTCCATCTGTTGATTTCGCCCGTGAACAAATTTTATCAATTCCCTTTTGGGCTCATATTTCTAATATCCCCTTAGTTTTCCAATTGCTTGAGGGGATAAATTGGATTACTAATCACATTGGCCAGTTATCTGTTTTGGCATCTCCATTGAGCATAGACAGCTTCTTCATTATGCTAAAGCCTTTATCGAAATTACCCCCTCTGGCAGTTACCTACTCGTATTTCGGTTTCCCTGTCCAAGGATAGGATTTCTTACATAAACATTTAATATCAGCGGAAACCGCCTATTTGTGATCACTGTCATTCTTTTGGGCATATTATTTCTTATTGCCCTCTGGGTGTTGCTGCGTATGATGAACTTCTCCCTAAGATTCCACTTCCACTGGCTCCATCCAGACGTTGGCGGATCGAATCTTTGGTTCCCCCTCCCACCGTTTCGACCATGCCATTCATTCCCCCTCCTTTCTCCCAGCCCCGACCATGTCATTCAGTCTCCCCCCTTTCTCCTCACTCTCCTGACCGTCTGGCTTGTCGTCCACCCGATCCTTCTGTTTGCGCCTCCCATACTAGCCCTATTCCTCCATGCGATACCCCTATCACTGCTCTTAAGAAGAAATTTAACAATGTTGTCATTTTTTATCCTTCTTCTGCAGAAGGCATCGCTCTGGAGCTGTTCGAAAAATTAGCTAAAGGTATTACATTGTCCTGGAACAATAAGGCAGGGACTTGATCCCATAAGGGTAGCGGTCTTTGCTACCACTAAAATTGGAAGATTTTCTCTATGTGATTTTTGGATAAAGAGAAGGATGAGCGGGAGCTCTACTATTTTTTGATTGATGATGTGCTTATACCATGCAATGACGGGGAGTTTGGTGGCAACAACGAAGGGATTCTAGCTGCTTCAGACTGGGCCCGAAAATATATCTTTTTGCCTTGCTCTCCTGGTTAATGCCTAAAGCTTCTCTTTGGTTCCATCGTTGTGCTGGAATTTAGTATTGGGGATCTCTTGGTATATTCCGATTGGTTTGTATATTATTGCTGTTGTTTTGTCACACTGTTATGTTGTTGTAGGGCCTCGTCAGTTTTTGTGCTTATTTTCTTGTTTTGCTAGCTGGTCGGGCATGTTGGCAGATTATTTAATGTGGGCTCCTTACCTCATACTTCTGTACCTTTCTATTATATATATATATGCTTAATATGGTTGTATGATCCTTGGATCATACACCCTTTATATATATAAAACTGGTAGGAAAACGTGGTTGTTAAAAATACATTTATTGCCACTGGTCGGAAAACACAGTCATTAATAATATGTCTATTGCAACGGGTAGGAAAACACATTTGTTAAAAATATGTCTATTGCAACTAGCTAAAAAACGCAGTTGGTAAAAATACATTTATTGCAACTGAAAGGAAAATGCGCTTGTTAAAAATATGTTTATTGCAACTGGCAAGAAAACACAGTAGTTAAAACCCTTTATTACAACTGTCAGGAAATGTTATTTGTTAAAGACTATTTATTGCGCCAGTTGTAAATAACTAGTTGCAAAAGGGTCATTTTCTTGTAGTGTTTTGTTTTATTGCTTTCTTTGTTAAATCTCAAGCTCATTCTCCCTTTATCTTTCCATAAGAAACTTCTTTATCCCTAACATTTATAATTTTTCATGCTCGTGTTATAAATAAACCCACAGTCTCATTCTTTGCATTGTTCATGCAATTAGCATAACTTAACTCTCAGGAAACAAAAGACTGATAGTAATGTCGGCATGATTTCCAGTTTATTCAGGAGTTAAATAATTTTAGTTTTGGTTATGATATTGTGGACATCATAAAGTAATGTTGTAAAAAAGTATAATCTCAAGGATGATATTATATTTTCTTTGTCAACCGCTTAAAGTATATCTTGTCAGAAGTTTTTATGCATACTTTTTCGGAAGTTAACAGAAAGTGTAATTGCTTAAATACTAAAATGAACACATGTGTATAGGTATTGGAGATGGGCATCGTTGTGTACTAGATTGTAACTGGAATATCATTAAGTGCTTCTAAAAGTCCTTCAACAATAAAATCCCTTGTGGCAGCTTTAACTTTCCACCAATTTTTTGAAGGAACCAACCTTCGTGGGTGCATTGTTCAGGTACTATTTAACATACCTCCGCCTATGTAATAGAAATATGATATATTAGTGTTGTATGCATGCAAAATTTTAATCATAGAGTAGACAAAACATTTGAAAGTTGAGCATAAATGCAATATTCTTGTAGTTTCCGGCTAGTCACCATTACTACAAAGCTAGTGTATTTTATTTTTGGCAAAAGACAGCCAGTTTTTATAGTAATCCGTCCACTTTTATTAGAAAAAATAACTTTAAAATAAAGGAATAGAGCTAAACTGCTCTAACTACTGGAGACAATAACTTAAAGAACAAGAGTAGAGCTGAACTGCTCTAACTACTTGAAAAACAAAATACATGACTATCCTTCCTTATCTGAGGAGATGACACTACCCAGATCGAACAGATTGGGTCTAATAAAATCTACGAAACCACAAAAGAGACGAGCAAGGTCTGGAGCATAGTCTTCGGACTCAGGAGAGTAGATGAAACTTCTATCCCAGGATATGTCTTCAAATAACTGCTTATTTCTCTCATTAAGCTCACCTTCAGAAGCCAAAAGAAGGGCATCAGCTAAGGCATGGTAGTAAAGATAATGATTCTCACCAATCACATTCAAGATGAATCGAAAGTGCTTACGCTTAGATGGGCAGTATCGTATATTAGAGGCTCCATGTTCCCAAGACTGCTCAGCAGGTATCCAAGATATAGGACGTTGGGTGCATACTGGAAAATCTGTTTCAAGAGGGCTAAAGGTTCTAAAGAGGTAGGAGCATCTGGCATAGCTGTTTCAGAGGAGGGAAGGGTCGTAGAACCATCCAGAGAATCAACTAATGGAAGAGTAGCAGACGAGGATGGCTTGGGAATCCATTACCTTATATATTGGCGAGGGAGGGTAATTTTGACTGGAATAGGAAGTAGGGACTGCTCAAGAACCGGAGGGGATCGAGATATGCCATACTTGCAAGAAGTATCGATATGACCAAAAGAGAAACATGCAGAGCAAATATCAGGTTTCTAGTTATAGCTAACATTTAAATTGCTACTTGGTCCTTGGCCACTCTAACATGCAAGCTTTGTAGGAAGTGGCTTATTTTGGCATGATCTCAATCAATGCTCTAGCAAAAACAAGTCTTCGCCTAGCCACTGTATTCACATCAAAACATATAAAATCTCCAATCGAATTTGCTAACCAGTTAGTTGAAAGATAAACAGAATATTTGTGAAATAAGTCCAAACCAAAATCGAAAGAACCTGTTCTTTAGCTAAACTAAGAGATAGACTCCAAGAAGTAATGATAAAGGGCTTGCCGTGAATAAATATAGCCTTGAATTCTAGGATGCTCAGTCTATCTTCTGGAAAAGAGAATTGGAAAAGGAACATGGAGTTGTCAAAGTGTACTGTGCACCTTAAGCCCACCTTTGAGCTTCCAAAGTTGCCTACAACGCTCGCGAACAAGATAAAAGGGAGGTTGGAATCCAAATAAAATCATAATAGATAGTCTTTCCAAAATTCCAAATTGACATCTAATACTTCTTGCAGTGGAACCATAACTTTGTCTTCATTAATGATTTCAAATTTCTTTTGTGTATAACTCCAACATTACGAGTAGGCTTGTCAAACGGGTTGGGTTGGGTCAAAATGGGTTGGGTCGAGTTTGACCCAACCCATTTATGACCCATTCTTTTTTACCCACTTATGACCCAACCCACTTAATAAGCGGGTTACCCATTTAACCCATTTAAAGATTTAAACTTAATTTGACTAATAAAAAACAAATAAATAAAAAATAATTTTAATTCTAATTTTTATGTTTTGAGTTTCGATAAAAATTTAAAATTCTAATTTTCATCAAAATTCAAATACGGGGATGCAGTAGCTTATTATTTTCTAAGTACAACTGTCAGTTCCCTTGGAGAACTACAGTGTGCGTTCACACGATGAAGTATTTGAGTGTTCCATACTGTCCGTAATTTAGGTGGGAGTTAATTGGTCGAAGTCTCGCCTGATTCTGAGTTAAAACGAAGGAGTTATTGCAGTCTGAACAAAAAAATAGCGGCTTCTGCACTAGGCGGAGTTCAAATATGTGGATGTGGTAGCCTGTTATTTTCTAAGTACAATTGTCAGTCCCCTTGGAGAACTACAGTGTGCGTTCACACGATGAAGTATCCAAGTGTTCCATACCGTCCGTAATTTAGATTGGAGTTAATCGGTCGAAGTCTCGTCTGATTCTGAGTTAGAACGAAGGAGTTATTGCAGTCCGAACAAAAAAAATAGTGGCTTCTGCACTAGGCGGAGTTCAAATATGGGGATGTGGTAGCTTGTTATTTTCTAAGTACAACTGTCAGTCCCCTTGGAGAACTACAGTGTGCGTTCACACAATGAAGTATCCGAGTGTTATACACTGTCTGTGATTTAGGTGGGAGTTAATCGGTCGAAATCCCACCCGATTCCGAGTTAGAACGAATGAGTTATTGCAGTCCGAACAAAAAAAAATAGCGGCTTCTGCACTAGGCGGAGTTCAAATATGGAGATGTGGTAGCCTGTTATTTTCTAAGTACAACTGTCAGTCCCCTTGGAGAACTACAGTGTGTGTTCACACGATGAAGTATCCGAGTGTTCCACACTGTCCGTAATTTAGGTGGGAGTTAATCGGTCGAAATACCGCCTGATTCTGAGTTAGAATGAAGGATTTATTGCAGTCCGAACAAAAAAAATAGCGGCTTCTGCACTAGGCGAAGTTCAAATATGGAGATGTGGTAGCCTATTATTTTCTAAGTACAACTGTCAGTCCCCTTGGAGAACTATAGTGTGCGTTCACATGATGAAGTATCCGAGTGTTCCATACTGTCCGTAATTTAGGTGGGAGTCAATCGGTTGAAATCTCGCCTGATTCCGAGTTAGTACGAAGGAGTTATTACAGTCTGAACAAAAAAAATCGGCTTCTGCTTTAGGCGGAGTTCAAATATGGGGATGCGGTAGCCTATTATTTTCTAAGTACAATTGTTAGTATCTATGAAAAACTACAATGTATGTTCAAAATTCTTATTTTTCAAATTTATATTATAACTTAATGTTTTTTAATAAATGGGTAAATGGGTTACCCATTTACAATCCTTTTAAAAATGGGTCGACCAAACCCATAACCCATTTAATTATATTCAAAAATGGGTTGACCCAACCCATTTATAGATAGGATAAAAGGGTTGGGTTAATGGGTTGGGTCATATTTTGACAGGTCTAATTACGAGGAAGTTTGAAGAAGAGTGTGGATCATTTTTTCGGCTTGTTAAGGGTTGTGGGGAGAGGTGGGTTGAGAACAATTTGCATAGGAAAAACAACATCGGGTTTTAAAGTAGATGCATTTTGACGAGCAACTTGCGAGCATGATTCAGCGACCACATTTCCAAAATCTAATACAATCGGACCATCATCAAACACACAATAATCTCCAATAGGGTCTTCCAAATCCAAGCCACCAAATGAGGGGAGTACCTACCAGAGCTGTTGGCAAACTAAGGTTACCAGAGCTATTGTTCCCAACATAGCCACTTACCTTCGGATTCGCTATGGTACCAGAGAACTTGTGTCGGGATCTGAAGCAAGAAGCACAGGGAAAATCAATAAGTCTCAGAGGGATGTGGTCAGCTTGGCAAATGGGTTGGTACAAGGCACTAGAGCTCACAACTTGGGCCAAGCCTTGCATAGTATTCTTGGTGGCATAGAAGCAGCGGGAGGGAATGAAGCGACATGGAGGGAAAAGGAAAGGCGCGAAGGAGGAACGATATGGGAAGCACAATTTGAAGTAAAAATGATGGTCATGCTGATATTGCTTTTCTCCTTAACTGCATTGGTTGGGATTGCAATACGGATTGGAATATCCTTGAAATTGGAATATCCTCGAAATAGAACGAAAATAGTCCAAGTGCTCTTATAACTCAAGGCATTTTAAATTCGGGGGTGGCTGAAATTCTCATCTATATGGCTCTTATTGATCTACTTGCTGCTGATTTTATGAACAATAGATTGCAGAAATGGGGATTTTGCAAGTCGCTGTAAATGTTTTTTTTTGTTAGGAGCTGGGTTGATGTCCATGTTGGCAAAGTGGGCATGATAAAATTAATTCCTTTTCTCTGATTTATTTTAGCATTATTACTTTTTGTTGAAACCGCTGCTACTGAAATTCTTTTAATATCTATTAAATAATAGTAAAGCAGAAGAATTTAAAGCCCTCTCATTAATTCTAGGAGTTATCTATGTTCTCCTTAATTCTCTCCAAGTGGATATTTTACGTTCAAAATCCTATAATTTAATATTTTACAATTATTCTATAAACTTTTCACACTATTTTACATTTGAATACCTACTATTAAAAAAATTTACAATTATTTACAAATATTTCACGGTTCTTTCCCAAATTTTACATTACAGCCCACACATTTAAATTAATTACATAATCTAAAATTTAAACTAATTGATAAACTTAATTAACTAATATATATTAATAAATTTCAAAAGATGAAAATTTCAACATGTATATTATAGGCGCATAACAAATTGGTAAAAAAAACATTTAGATGCGAATATATATAAATTACATAATATAAATTATATACATTAATGATAGTAACAAATTTATTTTATAATTTATTTATTAAATGAATTTATCAAACATTGCACTGTAAAATTCTATTAACTTCAAATACATAAAAATTTGATTTTTTTTTTACAATTACTTAGGAACCTTTCTTAATTATCTTTTAATATTTTACATTCAAGTCTATATATTTAACTAATTGTGTAACCTAAAATTTAAACCATTGAAATAAATACGATTAACTAATATTTATTAATCCATCTAATAAATCCTAAAAATAAGAAGATTTCAATATATACAGTATTCATGTATATGAAAAAAAAATTCTTAATTCAGATATATTAAGATATATAAATCACATAACATAACATGTATGCATAAATAATAATAACTTTTTTATTCTAAGTCATTTATCTCAAAAATATATCATACATTACATAATATAATTTCATATTTAACAACATTTAAAAGATAAATTTATATTTTACAACATTATGGTGTGAACGCATAGATTAAACCGATAAAAATTAGATTGTTAACATTCTCACTCTCAATATGTTATCAAACCATACCCAACTCATAACTCAACTAAATGCTACATAACATTATTTTGCAACCATCAAAGTTATAAGCATGACCCTTCTACAAGAACATGAAATCTATGGTTAATACAAGGACAAAATTGTTTAAAATGAATAAAAGTTCACGTCTGATTCAAAAAAAAATTCACATGCAGATAAGCTAACCATAAGATCTATGCTCCTCTCAATTACAAATTTGTAAAAAGCTCTTCTTAATTTTAACTTTTTTACATTTAACTCCTTATATTTAATTAGTTATATCGATCATTAATTCAAATTATTCAAATAAATTCAATTATTTAATGTTCATTAATCCATTTATTAAACCTTCAAGAAAGATGATAATTCAATATATATACAACAATCATAATAAAATAGTGAAGTTACGTATTCACTTATATACATATAGTATATTACATAACATAAATTATTTACATATACAGTATTAACAATTTTAATTTATAATTTTTTTGAGTTATGACATTAATTTTTACAGAGATATGTAGTTAACGAGTATTAGACCCTTAACCTTATATCTAAGCATCACAAATCATTTTAGTTTATAATTAATATATCACAATAAATTTATCATATATTGCATAATAAAAATATATTTTTAGCAATAATAATTAAAATATAAGAAATATTTTTTAACAATATTACCGTGTGCAACGCACGGGTTACACACTAGTTAATTCTATAAAAGCAACATGATTCAGGCTTGGTCGTAATTCATGAATGAAAATTATGTTAAAACCATAGTTATAATGAATGAACCATGGGTCGAACTATAACAACTCAAGATTTAAGGATTTGATGGTTTAATTGGTTGAACCGTCAAAATCGTGCATTTTATATTTTTTGAAAATATACACATTTAAACAGAAGTTGTACACAAAAAAATTGAAAGAGAAATGCTAGGTAAGCAAGTCGCAGAGGGTCTTCAATGTTTACAACAGAATTTGCATAATCAAAATTATGTAATGCTATAGTACACAACTGCAGCAGTTGTGCATAGTTGTAGTTGCACAACTACACTAACATAACTTCTATTATTCACACAGTAATAGTACACAAAGGCATAAGACTAATAGCGATGAACTTGACGAAGCTTATAGTGGTCTTGGAGGTGCTTGCAACATCAAAAAATAAAATGGTGGAGTTCGTTGTTTAGGTTCTGGGGACGGTGATGATTTTTTAAATGTAGATTTAATTTTTTTCTTTAAAATAATAGAGAGAATGAGAATGATATGCTGTGAAAAAGTAAGAAGAAAATAAGAAAATAGTGGTCGAGCAAGGTAAAATAATGGTTGAACCGCTGGTTTGAAGATTCAACCTTCGGGCACAACTAAGGTTTGATTGTATTCCGAACCGCAGTGGTACATGATTTAGGGTATTACGAGGTCAGATCGCGGTTGGATTCGGTCATGATTTAAAATGGTAAATGGGAAGATTTTATAGATTGATTGATTGGTTGGATCAATTACAATATTATAATAAATTTGTGTTAGATGTGCACAAGTAATAAATAAGGATCATTGCATTTTTTAAGTTTCATAATAACAACCGGTTCTTTCCAATAATTGAGTTTGAAAAGCTTATTTTTTTACTTTTAACCAAACTACAAATATTTACAGTTTCTAACACCACAAATATTTGTAGGGTAAATTGCAAATTTTTAGTTTTTTGAAATGCAAATGGTTGCAATGAACACTGGTTGCACTTTTGCAAAAAAAATGATTCGTTTTTGGTCAAAGTTTCGATTAATTGTAGATTTAATTTTCAAAAAAATTATTAAAAATAATAATTTTAAGGGGTTAGTTTAAAGTGGAAATTGGACACACGCCATTCTCTTAAAGCTTACTAAGTAGCGACCCTATGTCCAAAATCTAATTTCATCAAACAACCCTACCTACGCTATGATTATTTTTTTCATTCTTCTCTTCAGAACTTTAATCTCTGCTATTTTGTTATTATTTTCGAGAAATATATTTATGTATGTGTGTGTATTTAAATTTTTGCAATTTTTATCATAAATATTTACAAACGGTTTAAACTGCAAATATTTTCCAAAAAAATATTTTTTTAGGAGTTGCTCAGATTTTGTTACGTTGCAATGCAGATCCAAAATGTGAAAAAACTAAAAAAATTGATGGGATGCATTTTTAAGAGGAGGCCGACATGTATTTTGAAACCTAGGGATTTGTGTTTTAAACATTTTCCCTAGTTTAAAACCTATTTTTGAGACCGCCTAAATGCATTCACTCACTCATTTATCCTTTCATCCATCTAAATATTTCGTCCACCCACCGATACCAATCTTTTCTCCTCAAAACCACATCTTAAGTTCTCATCTCCCTCTCTCTTTCTTTCTCTCTCCAAGCAAAGCAATCAAAATTTCTCCATCTAATTTCTCCGCAATCGATTTTTTTCATCTTATGCTTCATCAATACATATAAATCCAACTAATTTGGTTGCGCCTAAGCTGTCATCGACTTTAATTGTATATAAATTTTTTTTGTAAATTTTTAATCTTAACTAAGACTAACGTAGTAAATGTTAGGGGCGGGATTCCAACTAGAGACCACTCAAATCAAAACCCTACAAGCACAGCGGAAGACGGGATCGTGATAATTGTGTAAAAACAACCAGTCAATAACACAATTCCAATCTCAACCAATCCAAAAGCAATCACAATCTTAAACAAGCAATTCAGAAATCAAAGCAATAACGAAAAATAAATCACACAGCGATTTATAGTGGTTCCACAACATTGTGTTAGTGTACATCCACTTTAAGAGAGAGCTTTATTAATATTGATGAGAAGAGTACAAGAGATTGAATATAATGGTCAAAATTCTAATTAGAAATTGATTTGTGGAGAAGAGAATTGAAGAAAATTAGGTTTTGATAAACTCTAATTGGTGGAGGCTAATCTCTTGCAGTCGCTTGCACATGCACACTGATCTGGAACCTGAAGCTAGCTTATATAGGAGAATAGAAACCCTAGGAAATGTTCTGAAATTGCCCCTGCAGTTGTCACAAATCTTCACGCCAATTCTGTACGAAAAAACGGGGAGAAAGTCGCCTCAGACGTCTGACCAACATGGTCAGACGTCTGAAAGAAGCCTTTGGAATACGATATGCTTCAGACCAGACGTCTGACCATTTGGTCAGACGTCTGACAGAATGCTCTAGAAGCATTCTTCCCAGACTCAGACGTCTGACCCTTTTGGTCAGACGTCTGAGCTTGTTCTCTGGAACAATAGTGCAGTTTTTCTGAAGGGCCAGACGTCTGACCATTTTTCTCAGACGTCTGACCCTGCAAAAATAGTCTATTTCGCCTTTTTCCTTATAACTTCCACATCCGAACTTCGATTTGCGAACCGTTTTCTCCGTTATGAAGCTACTTCCGACCTCTACAATTCTCCTATCGCCTAAATTTAACACTCCACCTCGACAATATATCCATCTCCAACTTCAATGGTACCATACCATCAACGATAACCGACAGCACCAACTATCACTTCTTCTACCTTAAATCAAACATGAATGCTTTCCTAATGAGCTCCGACAAAGCCACCGCCCATTGCACTCCACCAACGAGCTCAGGTAAAGCCCCCGCCCGCTAATGAAATGTTGAAAGCATTAAAATCCTAAGCTATCTCACCAAAGACTCGCACTAACCCAGAAGATAGAACCTCAATCTCTCACCGATACTCTTACTCACTACCACCAAGCTCCTCCCTTAACTGTGCCACCCCGTGGCACCTATCACTTCTCCAAGCGAATCATGTCGAGCAATGCTCGAACTTCCCAATCGACAATGCCTTAGTGAACATGTCCGCTGCGTTAACCTTTGTGTGCACTTTTCGAAGACATACTTGCTTATCCTCATCCATGGCTACTATAAATGATTCTCTCACCTTAATATGCTTAGTCCGTGAGCTAAACGCCAAATTCTCTGCCAAGTGAATAACACTCTGGCTATCACATCGAACATCAATACTATCATGCTCGAAACCCAAGTCACACAACAATCGCTTCAAATAGAGTGTCTCCTTTGCCGCCTCCACTGCGGCTATCAACTCCGCCTCCATAGTGGATAAAGCAACTACGGTCTGCAATCTGGATCTCCAACTTATGGATGTACCCCCAAGTGTGAAGACATATCCGGAAGTTGATTTTCTACGATCCCTATCACCGGCGTAGTCTGAATCACAATAACCAACCAACTTTCAATCCATCACCTTACTACCGCCAAAAACAAGACCATGAGATGATGTGCCTCTAAGGTATCTCAATATAAGCTTCACAGCTTCCCAATGCGATTTCTCCGGATTAGCCATGTATCGACTAACCATCCCGACGGCATTTGCAATATCGGGCCTTGTACACACCATAGCATACATTAGACTTCCAACCACACTAGCATATGGCACCTTTGCCATATAAGCCTTGTCTTCCTCCAAAATAGGTGATCCTTTACTCGAAAGCTTCATATGCAAAGGTAAAGGTTGAAAGTGTACGTGTAGTACTAAGGATCGTGTAATATGGTATATAAATGCGGAAACTGGTAATAACAGTAAAATAAAAATTAAAGTAAGCACACCAGGAATTTTTATACTGGTTCGAACTTCCCGTTCTACGTCCTATCCCAGAATACCCTCTGGATTTAAACTAACCCCTCACTTAACCCGGAGGAATAGGTATACGACACCTGAGCAGCCGAACAGGAATTTTTCCGCCTCAACAACCGAAGAGGACTTCAACCTAATACAAATTGTTTGTTGACGAATGTGTTCTAAATAACACTGATAGTCTTTTGATAGTACAACTTTCCTATAATCAAATCCTCAAGAGTATATATGTGTGAGAAGATTTAGAAGGAAGATAATCACGTAGAATCGAAGTATATAAATTAAATCAAGGATTCTAGTGATATTAAATAAGAATGAATGCTTTTATTTTCAAAAATGAATAGAGATTAGATTTCAGAAATATAAACAAGAATCGATGATTGTAGAAGTGAATTGAATATGTTTATATAGTTGTAGAAGAGTTATAATCTTTCATGAAGAGTTTCAGTCAACAGTTGTGTCCATATCTCTTGAAATAGAGGACATTCCTCTTCATGAAATGATCGCATCTCTTCAGTAAACTAGCCGTTATTTTCTGGTCGATCGACCGGAAAATCTGGCCGGTCAGCTGAGTTCGAAATCGTACACAAAACAGAAAGTACCTGTGCACATAACACAAGGTCGGTCGACCGAGGATCCTGGTCGGTCAGCCGACCTGATGTTATTTGCATAGTGTACACTTATATATGTATAAATTAACATGGATAAATTTGTGTGTATGTGTGACTACCTGAGGAATGATTTTAACAATATTCTAAGACTCAATAAAATAAAATATTCATACTAATCTCTGGATTGTAGTCTTATCTCCTTTGTAGTTAACAATATTCGTTTATTCTCTTTTTGTCGCTTTCATATAGTATTCTCTTTGTATTTCGTCGTATGATCTCTGAAGCTTGTGTCATGAATCAAAACTCATGAATCAACATTCTCCCCCTTTTTGATTGATGACAATACTTATGTGACGAAGTAAAACTTATCTATATTATAATTCTCCCCCTGAATATATGGCGACTTTTCTGCAAAAAATATGTTAGCTTTCATACATTTTTCTCCCCCTTTGTCATCGACAAAAAGGAATACTTACGAGAAGTAATATGTTAAAATAATGTGAACCATTGAAATTTAAATACTAAATATTCAAACCAAAATAGGAACAAATTAAGGATGTTTGCTTAGTACACAACAATAATGAAGAACAATATATTGTGCTCATAAAGAAGTTCTTGAAATTAAATTGTAAAATACTATAATTACTCCTCATCATCATCAGAATCCCAGAATTCTGGACGAGTATTATCATCCAGTGGAGCCGGTTCCTTACCCCGTCTTTGTGTGTGAGGAACGTGAGTTGCCGATGTGCTGGAACTTGTGTTATCGGATGTAGACCAAGAGAAATTTGGCGCTTGTCTTTTTCCAGGAGCAACAAATGAAGCACCGGCTTCGGAAGTATATGATAAGGCATCCCATAGATTTACGAAGAAGCCTTTGATCTTCTTGAACCGCCTATCAATTTTTCGAAGTCGAGAATCCAAAGCTAGTTGATTTCGAGCCAAAATATCAATGGCAGCCTCCGTACTAGTTCCGGGAGTTGGTCTTTGAATTGAGGTTTGACGAGTTATACGTTCCGTAGAATGAGTAGATGGTTGAGATGTAGAATAGCTTCGACGTAGTTGTTCTCGAGGAGTAGTACGCCATTGCTGAAAAGTTGTAATTTGGGACGGTGCATCGGGTATCTTCATTAGTTTTATGGTTCGTGAGTCAAAATTACGAACTTTGGATGTTTCGGATTCCGGAGCATGGGTGACAAAGTTATTAATCAACCTCATTATGTATTCTCCATAATAAATATGGAGCATCTTTCCTTGGTTGAAAGAGAGAAATTCATCCATAAGAAGTTGTGTCCAATTTACTCGAATATTTCCGCACATAGCATACAATGCTTTGAAGTTTTCGGGATATACTAGATGGTATGATCCTCCTCTTGGAACAATAGACTTCATCATGAATCGATGAAAGAGTCGGGCTTTAGGTCGAAGGGATGAAGTTTGCCTTAAATCAGTAGCGTCATCTTCAAAAAATAGATGACTTAGACGGTCACGAGTCGATGTATTACAATCTACATCATGTAACAAAATTCCGCCCGGTCGAGCATTTAAAATGTGGTTAATTCGATCAATGGAAAGAAAAATCAAAGTGCCACAAACTGATGTCCAAACACAATTTTCAGTGTTTCTCGGTGGATTTACAAGATTGAGATTTGCTAGAAATAACTTGACCATTATATGATTAATCTTCAAGTTATTTTTCCTATGGTCAAGAAATGTATCAAGACCACTTTCAAGGGCGGCATTTTCAATACCGTAGGCGGTAAAATCAGGATAATTTATGAATGACTCCTCAAAGATTTTAGCATCTTGAAGCCTTATCCATCTTTCTAAAGCTTTGTCACTTACTAGCCAAGAAGCAATTTGAGAGTCTACAGGAGTTGATGAAGATGAGCCAGCATTAGTCTTAGATTTCTTCTTAGGGGCCATTTTTGTTTGAAGAAATTGAAGAAATTTTGGGTGGTTGTAATGGGGGCTAGGGTTAAAATCTGTTTTGGAAGAGTAAAAAGTGAAGAGACAAAGTAAAAAAGGTGAAAGGATGGGTATAAAACTGAAGTAAACAACAGAAAAAGATACATTCGGTCGACCGGAAGCACTAGGTCGGTTGACCGAAGTGGCAATCTGAAAGATGGTGAAATTCTCGGGAAGGGTTCGGCTGACCGAGTCAGGGAATTCGGTCGACCGACCTGGCAGAAAATATGTTTTTAAACTTCTCGGGATAGCTTCGGCTGACCGAGTCAGGCTCTTCGGTCGACCGAGGTATGTAAACAAACAAATTTCTGCTGTTTTTTTTTTCAACAAAAATTTATAGAAATATAAATTATATTATTACATTATTTATATCTATACATCTTATTGAAAATAATAACATATATATATTAAATTATAGCCATGGTTCATCAGCATCTACGTTCCCATGAGTTTGGAGACGGAACATTTTCTATTGGTGACCATCTTGGAGCTATTGGAGTTTGAACGGGGTTTGAAGGTGATGGAGATCTGTAAGAAGGTTCAGCAACATCATCCTTCTTAGATGAACAAATTTTCATGGCAATCTTTTCAAGAAAACTTAAACGTCTTGCCGTGACTTTTTGTTCGTAGTAGAGTTCCCGTTGCATATTCATTTGCTGTTGTTGGTAGTGATGTATTTCATCAATATTTTGTTTGGTTGATGGAGATACTACCATTGTATTCTTTCCTTTCTTCTTTTCAGGTGTATAGCCTGTATGGGAGTCTTCCCATGGTTTCCACCCGTGTCGGGGGTCTTTATCTGGAGAGGAGAAGTCTAGAACACGGTTAGGCATTGGAAAAGTAGGATAGGGACCATTTTCGGGGATTCGATCAGAACAATCGTCGTTTGGAGATGTGTATGAAAGATGAGAATTTTCAGAGTTATAGTAATCATTGTTTGAAGACATATTTTCAAGTTTTGTTTTGTAAAAAGATTTTTGTATTATATATTATAATCAATAAACATAGTACATATATATAACCATTTATTTTCTAAAAAAAATAGTGGTTTAAAACAAATTTTAATTTTAATCACAGAACTTTAAAACAAAACTGTTTGTAATTGTATGATATATAGGCTTTAGAGTCAAAAATAGTTTGTTCTGAAATTAAAGTTAATGGTACAGATTGTAAATAGAACTGGAACAAGAGACACCCATAGCTCAAGTAGCTATAATACAACATTTAACAAATAAGTCAGAGGTCATGAGTTCAAGTTCTGCTTTGGTCAGAAATAAGACAATTTTTTATTTTCGATATTTTTGAATAATTTTATTCATAAATCTTTAAACGACATTATACCTAAATCACGTCTTAGTTTTATAAAAATATTTTCATTTAACGGTTTAGTAAAAATGTCAGCTATTTGATTTTCAGTGTTGATAAATTCTAAATTTATTAATCCTTTTTCCAAACAATCACGAAGAAAGTGATGACGAATATCAATGTGTTTTGTTCGTGAGTGATTGACCGGATTTTTAGAAAGATTTATTGCACTAGTATTATCACAATAAATTATTTATTTTTCAAAATGACAATTAAAATCTTGTAGTGTTTGTTGCATATATACGACTTGTGCACATGACAAAGCAGCAGATATATATTCTGCTTCACATGTTGATAAAGAAACACAGTTTTGTTTCTTACTAAACCAAGAAACTAAGGAACGTCCAATGAAATGACACGTTCCGCTCGTACTTTTTCGATCCGTCCGACTTCCTCCAAAATCAGCATCACTATAGGAAACTAATTCGAAAGGGCATTCTTTCGGATAAAATAGTCCGAAATCTTTGGTTTTAGTTAGATAACGAATAATGCGTTTAACTGCTCTCATATGTGATTCTTTGAGATTTGCTTGAAATCGAGCACATAAACAAACACTCATCATAATATCGGGTCGACTCGCTGTTAAATAAAGTAAAGAACCTATCATACTACGATATAACTTTTGATCAACACTTTTGCCATCTTCATCTCTATCGAGATGAATCGTTATGCTCATAGGAGTTGGTTTGGCAGCAGTGTTTTCCAGACCAAAACGTTTGATTAAATTATAACAATATTTTTCTTGATTAATAAAAATTCCATTTTCAATTTGTTTAATTTGTAATCCAAGAAAATATGACAATTCTCCCATATGAGACATTTCAAATTCATTCGTCATTATAGTTGAAAATTCTTGACATAGTTTTTCATTTGTTGAGCCAAAAATAATATCGTCAACATATATTTGAACTATTAAAATATCTTTATTAGTTTTCTTAATAAAAAGCGTTTGATCTACTTTACCGATTTCAAAACCAGATTCTAATAAATAGCCTTTAAGACGATCATACCAAGCATGTGGTGTTTGTTTTAAACCGTATAACGCCTTTTTGAGTTTATATACATGATCCGAAAAATTTTCATGATTGAACAAAGGTGGTTGTTCAACAAAAACATTTTCTTTTATGAATCCATTTAAAAATGCACTTTTAACATCCATTTGATATAGTTTAAAATTATGAAAACACGCGTAAGCTAATAATATTCGTATTGCTTCAAGTCGGGCGACCGGAGCAAACGTCTCTTCGTAATCAATTCCTTCTTCTTGATTATATCCTTGTGCAACTAATTTAGCTTTATTCCTCGTTATATATCCTAGTTCATCTGCTTTATTTTTGAAAACCCATTTAGTACCGATGACTGATTGATCACTGGGTCTAGGAACGAGTTCCCAAACTTCGTTTCGTTCGAATTGATTTAGTTCTTCTTGCATGGCAAGAATCCAGTAGTCATCAGTTGAAGCTTCTTTTATATTCTTAGGTTCTATGTTAGAGAGAAAAGCTACATGACCAACTTGATTTAGTTGATGTCTGGTTTTAACATTCGTATTAACTTCTCCAATTATATTTTGCACAGGATGGTCTCTTAAAATTCTAGGTGGAGATTTTATTATATTAGGAGTAACGTTTGTATTGGTTTCATGAATATCAAAATTTTCATTTGTATTACTATTTTCATTCTGAGTAGTTTCATCATCAGAATCAATAGTAACACTTGGATTTATATTTTTAAAATTTTCGTTGAAAGAAACATGTAAACTTTCTTCAATAATTTGAGTTCGTTTATTATAAATTCGATAAGCCTTGCTTCGTTCCGAATATCCAACGAATATTCCTTCATCGGATTTTGGATCGAATTTGCCTAGTTGATCTTTAGTATTTAAAATAAAACATTTAGAACCAAAAACTTTAAGATATGAAATATTTGGTTTTCTTCCATTTAGAAGTTCATATGGGGTATTCTTAGTTAATGGTTGAATAGAAACGCGATTCAGTACATAACAAGCAGTAGCTACAGCTTCTGCCCAAAAGTGTTTCGATAAAGTGGTTCCATTTAGTAAAGTTCTTGCACATTCTTGTAACGTTCTATTTTTCCTTTCTACAACTCCATTTTGTTGTGGTGTTCTAGGAAATGAAAAATTATGGTTAATACCTTTCTTGTTACAAAATTGTTCAAAAACTTCATTTTCAAATTCGCCTCCATGATCACTTCTTATATTTTTAATTTTCAATGTTTTAATATTTTGAATTCTTTTAACAAAAACTTTAAAATTATCAAAAGTATCACTTTTATTTTTCAAAAAGAAAATCCAAGTATATCTGGAGAAATCATCTACAATAACAAACACATATCTATTATAATTAATAGACTGTACTTGAGTTGGACCAAAAAGATCCATATGTAAAAGTTCAAGTGGTTGTTCTGTAGATATTACTTTTTTTGATTTAAAAGAAGATTTTGTTAATTTTCCTAATTTACATGCATCACAAAATATGTTAGTTTCGAATTTTATATTGGGTAAACCTTTAACTAATTTATTTTTAGCTAGTTTGTTGATGGTATTAAAATTGATGTGACAAAATCTTTTGTGCCAAAGATAAGAATCGTTTTCTTTAGCCACTAGACACAAATTTGAATCATTATTAACGTTCATATTTAAGATGTAAATATTTTTATCTCTTTTTCCTTCGAAAATAATGTTGTTATTTTTATCAAAAATGTTACATTTATTTTCTGAAAAAGTTATATTAAAACCTTTATCACATAGTTGACTAATACTTAATAAATTATGTTTTAAATTTTTAACTAATAAAACATCAGTAATGAGAGGCAAATTAGATGTACCGTTGCTATTGACATTGCCTTTGCCGATAATATATCCTTTTGAGTTATCTCCAAAGGTGACTGCTCCTCCATTTGAGTGTATAATGTTTGACAACATTTCTTTGTTTCCAGTCATGTGTTTTGAGCAACCGCTATCTAAAATCCATTTTCCTCTCTTTTTATGTGGTACCTGCAAAAAGTTTATAAAAAGTTGGTACCCAATCTTTTTAGGGTCCTAAGAGTTAGATCTTAGGAAGCCAAACCCATACGGGTTCAGAATTCCCTTTATAAACATAATTTTTGTTATTATGAACAGTTTCCATAAACATTTTGATATGTTTATTCCTTATCAATACATTATTTGTTTTTGGAATCCATATCTTAATGGTTTTTGTATTTGAATAAACTGTTTTCTTAATATCTTTCTTAACTTTATTATTAATCCTACTTTTAGCAAAATTATTTTGTTTCTTAAATCCTAGTCCAGATTTATTGTTAGAGGATTGAGAGTTTTCTAGTATACTAGAAAGATTTTCTCTTCCTTTATTGAAATTAGAAACATTTTTAGAAATATCATCAAATTTTATTTTAAGACTAGATTTTTCTAACTCTAAATCCTTAATCTTAGATTTTAAACTATTATTTTCGAAAAGTAAAACATCATTTTTATTTTTCTGAATTTCTAGTTCTTCAGATATTGACGTAATTTGAGAAGATAAGTTAGAATTCGATTGTTGAGAAATTTCAAGTTCTTCTTCCAATATTATCTTCTCATCTTTTAACATATCTACTTCTAAAACTGTTCTATCTAACTTTCTTTGCAACTCCTTATTTTTCTTTTTAAGTTGTTTTGTTAAATTTACTAATTCAGAATTTATTTCAATTAAATCTTCAAAAGTAAAATCACTTACATCGTCTGACGAAGCCATGAAGCATACATTTGCTTGTTCATTATCACTTTCACTCTCTGATGAGGATGATGAGTCAGTGTCGTCCCAAGTGACTGAAAAAGCTTTTCGTTTGGTTTTATCCTTCTTGAAGTTATTCTTTTTACGATCTGGACAATCCTTCTTCATGTGTCCTTTCTTATGACATTCATAACATTCCATTGTTGAAGATGATGGTTTGTTGCTATTGGAATTGTTGTTGGAATTATTTTTGTTTCCCTTGAATTTGTTTCTGTTGAATTTCAAAAACTTTTTGAAATTTTTAGCGATCATTGCCATATCTTCATTATCTGAGTCGGAATCATCTTTTTCTGCTTGGAATGCCACATTTTTCTTTTCTTGTGCACCATTTCATTTTGCCTGCAAATTTACTTCGTAGGACATTAAATTACCTATCAATTCTTCTGGTTTTAATGTTGATAAATCAGTTGCTTCTTCAATAGCTAGGACTTTTCGTTCCCATTCGTCCGTTAAAGAATTTAAGATTTTTGTAACAACATCAAAATCAGTAAACTTTTGTTCTAATGATAATAAAGCATGATAAATATCCTGAAATCTAGAGTACATGTCATTTATAGATTCATTTGGCCTCATTTTAAAATTTTCAAACTGATGTTTCAACATTGAAATTTTGCTCAATTTAACTTTGTTCGTTGCTTCATGTGAAACTTTAAGAGTTCTCCAAATTTCATAACCGGAAGTGCACATGCTAACTCTATTGAATTCATTTCTATCTAATGCACAAAATAAAATATTCATAGCCTTAGCATTTGATGTAGCATCTAGTTTTTGTGTGTTACTCCAAGTTGAGTATTCTCCAGTAGGAGTTGTGTACTCACTTTGTATAATATTCCAGATATCAAATCCACTTGATTGCATATAGATTCTCATTCTAGTTGACCAATAATTGTAATTTATACCATTGAAAAGTGGAGGTCGTGAAGTCGATTGACCTTCTGTGAAACTAGAATTAGTGTGAGTGTTAACATCGTTAATTTGTGTGGTTGCCATATTACTAGAAATAAATATCAAATAACTTTGTGATGGTTATAGGATGACCTTGCTCTGATACCAAATGAAAGTGTATGTGTAGTACTAAGGATCGTGTAATATGGTATATAAATGCGGAAACTGGTAATAACAGTAAAATAAAAATTAAAGTAAGCACATCAGGAATTTTTATACTGGTTCGAACTTCTCGTTCTACGTCCAGTCCCAGAATACCCTCTGGATTTAAACTAACCCCTCACTTAACCCGGAGGAATAGGTATACGACACCTGAGCAGCCGAACAGGAATTTTTCCGCCTCAACAACCGAAGAAGACTTCAACCTAATACAAATTGTTTGTTGACGAATGTGTTCTAAATAACACTGATAGTCTTTTGATAGTACAACTTTCCTATAATCAAATCCTCAAGAGTATATATGTGTGAGAAGATTTAGAAGGAAGATAATCACGTAGAATCGAAGTATATAAATTAAATCAAGGATTCTAGTGATATTAAATAAGAATGAATGCTTTTATTTGCAAAAATGAATAGAGATTAGATTTCAGAAATATAAACAAGAATCGGTGATTGTAGAAGTGAATTGAATATGTTTATATAGTTGTAGAAGAGTTATAATCTTTCATGAAGAGTTTCAGTCAACAGTTGTGTCCATATCTCTTGAAATAGAGGACATTCCTCTTCATGAAATGATCGCATCTCTTCAGTAAACTAGCTGTTATTCTCTGGTCGGTCGACTGAAAAATCTGGCCGGTCAGCTGAGTTCGAAATCGTACACAAAACAGAAAGTACCTGTGCACATAACACAGGGTCGGTCGACCGAGGATCCTGGTCGGTCAGCCGACCTGATGTTATTTGCACAGTGTACACTTATATATGTATAAATTAACATGGATAAATTTGTGTGTATGTGTGACTACCTGAGGAATGATTTTAACAATATTCTAAGACTCAATAAAATAAAATATTCATACTAATCTCTGGATTGTAGTCTTATCTCCTTTGTAGTTAACAATATTCGTTTATTCTCTTTTTGTTGCTTTCATATAGTATTCTCTTTGTATTTCGTCGTATGATCTCTGAAGCTTGTGTCATGAATCAAAACTCATGAATCAACAAAGGTGTATTTGACGCCTTTGCATTCTCCATGCTAAACCGGAAAAACACTTTCTCAATGTACTCCTTTTGAGTTAGTTTCAACTCAAAATGATTTCGATCCCTTATAATTTCCATGCCCAATATCCTTCTTGCTTCTCCAAGATCCTTCATTTCGAACTCCGATTTCAAACTCAGTTTTAGCTTGTTGATTTCATTCTTATCCTTAGAAGCAATGAGCATGTCGTCCACATACAAGAGAAAATACACCCAACAATCATTTCTCAACTTCTTGAAATAAACAAAAGCATCCTTGATGCTTCTATCAAAAACATTTTCAAGCATAAAATGATCAAACCTCATGTACCATTGTCTAGGTGATTGCTTTAGTCCATATAGTAATTTCTTCAACTTGCAAACCAAATTTGACTTACCATCCACAACAAAACCTTCTGGTTACTCCATGTAGATGTCTTCATCCAAGTCAACATGCAAGAAGGCGATTTTCACATCAAGTTGCTCTAACTCCAAGTCGTGAATAGCAACTATAGCAAGTAATATCCGGATAGAAGTATGGCGCACAACCGGTGCGAATATCTCATCGTACTCCTTTCCCTTTCTTTGTGCAAACCCCTTAGCCACTAGCCTAGCTTTGTATCTTCCATCGTCATTCACCTTGTATATCCATTTGCATCAAATAGCACGGTTTCCTTTAGGAAGTGGAACCAAATCCCAAGTTTGATTCTTCAACAATGATTGCATCTCTTCCTCCATGGCTCAAATCCATTTCAAGCTATCACTCGACTTCATGACTTCATCAAGGTCCATCGGCTCATCTTGGACTACATGAAGAGCATAGTCCAAATTATCACAAAAGCTAAGATAGTTCCAATCACCATATCTTTCGGGTGGCCTTATAGTACGACGACCAACCCGAGTGGCAATACCATCACCCAAACTCCCTTCGGCTCCACCTTGAACCGAATCTTCTCTAGAATCATGTACATCACTAACACTACTAGAGGCACCCTATGGACTATATGATGTAACATCAACCGCTATTTCCTCGCAAGCATCTCCAACTACTCTACTCTCTCTACTCCTTGGACAAAATGTGGAAATAATTTCCTTCCCCTTTAATTCATCATGAACCAAGTCCGGAACATCCGATGAGCTTCCATTCTCCTTGAACATCGTTGACTCATCAAAAGTAACATGACGAGAATTCACTACCTTCTTCGTTTTCGGATTCCAAATCCAATAGTCTTTTACTCCATCCGTATAGCCAAGCAAAATCCCCTTGAAAGCTCTAGGTTCAAGCTTACCATTTCCTAGATCATGCACATAAACCGGACTTCTAAAGACACGAAGATAACTCAAGTCAGTGCTCTTTCCCTTCCACACTTCCTCCGGAATTTTGTTACCAATAGCTGAGCACGGAATTCGATTAATTATATGCACTGCAGTTGACAAAGCTTCAGCCCAAAATCCCTTAGCCAAACCCGATGTCAATCTCAAGCATCGAGCTTTCTCAAGTAGAGTACGATTCATCCTCTCCGCAACACCATTCGACTGCGGATCTCCAGGTGTAGTAAAATGCCTCCGAATACCATGATGCTTGCAAAACTCTAAATATTCTCCGGAAACATACTCTCTGCCATTGTCAGACCTTAGAACCTTCAAAGACTTGCCACTCTCATTTTCAACAAGAGCCTTCCATGCTTTGAACTTTGCAAATGCCTCCGACTTGGCCTTCATTACATACACCCAAACTTTTCGAGAAAAGTCATCTATAAAGGAAATATAATAGCGAGCTCCAACTAAAGAAGCTACAGGTGCCAGTCCCTAAACATCCGTGTGAACATACTCAAGAACCCTTCTCGAATCATGCTTTCCCTCACCGAATGAAACTTTTGTTTGCTTTCCCATGACGCATTCTTCGCAAAACTCTAACTTGTTGAAACTTTCTCCATCGATCATCTCCCTCTTCCGAAGAATGTCCAAACTCCTCTCTGAGACATGACCTAACCTCAAATGCCACAACCTAGTCGCATCCAAACCACAAGAACTATCAACTCCTATACAGGTTTCGCCTTCCACAATCACTCCTTGAAGCAAATAGATACCATGAGTCCTAGCACCCTTCATCACCACAAGCGCCCCCAACGAAACCCGCAAGCTATCACTCTCAATAGTGATCTTACAACCTAAAGAATCCAGCTGCCCCAAAGAGATAAGAGACTTCCGAAGTCCCGGAACATAGCGTACATTAGTGAGAGTACGAACCACTCCGTCAAACATCCGAATTTGCACGGAACCAATGCCATTTGACTTGCAAATAGCACCATTTCCCATAACAATTGAATTTCCTTCTTTGTCGATGTAAGAAGAAAAACAATTCCTATTTGGCGTCATATGATTAGACGCCCCCGAATCGAGCACCCAATTGCTACCCGAAACATCTGATGCTACCACCGGCAAAACATCTACATCTCCCTCACCAACTCCACTCTCAACCGCTACAGATGAAGATGTTACTTCCTTCTTTTCCTTCTCCTTGTCCGGACACTCATTCTTCCAATGACCGGGCTTCTTGCAAATATAGCACTTGCCTTTTCTTTCCTTCGACTTTCCTCTCCAATCGGGGTTCCTTGATTTAGAACGCCCCGGTTCTCCTTCTTCACATACCTCTCCTTCTCCATAAACAAACCATGACCATTACTAGCACCACTACTTCCATCACCTAACTCCTTCATTTGATCCCGCAACTTCTCGCTAAGAAGACCCGTCTTGACATCATCAAGAGTCGATGTATCTCGGCTATAGATTAAACTATTTGAGAAACCTGTATAGCGATCTGGCAATGAACACAACAATATCATCGCCTTTTGCTCTTCCTTAATCTTCAAATCTACCGCCTTCATCTCATTAGCAAATCATCAAAAATATTCAAGTGCGCCTTAAGCGAAGTACCTTCCTTCATCTTATAGGTGAAGAACGTTCGCAATAAGATAAAACGATTTGTCAGTGACTTCTTCATATATAACTCCTCCAACTTGTCCCAAATACCCTTAGCGGTTGTCTCACCACTAATTTCAAAGATAACATTCTCTCCCATAGCAAGTTGAAGTGTAGTGAATGTCTACTCTTCCATCTCCTCTCTCTCAACATCTGAGATGTCCGCTGGCAATAAATGTGTGTCAAACACTACCTGATGCATCTGATTCCTCCTTAGAACCGCTTTCATCTTCCATTGCCATTTTTCAAAATCATTATCGCCATTCCACTTGTCTATTACCAATTGTGATCCTGAAGCTACGTACAAACCACGTACATAAGGAGCTACACCACTTGGATTACCCATTGAGGAACTACTTGAAGTATTATCTGATTCTGGCATTTCTACAACCACCTACCAACACCAATGCTCTGATACCAAATTGAGTTTCGGCATTTCCGCTTACCGTACGCATTCGCTTCACTATGTCTAGCCGGAGTCAAGAGTCGAAGTCTCCCATGCCGGCGTCCCGATTGAACATCCCTTCATCGCCTCCATCGAGCATATAATCTGGTCTTGGCAACACATTGTAACAAAAGGAATCCCCAATGTTACGTGCCACCAATTCCATATATATACCACGATTATTCCGAATATCCTGTGATGTGAGACTTTTAACCCGCTCAATCCACACACCCACTCTATTTACAATGCGAGCCACACCTAACAGTAAAGAATAATTTATAGCTCAAATTTGATACTATGATAGAATATAATAAAGAACCTAATTACTATTTCGATCAAAAAATATCCGTTTATCATTATTATTTTGTTCCAATAAAAAAAAGATGTTACACAAATATAATTAAATATCATAATTTCCTCTGAAAATTAACCGAATTACAAATTTTTTGATTTAGATGCATATTCTAAATATAATTAAATATCTTAATACATCAACCTCTATGAATTTGACAAAATATTTTTACGTACGTTGTTCACATAAATTTTTCTACCATTAATGGTTGATAGGATTAGAATTAGGTTCCATAGAATTAGATTCCATTCAATTTCTACATTGCTCGGTCATGCATTATTGATAACATTTACTTCTAGATCATCTTTTAAGTTTAAGGTAGGTTTTTGAAATAAATATTATAATTTTATTCTATTAGCTGCTTAGGTGGGGTTAGCATTTTTTATGCGGCTATAAATAGTAACACTCCTATTACAGGAAGGCTTACCATATGTACTTTTTCAACCAAGAATATGAAATAATTATATAATCGGATATGTTTATTTTATGTGATAGTTAGAAATACATTAATAAATATATATTTAGGCTATTTTTGTTGGGTGACAGCTATATATACTTATCTTAAGAGAGCAAGTCATGATGTGAGAGTTATTGTTTTATGGTTTTGAAATTGAGATTGGTTATCTATTTAGGTCTTTGCAATATTTTGGTGCACTGAATAAAATTAGTTTGGAGGAATTGATTTGTGTTTACATATTTTCTTTACTTATATTCTCTTATAAAATCTAATTATGTAGTTAATTATGATACTAAAATCTAATTATGTAGTTATCATAGGGATAACCATAACTATTGATATCAAACCCAACCACACATTTTTTGGATAATGGTCTTTGGATTATTGTTTTCATAAAATCATTTCCAGCTGGGGAGATATTGGCAACAGGGTTCATACATATTCTTCCGGATGCAATTGAGTACTTCACGTCTCCTTGCTTAAATGAGAAGCCATGGATCAGGCAGTTCCTTTATAGGGTTTGTGGCAATGATGGCGGCCAATATGATTTTGGTTTTACAAGAGAAAGGAATTTAAGTTGTATCTAAGTATTTGATATGGTTACGCTATGCACAATATTACGAAATATCAAATAAAGCATACGTATCGGATGTTATGCTACTGCTACAAATTTCAATTATCTGTCATGTAGTCTTTTAATGAAGATAATAGACCTATATAATCCTATATAATATGGGATTGAAGCAATGTAAGACTAGCAAATTTTAATAATCTATCTTTGTTCTCTCTATTTTCTTGCTTTCTATATTCCTTGCACTTTTTATCCCTAACATTTGTATTTTTGCATGTCTGTATTATAAATAAATCCACACTATACAGTCTCCTTCTTTACTCAACTCTTACGAAACAAAACATTAGTAGTACTGTTTGCCATATTTCAAGTTGAATTAGGAGTAAAACGTTTTAGTCTTAGTTTATGATATGGTAGATAGCATAAAGCAATGTTGTGCAGAAGAATAAAGTTTTCTCCGTCAACTGTCTTTAGTATACTTTATCTGATGTTTTTTATGCATATTTTCTTAGAAGACAATAGAGAGTATATGATTTGGATGGCAACAAAAATATATGCTAATGTGCAATTATGCATGAATGCTAACATGTACACATGTGTATAGGTATTGGAGATGGGCATCGTTGTTCACTCCGTCATAATTGAAATATTGTTAGGTGCTTTTGGTAGTTCGTGAATAATAAAACCGGTTGTTGCAGCTTTAATTTTCAATCAAGTTTTCCAGGGAATTGGCCTTAGTGTGTGCATTGTTCAGGTATTATTTCTCATATATTCACCTAAATATAAATATAATGCTAAATATAAATAGGATACTACAATGTTATATGCATTCTTTTGACTCTGAAGTTATAACGTAAAGCGTGGATGCAAGATTCTTGTAGTTTTTGAGTTGGTCACCATTGCTACAAAGCTTTTTTTTTTTTTAAAGGAATATAATATGTAAATGTGAGGCAGTGAGTTATGAATGTTTTGATGCTTATTGTAGTCCTTCCATATAAAATTTGTATTTATAGCACACACTTTATACATCTAAAAAGCTACAAGTCATTTGATTTATATGTTTGTTGCGCCAAAAATTGACACAGTACCACAATATCAATTGAATCCGAATTAAATAAATAAAAGATTGAATAAATCAAAAGAAAAAATGTAAAACATAAAGTTTTTATAATGGTTCGGTGAAATATCCGGTCTAAATCCACTTAATCGTTATTTGCTGATGTTTTCTCTCTTGAATACAACAATTACTATCAAAATCTAACCACTATCTAGTAGATCGCGGATTTTCCTAGAAGTTCTAAGAGAAGAAGAGAAAAAGATCCAAATCCTCTTTCTAGTTGAAATCCCCTTCATATTTATATACAAATCCTAGCACAAACCTTGTGATCTCAGGCTTGAACGCATCTTTTTCTTTAGATATGAAGTTCTACGACGTAGAACAGGCCGTCACACACAATCCTTAAGAATTTCAGACAATAAAACCATGTCGGTAAAATATGGTCGTTACCAACCAATTCATGCATTTTCGAAACATAACCAAATATTTGATTTCTTCAATCTTGGCATTTTTCAAACTTCTTGACTAATTCCTTCATCATTTTGCAGTCTAGTTCATCCCTTTGAGTCTATGGAAAATTTGCTAGAAACATTTGCCCCTTAAAATACGCGTTGTGACCCTTCAAGATATACTATGATTAACCCGCCGTTCGTAGCTCGGTTGGTTTGGGAGCTGGGAGATGGGAACCATAGGACTGCGTCCGGGCAGATTCGAATCCCAGCGCCAAACCATCAGTGGGAGTTTCAACGTTAAGCATCCGTGTGCGACGACTAAATAAAAGCGGGGTAGACACACGGCGTGGTTTACTTAAGTGAGTATCAATGAATACCATGATCTTAAGGTTTCCCATGAACTCAAAAAAAAAAAGATATACTATGATTAACGACGGCCGATGGTGATGGTCGTCGATGACCCATCGAATATTTCCGACAGCTAGCAACGGCTTGCCATTTTATTAATTACCAAATCAAATTATTTATTTATTTAATTCCCATTACGTTTTAAAATATGTTTAAAAATACTAATTTAATTTCTAAAAATAAACAAGATATTATAGCACAACCATTCAACGTAATGACTGTTCTGATCGATTAAGTTAATATTTTCGATGATTCGTCTTCGCGTAATTCGAATATTTATCGTTATTGTAAATCTAATTCTCACGACCAATCAATACGACTTTTAGTCGGTCCATTAAGCAAATTCGATAAAGTTCATTTTGTATAACATTTTTACAAATTAAAATATTATTTTAAATCATTGGGTAATTAGTTATGAATTTTTAACTGTATTTAGCATAATAAAATTATATAAAAAAACTAATCAGCAGAAAATTAAATTTATTGAACTTATGTCGATCTAAAGTATATTTAATCTATTTTCAGAAGATGAAAAAAATAAACAACTATAGGGCGTCGATATTGAGTTATAAATTTATAGTCGTTCATTGATATTTGAACTAAAAAGCCTTCGTTCGAAAGCCAAACGACCTTGGACGAGATCAAATTCAAACTACTGATGTTTTGTAATGTGTTAGTCCAATCGATATGATTGGATTCGTAAAAAAATGGCCGGAAAAATGGTTAATCTCGAAACAGGTCATTTCACCAAGAGTTGAATAAAAAGATGGCTAGAAAAAAATTAACCTCGAAATAGATCATTTCGCCAATAGTTGTATAACACATTACAACTATGCGGATTTGATTAACACATTACCAACGCTACAATAAAAAAGGTTTATAACAATACTGAATATTCATTGTTAATTCATTTTAACAACATTTAGGTCAACATTCTGATATCCATGGTTGCATAAAAGTAATATTTTTAATAACAAGTGCTAAATGTTGTATATGACATTGTAAAAAGATTTCAACGACATTTTTAGATCATTGTAATATACCTAAATATCATGAAGAAATTATTACAACGGTTGACACATAATGTAAATAAATTAGTTTGCAACTTTCACTATACATTGTAACAGATAATTTTTTCTATGAGCTATCTACATAATATCTACAACAGTTTTCAAACATTGATAGAGTGCCATAAAATAGAATATTAACATCAAAAAGCTTTCTGAAAATGAATATAGTGATACAGTTACATTTGCAACCTAAGAAAACATTTCATTCTCCAAATATATTATATATAACGAACAAACTAGCCTTCAATACACGGATCATTTCAGTGACTAAATCCATAGCGCTATAAATTTTAATAATCACAACAAATGACTACAATATTAATATCAAACAACACTCCGACTTTAAGTACTACATACATCAATCTGCAAAACTAGTCTCATGCTCATCATGGTGAGATGGAAGACAAATCATCGTGCAAAGCTTGGGAGACTCCATCCAAGCAGATTTGGGAGAGAGAACTATATGTCTAGCTTCAACTTTATTTGTCTCGTACATAGACAGATGCACAAGAAAGAATTAAAACTCTTTGAAGCAAAATTGCGTGAAGATGATCGTATCAACACTATGATAACTACTTTAGCTTTGGCAGAGCACCACAATTGTTTTCAAATAAAAATGTTTGTTACAAATTTTGTAGAGATGATCATGTGTTATGTAAGAAATATCTACAATTTTTTGTTCTATTTCGAACTATGTAGGTCAATAAAGAAGGGATGTATATTGAGATGTAGCAAAGAGAGGCGTAGCGGAACCCTTCCCTGTATACACATGCACGTGCTGTACACAAACACGCGTGTGCGCACACATACACACAAATAAAATCGTATTATCATTAAAATATGTAATGCATTTCTTAGGGCTTACTAAAAATATAAACAAGATGAACACACTTGGGGCATGTTTGGCATGAAAATGAGTGTAATGTTCTGTGTTTTCAATATGTCTTTCAAATGGCATAAAAGATAAGGTTGAAAATTCTAGTCATTACGAAATGGGAAGAAGGGAAAGTAAGAAGATAGTTTTAGATATTTACCAAAAGGTGAAAAACAATAAATAATCATCTTTAATTTTATATGTATATTTTCCAAACCAACCTTTCTTAACACATGCACGTGAACTTAAAGCTCAAACCAAATGATCCCTTTGTTTTCCAGAGGGGAGAAGTGAGGAGTGATTTTTAACATTTTAATTGTGTCTTGCTATGAAAGTAATTATTTTATAAAGTCAACTTAATAACTTATGAGCAATAGGAACAATTTCCAATTGCTTTTGAAATTGATTAGCAGATTTGATGCAGACAAAATGGTTTAGGCATCTAGAAGTGGGTTGTCGGTTAATTTTGAAATAGAATTTGATAAATTTAGTTAAAGTGGGGGTTCATTAGGTAAAATTTTGATAATCAATAATTTTGATGTACTTGATGGCAACAATGCTAATAAAAGAAGAGTAAAACTTAGTTAATAGATTCCGCATGTATCGCTTCTTTGATATTTTGTCGTTCGTATATTTTTTGTTGTGTGTATATTAACTAGAGGCGACATGTTTGTTGTTCAGATACTGATAGTGTATGTATCTTATTATTGTGACTGTGTATATACTCTGTTATACTAAAATAAAGAAAAACATAGAAAGAAGAAGATTATGACATAACATGCTACACACATCCAACTTGGAAAAGGAAGACTCCAACTCATGTACGTTCTTGGGCCTAGAGCTTTACTACCTAGTTCCTTTATCTATGATGGATAAATCTTTGATAATATTAGTCTACAAACAGGCATGTCTACATTTTAGGGATGAGGTGTGTAGCATAAATGAAGAAAAGACCAAAAATGAAGTATGTAGCAGAACTAAAACAAAAGGAGTTCAAAATTTTAACATGTTCAGCTAAGGACTTAAACAGGAGATTATAGTTGTGATCAAGAAAAATAATATTAAAGAACTTTTCCTTTGGAGAATGGACCAAGTACATGTTTTGAAATTTCTGGCCATATTCCTACATTCAGGGTAAAGAAATTCTTTTATCAAGTACGAGAAGATTGGATTGGTTTCCTACAATTTAGTTGATGTCTAATACGTGCACAAAAATTATACTAGTAGACAGAACTTTTCAGATGAAGGCTTTCTTCTAAATAATGAACTATTTGTCATGCGCTCAAGTACTAATCTTACTTGATAGTGTTGTAACTCTTTCCACATTGAAAAGGTCTGCTTTGATCGAAATGATTATTGCTGGCACTACTGGATTCATTATTGTATCTTGATGAACTATCCACTACTCTCCTTAATGTGTTTACTTTAAATACAACAAAAGTGTTCCCATGTTGTAAAAACAAAATTTATTTTTATATCGACAAATAAACGTTCAGTACCCATAAGCGAAACTGGAAACTAGTAGCTCAATGTAATTTTTTACATTTTACATCAACTTATGCATTTTAAGGCCAACATTCCTTTCACCATATATTGCAGCGAAACATTTTAAAGGAAAATTCATGATATTCTTTAATTTCTAAATTATATAAATATGGCAAATTTTTAAATTCATTATGATCCTATTAAAGCTTAATTTCATTAATTAACAAGTTTACAAAAGTGGAAATTATGTTGAAGGGCTTCTATTTTCAGGGTAATAAGTTTTAAGGACAACACTTCTAAATAATTAGTTTTAAGGACAATTTACAGGATAATGATAAATTCATTTATCTTTTTAAGTTATACAGGAAAATGATAAATCTTTTTATCATTATTTCTGTATAACTGAAAATGATAAATTCTTTTATCTTTTTCCTGTAAAATGTCCTTAAAACTAATTTTTTAGAAATAGTGTCCTTAAAACTTATTACGTGCACAAATAAACCCTTGAAGTGAAAACCCTCTTTACAAAATTGGTTAGAAGGCAATAAAAAGAGCTTGCCAAGTAAGTTACCTAATGTAATTATTCCTTTATACTCAATGTCAATCAATACTAGTTAACCCATTCACAAATGTAAAAGACCATCCGAGGCATGATGAATCTCTTCTTGCTCTCATTCTTGCTTTTCATATAACTATTTAGTTGAGAAATGTAATTAAAGACCAATACTCAAATGAAAAAGAGTCAGGCCCCTTACGCTCATTATTCTAAGTAAGTTTTTTGGTGTTTCTTATGTAAAAAATGTGCATTAAAACAAGTACTGAATGGATACATACCATTCTTCATATATTTGAAAGTTCACACATTGTTCTGAATATGCTTCATATAATAAAAAAATTCTATTTGTTGATCCTTGTTTTTATCTAAAAAAGATAATATGTCGAAGTACTTCAATTAAATGACGAAAGCTAAAATTAAAAATATCGTGATCTTTTTAAGGCGTAAAACAAAATACGGAATTGTCAAGGTATAGAGGCATTCTGTACCTCATTGATCAAAAGTAAGCAGCATAAAACATTTATTAAGCTAAACAAGTATAATTTTTCACATGTAGGTTGCATGAAACATAATCCATCCAACTTAAGGTTGTTATTATTCAGTCTAAGCTATAATACAGATGACCTTCGTAACTGATTCACATTTGTGACAAGAGTATTCACATAAGTGGAAAAAACATCTAGAATATTAAGGAAATAAATTAATAAATCAAAAGTGTCAATGGAGTAAAATTAAAGTATGCAACTTTCAACTTAGCAAACTATAAAATGGTGTTTGAGAATATTAGAAAATTCAAGAAATGGTAGGTCAGGAACCAAATTTCATATAACATGCTAATCAATATAAGAATTTTTTACAAAACCGGTATTATTTTGATCCCAATTCCATTTTTGAAGGTCTTAAAAAATAAATTGATAACTAAAAGATTCACCCAAACAAAATTTAAGCTAAGAAAACACTAATTCAGAAATGCTAGGACACTTACCTTATTTTTAATAATGAACATCGCTAACAAAACTCTTCTCTCATCTGCCTTTAGAAACACATCCATCGGTAAAATGAGAGTCGTCTTCACCTCTTCAATACATCATAACTGCTCTACTCCAAAGTAATTCTCAAACATTTGTGACCAGGTCTGGAAACTGCATAAGCCCATAACCTACGCCCGTATTAATCAAACATTTAGTGGATAGGATACATGAATAGTTTGGTGAAAAACTTGATCAACGTGAACTAAAACGGTTAGGAAGTTGAAAATTAGATGTCAGATTAGGGTTTTAGCGATTTGGGGAAGAAGGAGGAATAGAGAGCAAAATGTTTACGAGGCAAATCTAGGCTTTTCTCCACACTTGCGATTTACTTTATGCAACTGAAAGCTATATCCACCATTTGATATAATCCAATGATCGAAAATAGCTATCCATGTCATGGTGGTGTGTTCTTTTCAATGATTAAACTGGTGACATAGATCACTAATTTCAAATAATAAAATATTTTACCATCTTAAATAAAAGCGAAGTATATTTTACAATATATAGTAGATGTTACTAAAAGCAAAATGTATCACAATGTTAGTAGAAAATTACCAATCACAATATTTAGTGGAAGTTTTGAACATATCCATTTCACAATGGTTGTAATTCCTTGTTATAATAAAAATTTAACAACATTTATTAAAGGTTATGAAACATATTTATAGCAATGTTAATAAATTATCATTAATTAGATAATTAACAAGATTTACTAAAGTTTGTTAAGCCTGATATTCTTGACAATATTAAAACAACATTGTTCGAAATATGAACTATGACGAATTTATAGAAATTTGTTAGATTAAAATACAATATTTTTTTATTATAGAACCATGAATTTACAATATATGATAAATAATTATGAATACAATGACTTACAAATTTCAATAACATTACAGACAATTCATGAATAGATCAACAGATTTCATATAATGTAAAAAAAACCACCGTTAATATAATTTTTTACAAGTATTTGAAAAATTGTGGTAATCATTACCTTTAACAACATTTGCACAAAAAACGTTGTCTTGAAAAATCTATTATAACCTTTTTCCTGACAAAAGTTGTGGAAAATCTACAATTTTTATAACACTTTGGTGAAATGTTGTAATATGGTATATTTCTTGTAGTGTGTAACGACCCGCTATTTTGGACTATTCGCATCCGCACATGTCGGACTTGAATAATTCAAAATACCGAATTGTTGATTTAAATTTGGCAAAACTGAGCATATACAGTAAATAAATTATCACAGCTCACAAACACAGAGTAATAAATGCAGCGGAAACAAAAGATAGTAGTTCATGAAGCTACTATATACATATCAGTAAAATAAGGTACAATAGGAGTCTCGAATACAATAGTCAAATACAATATCAGAATACATCACTGGAATCAACTGAATATCTGAAAGCTGGATAGATAGCTGGATCTCCAAGCGAAGCTCCAACTCCAAAGGTGAGTCTCGAATACTGGTACATTCAGTCTGACCCGAGCGTAAAGCAAAACACAAAACACTTGAGTCAGGATTAACATTCTTATATCAATAAATCCAACTCAAGTGAAATAACAACCGAAATACAAGTAACTCAAAGTATGTTTGGAATAACCATCCTTTAAGGATCCGTTAAACTATCTGCTATGTAGTAGTGTACGGTAAATAGATAATGTCTATCAGTAATATAAAGTATCAAAATAATGTTAAGGCGTTACCATTATCCCCCTTAACACATTTTATATAAGCGTTATAGACTATACAGCACTGTAAACTCCACCGTAAACTAGTGGGATATCAGGGAGTACTCCATAGGTATGACACAAAACAAATCGTAGTGGTCGCGTATACAGGGATACAAGTATGACAAGGCACATGAGGCAATACCCAAGGTAGTGAAACTACCGTTTGCCTGACCCGGACTGGTGAGAACGCACCGCCGCAGCGATCGCAACACCGCGAAACAACACTCCCAAAATTTCGAGGGTGCACCAATCGATAACAAGTAATGAGTAGTATTCGAAGAAGTGTGTTCGCTCGAGGTAGCTGACCCCATTTGGCCCGGCACGGCTCCTGTTTTAGTCATTTCCAATTTGATCCAAGTGTCAAGGCTATCCATTATCGTTCTCTTTCTTCAGTCATCACGTACATCATTCCAACCACTTCATTCTGGATCACACTCCGCGTATAGTTATTAAAGTGGTTTTCGGTTTAGACAGTGAATATGTCCCTAACCGATTCCGGTCTCTTTAATAACTTTCGTAATTATTACGCCGATTGGTCGTTTAATATATTTCAAAACCAAATCAGATTCAATTTCAAATAGAATTTGTAAACCAACATTTCATTTGTCTTTCTAAATCAATTTCCATAATTTACGTTCAAAACTTCCAAATTACCATTTCAAAATCTTATAATACAATTTCGATTTTTTTAAACCATTCAAATATTGATTCAAGTTCGTATATAAGTTTCATTCCGAAATTATTTAAATTAATTTAATTTAACATTCAAAACAATTTAAATTCATTAATCAATTTTATTCAGTATTCATTAAGTAAATTTGCCATTCAAAACAATTTCTATTTAATTTCCAATTCATTAAATCAATTCCTTAAGTTCAACTTCATTATATCAAAACTTACAAATTTAATTAAGTTAAATTTGTCAAATCAAATTCTTTGAGTTACAAGTCTTACATTAATTACAGTAAATCACATTTTTTTTTGTTAAAGAAATTCGATTTCACTTATTTATTTACTTAGTTACAAATTCCAAAAACTTAATTATTTCATAACTCAACTTTACTTATTAAAGAATTTCAATTTCACTTATTACGAAGTTAAATTTCACATATCAAGAATTCAATTTCATTTAATTATTAAATAGTTCAATCTTATTTAATTATTAAATAATTTCAAAAAAAACTTAATTATTAATTAATTTCAAACTTAATAATTAAATTTTAAACAACATTCTTTCATCAACTACTATGTTAATATTTTGTTTCGAATTATTACATATTAACATTTTTCCTTTCATAAAAATTCAAATTCCAACTTCATTTTAAAACCTTATTATTTATTCAAATAAAATCTTTATTTTATTTTTAAATCAAATTATTGACCAATCAGGTTTTATTTAATTCTCTATCCTAGGTCAAAGTTTAATTTGGGTATTTATCATTTCAACCCGATTCCAATTCAATTAAAAGTCAAAGCATAGCAAAGGGAACTTGCAGTGTGATAGCTGGGATGGTGTCAAAGTAAATAAACAAGCAATAACAACCAATACCAATCCAATAATCAATTCAAATAATCCCGAAATAATCGTGTTAATTCACATTGTTGTTTGTGCAAATTAATATAATTATTTCTAGAATCTACACTATCATTTCATGTAGATTTAAGATTATTACACTAATGTTAATACGGTTTTTCATTTGATATCTATTATCCTTTCATACTACATCAATTTTTCAACATACATTCAACGGTTCAAGGTGTACATAACCAAATTTCTACGTGTCGAGAAATTAAACATTTAAAGGGTCATATTATATAAAATTTATCTAATCAAATTCAACACATATATAAATTTCCAATTTTAACTCCTACGTCAATTTCAATTGTAAATTTTTATCACTTTATACTTAACAATTTAACATTCAATATCAACATCAAACAATCAATCATTTAACAACCAAACTGGATTATCATCGTATAAATAACAGATAATTGTGTCAGATGTCACAGGTGAACTGATGCAGGTAATAGTATATATAACAGTGTAATTAACTAATAGCAGCATACTTCAATTGTCGTTTCAATTGAAATCAAATTTAATAAATAAAAGAACATTAATCGTGAGTGATTGCTCACCTTTCGAGGTTAGAGAAACAGGAGATGACACAGATACGCACACAGATACAGACATTGAAATTGAGTTACGAATCCAAGCATGAATTCGATGATCAAAGCTGATAACAAGGAATAGACGAAATCAAATCAAAATTGGTCGATGAAGATAAATGGGTATAAGTGAACTTATTTATATATATAACTATAAATAACAATATATATATATAAATCATACTCTAAATTCAGACACATTTTTTAAATTTAGATATATATTATATTTTAAAATACTTTATACATATTTTAACAACATATATATGGTTTATACATAAATAGATATGTCGGGATTTAAATATTATAGCTAAAATCAAATGAGACCTTTATATAGTAAAATTCAAAATCGATAGACAAATCAATATATACACATCTTTACAGACACATATACATATTACATAAAAACAATATTATAAAGCCAATGTAAACTTATATAAACTACTTTTTATATATAAATAAAATATTAGCAGAGAAGAAAACAAAGATATATGCTCGGCTAGACAAATATAAAATACTAACGTATATAATTTATAGGTTATATCAACTACAGGTATGAACTATTATAAAGTTGGACTTTGAAACTCAACAGATTGATATATACATAAAACTTACATACACAGTATTATTCACAATGCCAATATATATATATATCAATATAAAATATACAAATCAGAATATATACAACATATAAAGACCATATATTAGAAATATACAAATGCAAGCTTGACTTTATATCATCTAATATATGTATAAGTATATGACCAACACAACTTGTATAACTATAGCATAGTACATATATACGCAAGCCAACAGGAATAAAAAAATAAAAGGAAAAGTAACTATAAATATAAAAGCTTTGTAACAAATATTTAACTCAAAAGATTACTTACAAAAACTTAAACAAATATATATATATATATAACAGCAGCCAAAGTAACCTTATACTTGACTCTCGTCTCCTTTTTTTTTATAAACTAACATTTATGCAGTTCGATATAAACTGATATATTATAAATAATGTAATATATATAAACACCAAGTTATATAAATGACCTATCTAGACTTATAACTAATAATGCACAGGTTTATATAAATTTTTATATCCATAACAACAAAACCACCCACATAAACTAATATACTTCTATATTTGAGAACTGCTTTATATATATACAAAATATATATACGTATATAACTATATACATGTTTTATATATGGTCAGCCGATTATATAAATGCATATCAAACAGTTATAAACTTATGCATTAATATATATATATATATATAACCGATTATAAAAACTTATTCATACATATAATTTATTTTCTTTTATAAAACAAAGAGAAGCCTTTATACATATATATATAGACTGTTTTAAAACTCATACAGCTGAAATGCAAACTCACATAACATTACATATACTAAAATATATAATGTATACATATAAAAATTAAAAGAAAAGGGACACTAACTGGCACGGCTGCTATAAGAGTGAGGTGGAAGGGCGACCAACTGGAAGTGCTCGAACTGGCATAGCACGGAGGATGGGGCAAGACGGAGGACAGACCCATGGTGGAGAAGAAGGATCTATGGTGAAGAAACATTGCTTGGGTGGTGGTTTTTGGCAGGTCGAGGTGACGGAGGCGGATTTAGGGTAGCACAGTTGCCAGGCTCGTGTGGTGGTGCCATGCCAGCGAAGTGGTGAGGCTGGTCTCGAGTGTGGTGGCTTCGAGAAAGCAAGGTAGTGGAGGCTCGTCGGAGCGAACTGCTTGGTTTGCGGAGAAGCTATGAGGAGGATGATGCTACGGCTGTCAAAGGTGGATAGGGTGATGGCGTGTCGAGTCAGCTATGGTGGCTGCCGCGTAAAAAAAATGGTGGAGGTCGGAGGTTGCTCGAAGTGGAGACTTAGAGGGATGGGAAGAGGAAAAGGAAAAGTGGATCTGGGTGTTTTTGGTGGTGGATGAGGGAAGTGGGAAAGCTTAGGGAAGTGGGATCTGTATTAAATTGAATACAGAGAATCATATATCTACGTTTTTTTAGAGTAGTGAAATGAGGGAAACGAGGAGTTTGTTTTGAATGTAGCTGTTCTCTTAACAGATAGCTTTTCAACTACACAGACAAAGGATGGTGAACCATCAGATATTGAACATCTGTTGGATAACCAATCGAGATATGATAAATTTGAAAAGGAATAGAGAAGTCGGCAATTAAATTTGAATACAGGGAATAACAAAAGGTCACGCGAAATTCAAGAAATTATTAGAAGCATGCGGCAGTTCAAAATTTGAATGGACACGGTAATTGAAGGGTTAAACGGATATCGATGCATTTGTCCGTTACGCAGTTTTCGCTGCGTATCGGACTTCAAAATGTAGAATTGATTTTACCGCAGAGATCAGCACGACAAGACGATCAAAACGGTATACAAATATCAGTGGTATGATTGAATTATAAAAATTTGAATTTTCTACTACGGAAGAATGTAGCAAAAACGCAGAAAAATAAGATCGACGGAGCTAAAGAAGTCCGAATTTGGAAAAACGAAAAATGACGACTTGCTCAGAAGATGATTTAGAATTTTTCTATGTAAAAATATTCAAGTTTCGAAAATATTTTATTTTCATCAATTACTAACTGATGAAATTGAAATAAAATTTCACACGAAATAAACTTTCATATTTTTGGATGAAAATTTACCGGTTGCTATGACTAATTAGACGCATTCCAAATATCAAATTTTTATTTCAAAATTTTATCATTTAAAATTTCACCAAATTTTAACAAATTACGTTATTAAAACAGTTAAAATTTACGGGTCGTTACACTCTCCCCCACTCAAAACTTTTCGTCCCCGAAAAGGAAGGAGGTAGGAGAATTGAACCAACCAGAAAGAAAAATGGCTTTGAAAACAAAATAAACAACTAATTTAAAGCCTTATAAATTTTCAACTTAAATTAATTAATATTCAATAATTTGATTTAATCCATCTGATTTCACTTAAGTGAAATCAATCTTAATTATTTCTAAATTTATTATCTTATTATCCAATTATGTTTAATTAACAATTTCTAAAATTATAAATTAGAATAGTCATTTAATAAAATCATATTTATTCAACAAATTTAATTCTTCTTTATTCCAAATTATTATTAAGTTTATTTCACTTAATATATCTTATTACATATATTTAAACCATATAAATTAATTTAAACCATATAAATTTCAATTTAAATTAATTTATATTTTTCAATTTGGTTAAATCCATTTATATTAGATCAATAAATAGTCATTCGATTTAAATTTGTTAGTTCAACTGTTAATTCTAATCATATAAATTTCATTTTAAATCAATTAATATTCAATAATTGATCTTAATTCAAGGTATTTCATTAAGCTGATTCAATTCAATTTGTTAATTCTTTCAGAACAAAATTTACTTTATTTATCTCATTCAATTAACTTATTATTCTATCGTCTTTATTAGCATTTTTTTATAATTAAAATCTAAGTGCATAACATTTATTATAAACACTCAAATTTTATTTATAAAATTATTTTATATTGTATTTTATCTAATTACATTTTAACTTATGAATAATTTAGGTAAGTTATATTGAAATGCAATTTGGTACTATATAAATAAAATTTTCAAATTCAATTATCTCAAGTTTAAATACCTATTCAAAATTTAGCTTTATTTATAATTGAAAACATCTTTTAACATGATTTTAAGAATTAAATTTCCGTTTAATTTCAAACCCTTTAGAATAATTATGTATATACTATATATATTAAATCAAATTAAATTTAAAATAATATACCCATATATATATATATATATAAAAATCAAATCATACTTAAGAAATTCAAATTAAATATTTTTTCCAACAAAACTATAGCAAAGCTACAGAATGGTTTCTCCACTTCGAAACTCGAAAATGAACGTCGATGATGCGGCCGCCATCACCGAAATTATTTTCCAACGACAAAGAGAAGAGCACTGATTTCATCATTTTAAAATTCTTTGAAAATGGTTTCTATTTGAAAATACCTTCAATAATATACATTTTAAAATTTTAAAAACCAAAGCTTGAAATCACTGGAAATTAAATTCTCAAATTCTAAATTTTAAATTCATTTAAATCAGTTTATAACCCATGTTTAAAAATTCATTTATAGAACAATAAGTGATAATCAATTATTATCATTTCAACAACCAATTTAATTAACTTATTAAATTTCAGAAAATTTTACTTGTATATATATATAATATATTCATACAAATTTATTTCATTTACCAAATTTGAAAATAATTGTGTCAGTTTGTTCTGTTCAAGTGTTTTGGAAATCCTATCGATAGCGTTGATCAGACGAATTGATCGAAAATCCAAATCAACCTCAACAACTCAAACAACACTATAAAACATTTATATATTAGTTTACAAATACATTTCTTTGCTCGACGATATAGGAATGAATATTCAAAATAAGGATAGGGTTTCAAATTTGACGGACTCAAATCAAAGAGAAATTTGATTCGAAGATAAGTTTGAAACAAAGATATGATGATTAAATAACAAAGTAGGAAGATTGATAAGTTTATATAAATTGCGGGCAACCTTAACCAGGTCGACCGTGACTTCAAGAATAAGATCGATGCGGAATTTCGAGGAAAATCTACATTCGATCTCAAGAAATAGAATTCAGGTATAGCAGGAGATAGATAGCATTGTAAACCAAGAATACGGAAATCTCCGGTAAATCAATGCTTATTGTAAAGGAGTTTCACCCATTTACAAAATTCCGAAGATTGGCGAGACCGCCGATTCATTATAAAGGTCATTCAAAGTGGAGTTATGGGATACTCCGTAAATTAGAAGACAAATAGTGAGGGACACGAATGGAATTTGGAACCGTAGGGAACGTTCCAAAATTCAAAGGAAATTCAAATCAAAGATGAAGGATTCAAGCATGAACGAAAGTGATTCTGTAAATACATTTACCCTATATGCTAAGTTTTTCCTAGAGCTACCAAAGCTCTGATACCAACTGTAACGGATCGCGTCAGTGGGGTAACGCCCACCGTAGCATACAGCTGTACCTGTGTTCTGCCTTTACGGCCAACCTCTCGACTGCACCAACCCCGCAGGGACATGTAGGAGTAAGAGCTACCAAACCAAATGCGAGAACCCCCTATCATGCTACACCCGCCAAGTGCATAGGCAGACACACATGTCTGACTTGAATAATTCAAAATACCGAATTGTTAATTTAAATTTGGCAAAACTGAGCATATACAATAAATAAATAATCACAGCTCACAAACACAGAGTAATAAATGCAGCGGAAACAAAAGATAGTAGTTCATGAAGCTACTATATACATATCAAAGTAAAATAAGGTACAATAGGACTCTCGAATACAATAGTCAAATACAATATCAGAATACATCACTGGAATCAACTGAATATCTGAAAGCTGGATAGATAGCTGGATCTCCAAGCGAAGCTCCAACTCCAAAGGTGAGTCTCGAATACTGGTACACTCAGTCTGACCCGAGCGTAAAGCAAAACACAAAACACTCGAGTCAGGATTAACATTCTTATATCAATAAATCCAACTCAAGTGCAATAACAACCGAAATACAAGTAACTCAAAGGATGTTTGGAATAACCATCCTTTAAGGATCCGTTAAACTATCTACTATGTAGTAGTGTACGGTAAATAGATAATGCCTATCAGTAATATAAAGTATCAAAATAGTGTTAAGGCGTTACCATTATCCCCCTTAACACATTTTATATAAGCGTTATAGACTATACAGCACTGTAAACTCCACCGTAAACTAGTGGGATATCAGGGAGTACTCCATAGGTATGACACAAAACAAATCGTAGTGGTCGCGTATATAGCGATACAAGTATGACAAGGCACATGAGGCAATACCCAAGGTAGTGAAACTACCGTTTGCCTGATCTGGACTGGTGAGAACGCATCGCCGCAGCGATCGCAACACCGCGAAACAACACTCCCAAAATTTCGAGGGTGCACCAATCGATAACAAGTAATGAGTAGTATTCGAAGAAGTGTGTCCGCTCGAGGTAGCTGACCCCATTTGGCCCAGCACGGCTCCTGTTTTAGTCATTTCCAATTTGACCCAAGTGTCAAGGCTATCCATTATCGTTCTCTTTCTTCAGTCATCACGTACATCATTCCAACCACTTCATTCTGGATCACACTCCGCGTATAGTTATTAAAGTGGTTTTCGGTTTAGACAGTGAGTATGTCCCTAACCGATTCCAGTCTCTTTAATAACTTTCGTAATTATTACACCGATTGGTCGTTTAATATATTTCAAAACCAAATCAGATTCAATTTCAAATAGAATTCGTAAACCAACATTTCATTTGTCTTTCTAAATCAATTTCCATAATTTACGTTTCAAAACTTCCAAATTACCATATCAAAATCTTATAATACAATTTCGATTTTTTTTAAACCATTCAAATATTGATTCAAGTTCGTATATAAGTTTCATTCCGAAATTATTTAAATTAATTTAATTTAACATTCAAAACAATTTAAATTCATTAATCGATTTTATTCAGTATTCATTAAGTAAATTTGCCATTCAAAACAATTTCTATTTAATTTCCAATTCATTAAATCAATTCCTTAAGTTCAACTTCATTTTATCAAAACTTACAAATTTAATTAAGTTAAATTTGTCAAATCAAATTCTTTGAGTTACAAGTCTTACATTAATTACAATAAATCACATTTTATTTCTTGTTAAAGAAATTCGATTTCACTTATTTATTTACTTAGTTACAAATTCCAAAAACTTAATTATTTCATAACTCAACTTTACTTATTAGAGAAGTTCAATTTCACTTATTACGAAGTTAAATTTCACATATCAAGAATTCAATTTCATTTAATTATTAAATAGTTAAATCTTATTTAATTATTAAATAGTTAAATCTTATTTAATTATTAAATCATTTCAAAAAAACTTAATTATTAATTAATTTCAAACTTAATAATTAAATTTTAAACAACATTCTTTCATCAACTACTATGTTAATATTTTGTTTCGAATTATTACATATTAACATTTTTCCTTTCATAAAAATTCAAATTCCAACTTCATTTTAAAACCTTATTATTTATTCAAATAAAATCTTTATTTTATTTTTAAATCAAATTATTGACCAATCAGGTTTTATTTAAATCTCTATTCTAGGTCAAAGTTTAATTTGGGTATTTATTATTTCAACCCGATTCCAATTCAATTAAAAGTCAAAGCATAGCAAAGAGAACTTGCAGTGTGATAGCTGGGATGGTGTCAAAGTAAATAAACAAGCAATAACAACTAATATCAATCCAATAATCAATTCAAATAATCCCGAAATAATCGTGTTAATTCACATTGTTGTTTGTGCAAATTAATATAATTATTTCAAGAATCTACACTATCATTTCATATAGATTTAAGATTATTACACTAATGTTAATACGGTTTTTCATTTGATATCTATTATCCAATTTCATACTACATCAATTTTTCAACATACATTCAACGGTTCAAGGTGTACATAACCAAATTTCTACGTGTCGTGAAATTAAACATTTAAAGGGTCATATTATACAAAATTTATCTAATCAAATTCAACACATATATAAATTTCCAATTTTAACTCCTACGTCAATTTCAATTGTAAATTTTTATCACTTTATACTTAACAATTTAACGTTCAATATCAACATCAAACAATCAATCATTTAACAACCAAACTGGATTATCATCGTATAAATAATAGATAATGGTGTCAGATGTCACAGGTGAACTGATATAGGTAATAGCATATATAACAGTGTAATTAACTAATAGCAGCATACTTCAATTGTCGTTTCAATTGAAATCAAATTTAATAAATAAAAGAACATTAATCGTGAGTGATTGCTCACCTTTCGAGGTTAGAGAAAACAGGAGATGACACAGATACGCACACAGATACGGACATTGAAATTGAGTTACGAATCCAAGCACGAATTCGATGATCAAAGCTGATAACAAGGAATAGACGAAATCAAATCAGAATTGGTCGATGAAGATAAATGGGTATAAGTGAACTTATTTATATATATAACTATATATAACAATATTATATAAATCATACTCTAAATTCAGACACATTTTTTAAATTTAGATATATATTATATTTTAAAATACTCTATATATATTTTAATGATCAAAATATCAACATATATATGGTTTATACATAAATAGATATGTCGGGATTTAAATATTATAGCTAAAATCAAATGAGACCTTTATATAGTAAAATTCAAAATCGATAGACAAATCAATATATACACATCTTTACAGACACATATACATATTACATAAAAACAATATTATAAAGCCAATGTAAACTTATATAAACTACTTTTTATATATAAATAAAATATTAGCAGAGAAGAAAAAAAAAGATATATGCTCGGCTTGACAAATATAAAATACTAACATATATAATTAATAGGTTATATCAACTACAGGTATGAATTATTATAAAGTTGGACTTTGAAACTCAACAGATTGATATATACATAAAACTTACATACACAGTATTATTCACAATGCCAATATATATATCAATATAAACTATACAAATCAGAATATATACAACATATATAGACCATATATTAGAAATATACAAATGCAAGCTTGACTTTATATCATCTAATATATGTATAAGTATATGACCAACACAACTTGTATAACTATAGCATAGTACATATATACGCAAGCCAACAAGAATAAAAAAATAAAAGGAAAAGTAACTATAAATATAAAAGCTTTGTAACAAATATTTAACTCAAAAGATTACTTACAAAAACTTAAACAAATATATATATATAAAACAGCAGCCAAAGTAACCTTATACTTGACTCTCGTCTCCTTTTTTTTATAAACTAACATTTATGCAGTTCGATATAAACTGATATATTATAAATAATGTAATATATATAAACACCAAGTTATATAAATGACCTATCTAGACTTATAACTAATAATGCACAGGTTTATATAAATTTTTATATCCATAACAACAAAACCACCCACATAAACTAATATACTTCTATATTTGAGAACTGCTTTATATATATACAAAATATATATACGTATATAACTATATACATGTTTTATATATGGTCAGCCGATTATATAAATGCATATCAAACAGTTATAAACTTATGCATTAATATATATATATAACCGATTATAAAAACTTATTCATACATATAATTTATTTTCTTTTATAAAACAAAGAGAAGCCTTTATACATATATATACAGACTGTTTTAAAACTCATACAGCTGAAATGCAAACTCACATAACATTACATATACTAAAATATATAACGTATACATATAAAAATTAAAAGGAAAGGGACACTAACTAGCACGGCTGCTATAGGAGTGAGGTGGAAGGGCGACCAACTGGAAGTGCTCGAACTGGCATAGCACGGAGGATGGGGCAAGGCGGAGGACAAACCCATGGCGGAGAGGAAGGATCTACGGTGAAGAAGCATTGCTTGGGTGGTGGTTCTTGGCAGGTCGAGGTGTTGGAGGCGGATTTAGGGTAGCACAGTTGCCAGGCTCGTGTGGTGGTGCCATGGCAGCGAAGTGGTGAAGCTGGTCTCAAGTGTGGTGGCTTCGAGAAAGCAAGGTAGTGGAGGCTCGTCGGAGCGAACTGCTTGGTTTGCGGAGAAGCTATGAGGAGGATGATGCTACGGCTGCCAAAGGTGGATAGGGTGATGGCGTGTCGAGTCAGCTATGATGGCTGCCGCGTAAAAAAATGGCGGAGGTCGGAGGTTGCTTGAAGTGGAGATGTGGAGGGATGGGAAGAGGAAAAGGAAAAGTGGATCTTGGTGTTTTCGGTGGTGGATGAGGGAAGTGGGAAAGCTTAGGGAGGTGGGATTTGTATTAAATTGAATACAGAGAATCATATATCTGCGTTTTTTAGAGTAGTGAAATGAGGGAAACGAGGAGTTTGTTTTGAATGTAGCTGTTCTCTTAACAGGTAGCTTTTCAACTACATAGACAAAGGATGGTGAACCATCAGATATTGAACATCTGTTGGATAACCAATCGAGATATGACAAATTTGAAAAGGAATAGAGAAGTCGGCAATTAAATTTGAATACAGGGAATAACAAAAGGTCACGTGAAATTCAAGAAATTATTAGAAGCAAGCGGCAGTTCAAAATTTGAATGGATACAGTAAGTGAAGGGTTAAACGGATATCGATGCATTTGTCCGTTACGCAGTTTTCGCTGCATATCGGACTTCAAAATGTAGAATTGATTATACCGTAGAGATCAGCATGACAAGACGATCAAAACGGTATACAAATATCAGTGGTATGATTGAATTATAAAAATTTGAGTTTTCTACTAGCGGAAGAATGCAGCAAAAACGCAGAAAAATAAGATCGACGGAGCTAAAGAAGTCTGAATTTGGAAAAATGAAAAATGACGACTTGCTCAGAAGATGATTTAGAATTTTTCTATGTAAAAATATTCAGGTTTCGAAAATATTTTATTTTCATCAATTACTAACTGATGAAATTGAAATAAAATTACACACGAAATAAACTTTCATATTTTTGGATGAAAATTTACCGGTTGCTATGATTAATTAGACGCATTCCAAATATCAAATTTTTATTTCAAAATTTTATCTTTTAAAATTTCACAAAATTTTAACAAATTACGTTATTAAAACAGTTAAAATTTACGGGTCGTTACATAGTGTGCAAGCATCGGTGGTTCAAATTTGGTCTCGCTCCAAGGTCATCTGGCATTCGAACGAAGGGTTTTTAGTCCAAATATCGATGAACAAGTATAAATTTCAAATTCAATATCGACACCCTACAGTTGTTTATTTTGTTTCTTCATTTCTAAAAATTGGTCATATATAATTTAAATCGACATAAGATCTAATAAATTTAATTTTCTACCGATTATTTTATTTTATATAATTTTAACATGCTAAATACAGTTAAAAATTCATAATTAATTTCCCAATGGTTTAAAAATATATTTTAATTGGTAAAAATATTACAAAAAATCAACTTTATCGAAGTTGCTTAATGGATTGACTAAAAGTCGAATAGATTGGTCGTGAGAGTTATATTTTCAATAGCATTAAATATTCGAATTACGTGAAGACAAATCATCAAAAATACTAATTTAACCGATTAGAACAGTCGTTACGTTGAATGGCTGTGCTAAAATATCTTGTTTATTTTTTAGGAATTAAATTAATGTTTTTAAATATTTTTTAAGACTAAAATGAATAGTAATAAAAAAAGTACAAAATTAACATGTCATCGCTAGCCGACGGCATGTCGAGTATACAAAAGAAACCGCGTGACTTTTCCCCATTCCCCCTCTTTCCTACCATAATTTCACGCACAAAAAAAAACCCAAACATGCTGCCCACGCCCCCCTCAACCGTCGTTGCCTCTCGTCATCTTCGCCTTAGGCCACCACAACTCGTCAGAATCACCAATCTCTCCAGTTTCATCTTAATTTAGATAAAAATTTAACCTTAATTTCGGATCTGGGGCTAATTGGTACAATTATGGGTTTGAAATTGATAATTATTGCATAGTAATTGGTGATAATAGTGTATTACTTGATTTAGGAATATTATTTAGTGTTGTGATTATTTAATTTATAATTAAAAATTAGGGTTGATTTAAAATCCAAAAATTAGTGTATAATTATTGATTAGTTTGTATGTTGATTAGTTTACGTGATTGTTTGTTATATTTTAGAATAATTTAGGGTTAATATGTATGGTTGAATAGTGAATATGTTAAATATAAAGCTTACGGTCAAACATAATAAATTTATTTTAATTAATTAGTGTGTGTTAATTATATGTGTTAGTGATACGTTTAAAATAATGTTGTTTTTAATGATTAATTATTTTTAGCAATTAATTAATTAGTGCACCTTTTTGCAAACTTTAAATTTTAGTTTACAAAATAGTTAAATTAAAATTTTAAATTGTTAAATGAATTATAAACTATGTTTTAAAATTTCAAATTTAGTTAATAAAATATTTAAATAGTTGAATGAATTATAAAACATGGTTTAAGATTTAATTTGTAGTTATTAAATAGTAATTTGTGTATTTTTGGAAGTAGTTTTAAATAATAAATTTCTTTTGAAACAAATATTCTAGTAAAATTGATTTGTAAAAATTAAGAAATTCATATAATGTTTATTTGAAAATAAGCTTTATGTATTGTTTTAACAAATTAAAGTCTTTAGTTCCAAAATGCTTTAATTTATTTTAGAAAATACAAAACAACAACACACCCCTTGGATGCAAAGTTGTGCGTACAAGAGAAAGAAGTGAAGTGTTGTCGAAATTAAAGCCTTTAGTCCCAAAAGGCTTTAATTTTTTATAACAACAACAACACACCCATTGGATGCAAAATTATGCGTATAAGAGTTAGAAGTAAAGTATTGTCGAAATTAAAGCCTTTCGTCCCAAAAGGCTTTGATATGTTTCAGAAAGAAGTGAAGTGTGTCAAAATATCTAACATATATTTTTAAATTAGGAAAAATATTTGATTATTTTCTCGATCGTACTTGGATGTATAAAGTCGGAACTGGTATGAAAGGTTCGGTGAAGGAACATTTCTACAATAGTGTACACGAATTTATTAGATTCGCTAAATCTAATAAAGGAAATGACGAAGAAATTCATTTCCCTTGTAGTAAGTGCAAACATTTAAAGCATTGAAAACCATATATAGTTATAGTATATTTGTGCCAAGCTAGTTTTGTACCAAATTATTACTTCTGGGATTGTCATGGAGAACTTGTTGCACCTACACCTAATCCTATAGTGTCAGAGGAGGGGATGAAAATGATTACGTTATGGCGAATCCAATAGAAGATATGATGGAAGATGCAGAATGATCAATATTTCCTATCATTCAAGTTGACGATGAAGACGTAAATATTGAAGAAGAGCCGCCTGTAGGAGCGAAAAGAATCTATGATTTATTGAATGTTACTAAGAGGCCATTGTATGATAGTTGTAAAAGCGGAACCAAATTATCAATAACTGCCAATGCATTATTTACCCACCACTCCTTGACTCCAAAGGTTATATATGCATCTTCTACTATGGCATGCCATATGCGATGGCACAACATGAGAACATAGAAAGAGGGAACTTTGATGCATCTATCTGATGGAGAAGCATGGAAACATTTCAATAAGACTTATCCCGCTTTTGCTGCAGAGAGCCGTAATGCCAGACTTATGTACAGATGAATTTTCCCCATTCACTCAATTTGGTAGTAAATATTCATCTTAGCGTATTATTATTATGCCTTATTATTACCTCCATGGATATGTAACTCCATATATGTTTCTCACTATTGTCGTCCCTGGCCCTTATGATCTGACATAAGAAATCAATGTTTATTTACAATCATTGATTTAAGAGTTGAAATATATAGCACCTAACACCGATGTTAGCACTTGGAAGATGCATAAAAAACCTTAGCTTCAAATAATGCTAAAGCCATGAATGTTTTATTTTGTTCTCTTGATAAAAATGAATTTTCACGTGTCATGTTATGCACAACTGCCTATGATATATGGCGAACACTACAAGTCACACATGAAGGAACATCAAAAGTAAAACAAACAAAGATATCAATTTTACAAAATCAATTTTCATCTTTTAAAATGAAAACAAATGGATTATAGATATGTATGCAAGATTTCAAACTATTCAACACGATCTCATGGCACTTGGAGTTAAACTCACCGATTTTGATTTAGTCACATGAATTTTAAACTCTTTAACTAATGAATGGGAAAGAAAGTTTTTAGCTATTGAAGAAGCTAATGATCTTTCTCAACTCAAAGTTGTAGAGTTGATCGGTAATTTAATGTCATATGAAGCAAATTTGCAGGCTAGAAAGGAACAAAATCATGAAAATAAAAATATAGCATTTCAAGCTACAAATGAAGACTCGGAATTGGATGAAGATGAGATTGTTTTCATTGCCAAGAACTACAAAAAATTTAAAAAGTTCAAAAAGATGACAAGATTTCAGAATAATGGCAAATCGAATTCCTCCAATCAAACTTTAATCAAATGTTACGAATGTGAAAAATTTGGCCATATGAAGAAAGATTGTCCTCAACTTAAAAATGATAAGAAGAAAAAAAAATTCGAAAAATTCAAGAAAAAGAGAAGATCATTTCAAGTAACATGGGATGATTCCTGTAACGACCCGTAATTTTCGATAATTAAAAATAGTTAATTTAATAAGGTTTTTGTGATTTAATGTTAGAAGAAATAAAAAAATTTGATTAAATGATAACAATATAACGGGTTGAAATGTAATAGTATTAATTTAAGGTAATTGATAACTGCTCTAAATGTAATGATTATTAATTGAAATGATTTAAAAAGTTGTAATTAGTTATTGATTGTAAATTAATTGTAATAATGTGTGTTCTGTTTGATAATTGGATTAAAGGAGTAATTGATAATTTAGATGTTGGATTAATTAATGAATTAGTAAGTAATAAAGTGAAATTCAATAAAATTAGTGTTGTGTAGTAAATATAACATTTGTGTGTAGATAACAAACATACAAATGTGATTAAATATAGAAGTGGAGACAATTGTTATTTGTTACCAATTTATTTAAATCAATTGCAATTGAATGTCATTAAATGTTACGTAATGTGAGTAAGACGATAACTCTAAAAGGTGTAATTGATAATTTAAATATGTATAAATTTATGAAATAGTATGTAATTAATTACAATTGATAAAAATTAGTGTTGTGGTAGTAATTATAACACTTGTTGTGGATAATAACTTATAAGATGTGATTAAAAGTTAATGGTGACAATTATTATACGTTACCTATTTATTTAGTCTATTAAATTTAATTTGAAATCAATTGCAATTAATTCACTTAATTAGTGTAGTTAATGTAGATTAAATTGATAATTGTAGAATATAAATTTAATAAGATGTAACCCAATGTAAATTTTATTCATAATATGACGATTGATTGAATAAAAAGAATTGGAATCAAGTTTGATCAATTTATTGGAATTTAAGTTATAATAATGGATTTATTGCAATTAAATGTAATTAAATACTACGTTAATGAAAACTAAGATGATACCGGTAAAATATTAGTATAATAAAATATAAACAAATGTAAATTATAGCCATGAGATGAAAATTGATTGAATAACAAGATGAAAAGGCAAATAAATAGATTTATTGGACTTTAAATAATAATCACTGTATTTATTTCAATTGAATTTAAACACTGTAATTAGTAAAATAATTAACATGTAAATTTGTTTTAAATTATTGTAAATATCCAAGTAATCAAAAATGATAAAAATTGTTAGTTATAAATTTTGAAATTAAAAAGTGATTTAATCAATTTAATAATAATTTATTTAATTAACGTGAAAATAACCATTTTGGCCGCTGTCTTGGATTTCGACGATACCGATTTCATCGAATCCGTAATAGTGAATTTTTGTAGGGTTTCAAGTTTCGTAGTGATCGGACTTGTCGTTTGATCGTGCGGGCTCGAAACGCGTAGAAATCAATTTAACTAACTTCTGTATACAATGGAATTAGGACTTGAGACTTGTTCCATTGAGTTTAAAAATATCGAAAACCTATATTTTGATATATTGGATGATCCATTTTCATTTCGGGAACGAAACGGGCTTTTCGGGTCATTGTTATCGTTTCGATCCAACCCTGCCTATATATAGGCTGAACCCTAGGTGTTTCTCATTTTATTATTTTCTGGTCGTACATCTTCTTCCTCCTTCTCAAACATCTGATCATCAAACCTAATTCCCAAATTTCAAAACCTAATTTAATAATAATAATAATAATAATAATAATAATAATTTTTGCTCCAGGTTTACTTCGAGTCGGGAAGAGGTTCACTTCGAGTTTCAGAGGCGAAAACCCTGTAGCGACTTGGGGTCGGAGAGAGTTCCATGCCAAACAAGGAGGATCTGGGCATGCTTCGAGTTCCAGAGGCGAAAACCTTGGAGCGACTTCAGGTCAGGAGCCAAATGACTCGGGTCTCGGGTCATTTTGGCAAAAACTCAGAGCAAGCACTGGGTAATTGAGGCGGCGACTCGAAGTAAGACCCGAAGTCAAAATTTTCCAATCTTCTAACGGTAATAACTTTTGCATACGAGCTCGGATTCACGCGCGTTTTTCTCCATTGGGATCATATCGGAATTCCGGACATTATAGAGCTGGTTTGGTTGAATTCTGAGACTGTTGAATTTTGAGCCCTAGTTTGGATTTCAAATCGATTTGAAATCGAAGGTGAGTGTTTTAATCCACTCACAATTACTAAGCTATCTTATGTTAGTTAAATTAAATTTATGATGTGATTAGAAATTAATTGATCGATGTTTGGTATGTTTAAATTGTCATTCTAGTTAAATTTGACTTTTGTTCCATTTAATCATAGTTTAATTTAATATTGAATTTTAAATTATCAATTTAATACCTGTTATTGATGATCAGTTATCTATTGATGTTTATTGATTGATTTGGATGATAATTGTGATGGATGTTTGATTGTTGATATTGGATGACTAGATGTTGTATTTTATATTGTTATAACACTGCAAGTTCCCTATGGGTTGAAATGATACATACCCGAATGATTTATAGATTAGGGAAAAATCGTTATGGGTTGAAATGATAGACTCGAGCGATTTTATGAATTTTTATTTAATTCGGGATTGCGGTTTGAAATGATATATAACCGTAAAAAAATTAAATTGCGGATTGAAATGATAAATATCCGTATCACTTGACCCTAGGTAGAAAATTATATACGGACACCGGATTGGTTAAATTAAGTGATTTTGAATCTTTAAAATTTTGAATTCAGTTAACCGATATTTTGAAATAGAAATTTGATTTATATAAACTGAATTATTTTCGGAAGTCCAAGCGTAAATGTTGAAATTGGAATTGATTTAATGAATTGTTCAAAGGATTTAAATTAGAATTTCAAAGTTGAAGTGTCAAATATAAATGAATTTATCGGAAATTGAGTTATTGGAAATGTTTGGATAAAACCTCGAAATCTATTTTAAATTAATTTAAACTATTTTAATCAATTAAAACTATTTTAATTTATTTTAATCTGTTATAACCTATTTAATCCAATTTAATCTATTTTACCTATTTTAAACTAATTAAATTTATTTAATCTATTTAATAATCTACTTAATATAATTTAAATCTATTTAATTTATAAATAATCTATTTAAATCATTTTAAATCTAATTAAGTCTATTAAATCCATATTTAATCTATTTAAATCAATTTAAATCTAGTTAAATCAAATTTAAATCTATTTAAACTATTTTACTATTTAAACTATTTTAATCTATTTAAACTATTAAAACTATTTATGACTATCTAAACTATTTTCTAAAATTGGAGACCGTGTAAAGTTGAAGTAATTATGTTTAGATCCTCGATGCTAATATAACCTAAGTTGGAATTTGAAATTGATACCCTTTTGTGAAATGACATATTTGAGTAAATACGATGATTTTGGAACTAGAATTTAATTAACCTATCTCATCGATAAATTCAAAAGTGAATATGATTTTGGAAGTAAATACGGGTTTTGAAAGTGAATATGATTTCGAAAGAGATATGATTTGAAATTGAATATGATATTTTGATATAAATTGTGAATTGACTTTTTGAAATGTAAAAGAACCATCCGGTGTGAAATAAGCGTTTGGTTGTTAAAAAGACCGGGATCAGATATTGTCATACTCTCTGCCAATACCGAAAACCACTTAACAACTGTGTATGTGGTGGAGATTCCAGAAATGAAGTAGGATGGTTTGGCGAACAATTTCTGTATGAGGTATTTACATGACCCTGACTCTCGTGAGTCAGCTTAGACGTGACTAAAACAGGAGCTATACCTGGGCCAAGTGAGGTCATTCCTCCGATCGGACATGCTTCTTCGATACCATATTATGACTTTGTGATGATTTAGTAGCCACCCCATGATTTTGATTTGGGAGTGTGTTCCATGGTGGGCGGTAGTAGTTGCTATGCGTTACCACCAGCCCAGTTCTACAATTGGTAAATCTACCATGGCATTGCCTCGAGTGCCGTGTTCACATGCCCTATAACACCTTCTACGAGTTTTGTAACGCCCCACTCTGAGACCCACTGTAACAAAGAGTATTACGGGAGTAATACTGTCTGTTAAAGCGGAGAATAGAGTATAGTGGAAGCGACCATTTGTAATCAAGCTATAACTATCTACTGAATACGTCGAAAGGATGGTATATATATATATTTGTCAAGTGGTTCGACATATTCGGTAAATACTCATAACGAAATTGCAAATGGCTAAAAATCTATCAGGACAAAGCATAATAATAAATGATAAAACATCACAGAACAGAATCACATAACAGATATAAAATCCCAGAACAATACATCGTCAATACAGATCCAAATATCATAAGTGGGTACAAAGCCACTGCTCACACATGTGAGTCAAAAATATGTACATATCAAAGTCTGAAAAATAACAGAGTAGCGGAATAGTGGACAAATAAAAGCGCTATCTATCAGCATAGCAGATAATGTCCAAGCGGAAGCACAGAAGCTAAGTCCAGAGACCTAACCTGAAACAACTCGGTCTGACCCGAGCGAAAACACTCGGGTCAGGCTAGCTAAACAATCAGTAATAACTGAGATATATAATAATGCGGTACATAAATAAAACAGTACTTATCCAAAGAGAAGTATATTATGAACCACATGAATATAATGACGATCCCTAACCATCAATAAACAATAAAAATCTCCAAAGAGAAATCAACACCAAAGTGTAGACTAAATAAAATCGCCTCATATCATCGGCGTAGCCAAAGCTATAAAAAGATGCCCATAGGCAATAATCCCAAGAGTGACCAGAGTCTGTAATCAATGCCCAAGCAAAGATCGATGCTCCAAAGAGCAATGGGGATATAATGAAAAGTCAATGAAATCCAACACTGAAAAGCAGTGTCCAGAGACACTATGAATCCACAAGGCAATCGCACTTACATCGTATGGTTCCATAGAACCAACACCGAATGGCGGTACTCGAATGGATATAAAAATCATCAAATAATAATAATATTGCACGTGCACCGACCAGAGTCGTTGTTGCCAAGTACTGTAGAGTTGTGATCGATCACTCGCACAGATGCGGAACGCGCGAGACGGCAAGATACTTCCCAGAAGGATAAAGGCCCAGAGGCGCATGCCGAAAAATAAACTGCTCCATAGAGCAGGTGTCCAGAGACGGTTGCCCAGAGGCATGGTGACCCAGAGGTCCAGTACTGGCCGCTCAGAGGCTAATGTGTCACTAACTTCTTGGAGAGGAACCCGTAAAGTGTTAACAATGAGTCCCATACCCCACGTTTGCACTAAACGGTTTACTAACCAATAGCAAGCTCACACTCCAAACAATAAAAAGTCCACCTTGTATCATCGGTAAACTAGACCCAGAGGTCAAAACGATCAATCGAATAGGTCGGGGATTAACCGGAAAGAAAATACACACGGTTCCATAGGCCGGAGATTTCCTAACCGTTTAAGCACCTTTCCACTTCGCTCGACGTGCTAAAAATTGAGTGTGAGATTTTTATTATAGAAAATAATGGTGCGAAACGGATTTATAATTGATTTTGAAATCACTTTAAAACGACTTTTGAAAACTCTCCTATTATGGAGTAATTAATTTAATAATTAAAAATAATATTTTATAATAATTTCGAAAGCCATTTAGGAGTGAAAAATCCTTTGAAAATAATTCATAAAACCCGTGTATGAAATCTAGAGATAAATCTCAAAGAAATCAATAAAACCAGAAAATCACTGAAAATATTCTAAGTGTTGGAAAATAGTCCAAAAATGACGCGAACCCAAGTTCGGAAAAATTATTCGGACCAGCAAACTGAATCCGAATGGCATGAAAATTGGTAGGCATATAGTCCAACATCCCTGCTCCAAACTGCAAAAAGAATCGGGAAATTCCGACTTGAAACGAAGAAACGGCATCGTCTCAAAGTCGGACAAAAATCATAAAACTTTACTGTGTCAAAACAGTGTAAAGGTCCCACTTCGACGACATGGTCGAAGGGTCACATGAACTCAGATCTCGATGAAAATTTGCAGAAGCGTAGTAAAGTACTTCTACTTTGATATGCAACAAGAATCGTTCGGTTTCGACTTGAAACGAAGAAACGACAATGTTTCAAAGTTGGTCCGACGATAACTGAAAATGATCACTATTGTAAAACAGTTTCTGGGTGCTACTTCGGCAATAGAAACGAAGTATCTAATGCACCCAGATCTAAACCAAACTTTGCATGGTTAAAGATCTCGATCTCATATTTTTAACGAGACCAAAAACATTGAAATCAGACAAAGGACGAGCCCGGGATGGCGTCGCAAAGTCGGGGTTCTACGCTGAAAACAACGGGAGAAAAGAGACTAAGGCCTATAGCTATGCACTAACTGGCCAGAGATGAAAAACCACAATTTTGGCATAGTAAACTTCAAATTCTGGCAAAATGAATAAAGTGAAAGTTGTATCTTAGTTTCTAAGCTTTCCGGAATGATCAAGATCGTCAAATTCCGACCAGAGATGAAAATTCTATGACTAAAACAATTCTCAGATCTAAATTTTATATCACTGTCGTTGTGCTCTCGGGACAGTGGTAAGAATGCACAGTTTTGACCAAATTAACTTCGAAATTTCATGAAACTCAAAACATGAAAGTTTTAGCTCTAAATCTAAGCTTTCCAGAACACCCAAAATTATTAGATTTGGATAAGAAACGAGTAACTTATGGCCAAATCAATTTCAGGTTTTTATTTTATCAACCCTGTAGTTTGTTGTCAGGTCAGCGACAAACAAGTATGAGTTCGACCATTCAAACCTCAAAATTAGGCAAAGCACAAAACATAAAAGTTATAGGGTACAGAATAAGCTTTCCAGGACTTCAAGAAAATCTTAATTCCGATTTAAGATGAATGAGATATGCCTAATTTACTAACAGCAATAAACTAATTATAATTTCAGCTAGCATATATTACCTCTTTCCCAGCAATGAAAAGAAGATCAAAGAGTTTCACAATCTAAATGCACAAAAAAAAAAGAGGATTACAAAATAATTTCAGAAATTAAGAGATGCTTATACATAGATTAGGAGAGGGTTTACCTAGTATCCCTCTCAAGCAAAAGAACAAACACCTATATGGCACTAACCAAAGTTAAGAGATGATGATCAAGGAGCTAGAAAAATACCAAAACACATAAAACCAAGAGTTACAACATGATTTCCAGAAATTAAAGAGAGTTAGAAATGGATTACAAGAGGGTTTTTGCATTACCTTCCTTTACTTTAACTAGCTTAAGCCAATATAAGAGAGGATGGAGCTTTCCTAAGCATGGAGGCCATTTTTAGGTTTAGGGTTTTAGGAATTTGATTAGGGTTGGAATGAATGAGGTTTGGAGAGTATGAGATAATTTATAGAGGATGTTTAGGGTGGGTTATTGGGCTAGGTTTAGAAACCCAATAAGAAGAGAGTTATTTATATGTTTTCCAAAAATTAGTCTAAGTGTTCATGTATGTTTATAAAACTCAATTTTCTTATCTAAACCCGTTTTAAAATCTCTCCTAAAATATTTAACTTTCCAAAATTAACATTTTATCCTCATTTTAAAATCCCATATTTCTCATTTAATTAAAATATCCTTTTTCACATAAATTTTGTTATTCCAAATTCTTTTATGCTTCATTAAAATAAATAAAAATCCTAACTTTTATTTATTAGTTGGTAATGCAAATCCCGGGTTGTTACAAGTTTGTTTTGTACCGTACCTATGGGGTGTCCTCTAGATAAACCACCGGTTTGGTGGAGCCTACGGCATTGTATAGACTACGGGAATATATAAAATGTGTTAAGGGGGATATGGGTAACGCCTTAACGCTATTTTAATACTTTACTTTATTGTAGACACTATTATAATAGCGTATTGTACTACATAGTAGATAGTTTAACGGATCCTTAGGAGATGGAAATCCCGACCATCTCGTAAGTTACTACACCCATGTTAGACACTGGATAGGATATGTCAAACCCCGTAAACATCTCTGACGCCGTTACACTCATATTTTACTGTTGATTTAACTTACATAAGATCTTTTAGCTCTGACTCGAGTGTTTTGTCTTTTCAATTCGCTCGGGTCAGTCTGAGCTTTTCAGTTTATCGAAGACTGCTTTCTGGAGGATGAAGACGAAGATTTTGTACTATTATTATGTATTATATTATTCCACTGCATCATGTTGTTCCGCTGCATTTATTTATTATTTCTTGTTGTATGTGACTCTGATCTGTATTATAAAGATTTAATCAATGTTATTTGTAAACGGCTTCATGAACTGTTTAATTGATTATAATATTTTGTCATTCCGCTACGAGATTCTGTATTTGTTTTCCTTCTTTCTCTGCTTTTTCTTATTTACCCTATAACAACCTGCCCTTTTGAATAGTTTGAGTCTGACATGTGTGTCTGCTTAAAACGTCCAAAAAGGCAGGTTGTTACAATTCTGATTCGTCATCTTCTTCAGAAAGTGATAGTGAGAGTGATTCAGAACAAGCAAATGTGTGTTTTATGGCAAATACTGATGAGGTACGATCTGAACTTTCTTATGATGAACTAATGGAAATTAGTATTGAACTAGATGATAAATATAGAGTGTCTAAAAAGTTAAATAAAGAATATATAGGAAAATTAAATAGAGCAGACTTAGAGATTGGATGATTAAAAGATGAAAAAACAATTTTAGAAGAAGAATCAAATATTGTTCAAGAAGATAACAAAAAGTTATTATCTAATAACAATATTCTTTTACAAGAATTGGAAATTCATAAATGAGAAAATGATAAGTTAGAAAAAGAAAAACAACAAATTATTGATAGACAAAATGTTGAAATATGTGCTCTTAAAAGTAAATTGGATAAAATAACCAATAATGTTACAAAATTTAATAAAGGAAAACAAGATTTAGACAACTTGATAAAAATATCAAAACCTTTTAAAAATCGAAATGGCGTAGGATTTGATAATAAAACACCTGGGAATAATATTATAATGAATACCAAGTTTAAAAGATTACAACCCAAAAGTAAAAATTTACATTCCAAGGCTAAAATAATAAAAATATGGGTTCCTAAGACAAACAATAAGTTAATAAAACAAAAATATATAAATGAGTATATAAAGAGCGTAATACATAATGATAACTATATTTCAAAAGGAACCAAATCATCTTGGATGTGGTTACCGTTTTCTACTAACACATAGGACCCAAATCAAAAAAAGGGTACCAGTTTAATTTCTCTATATTTTTACAGGTGCCCAAAAACAAGTTAAAGAATAAACATAAATGGATACTCAATAGCGGCTGCTCCAAGCACATGACTAGGAATGTTCATATGTTGTCAAATATAACAGACATTGATGGCGACACTGTGACATTTGGCGATAACTCAAAAGGATTTGTCATCGGCATTCGAGAAGTCATAAATATTGGTATATCTAATTCTCCAATTATTTCAAATGTTTTATTAGTAGAAAATTTAAAACATAATTTATTGAGTATTAGTTAATTATGCGACAAAGGATTTAAAATTGATTTCGAAAAGAATAAATGTAACATTTTTGGCCAAAATAAAAATCTAATCTTTGAAGGAATTAGGAATCGATATATATATATATATATTTTAAATATGAATATTAAAAATAATTTAAATGTGTGTTTAACGGCAAATCATGAAGATCCATGGTTACGACACAAAAGATTTTGTCATATAAAATATAAACAAATTAGCTAAATATGAATTAGTTAGAGTTTTCCAAAAATTAACTATAAAGTTAAAAATCTTTGTGATGCTTGTCAAATAGGAAAGTTAAAGAAATCATCTTTTAAATCTAAAATTGAAATTTCAATAAAAAATCCTCTCGAATTACTTCACTTTGATTTATTTGGTCCTACTCAAGTATGCTCTATAAATCACAACAAATATATATTTGTAATTGTTGATGATTTCTCTCGATACACTTGGACATTATTTTTAAAACATAAAAGTGATACATTTGAAATGTTTAATTTTTTTTCTAAATGACTTAAAAATCAAATGAATTTTAAGATTAAAAACATAAGAAGTGACCATGGAGGAGAATTCAAAAATGAATTATTTTCAAATTTTTGTAATAAAAAAGGAATAAACCATAGCTTTTCATTCCCACGACACCCCAACAAAATGGTATAGTATAAAGGAAAAATCGAACCTTACAAGAATGTGCACGAACTTTACTAAATAGTAGTGAACTACCCAAACATTTTTGGGCCGAAGCCGTTGCCACTACTTGTTCTGTATTAAATCGCGTTACACTTCGTCCTAAGACTAAAAATACATGCTACAAAATTTTGTATGGAAGAAAACCTAAAGTTTCATATTTTCGTATTTTTGGCTCAAAATGTTTTATTCTTAATACAAAAGATAATCTTGGAAATTTTGATCCTAAAGCAGACGAAGGAATTTTTGTTGGATATTCTGATCGTAGTAAAGCATATATAATTTTCAATAAACGATCATGTATTATTGAAGAAAGCTTACACATTTCATTTGATGAAAATTTTCATAAAACTCAAGTTAAAGATGATGATGAATGTGACGCCCCAACTCTATTCCCACGCTAGCCAAGAACACTACGGAGTAATGCTGTCAACTAGCGCGGAGAATAGGGCTGTTGAGGAGCGACCATCCATGTAACTTCTTTGTGCGAGCACCGATATGTCAGATAGTATAGAATGCATATCATTTAGGGAGGAAATCCGACATACCGATACAAACTCAAAGCTATCACACGGTGGCTATATATATAATCTTCGGAAACAAATATAGAAATAAACGTAACACAAATCAGTCACAGACAATTCATATCACAAAGGCGGAAATAGATATGAATATAACACATGAAAGTGTACATCAGAGTAGTGGACAAATTAGATCCACAATAACACAAATGAATAGATACAAGTGCAAGATAATAGAATATGTATACATCAAGGAGTCTAATCTCAAATGCATACAACAAAAACTACTAAACTAGAGTAGTTAGCCAAAAGTCAGAAGATGGCTCCAGATAGGAAGTCATGAGGAAGCACCTGTAAAATCTCAGTCTGACCCGAGTATTATTTAAGAAGAAAATAATAAACGGATCAGTCTAGCTATAATTATCAGATAAAATGAGATAGAATATGAGATATGATAATAAAACGTATGATAACAATAAAGTCATACTGTGATAAGTATACATTATAAAATCAAGAAATTCATACAAAATCTCAAGAATCTCATAGCATAAATAGAATGTCATATTCTTTATTTAATTCACCAAGCCACAATAAATGACATACATAACAATGCCAACTGAAAAGGTGGTGAAACATAAAATTCCAGAAATCACAACGAGAAATCCAGAAATCACAAGAAAAGGATGGACAATCCCAAACAGGAGCATGAAAGCTGGTACATTGACGCAGTGCAAATGGTACGTCCAATGAATCGGAAAGACAGAGACATCGATGTAGTACAAACGGTACATCAGATGAATCGAACATTGACGCAGTGCAAACGGTACGTCCAATGAATTGGAAAGACAGAGACATCGATGTAGTGCAAACGGTACATCAGATGAATCGAACATTGACGCAGTGCAAACGGTACGTCCAATGAATTGGAAAGACAGAGACATCGATGTAGTACAAACGGTACATCAGATGAATCGAACATTGACGCAGTGCAAACGGTACGTCCAATGAATCGGAAAGACAGAGACATCGATGTAGTACAAACGGTACATCAGATGAATCGAACATTGACGCAGTTCAAACGGTACGTCCAATGAATTGGAAAGACAGAGACATCGATGTAGTACAAACGGTACATCAGATGAATCGAACATTGACGTAGTGCAAACGGTACGTCCAATGAATTGGAAAGACAGAGACATCGATGTAGTACAAACGGTACATCAGATGAATCGAACATTGACGCAGTGCAAACGGTACGTCCAATGAATTGAACAATGACGCAGTGCAAACGGTACGTCCAATGAATTAGAAAGACAGAGACATCGATGTAGTACAAACGGTACATCAGATGAATCGAAACACATAAAAAGTACTTGGGTTGCCAGCCCACAAAGAAATGAGACGAAGCTCAATAAAATGAAGTACAGTCCTTCATACGGACAAAGAGACATCGCACAATTGCTAGTCTAAATCATAAAAATGATCATCATGATCATAAGGAAGTGTCGATTACAGTAAGCTAGTAAATATAAGAGTTTAGCTTCATGTCCCATAACCACTTGCTTAACTCAAAGATTTACGAACAAATTGTAGATCTGCACTAGAAAATTGTCACAAGAGATTCAATCGAACAAGTCCATAAATTAACCGACGAAGTAAACGCAAGCGTTTCATACCACTTGTTTTGCTAAGCCGTTTAATTATATTTTCTCATACGAATGAGGTAAGGTTTGTATATACTAGTAGATTGGAAAACAGTTTTATAAACGAGTTTGATATTGAAAATAGAGTTGAAATCGTTTTGATGATAGAGTTTTGATATTTACTACTAGTATTGAAACCTTTATATTTTTAAAGTGACAAGTCATAGAAGTGATTGTAGAAACAATCAATTATAAAAGTTCACATTCGAAGACGTGAATAAAATCCAAAGAAATCAATTCCCAAAACCATCAAAGTAAGAAGTTCCGTTGAATGGTTTTCGGATAAGATTGCCTACGCAGAGTTATTCGGGGTTCGACCTGCCCGGTCAGGTCGCGGGGGTCCAGGGGGCAGCGCCCCGTCAAAACGGTACGACTTAGTGAAGACAAGCGACCTAAGTTTAAAAGGGTGGGCGACTTAACAAAGTGGCCGATAATAAATGATAACAACAAAAAGGGAATCAACACGACTTGATTAGAGTTGGATATTCAAGCACAGTAGGGAAGTAGGCAAAAGGCTGCAGATTCAGACGTCTGGAATAATTGGTTCAGACGTCTGAATCTGGAAAATTAAATATTTTCCAGAACACAGATTCAGACGTCTGAATCCTAGATTTCAGACGTCTGAAATAGGCACTTTTTAGCCTATTCCTTTTCTGGTCCAAAACGAACCAATTCAGGCGTCTGAAATTTTGATTCAGACGTCTGAATGCTGGGAGAAGAAAATTCCCAGTATTCCATTCAGACGTCTGAACCATACGTTCAGACGGCTGAAACTGTTATTCAGGGCATTCCCTGAACCTAGGCCAAAAAATGGCCAAACGACATCGATAACGATCGGTCGAGCAACAACGACTAAGGAATTGCACAAGGATAAGTTTTAGGAATTCATACCTAACAATCGAAGATAATTATTGACTTAGATGTGAGATAAAAATCTCACCTTTGAACCCAAACAAATGAAGAAGAAGCTTTGAAGCAATGTCAAGAGCAATTACTCTTCACTCTCAACACAAGAAGCTCCAACTAAGATCAAAACAAGCATTTCCCAAATTTAGGTTTAGGAAATAAACTGAAATTGGAAAGAGAAAGAGTTGGAGAAGAAGGAGATGAAGCTTACCAATGGGTTCTCTTTGAATTTGGAGTAAGAATTTGAGATTGCAAGAGAAACTAGGGCTTGGAGTTTTAATTCTTTTTCTTCTCCTCCATTAATCTTCTTAGAACTGAAAAGTGGAGGAAGAGGGAGTGAATGAAGAGGGGGGTTTCAGTTTGGGGTATTAAGTTGGCTAGTGGGCTGAACCCAAACTCAAAACCCAATAGAAAAAGTAGCAAAATTCGACTTACTCCAAACATATCGAAGTTTACACTCAAAAAGATCGCAAACGTAATTTTGGACTCAATGGGGGTGGTCTCGAGTCCCAATTCGACTATTTGCAAAAAGTAGCTTTTCGGACTAAAATCCGACGAACGATGAAATATTTAAATAAAATATTTAAATATAAAATCGATAAATATGCGGGTTGTTACAGACTCCCCTCCTTAAAGAAATTGCGTCCTCGCAATACTTAAGAAGAAAATAAGAGTAACAACCATAGAAGCATATCAGCGCAAAAGAAAATTTGAAATGAGAAGTTCACCAAAAAGAGCATGAAAGAGAAAACCCGGACGAGTTCGCTCGATGAATTCTCTAGATTTCCCAAGAGCCATCCTGGGGACTTGAGAACCATAGAACTTTCACAAGAAGAACATCTTTATTTCGAAGGCGCTCAACCTCCGAAGTAATGATGCGAATAAAATGTTGCTCAAAAGACAAATAGGCGAAACTTCAATTTCTACAATAACACTAGACTAGGCTCAAGAATAAAATCGGAATCCCAAAGGCATTTTCGTAGAAGAAAGACGTAAGAAAACGTCGTGAATAATAGAAAATGGAGCCGGTGCAATGGCGTAGTACAAAAACGGTACGCCAGAAATTAGAAACTCGAATAATTTGGAACAATGGCGTAGTGCAACAACGGTACGCCAGATGAACCAAAGCTCAAATAATTCAGAACATCGACGTAGTGCAACCGGTACGTCAAATGATCCGAACTCCAATAAGAACATCGGACACTAATCCATAAAAGAAATGAGATGAAGCTCAAATAAAAGAAGTATATCAAAACATCCGATGTTGGAAAGACGATCATTCCATTTGGACATCATCAAAGAAACAACCACTTGTTGTATACGAATAAGCGCATTGGCAACACGATTTCCCTTCTGGGAATAAAAAGAATATCAAGATCATAAGATGCAAGAAACTCAAGCCAATATTAGGTTCCTTATGAGAAAATAAATTTTCCAAAGATTTATGATCGGGGTAGAGAACAAATTTCTCACCGAAAAGTGATGATGCCAAAATTCTAAAAGCGAAATCAATAGCCGCGAGCGCTAGATCATGAGTGGCATATCTAGTCTCGATCGGCTTTAATGATTTAGAAGCACAAGTGATAGCACGTTCTCTTTTGCAAGTGAACGGCATCAAAACCAATACGATAAGCATCGGTACAAAAGAGAAAATCTTGGTTCCCATCGGGAATCACAAGAATGGAAGTATAGGAAAAGAATTCTTTCAAATAATCTTCTTTACCGAAAAGCTAAAATTTTCAAAATTACAAATATCTTTATGTAATAATCTTTCTAGAGAAATTTACATTTTCCTAATCAATTTACTGTGTCTGATTGTCTCATCAAAGAGTTTAGGAAATTCCTATCGATAACGTTGATCAAGCGCATCGACCAAAATTCTTAAAGCACTCAATGGGCAATACAATCACAAAATCATCTTCAAGATGTTTCTAAAAAACTTTTAAGAATATTCTTTGTTTGCTTAAAGAACAAAAATCCAATTGTACTTATAAATAAATCTTATGAAAAAGATTTGCAAGATTTTAAATTGCTATTTTCACCCAAAATCAATGAATATAAGAATGGTCTCATCGAAATATTCATAAAATACTCGATTTACAAAAATGGATGAAATAAACTGGATAAACTGAATGACATATTAAGTCATTCATAAGGATCATAACGAGTGCGGAATGCGGTAAATGGATAACTCCCGCAACTCGTAGAAAATGAAAATCGATGGCAAGGTCGAGTTGAAAAGACCTTAACACCTCTCAAAAGATTTTCTTAGGTGATAATCCTAAGACAAACTCAAAAATACCGGATAATTCTCAAACTACATGAATGAGAGAAATAACACCTTCCTCATCATGTGAGCTTAAAGAATAAAATGATGCCATCAAATTGGAATCAAAATTGCAAAGGAAAAATAGAAATCTGCTTAACAGATTAAAAATGCCGAAAATGAATAGTCCATTCGAAAAAAAAATAGGATATGAGCTTCATAATGATTAAGCCAATCCTTTCACGCAAATTATTTCCGAAGCCTAAGCAACGCGTGATATGCAAATTGGTTCGGAAAGAAAAATCGCATGAAATAATATCGACATCAATAAAAAGCAAATTGAGTGTTGCGGATCCACCAATCCGGATTCGCAATCCTCATAGAAGCCATCAAGCCCAGAAATGTTGGGCAGACAGGAATGCGCCATCCAGAGAAGGATTACTGGATTGACTAACGCTAGGACTGCCAGAACTAACCATCTCTTCTTCTATAAGAAAGAAAGGAAGAAGAAGGAAGAGGTTATTCTCAGAATGAATATCAAGCAATCTTGATAGATAAAACAAGGAATCATAAAAGAAAATAGGATAGAACGGTACGAAGACACGAATAAAATCCTAAGGCACAACTCCTAAGAAAGACTTAGGACATGATCCTTGCTAGATAATTCTACATTGTTCCGAAGTTTGGCTCTGATACCAAGATGTGACGCCCCACCTCTATACCCACGCTAGCCAAGAACACTACGGAGTAATGCTGTCAACTAGCGCGGAGAATAGGGCTGTTGAGGAGCGACCATCCATGTAACTTCTTTGTGCGAGCACCGATATGTCAGATAGTATAGAATGCATATCATTTAGGGAGGAAATCCGACATACCGATACAAACTCAAAGCTATCACACGGTGGCTATATATATAATCTTCGAAAACAAATATAGAAATAAACGTAACACAAATCAGTCACAGACAATTCATATCACAAAGGCGGAAATAGATATGAATATAACACATGAAAGTGTACATCAGAGTAGTGGACAAATTAGATCCACAATAACACAAATGAATAGATACAAGTGCAAGATAATAGAATATGTATACATCAAGGAGTCTAATCTCAAATGCATACAACAAAAACTACTAAACTAGAGTAGTTAGCCAAAAGTCAGAAGATGGCTCCAGATAGGAAGTCATGAGGAAGCACCTGTAAAATCTCAGTCTGACCCGAGTATTATTTAAGAAGAAAATAATAAACGGATCAGTCTAGCTATAATTATCAGATAAAATGAGATAGAATATGAGATATGATAATAAAACGTATGATAACAATAAAGTCATACTGTGATAAGTATACATTATAAAATCAAGAAATTCATACAAAATCTCAAGAATCTCATAGCATAAATAGAATGTCATATTCTTTATTTAATTCACCAAGCCACAATAAATGACATACATAACAATGCCAACTGAAAAGGTGGTGAAACATAAAATTCCAGAAATCACAACGAGAAATCCAGAAATCACAAGAAAAGGATGGACAATCCCAAACAGGAGCATGAAAGCTGGTACATTGACGCAGTGCAAATGGTACGTCCAATGAATCGGAAAGACAGAGACATCGATGTAGTACAAACGGTACATCAGATGAATCGAACATTGACGCAGTGCAAACGGTACGTCCAATGAATTGGAAAGACAGAGACATCGATGTAGTGCAAACGGTACATCAGATGAATCGAACATTGACGCAGTGCAAACGGTACGTCCAATGAATTGGAAAGACAGAGACATCGATGTAGTACAAACGGTACATCAGATGAATCGAACATTGACGCAGTGCAAACGGTACGTCCAATGAATCGGAAAGACAGAGACATCGATGTAGTACAAACGGTACATCAGATGAATCGAACATTGACGCAGTTCAAACGGTACGTCCAATGAATTGGAAAGACAGAGACATCGATGTAGTACAAACGGTACATCAGATGAATCGAACATTGACGTAGTGCAAACGGTACGTCCAATGAATTGGAAAGACAGAGACATCGATGTAGTACAAACGGTACATCAGATGAATCGAACATTGACGCAGTGCAAACGGTACGTCCAATGAATTGAACAATGACGCAGTGCAAACGGTACGTCCAATGAATTAGAAAGACAGAGACATCGATGTAGTACAAACGGTACATCAGATGAATCGAAACACATAAAAAGTACTTGGGTTGCCAGCCCACAAAGAAATGAGACGAAGCTCAATAAAATGAAGTACAGTCCTTCATACGGACAAAGAGACATCGCACAATTGCTAGTCTAAATCATAAAAATGATCATCATGATCATAAGGAAGTGTCGATTACAGTAAGCTAGTAAATATAAGAGTTTAGCTTCATGTCCCATAACCACTTGCTTAACTCAAAGATTTACGAACAAATTGTAGATCTGCACTAGAAAATTGTCACAAGAGATTCAATCGAACAAGTCCATAAATTAACCGACGAAGTAAACGCAAGCGTTTCATACCACTTGTTTTGCTAAGCCGTTTAATTATATTTTCTCATACGAATGAGGTAAGGTTTGTATATACTAGTAGATTGGAAAACAGTTTTATAAACGAGTTTGATATTGAAAATAGAGTTGAAATCGTTTTGATGATAGAGTTTTGATATTTACTACTAGTATTGAAACCTTTATATTTTTAAAGTGACAAGTCATAGAAGTGATTGTAGAAACAATCAATTATAAAAGTTCACATTCGAAGACGTGAATAAAATTCAAAGAAATCAATTCCCAAAACCATCAAAGTAAGAAGTTCCGTTGAATGGTTTTCGGATAAGATTGCCTACGCAGAGTTATTCGGGGTTCGACCTGCCCGGTCAGGTCGCGGGGGTCCAGGGGGCAGCGCCCCGTCAAAACGGTACGACTTAGTGAAGACAAGCGACCTAAGTTTAAAAGGGTGGGCGACTTAACAAAGTGGCCGATAATAAATGATAACAACAAAAAGGGAATCAACACGACTTGATTAGAGTTGGATATTCAAGCACAGTAGGGAAGTAGGCAAAAGACTGCAGATTCAGACGTCTGGAATAATTGGTTCAGACGTCTGAATCTGGAAAATTAAATATTTTCCAGAACACAGATTCAGACGTCTGAATCCTAGATTTCAGACGTCTGAAATAGGCACTTTTTAGCCTATTCCTTTTCTGGTCCAAAACGAACCAATTCAGGCGTCTGAAATTTTGATTCAGACGTCTGAATGCTGGGAGAAGAAAATTCCCAGTATTCCATTCAGACGTCTGAACCATACGTTCAGACGGCTGAAACTGTTATTCAGGGCATTCCCTGAACCTAGGCCAAAAAATGGCCAAACGACATCGATAACGATCGGTCGAGCAACAACGACTAAGGAATTGCACAAGGATAAGTTTTAGGAATTCATACCTAACAATCGAAGATAATTATTGACTTAGATGTGAGATAAAAATCTCACCTTTGAACCCAAACAAATGAAGAAGAAGCTTTGAAGCAATGTCAAGAGCAATTACTCTTCACTCTCAACACAAGAAGCTCCAACTAAGATCAAAACAAGCATTTCCCAAATTTAGGTTTAGGAAATAAACTGAAATTGGAAAGAGAAAGAGTTGGAGAAGAAGGAGATGAAGCTTACCAATGGGTTCTCTTTGAATTTGGAGTAAGAATTTGAGATTGCAAGAGAAACTAGGGCTTGGAGTTTTAATTCTTTTTCTTCTCCTCCATTAATCTTCTTAGAACTGAAAAGTGGAGGAAGAGGGAGTGAATGAAGAGGGGGGTTTCAGTTTGGGGTATTAAGTTGGCTAGTGGGCTGAACCCAAACTCAAAACCCAATAGAAAAAGTAGCAAAATTCGACTTACTCCAAACATATCGAAGTTTACACTCAAAAAGATCGCAAACGTAATTTTGGACTCAATGGGGGTGGTCTCGAGTCCCAATTCGACTGTTTGCAAAAAGTAGCTTTTCGGACTAAAATCCGACGAACGATGAAATATTTAAATAAAATATTTAAATATAAAATCGATAAATATGCGGGTTGTTACAATGAACTTTTACTCAATAACTCTAATGATCAATCTACTAATGATAATAATAATGATAATATTGAAAATAATAATGAAAATATTATATGATCACCTCCTCATATATTAAAAAATCATCATGTTAACAATATAATTAGAGATTTAAATTCTAGAGTAACTAGAACTCAATTAAATCAAATAAGTCACTTTGCATTTATTTCAAATCTTGAAACAAAAAATTATAAAGAAGCTTCTAAAGATAATTTATGGATTATTGCTATGGAAGAAGAATTAAATCAATTTGAACAAAATGATGTATGGGAACTAGTACCCAGACCAAATGATCAATCGGTAATAGGAACAAAATGGGTATTTAAAAATAAAACCGATGAAAATGGAAATATTATTCGAAATAAAGCAAGATTAGTTGCTCAAGGTTATAATCAAGAAGAAGGAATCGATTACAAGGAAACATATGCTCCAGTAGCTCGCCTTGAAGCAATACGAACTCCTCTTGCATTTACATGTCATTATAATTTTAAGCTTTTTCAAATGGACGTAAAAAGCGCCTTTTTAAATGGATTTATCAAAGAAAAGTATATGTTGAGCAACCACCATTATTCGCTCATGAAAAATATCCTGATCATGTATTTAAACTTAAAAAGGTGTTATACCGTTTGAAACAAGCACCTCGGGCTTGGTACGATAGATTAAAAAGTCATTTACAAAATTCAGGATTTCAAATAGGAAAAATTGATTCCACTTTATTTATCAAACATAAAATCAACGAAATATTAGTTGTACAAATATATGTCGAGAATATTATATTTAGATCAACTAATGAAAATTTGTGTAACGAATTCTTCTGAAATTATGCAAAATGAATTTGAAATGTCTCATATGGGTGAACTAATTTTTTTTCTTAGGATTACAAATAAAACAATTAGACAACGGAATTTTTATAAATCAAGAAAAATATTGTAGAAATTTACTAAAATGTTTTGGAATGGAAAATACTTCCGCTAAACCAACACCAATGAGCACAACTTCATATTTAGACAAAGATGAAAATGGAAAAGATTATGATCAAAAACAGTACCATAGTATAATAGGGTCTTTATTATACTTAACATCAAGCCGATCCGATATAATGATGAGTGTCTGTTTGTGTGCGAGATTTCAAGCAGAACCAAAAGAATCACATTATCGAGCGGTAAAACATATTTTGCGCTATTTAACTACCACGAAAGATTATGGACTTTTTATCCCAAGGGATGTTCATTTGAACTCGTCTCTTATAGTGATGCGGATTTTGGCGGATGTAAAACAGATAGAAAAGTACAAGTGGTACGTGTCATTTTGTTGGCCAAGCTTTGGTTTCATAGTTTAGTAAAAAAACAAAACCGTGTATCTCTTTCAACATGTGAAGCTGAATACATTTCTGCTGCCTTAGCTTACGCACAAGTTATTTATATGCATCAAACACTTCGAGATTTTGGAAAAATAATTGAAAAATCACCAATTTATTGTGACAATACTAGTGCAATAAATCTTTCTAAAAATCCGATTAACCATTCCCGAACTAAACATATTAATATTAGACATTATTTCTTACGAGATAATGTTGAGAAAGGAATAATTTCACTTGAATTAATTAATACCGATAATCAAATAGCGGATATTTTCACAAAACCTTTATGTGAAGCATCATTCATTAAATTACGTCGAGAACTAGGAATATGTTCCTACAACGAACTAACAAACTAATTTACCTACATATTTGTCTTAGCAACTTAACTAATTTTTTACTTCAAATTTTTTTTTCATCCATTCAACAAAAACAACATTCTATTTTTATACTATCTTCTACACCTCTCATTATTGTCTAATAATAGTAACCTTTATCTATAAAATCGGCTCTCTTTCTTTTTCTTTCTAACTTTGTTTTCCTTTCTTTTTACTTGAATTATTTGTCATTGCTATTCCATCTTCAAAATGTCATCTGACTATGCTTCAACCTATTCTACGATTGACTTTAAAACACCCTCCTCTACAAACACAACCACTTCTCCAAAAACAGCTACTCCACCTTCAGTATCTCCAAAATTTCATACTGGATATACTCCAGATGACAAAAGATCAAAAACAGACTATTATTTTAGATTCATTCTTGATTCATACCAAACTTGATGATATCTACCATAACAACCAAGAAATGTTAGGGGTGACTCGGGAGATGTACTATGAGCAACGCCGACAAGGACGTCACCTAAACTTTCTAGAAAAATGCATTCTTGCGATATGTGGACATTCCCCCACTAAGAAATGTCTACATAAGAAGTCTCCTCGTGTCTTAGAAACTCCTAGCGAATTTGGAAAATTAACTCCTACTACACTCTAGGGAGAAGGACCATCCAACTATAACAGCGAATATAAGACTCCTTCTCCACCTGAATGGTCTCCTTTAAAACCTTCATCGGACAAGAAGAAACATGAACCAAATTCATGGGACTTACAAGAAGCCAAGAAATCCACTTCATCAAATGACAATTAATATCTCACGATTTGTTTTCTTCTACAATAAATGTACCCATATTTGTTATTTTATTTTTACATTAAATAATTTTTTTTTCAACATTAGAAGAATAAAATTTTCAAGTCTGCTACGCCACAAACGTTTGTGGATTTCTAACAGACGTCTGTGTAAACATATGGGAAACTATTTACCCTGTAACCACAGACGTCTGTGGGAACTGTCGCCTATTTCGGGTTTCAGATCTGCAACTCCATATATATTTAAGTTTTACCCCAATTCATCTTTACTCCAGCAATTCTAAACATAGCCATCAAATATTCTCAAAACCTAATCCTTCTTTTACCACAAATTCAACTCAAATGGCTCCTAAACCTGTTCCAAAAAGAGGCAAACAAGTTCAAAGCTCTTCCTCTACCAATATTGTAAGTGAAACTCAGATTAAAGCTTGGTTGAGGAACAATCCTATTGCAATTAATATATTTGAAGCATTAGTGAAGAAGAGAATCCACTCTGGACCTTTCTATTGCCTATTCAAATTTGATGTTTACAACATCTCTTCACTATTTGAAAATTCCAAATGCCGTCACCTTGTTAACTTCAATGATAAGGAGGTAATTATCGATCCACTAGCTATTTATCTATTTTTTGCAAATCTTTGTAGTGAAGACATTTGGTCTCCCGAAAACGAAGAGGGTTGGTTTTGGTCAAGCGTGTATGGCAAAATCATAAAAATTAATGTTTTTACACTTGGTAGAATTTTAGATTGTTCTAAAGAAGGAATTGATTTAGATGAAATTCCGGACCATTCCACACTACCACGAGATGAAGTCACTCATCAAATTTGGGAAGATGACATGCATCAGTGGAAAGCTAGTAATCTTCGTCCTTGTGCCAACATTACATGCCATTTGATGGATTTTCAATACAAGAAAATGAAGAATTTCATAACAATATTCAATGGCCTGCTCCTTCTGAGTCCAACCCAGCATCTTATTGGGATTGCTATGAGAATTATGGTGGATTCACGTATTCTTCCACTCGGTATCAATAAACTTACCTTTAGTTATTTACTATTTTTCTTTTCTTTAGTTCGTTATGTAAAACAATGTTCTAATTTTACTTTCCTATGCATTAGTATGTTCTTATTTCAATACGTTTAATTTTCCTACATATTGCTTTTATAAATATTATATTCTATTTTGATAACGACAAAGGGGGAGAAGAATATCATGTATATATACAGGAGGAGTAATCTTAAAGATTGTATAGTTGTCATCATCAAAAAGGGGGAGAATGTTAGAACCTCCAAACTTCAAGTTTTAATGATAACAACTATACAATTAAATATAAATGGTGTATTCCAACTTTCAGGTGCAAAGAAGATATCCAGCTCTTCGAATTAATGATCAAGGAATCAAAGAGATATGAAGATTAGAAAGACTCTTATTTTACATCAATGTTTGTAATAATAATAGTGTTTTGATTGGTGGAGTCATAGAAATATTGTACGATCTCCTTGAAATAACTCACACATGTACACAAACTCTAATATCAAAATACACAGAGATACAGACGTTTGTGATAAACCATAGACGTCTGTCAGTAATTTTGGGAAAACCATTTCCTGAAATCACAGATGTCTGTGGATTATCCATAGACGTCTATCATATGGATGAATAGTTTTTTTAAAATACTAATTGTCACTTTTTGAAAAGCTACTTTTTTCAAAAATCAACAATCGCATCTTCTCCTTAATGATACAACTTTTCAGATCAAAGATACTTGTTCAAATAGTCACTACTTTTCAATAACAACTATTTGATACTATATATACATCCAAAAACTAGAATTTTGATTTACCGAATCTTACTTGTATATCTACATTCTCTAATCTTACATATCTCATTGCTAATTGTATTCTCAATCTGCTGTAACTAAATTTACAATTTGGTTATCTAAACTTCCTACAAATTCAAAATTATTTCACTCACACTCACTCAAAGGAGATCATAGGAAGTTGTTGTATTTACAGTCAATATCAATGTTGAAAAATAACACAAGTTTGTTAAGAAACCACTTTTGTATCAAGCCTATTCCTCCAGGCGAAGCGAGGGCTATTGGTTAAGGGAAAATCCGAAGAGAAGCTTCGGGACTGGAAGTAGGACGGGAGGTCCGAACCAGTATAAAAACTCTGGTGTGATGTTTTCACTTATTACTATTAGATTCATTTTATTCTTCATAGCCAGTTTCCTTGTCATACATACATACATACATACATACACACACACACACACACACACACATATATATATATATATAAGTCATACGATCCACATAGACTTTCAGTTGAAACATATGACATTTCAAAAAAAAAAGAATTTTCATATGTTCGCTTCTTTGTTATGGACTATTACTGATTTTCCTGCGTATGCAATGCTTTCAAGTTGGAGTACGGCCGGTCCTCTAGCTTGTTCTTATTGCTTGGAAGAAACACGAGCATTTTCTTTACCACATGGGAAGAAAATTTCATGGTTTGATTGCCATTAGTATTTTCTCCATGTTAATCATCCTTTTAGAAGAGATTAAAAAAATTATAGCTAGTAGAGCAGAGACTATGTGACCACCAATGATTTGATCAAGCTAAGAAATATATGAACTTGTAAAGGAACATCCAAGGATACATGGAACTGGAGTACAGACTGAAATTCTAGGTAAATCGATAATTCATAACTGGTGTAAACAAAGTATATTTTGTGAGTTACCTTATTGGAAAGATCTCTTACTTTGACATAATATTGACATGATGCACAACGAAAAAAAACGTGTTTAATAATGTATTTAATAAAATTTTGAATGTTAAGGGGAAAATAAGAATGGTCTTAATTCAAGACATGATATAGAACAATAATGTAAATGTCCTGAACTTCATATGAAACCCATTGACAGTAAAAACCTAAAGCAAGTAAAACTCGTGCTAAAGTGGGTGGATGGACAAAGATGTCCTGATGGGATTTCTTCTAATCTCCGTAGATATGCTGATTTTAAAAACGGTAAATTAAATGGGATGAAAAGTCACGATTGCCATGTCATAATGGAAAATTTATTGCTAATGGTTTTCAAAGAACTACTGCCCGTATAAGTATGGAGTGTCATAACAGAATTAAGTTTGTTTTATAAAGAACTTTGTTCGACTACATTAAAAGTCAAGTGTATATGTAAACTTGAAAATAATATCCCTATGCTACTCTACAAACTTGAGAAAATATTTCCTCCAGGATTCCTTAATGTAATGGAGCATTTACTTATCCATCTTCCATCCGAAGCTCTTCTTCGAGTCCTATGCAATACAGATGGATGTATCCATTTGAGAGATAATATTTAATATTAATTTTAATTTAAAATATGAATTAATTTAATATCAAGGTCCTGTGAAATATGAATTAATTTTGAAATAGGTACTTGAATCATCCGAAGAAAAATGCTGGACAAAAAGTGTAATGACCACCCTATACTACCAGCACCAATAGTATATAAATAGTGTGTTGCTATCGTGCTCGACCGATATAGGATGATCAATAGGGTTTAGAATGAACAAATGCAGTATATAACCTATCGTATATCTCACAGCTCATGGACGAAATATAATATCTCATATACAACAAAAGAGACAGTAATAACAATGTGAATAGATCATATCATCAGAGTATAATATCCATAGATTTATACATCAATAGTAGAGTTTATACAATGGAAACAAACTCAAATAAACTTTCTCAACAAACATTAATAAGCAAGCACTGTCACGGGCTCCATAGCATAGCCCAACGGAATAAGCATAGACTCCATATATGTATATAATACACGATAGCTCCATCCAGCTCGTTCTTCGAATATCTACTGTGTCACATTGTCCTATTATCTAGTCTACTCATTTAAGAATACCCAAGGTAATAAGAAATAAAGCATAAAAATTTAGGTCAGACAACAGTCTAGTGTGAGCGGTAAATGAGCCTCAAAATACTATACACATGAATATGGTAAGGAACAAGAGTATACGAACCATATCTGACCCGTCCCTACAACCAAAAAGTTAGCATATAACACTATGATATGCTACTCAACAATATCATAAAGATATACCACAAACCAAATAAAGGATATTAGTCTTCCAAGTATTTCTATCACCAATACCTACTTCTCCTGATACCTATGAGTGAGCATACTAAAGAAAACAACCAAAGCATCCATCAACAATCCTAACTATCACTCCTTGTGCTTTGAATGTATGATAACTCGTATGACCCCCAAGCCAAGGACTAATAGATATCCCGGTTCTCTGTTGTACTTTCGTATCTAACAGCCCAAAGCTGGATACGTGTCTCGCATCCCAAAGCTGGACACTAGACCCAAAGCTACAAGTCCAAGGTATGCAGGTCCCTCAACTTACCCATGAGCGTCCCCACTTATAATATCCTTATTTCGAGTACAATGAAAACTCTCTGAGTCATCAACGATTCCTTAGCACATACACTCAAGCCCACCTTTTCTCCATATGAATACTGAGCCCTTCTTGCTCAATCTAGTTTCCATTATTCATGAGGAACCCTTCCACATTCCTCGATCCTACGGCTCACTCCTTTACGAGCCGCCATCTTCAGAATCTACTCCCAACATGAGCTAACATCTGAAGACCATAGCTTTTCATCATGTTGTTATACCATCATCCAACCTGATATGAATGAGCCAACACCTCCAGTACGATCTATAGAACCTATACAATTGTCCTTAGAAGTTCCATTGCTCCCGGACTCTCCTCCTCAACTCGGTGCCGAGCTAAGTCCTTAACTCGGGCCCGAGTCAAGTTTAGCCATATTATGGTCCAGTCGCCCTTTTTGCTTCTAGTATGCTCTAGACCCCGATTTATCCCTCTTTTGATAACTCGGTCCCAATCCAAAGCTCCACTTCCAAGTTCTATAGATAACTCGTCATCACATCTTATACTTAGCCAATTTTCTTCACCTTGCTATGGAACATCCTATCTAGTCAAGCTTTAGCATTCCATACCAACCACCGACCTATAGGAGTCGCCCCCTAACTTAGTGCCGAGTTAAGCTCTTAACTCAAGGCCATGTTTAGCCTTAAACTCCAAATGAAGTGCAACTTATCCCATAGCTTCCCACCATGCTTCAGCGCACATCCACCAAGTTTCGTCCAATTCCATCCAATTTAACCTTCGATTTGCTCAATTCTCTGACCTAAGTTTCTACGAAATCACATCACTAGCAAACAACATCAAATCATAACATGCAAACATAGAATAACAAGTAATTTCATCCAGTCAAACATGCAATCTATCAAAATAAGACAAACAAGTCCATTCTTAACGTAGATCTACATATAGCATGAATATATGAGTAAGAGCAAAGGTGATTTCTAATCAGTCCAGATCATATATATAGTTTAACATGTAACTAAAGTTAGAAAAGGTTTTATAGTGAAAAATCGATTTAAAACATGTTATATTCTATGATTCTACCATATAAACATGCATAGTATAGTGAGAAGGCATAAACCACTCACCAATTACCAAATTCGATCAATACGAAGGTAGATCCAATCCGGACAGTAATGAAATGCACTTCAAATCAAGTAAATCGATGATCTCTATTTTCTAGTTGATGATCTAATCACTAATTAACAATCTAGTTGGATTTAAAGAGAAATTTGGATGAACTAAGATGGATTTAGGGCTAATTAGGGTTTAGAGCTGATTTAGAATGTGAGAGAAAGTTTTCATTTGACTCCTACAGCCTCTATTTATAACAATTCTCTAGTTAGACTAATGGACCAACTAACAGGCTTCACTAATTATACACTAATTCTGACCAGTAGTTTTCAAAACTTAAAATAGGCTTAACTCCCTAATAATAAGTCTGTTTTTCTACTATAACCACTCTACAAAATGGGAAACCATCATCCTGAAGCAAATGAATTAGTTCGAGACCCTAATTCTACTCCTATCAAAAGTAGTCCAAACAAGATTTTTAGTGTCAAAATGGTCACATAGAATTCGGGAATAATCATAGGTATGTAAAATATCCCTAAGAGTCATATCCCAAAATTATAGAATCATACAACCTCATACGAATAAAATAAAATTATTTTACAATCCTTTAATATGTAAAATATAGGTTGTTACACAAGGCATGAGTTGAAGGTTCAATTGGTAAATCATATCTTGAAGAAGAAGCTTCATTTTTTTCTCTTATTATTTCTGTGACCATGCGAACTTATTATTTGTAAGTGTTCCTCGTAATGATGATGTCGTTAAACAAGATTCTTCTCAAACAATGTTACCTATTTTTAGACAATATAGCCAACCTGCTGGAAAATATGTGGAAATATGGTTAGATGATGGAGATTACCATGTAGCACACACATATGCTCTTCTTATTTGTGCTAAAGTTGCACCATTTGTTAGGTAATATTAAACTCATATTTATTTCAATTATACTTATATATTATAATGGAATATATTATACATACTTGAAGTATTTATAAATCACAACATCCATTTGGTGATCTTAGTAAAGAATTTGCTAATTGGTTTTTGAACTGCATTTATGATCCAAGAAATTGTGTCCTTGATAAAGGATTGAAACAACTTGCCCTATGATCAAAAAGAAATGTCAAGACTTATCCAATATACTTCATCAATGGATTTAAATTCAACATTAAGGAATACGGTGCTGAAAAATTAACCTATAATAGCGGTGTAATTGTCAAAGGTAGTGATGATCTAGATGAATATATAAAATATTTTTACGGCACCCTAACACAGGTTTTAGAATTGATATATTTTATACCACCTGCAGAAAGAGTTTTTTATTCAAATGCAATTGATTCAGCAAAGTTCTTTGTTCTGGAATCAACATGTATAAAGATTATAGGCTTATTGAAATAAAGCATAGCCCACATTACTATAAGTATGATCCTTTTGTATTAGCTAAGCAAGAATTACAAGTATATTTTGCTCCGTATCCATCTGTAAAAGAGATAAAACGGATTGCTTCGCTACTTTTAAAACAAAGGCAAGATTTATGTTTGATGGAAATAATATTCTAGACGAACGAGCTTATCAAGTGGATCTTGAACCAAATAATGAAATAATAATAACTAATGACCATACTAATTTTGGGCCTTTGAACGACGAATCAAATGTTTTAATAGAAGCATTTGGGAGTACAGAGGAAAAGACATAGCGTACGAGACCGAGTCTGAATCAGAAAACGACGAAGACTGATTATTAATTATAGAAGATGTAATGTACGTATGATGAATATTTGTATCGGTTATTGCATAAATAATATTTTGAGTTTCCACTGTTATGATGGCGACTATGTTGTGAGCTTTGTATTATTCTGTTTTATTTTTCTGTATTCAGGAAATCCTATTTTATTTTTGTAGTTTTAGTGGAAGTTTTATGTGATTATTAATCAGACATGTCTTTTAATGATAAAATGATATCTTTCTTCATTATATGAAATGATATGTTTGTGACATATATTATATGTGTCCTATAGGATATCTTCCAGATCTCATGCTTCTGCTTCTCTTGCTATTGGCATGGGTACCAGCAGCTCAACTAATTTACGCCCATGGGCGGCTATGATTCCAAAGAGAGGATGGTAAGTAACAAATTTATTGGAACATCATTAATATTTAGTGCACGTATATTATTTAAAATTTATTAAATGTCTACATCAAAATTAATAAGGGGTTTTGAGTTGGAGTCTTTCGACTATATTCTGGCTGTCTCTAGAAAGGTGTATATGAGTCGGATGTTATATTATTGGCCTCGGTGGGATGATATCTCACTGCATATTAAGAATTCTATATAGGCTGACGTGATGGTAAGTATGAATTTATAATTCATTTGAAAATGACAGATTTGATCTTTGAAAATTAGTACACATTACATAATTTATTTTAATTTCAATGTGTAGGTTGTAGCAGGTGTAGAAGAGGAAGATCGAGTTCATTTTAGGAATACTGAAACAAGAAACTAAGAAAAATGATAGAGACACCCTCTCAGGCATTAAAAAAAATAAAAATCTGATTGGATGAGCTTTAATATTTAGGCAAAATTTCAGCAGCACTGGAAAACTCCTATTGTGAAAGTAAGTTTTCTAGTTTTATATTATTATTATAATTTATTTAAAGTTCGTATAATAATCGCATTAATTTAGTCAATCGTATATTTAAATTTATAGGAAACTGCCAAGTGGAACTCGACAAACATAAATAAAAATCCTGTTGTACACTGTGGCGGCTCAAAATCCTTCCAACAATATTGAAAGGAAATGGTAATTTTATAAATTGTGATTATAAAATAGTTATAATATTATTTAATCATATATATACATTATTTAATCATATATAATTTCAGGCTAAGGAGAAGGGCCGTGTGCCAACATTTGCGAAGGTCTTCACTCGGACTCGTGCCATCGAGCACACCAATGATGATGGATCAATTTCGTTTACTTGGATGGATCCTAAATCTCAAACCATAATAGTAAACATGCTTAATTTTTTTCCTTTTATTTCACATTATATAAGTTGTAAATTGAATATTTATTGTGCCAAAATTCGATTCCTAATCGCAGGAAAAATTTGAAATGGAGAGAGCTTGAGTGCTGCAGTCCACCGACCAAGTGGATTTGACTGTTGAGGAGAAGGATAGGATTTTTGACGTTGTAACCAATAAGCCCGCACGAAATAGGCGATACGATTACGATAATCAGGAGGTAATGTTTATTAAGTTCAACTACTTAATTAATTAATTTATAAATTTTATTTAATATTGCGTATAAATTATAACTAGCTATTAACTAATTTACAAGCAAGGATGTGCCAAACCAATTATAGGAAATCATAGGCCGAAGGAGAGATAGCACAGCTCAGAGAGTAGATAACAGAGTTGAATGATTGGCGAAAGGGCGAAGGATCGATTATGCTGCTAGATAAGCGGATTACGTCATATATGGTAGAACACGAGACATTTTCTTTGCATGAGTCGAGTAATGATGATGAGTAGGTATGGTTTTGTTTATGATGAATATTTGATAGTTTTGTTTTGTACTTATTTGACATGTGTTGATGGATTTGATACTTGTTTAATGGTTGTGTTGTTTGTGATTGTTTAATGGATTTGTGGATGTTTGATGGTTGTTTTGTTTGATGGACATGAGGATTTGTAGGTATGGTTATTTTGGTTGATGGTAAAATATTGATTTTTGTGAAACAAACTTGGTTATGTGTGATATATATGAGATTATGTGATGTATGCGATGATTTTTATTATGAAGTTGGATTTATATGTGTTGTATATGAGATGAATAGTCAACTTAAATATATATATATATATGTGTGTGTGTGTGTGTGTGTGTGGTTGAATGGTGCAAATAGCAGCTGTTATACAAAACAGAATGCACAGGTTACCGATAGCTAGTGGTAGCCTATTGGCGTAGGTTACTGACGGCTAGCAACAGTTTATTTACAATGGTTAACGACTGCTAACGATGGCTACCGACCCCATTGGCATATACGTGGTCCATAAATTCATGTCTGTTGAATAGGCATATATATGATTTTTGTTTGATGATAATAAACATATATACATTCATTTAAATGTATTTGATATTGTACTATTTTATTTTTCATAGATAAAATAAATATTTGCTGCATAAAATAAATAACACAGAATTGGAATACAAACAAATATTTTATTCAAACAAATATTTATTACAATTTTGATAGTACAATTTCAAGCTCTCACTATAACTATACAATTTCAGTCACAATACAATTACATCACATTTTCATAGTTACATCAGTTCCTCACTACATATCACTCACACTCGTATTTATCTTCAACTTCATTCCAATGTGAATCCAGCATCTGAGCAATCTGCAGAAATATACATTGACACAGTAAAATTGAAAATAAAATGTTTTTGTAGTATAAAACAAAATATGAATTTTGAAAATAATATTTGCCTCGGATATTTGGGTTGTTCGTCATCATTTATATTCGAATTCATCACACACGAACATTGTGACATGCACAGTGCATCACTGTACATGCCACAAGGCCGTGCACACCGAAATGTACACTTGATAATGTTACAGGGACAGGTGAGCACAGGTCAAACCCAAAAGAAAAGCCGGGTTCAACTCAAGTGCAACACAAATAGAGTCACAACACGTGCACAGGTCAAACCCAAACCAAAAGTCGGGTTCAACTCAAGTGCAATAAAACAATGTCACAATTTTCAGCACAAGGTCAAATCCGAGCTGCAAGCTGGATTCAACACAAGTGAAACCAAAAGCAAAGACCATCAGTGAAACAAGTAATGTACACATGAATGCTACAGTCTCAAGTTTAACCAGACCAAATTGAAACAAAAATTTGAAAATGCACAAGTGACTCAAGTACATCAAATCAGAGACATGTATATATACAACTAAATGATGACCAGACCAGACTACATGAATACAATGGAGCAATGCAACAGTCAAGTCCAGGCATATGTAAACGAGTGCACTTATGAAGTGGTGAACCAGACATGTCAACAAGCACAATGCACATATATCAGTGAAGTACACAAGCTAAACCAAACTCAAAGTAGCAAGACCAGAACCAATCAAAGACATCAAGCAAATGGAGACAAGACTCAAGTGCAGTGCAACTCAATGCTACAAAAGGAACTAGACTTCATGTCTGACATGAACCAAGTGCAACTGGAAACCAGAAACTGCAAATACCAAAGTCGAGACAAGAAGGCAACACAAACTAAACATGAGTACACATGTGCAGACACACAAGAAGAATCAAGCAAATGGAAGCAAAACTCAAATCAATACAAAGGCCAAAATCAGTGAACTGCAATGGTCGACCAGGCAGCAAACAAGAATCAAGTGGAGCTGAAACAATGTCCAAAATACAACATATGAATAACATGTAATGACTAGTGAAACAGAAGCTCGAATGAGCAACTACACCAAAATCAACAAACATGAATAAACAGAGATAGCCAACTGATCAGAGGAAAGCAACCAGGCTACTCAATGAACTCAAGTTCAAGTGAATACAAGTTCAGCTTGCAAAACCAAAATGGACAGCAGCTACAACTAAATGCAAGCCAACATTGCAGTATCACTATATCATAGATATCTACATGCATGGTGATGGCCGAAGTCATGAATATGCATATATCACAGTAGTTATAAAAAGGAACATGTCGAGTATGCTACAGAGAGTCGAAGCAGTGAGCACCAGGAAGCCAGGAAATCATAAAATCAAAAATTTACAAAGTCAACTGCAGTTTCAAATCGAAGTCAACACTGTGATGACCAAGTGATCGAAGCCGAAGTCGTAAATCGAACAAGTCGAGTATGCTACAGATCAGACAACTAAAAATGCCGAAGTCAACAGAGAAATGCAAGGAGCTAGTTCGAACTCATCAAAACAGTGATAACCGTGGAAAGCCAGAAAATCACAAAATCAGAAATGATCGAAGTCAACCAGAAAGAGTCAAAAATCAAAATCCAAATAAAAGAGGAAAGTTTTCTACCGTGACGATCAAGGAAGAATCGAACGGTGTCAAACTAAAACCGTGACAGTGAAGTAAGGGAAATAATTCGATTTGAAGAAGTCAGAAATCATCTCGAGCATAAAAACAAAATCAACCGGCCAAGATAATTAACTGACAAATTCAAACACGAATATACGAACGCAATTAAAGGAGATCGAACTCCTATATAAACCAATCATCATCGGCAATGTTAATCATCGAATTCAAGCAATCAACCCAGAAAGCAAAAGGAACAAACAACATACCAGAGAAAAGTCGAATTCGATCAACTCGAAGCAACCAGTCGATTTCACCAAATTTCACAAGCCCTAAGTTCAAAGAAACGAACGATCATATAAGCAGCCGAAGCCAAGCTACGAAGAGATGTCGATCGACAGAGCAAACAACGAAATCATCATTCGATCGAACTATTGAAAGAGGCGCTTTCAATTTCCACGACAAAGCCCTAGTTTCTCACAGAGGAAAGAGCTCGAGCAAAGTCACCGCCATTAACAAAGAAACGGGCTAGATAAAAATAAAAAGGGGCCGGCCTTGATAAATAAATTAGGGTTTTAGCTTTAGTGTTTAGTTTATTTCTTTTGGGCCGAGTTTATTTTAATTAAGGGCAAAATTAGTTTTCAAGGTTTCTATTTAATTTTTGCTCTTGTTTTTTCTGTTTTAAAATCTGTACTTTTCAAATAAATCTTGGTAAATCACCACCTAGGTTTTAGGTTGTGTCAGATTGTCTAGTTAGAATTAGTTCAGTGAGCAGGGTTTGCGAGTTGGCAAAACTCTATAGGTGGTAGCAGGGTTTGCGAGTCTGTTAGAGTGTTTGTAAGCGGGAGACTATTTAATTCCAATAGAAATCTAGGAATGCAGCAGTAGGCAGGGGTTGCCGAAGCTGGGTAAATTTTGTGTGTGATTTTCTTTCAGCATATTTATTTCTTTGCAGTTTGTTTTTGTGTTTAATTCAAGAAAATTTGCTATAACCCTATTCACCCCTCCCCTCTAGGGTTAATCTAGATCCTACAAGTGGTATCAGAGCCCGGTATTTTTCTTTAACTCTAGAGTCATGAATCCACCAAATAATGCTTTTTCTGAGGGGCAATCTATTGTTAGGCCACCCATGTTTAATGGGAATGATTATGCTTATTGGAAAGTTAGGATGGGTATTTATCTTAGTTCTGTTTATTATGATGTTTGGGACATTATTGAAACTGGCTATAAATCTCCCACTATAACTGTTGGTGATACTGAGATTCCTAAACCTAAGGATAGGTGGGACGCTAACAATAAGAAATTAAAAACTACAAATGCTAAAGACATGAATGCTTTGATCTGTGCTCTTGATAAGAATGAATTTAATAGAATTTCTCATTGTAAAACTGCACAGGAAATTTGGCATACCTTGGAGGTGACACATGAAGGAACTTCTCAAGTCAAGGAGTCTCGTCTAGCCCTATTCAGCAATGAATACGAGAACTTTGTGATGGACAAAGGCGAGAGCATAAAGGACATGTTTGGACACTTTTCAACTTTGGTGTATAATGCTAGAGCGCTTGGGAAGGTATTCACTGAGGTAGAGCTTGTGAGGAAGGTGTTACGAGTCTTACCGATGAACTTTGAGGCAAAAGTCATGGCAATACAAGAATCGAAAGATCTGAGTAAACTAAGCATGGAGGAGTTGATCGGCAACTTGATGACATATGAGCTTGAGCTAAAAACAAAGGAGGAATGCAACAACTCCGAATCAAAGAAGAAGACGATTGCCTTAAAGAGCAAAGAAGAGAGCGATGAAGAAGAAGAAGATCCAATTGAAGAGCTTGCAATGGCTGTCAATAATCTTAGAAAATGGTCAAGATTCGGGCCACGCAAGAAGAAAACAAGTGGTAATAGGTCAAAAGAATCTGACAATTCCGATAATGAATTGACTTGTTATAACTGCAAGAAGCCTAGCCACTTCAAACAAGAATGCCCACTTCTCAAAAACAACAAAGGAAAGAAAAAGAAGAAGAAGGCCTTTGCAGCGACTTGGGATGATGAAGAAGGAGAGGAAGTTTCGAATAATAGCTCAGAGGAGGCTAATTTGTGTCTTATGGCAAAATCAGATTCAGAAGCAAGTTCAGAGGAATCTTGTGAGGTAAGTAACTATTCTTATAAAGAACTTGTTTTGATGTGTTGTGATTTTGCTAAAACAATCGATACTCTTGAATCTAAAATTGAAAAATTGAAATCTGATAGGAGAGAACTTGTCCATGAAAATTTTAGGTTAGAAACTAAACTTGAAAATATTCAAAACCTAGACTGTAAAAAATGTAAAATTTTAGATTCAGAATTATCAAAACTTAAGAATAGCTTTGAGAATCTTGAAAAAGAAAACTTGAGTCTTAAGGAAACCATTGACACTAGGAAAAAGGATTTTATAAATAGATGCACCTCACTTGTGACTGAAAACACAAGACTAAAAACCAAAGTCCAAAATCTTGAGAAAACTCTGAATAACTTTTCAAGAGGAGAAAAATCATTCAACATGTTATTGGGAAACCAACTTTTTGCTAACAACAGAAAAGGACTAGGCTTTGGGAAAACACAAGTTGATGATAATGCAAAAGGTAAGAGTGTCTTTGCTAGATGTGAAATAATTGATCATCGTGTTGAAAATTGTAGTCATAGGAACAAGAACGCAAAATTTATACAAGTTTGGGCTCCTAAGAATTCTACAAACAAATTTCATGTCTATTGGAACAAGAATAAAAGGACAAAACAAGTTTGGGTGCCAAAAGGAATATATATTAATAGTTTTGGGTCTACTCAAACATATTCATCAAATTATTCTGCCACTAACAACCATGGACCTATAAAAACAAATAGGTCACAAAAATCTTTTACCGTGTAGGTGTGGTGGCAGGATAAGGAACAACATTAGTGTTATCTGGATTCTGGCTATTCCAGACACACAACGGGCGACAAATCAACGTTCCTTAGCCTAGTATAAAGGTGACAGATTCACAATGGGCAAACCACGAAAGATTATCGTACAAGTAAAACAGGTAATTGTATTTATTTTCAAACGATAGATAAAATGTGAAAATCTGCACCATAATCTGAATTAAATCAGCCAATTATGTGAAATGATTGATGATGTTAATTCTGATTATTTTATTAACCAATCATCTTTAAATAGAATTACTTGAAGTAATTATGATGGTTGACAGATTCTAACTTACTTGATATGATCCTACATGACTTGTTCTTATCTATGACTTTGATTTGTGCTTAAAAGTTAACCAACCATTTTTTTATTGAACTTAATCTGTTTGGTCAAATTATGATGTTGATTGATTACTGATTACTCATGCTATAAAAAGTTTTTTAAGAAATTGTTGAAATTGTTGAAACTTTATGAAATTGGTGAAACTTCAAGAAATTGTTTTGAAATAATGATGATGGTTTAATGACTGTTGATCCTATGGTTTCTAAATCTGACACTATGATATTTGTTTGATGGTTAACACGACTTCAATTCAAAGTCAAGAAAATTTCGTTAAAAAATTGTTGAAAATAATTCTGAGATAGTTTGTTGAAATTTCACAATCTGGTCTATGACATCCAACGAGTGAATATTGAGTGAAATTTAAAGTCAGATGCAGATCACACTGGTAATATAGTTGATAGAAAAATTACTAGTGGAATGTGATTATACTTCGAGACATTCATTTGCTGCATCATTTTACAAAGAAAATATCTGCATATTTTTCACTTGAAATAATTTCTATTTTAGCAGAAATTTTTTAAAAACCCCTTCTAGAAAATAATTTCTGTTGACCTTGTATCAGATTAGTTATTTAAGAAAATTTGAGAAAATTTGATTTTATAACTATTTTTGAAATTGATTTTAAATAACTATGTAAACTGATCTGACCCCCTAATAATTATCTAAAAAGATAGATAGTGATTGAAAATAAGATGAGTGTTGATATTAATCATATATTATGACTTGAGAAAGTATAATTAGAAAATTTCTTTAGAAATTTAAACAAGAGTTATAAAAACTTTTTGTTGATAAATATTCCATGATCATTTCTATTTCTATCATTTTTCTATCGACCATCACTCATCAAAAGTCAATATAGTATGTCAATATGTGGTAGTTTAAACAGGAAATCATTTGTGCTTCAATTTTATTATATTTCTAACAATAAATAATAATATCCAAAATATTCACTCTCATTTAAAAGTCCTCACGGTTATGCATGGGTGAATTACTTGGATTTTTGATTATGTGTTTCCATGCTCATTTAAAAGTCCTCACGGTTATGCATGTATGGAACGCATATCAAAATTGATTGATTAAATAGACAAGTTGATTCTAATCCCATTTAAAAGTCCTCACGGTTATGCGTGGTTAGAAGATACTTGAATTCATTTTTAAAATAAAAATAAAAATTTAGAATACTACTAATCTCATTTAAAAGTCATAACGGTTATGCATGGTTAGTAGATATTCAAATTTCCTGAAATAAATATACCACAAATAGACACAACTATATGGTTTTATTTGATGATATCATCCTATCATTCTAAAGTGGAATATGCGTCAATTAAATTATTTATGATTTTTGTTTGTTTTTCTTATTGAAATTAATATTTACACTCGATTGAGTTTTAATATTGTATTAATGTCTATCACTATATCTCTATTTTTCTATTACTATTATTCTTTTGCTGATAACAAAAGGGGGAGAGAAAAGTTAAGATTTTGAAAATAAAGGTCAAAGATTTTCTAATTGTACTAATTGTATCAAGGCTCATTTGAATTTTTTATTCTCATGCATATATGTAGGGGGAGTATTGTGTAGAAAGAGAGCATTTAAATAGGGGGAGCAAATTGAATAATCAAATACATTTAAAATAGTCAAAATCTTAAATGTATGTTTGTTATCATCAAAAGGGGGAGATTGTTGAATATGCATATATATGATTTTTGTTTGATGATAATAAACATATATACATTCATTTAAATGTATTTGATATTGTACTATTTTATTTTTCACAGATAAAATAAATATTTGCTGAATAAAATAAATAACACAGAATTGGAATACAAACAAATATTTTATTCAAATAAATATTTATTACAATTTTGATAGTACAATTTCAAGCTCTCACTATAACTATACAATTTCAGTCACAATACAATTACATCACATTTTCATAGTTACATCAGTTCCTCACTACATATCACTCACACTCGTATCTATCTTCAACTTCATTCCAATGTGAATCCAGCATCTGAACAATCTGCAGAAATATACATTGACACAGTAAAATTGAAAATAAAATGTATTTGTAGTATAAAACAAAATATGAATTTTGAAAATAATATTTGCCTCAGTTATTTGGCTTGTTCATCATCATTTATATTCGAATTCATCACACACGAACATTGTGACATGCACAGTGCATCACTGTACATGCCACAAGGCCGTGCACACCGAAATGTACACTTGATAATGTTATAGGGACAGGTAAGCACAGGTCAAACCCAAAAGAAAAGCCGGGTTCAACTCAAGTGCAACACAAATAGAGTCACAACACGTGCACAGGTCAAACCCAAACCAAAAGTCGGGTTCAACTCAAGTGCAATAAAACAATGTCACAATTTTCAGCACAAGGTCAAATCCGAGGTGCAAGCTGGATTCAACACAAGTGAAACCAAAAGCAAAGACCATCAGTGAAACAAGTAATGTACACATGAATGCTACAGTCTCAAGTTTAACCAGACCAAATTGAAACAGAAATTTGAAAATGCACAAGTGACTCAAGTACATCAAATCAGAGACATGTATATATACAACTACATGATGACCAGAGCAGACTACATGAATACAATGGAGCAATGCAACAGTCAAGTCCAGGCATATGTAAACAAGTGCACATATGAAGTGGTGCACCAGACATGTCAACAAGCACAGTGCACATATAGCAGTGAAGTACACAAGCCAAACCAAACTCAAAGTAGCAAGACCAGAACCAATCAAAGACATCAAGCAAATGGAGACAAGACTCAAGTGCAGTGCAACTCAATGCTACAAAAGGAACTAGACTTCAAGTCTGACATGAACCAAGTGCAACTGGAAACCAGAAACTGCAAATACCAAAGTCGAGACAAGAAGGCAACACAAACTAAACATGAGTACACATGTGCAGACACACAAGAAGAATCAAGCAAATGGAAGCAAAACTCAAATCAATACAAAGGCCAAAATCAGTGAACTGCAATGGTCGACCAGGCAGCAAACAAGAATCAAGTGGAGTTGAAACAATGTCCAAAATACAACATATGAATAACATGTAATGACTAGTGAAACAGAAGCTCGAATGAGCAACTACACCAAAATCAACAAACATGAATAAACAGAGATAGCCAACAGATCAGAGGAAAGCAACCAGGCTACTCAATGAACTCAAGTTCAAGTGAATACAAGTTCAGCTTGCAAAACCAAAATGGACAGCAGCTACAACTAAATGCAAGCCAACATTGCAGTATCACTATATCATAGAAATCTACATGCATGGTGATGGCCGAAGTCATGAATATGCATATATCACAGTAGTTATAAAAAGGAACATGTCGAGTATGCTACAGAGAGTCGAAGCAGTGAGCACCAAGAAGCAAGAAATCATAAAATCAAAAATTTACAAAGTCAACTGCAGTTTCAAATCGAAGTCAACACTGTGATGACTAAGTGATCGAAGCCAAAGACGTAAATCGAACAAGTCGAGTATGCTACAGATCAGACAACTAAAAATGCCGAAGTCAACAGAGAAATGCACGGAGCTAGTTCGAACTCATCAAAATAGTGATAACCACGGAAAGCCAGAAAATCACAAAATCAGAAATGATCGAAGTCAACCAGAATGAGTCAAAAATCAAAATCCAAATAAAAGAGGAAAGTTTTCTACCGTGACGATCAAGGAAGAATCGAACGGTGTCAAACTAAAACCGTGACAGTGAAGTAAGGGAAATAATTCGATTTGAAGAAGTCAGAAATCATCTCGAGCATAAAAACAAAATCAACCGGCCAAGATAATTAACTGACAAATTCAAACACGAATATACGAACGCAATTAAAGGAGATCGAACTCCTATATAAACCAATCATCATCGGCAATGTTAATCATCGAATTCAAGCAATCAACCCAGAAAGCAAAAGGAACAAACAACATACCAGAGAAAAGTCGAATTCGATCAACTCGAAGCAACCAGTCGATTTCACCAAATTTCACAAGCCCTAAGTTCAAAGAAACGAACGATCATATAAGCAGCCGAAGCCAAGCTACGAAGAGATGTCGATCGACAGAGCAAACAACGAAATCATCATTCGATCGAACTATTGAAAGAGGCGCTTTCAATTTCCACGACAAAGCCCTAGTTTCTCGCAGAGGAAAGAGCTCGAGCAAAGTCACCGCCATTAACAAAGAAACGGGCTAGATAAAAATAAAAAGGGGCCGGCCTTGATAAATAAATTAGGGTTTTAGGTTTAGTGTTTAGTTTATTTCTTTTGGGCCGAGTTTATTTTAATTAAGGGCAAAATTAGTTTTCATGGTTTCTATTTAATTTTTGCTCTTGTTTTTTCTGTTTTAAAATCTGTACTTTTCAAATAAATCTTGGTAAATCACCTAGGTTTTAGGTTGTGTCAGATTGTCTAGTTAGGATTAGTTCAGTGAGCAGGGTTTGCGAGTTTGCAAAACTCTATAGGTGGTAGTAGGGTTTGCGAGTTTGCAAAACTCTATAGGCGGTAGCAGGGTTTGCGAGTCTGTTAGAGTGTTTGTAAGCGGGAGACTGTTTAATTCTAATAGAAATCTAGGAATGCAGCAGTAGGCAGGGGTTTCCGAAGCTGGGTAAATTTTGTGTGTGATTTACTTTCAGCATATTTATTTCTCTGCAGTTTGTTTTTGTGTTTAATTCAAGAAAATTTGCTATAACCCTATTCAGCCCCCCTCTAGGGTTAATCTAGATCCTACAATGTCAAGTGTCCATCGACCTTCATCGGCTAGCGACGGCTAGGCCGTCACTAGCTGTCGAAAAACTAACGACGAAGCCATCACTAAATTCGTCGCCTTTTCTTAGATCGATGACTTAAAAAGCAACAGCCTTTATTGTTGGTTAGTGACAGCTAGTGATGGTCGTCGACGTCTTTAGGGTGTCACTAAACCTAGAATGTCTTGTAGTGTTAATATAAGGTGTGCTTTAATCAAGAACAAATATCGAAACTGGCAAATTGTCAGTAGTTTAGCTGTCTAGCTATCCATTGGATCAATCATGGCGTATCATTCGGTTTCTTTGGATTCATCTGTAGCTCGAAGGTCGTTCTAGACCTACATAGCTAAGGACTCGGGTCCTTGCTTAAGTGTTTATCATAATCATTCCCCATTGCGATGACCTGCCTTTTTTTGTCAATACAAGTCAATATTTAACCACATATGCCCGACCAGAATCGTTCAAAAAAACGAATTATCAAGGGGTTTAAAAGAAAAGGAGAAGAGAAAGAAAACGATATAAAGAATCTCACAGCGGAAGGATGAAATATAATAATAACATAATTACAAAACTGTCTATCAATCTACATTTGATTCCATTTCAATATTATCAGAGTTATACATTTAACTGAACATGTCTATATAGTGCAGCGGAATAATAGTAGCAAGTACGGTCTTCCAATCTCCGTCTTCAAGAATAACTGTCTTCGATAACTGAAAAGCTCGGTCTGACCCGAGCGTAATGAAAAGACAATCCACTCGAGTCAGGACTATATTTTCTTATGCAAGTAAATTCAAATCAAACAATATAGGTACAGAAGTTTAAGAGACTAAACAAATTTGCATCGACTTCGTATGAACAATCAATATTTAAGTTTGAATTCAATTTTTACACTTCGATTTAGGCATTCATATTAGACTTATTAGTAATATAACCATTCTCGGAAATAATCTCTTCGACCAAATTCTCGATTTCATTTCACAAAACCATTCTTATTCAAAAGATAAAATATCTTTTATTTTCCAACATTTCATTTGTAAATACCGTCTTTCAATTACCCTCCAAAATATATTTTTGTGAAATCCTATCTCACCATCACACAACTGTCAAATTCCATTACCATTCAAAATAACCAAGTTAATTAAATCTTTAAATACAAAAGTTTATTATTAAATATTCAATTCAATTAACTTAGAAATTAGTTTACTTAATTTCTTAATTTAACACTTTTAATTGAACATTAATTCACAACCATTCAATTTAATCATTATATTTTAATTCAATAAAATCAATAAAATTCTCTCTTTAATTAAATCAAGTATTTAATTAAAATTTAATTACCTATACAATATTAACAAATTTCATTCTATTTCAAATAATCAACTTAGTGAGTTTAAATATCATTAATCTTCAATATAACCATTTTAATTCAATTTCAAAACTTTAAAATAGTTTAATCAACATTTCATTTTAAAATCTAAATTCACTTAACAGATTTCCAAAATTAAATATTAACTTCAACGAAAATTTAAATTATAAATTCACATTAAATTTCCAAATTAATTCTTAATTTCAAATTTAAATATTAAATATCCAAAATAAATTTCAATTGACCAATCGGTGTTTATTATTAAATTTCTATCCTAGGCCATGTGGTTTAATTTGGTTATTTATCATTTTAACCTATGTTCCGGTTCAAATTTAAATGTCCAAATCAATGCATACAACAACAATATAACAGTGATAGGTATCAATAATTCAGTCAACATCCAATATTCAACCCTTTCCATAGTTAACAGGTTTCACATGCAATTGGGATTCAACTCAAACATTTAAACTATTTTAGCTAAATAATATATCACAGTGTTAAATACCAATGGTTCCCAATTTCAATATCAATCGTAATCATCAACCAACTATTTATAATTATCAACCACGTATTTATAATTATCAACCAAGTATTTAAAATTTCGTAGGATGCTTGCATATGAAAATCTAATCGTGAGCTTAGAATCGCTCACCTTCGCGTATCTGACATACTGATACGGGCATGGCGATACGGACATGCGCGCACGAACACCGTTGGAATTTGCCGCTGCTACTTGACAGAGTACCGGGCTTGAAACTAAGCTAAACGGCTGCTCACCTCTCTTCTCCTCCATGCAATGCACAACATTTTTTTTCTTTTTCTTTTTTTTCTTCTCACGTTGCTTTTTTTTCTTTTTTCTTTTTTCTTTCACTATCACGCATGGCCTCCTACTCCTCACTGCAACATGTACTTCTCATTTCTCATTCACGTTTGTATTTTTTTTACAAACCCATGCAACTCGGTAAGGTGGAGGGAGAGGAGGTGGTTCGGACATGGGTGGGATGCAGGCTCGACTGGGTGGTTTCGGGTAGGAAGGCGGAGGGGCTGCGGCCAAGGCATGTCGGGTGTTCGATGGTTGCAGGGTTGGGTGTTTGGGAGTGGGTTGGCTGGGTTCGGGTGGTGGACCGGTTGCGGAGCAAGTCGTGGGGTGCGGCTCGGCTGATGGGGTGCGAGCTACTGGTTGGTGGTGAGCGGGGTGGGGAGCGGACGGAGCTGGGTGACGGAGGGTGAGGCCGAGGTGGCTCTGGCGGGTTTGATGGGCTAGGGAGGCTGGGTCGCTACGGGAAGGTGGGCGGAGCCGGTCGGGCTAGAGGAAGGAGGGGGTGCTGGGCTTCAAGCTGTGGAGGTGGAGACCGGATGGTGAGCTGGGTGGCGGATGGTGAGGCCGAGGTTGCTGCCAAGATGAGGAGGCAGTGGTTGTTCGAACTGGGTAGGTTAGGGGAGCAGTGCTGGAGTGGGAGCGGCGGGCGGAGGTGAAGTAGGCGGGTGCAGAGGAGGTGGTTGGTGAAGCTGTGAAGCTAAGGGGAAAACTGGGTTGGTGGTGAGAGATAAAGGGAGGAGGGAAGGGAGTTACGTGTGTTTGGTTTATTTTTTTTTGAATTAAAGGGTACAAGGCCCAAGGCCCAAAGGAAAAATACAATCGGGTTAAAACCCGATTATTACACAACCTCACTACTAAGGTTACAACCGACACAAAGAAACCCTAATCTCAAACATTGCGAAAGATCTGGAAATGGCGGAAGCTTGCAAGCTTCATCCATACTCTTTCGTTCCACTTTTCTCCCCTCTTTCCCAGGAAGACATACTTCTCTTCCCTTCTGAACCATTCACAGCTCTTTTGTTTTTCAGATCTCTGAATTGCTCAGTAGATCTGAACTCGTTATGCCCAGCGATTGAAGAGTCCTTCCAATTATTTGATGCTTGAGCTTTGCGAAGGAGAAAGTTGTCAACTTTATCAGAATTGCTCTGGTGAAGTTCCAGCTCCTTTGCAATGACTTTTGGGTTGTGCAAGTACCACTCCATATGCTTGCTACCCGCTTCTCTACTCCACTGCTCGGCTAAAAGGGCATAATTGGTTTGATTTTTAACTTTTTTCTTTGATTTACGAAGCATAATTCTGCTGTCCGACTCTATTAGTAACCACCTTTGCTCTTTAGTAAGTTTTGCTTTGTTGTGATTACGGTTGTTCCTTTCTTTCCATATATGATAGATAGTAGTAGTAAGAAGGATATTTGCAAAGTCTTTCTCTAGAGATTTGCCCTTGAAATTGATGTTGATATGTTGTACTGCATGTTTAAGTTCCATTAGCCCATTGTTCTGGATTCCCAGTGTTGTTTGAATTTGACCCCAGATATAATAGGCATAACTGCATTTAAAAAATATATGATTAATACTCTCATCCTCACTGTTGCATAAGGAACAAAGTGTTTTATCATTTTTATCCCATTTTTTATTCTATCCCAAGTTGGTAATCTGTTATTTATAGCAAAGTATGAACAGATTGCCATCTTGGGATTGTTTACATGGTTCAAAATGCAATGATACCAGTCTACTATAGACTGTTTGTTCCTAATCCACTCCCAGGTTTTTTTAAAAGAGAACTTCCCTTTACAACTAGCAGTCCACTCCCAGTAAACAGTCTCTGCATTAGAATCAGTGGGAATACTTCTAATAGCATTCTTATGTGGGTTAGTAATGGGATGTAGTTGAGGCTGCCATTGATTATCTTTGATAATCATGGAAACATTTGTATTAGCATTGCCAAAAATTACTAAATTATACCATCCAATTCTATTTACAAAAGAATCATGATAAAACCATGGGTCAAACCATAGATTAGTTTCATTCCCTGCTTTAAAAATCCTTTCTAGAAAAGGTTTACCAATATTTCTTCAAAATCTGTTTCCAAGCATTTGAATGATTATCTTTAGGTAAAATATTTCAAAAATTACCTTTTTTGAGATACTTATTCTTCATCCATTTTGACCATAATGATTCAGTGCTCAGGAATCTCCAAAACATTTTTAAATGGCATGTAATACTTAAATCATTCAAATTTCTAATACCCATCCCCCCTTCTTTTTTGGGTTTACAAATTTTTTCCCAACTGATTTTATGGTAACCTCCTTGCCACAGGAAATCAGCACATCTACTTTCTAATTTCTTAATAGATGCAGCTGGGATATGGAATGTTTGAAGCCATTATAAAATAATGGCATAACTAACAGTTTTAATCAATTCCATTCTCCCAGCTATGGAAAGGAGTTTACAGGACCATGTCTCCATTCTTTCTTTAATTTTTTCAATAAGCATAGAACAGTCACTGTCTTTGATTTGGTTAATAGAAAGAGGTAATCCTAAATATTTAATTGGCAATTTTCCCTCAGTAACATGCAATATGTCTAACATTTCATTTTTATATTTACTGCATTTACTAAAATATGCTTTACTTTTAAGCTCATTCACCTGCAAACCTGCATACTTATGTAAATTCATAAGAATTTGAGAAATAGCATAACCATTCTGTTCATTTGCTTTTGTAAAGAGCATCAGATCATCTGCATATATTAGATGAGAAATAGTAGGTTGAACTCTATTTATAGGAGAAATTTGACCCCTTAACAGTTGTATCTCAGTCAGAATGGAGAAATATTCCATGACTATAGTGAAAAGATATGGAGATAGAGGGTCACCTTGTCGAATACCCATATTGCTTTTTATAAAACCTACTGGTTTACCTTGAATTAGAATAGAAAAGGTAGGGGTACTAATACATTCATATATCAGATCACAAAATTTAGAAGGGAAACCTAAACTAACCATCATATGACATATAAACTGTCTATTGAGTTTATCATATGCCTTATGTAAATCAATTTTAAGGCACATATTATCCCCACTTTTAGTATTGAAATTCCTAACCATCTCATGGGCTAACATTGAGTTTTCATATATCAGTCTACCAGGGACAAAAGCACTTTGGTTTTCTGAGATTAGAAAGGGCAGAAACACCTTAATTCTATTGCTAAGCACACTAGCAATAATCTTATAAATAACATTACAACAAGATATAGGTCTATAGTCACCAATGCTAGATGGATTTTTATTTTTAGGGATTAAAGTAATAAAAGTATGATTCAGACTTTTCAAAAGCTTACCCTTAGCAAAGAATTCATTAACTACTTCAGTCACCTGACCTCTTAAGCTATCCCAATGATTTTTATAAAATTTAGCATTAAAGCCATCAGGGCCAGGACTTTTATTATCCCCAGCATTGAAAATAATAGCTTTAATTTCAGTTTCTAACATAGGAGCAAGAAGAATTTCATCTGCTGCACTGTTTAATTTCTGTTTGCAAATAATTTTCGGGAAATTATGAATTTGATTATCAGAAAAATAAAGTTCATTATAAAATTTCAAAGCTTCTTCGACTATAGAGTTATAAGAATTAGTAGATTTACCAGAACTGTCAATTATATTCCCTATATTATTCATATGTTTCCTAGTAGACATTTTAGCATGAAAATATTTGGTGCAGTCATCCCCCAAAGTAAGCCAATCCACTTTAGCTTTTTGTTTGGCATTAACAGAATTAATGTGCATTTCTCTAGACAGATTTTGTTGATTCTCGAAAAACATTTTAACAGCATTTAAATCCTCAGGATGTTGATCTGCAAGGTCTTGTAAAACTTTCCCCTTCTTCTTAAGATTGTTCAAAATGTTTTTATCCTGAAAATTATTTTTGTTCCATTCTTCTAAGTTAAATTTAATATGTTTCAGTAGCATATTAAATTGAAACTGTTTATTACCATCACATGAAAAATTAAAACAGTCTTTAATTAAACCATCATACTTGTCATCACAAATCCAACCATTTTTAAATCTAAAAGGCACCTTCTTTCTATCAGGATTATCCACTTCATTAAAAAGCTTAATGAAAATTGGTGTGTGATCACTTGTATTCTGTTCTAGGGTGCTACACTCAAGATTTGGAATTTTTTTATAAACATCATTATTCATTAACACCCTATCAAGTTTACAATGGATATTTTTCTCCACACCAGATTTCCAAGTAAATTTATTACCAAAAACACAAGTTTCAATCAAACCAGTTTCTATCATAAATTTGTTAATCCTGTCTAATTTACTTTGGGGAATATGACATCCACCATATTTTACATAGGAATGAAGAACTCTATTAAAGTCCCCCATTATAATCCAAGGAAAATCAATAACTTGATTCCTAGCTTTAAGTCTGCACCATAATCCATTTCTTTCATTTTCAATATTACTACCATAAACACTAGTGACTTGAATTGAGAATCCACCAACATTTTTGAAACTACTGTATATATACTGTAAATCTTTATTAATATTATCTATTGACCAGATTGTAGAATCCCAAATTAACATGATTCTGCCCTTACAACCACAATCATTGTTATTAATAAATTTCCATTTTCTATCAAGTTTCAAACTGAATTTATCCATGCTATCATCATTCATCTTGTTTTCAATAAGAGCAATTATAGTAGGTTTATGTATCCTAATCATATGCAGAATATCAGTCTGCTTGGCTAGGGAATTCATCCCCCTAACATTCCATGCAAATAAACTCATAATAAATTATTAAAAAGGGGGGGGGGGGGGGTTTAAATTGTACCCGAGACACTTGTACTCTTACCTCTCCTCTTGCACTCAGAGCTCTTTGCTTTTAATCTGGTTGACATTTCTGTCCATTCTGGGTTGCTAGAAACATATTTTTGCTTAAAATCAGACTTTTCTTTGTTCTTACCTCTGTTACCTTTCTTTGGAATATGCAGTTGGGCAATATCAAACTGTTCAGATATTTGAGGCATAACTGAGTTACTGCAATCCCTGTCCATTGATTCTGGGATTTGTATCAAGGAGATATCGAATTCAGAAGATGTGCGAGGCAAGGCTGAGTCAGAATTAAGAATCTCCTCAGTCTCTGCAGCCTTCTCTGGAGGAGGATCGACCTCTATTGATATAGCATCAGAAATATTATCATTATGTGGATTTTTTCCTTGTTAGCTTCAGCAGTATTGTCTGTAATTAAACAAGATTCTAGAACAGGAGGGGTTCCAGAATCTAAGACCATTGCATTTACATCTCCCTCCATCTCTGTTTCTTAACTGTTTTTCGTATTGTTCTTTGTTGATTTCAATATTTGATGAACTCCTACTGCTGTGATCAGTGAGCACCGTTTCTTGACCGGAGATGACTCCTCTCTGGATGATCTGCTTTTCATTACTTTTGGATGCACATATCCCTACAGTTTCAACATTTTCATTACTGCTCAACATGGTTGTTTCACCCATTTCTTGAAGATTATTCTCTTGATTATCTTGATTATTTGCTTTTGGAACCCATGCTTTTTTCAAATTGCATTGTTCTCTGACATGTCCAAAACATTTACATGAATTACATTTCGGTGGAATTCACTCGTATTCCACCTTTTGAGTTACATTTTCTCCATTATACATTGTTACATTGATTTCATTTGGGAGTTCATCTTCTGCAGCAACTTCAACTAGAAGACGAGCGTAATTCAATCTCGTTTTCAAAGTAGTTGCCACATCCATTTTAATGGGTTTACCTATAATACTAGCCATGACACTGAACGCCTCCTTGTCCCATAACCTCAGATTCAAATTGGGTATTCTTACCCAAATTGGCATTGTTGTTAATAGATCTCTGTCTAGTTTTAATGCATCACTTTTGTTATAAAAATATTACCACATTATAGTTTTATTTCACAAAGAGTATTCATAATATTCATATTCAAATATAGCTATGTCTATTTTTTTTCAGTCGATACCGAAAAATAATCATTATTTCATAAATAATGTATGGTAAGTTTTACAAAAACAATTTTCGTACTATCATGCAATTAATAAGTGATATATAGCAGCTCCTACTATTTCCACCATTACTATAACATCGTACTAAATTCGGAGGTCCATCATTCACTTAATACAATTTGTTTATTTCATACAATGCAACTATTTACAGTGGAGAGTTCGTTGATCAAATACCTTGAGCTCAAAGAAATAAATCTCATAGAAAACAAATTTCTATATGAAAATATATTTTGGAATAGAAATCATATTTCTTATTCCAATATTAAGTATCAATTATTATTATAATTTTCGTTTCCAATGTTTCTCTATGAAGCATAAGTGACTATTCATTCTCTTCATCCCAACTGTACCTTAAATTACATCTATTCTTATACATTCGGTTTCCTTTCAAATGGTCAAACTATTCAAAAGAAAACCTTACTACAATATCATAACAAACTCTTTACAAAAGCGCATTCGATTATCCTTAACATTTAAGGACATCAAATATGTTGCACTTTACGTAAACCAATCAAAATGACATTTCAGCGATCGAGTTCTTAGATCTATCTTGTAGTTTTTGGCCTTGTGTTACACTAACACGATATGATCCCTTTTGTAATCAATCAAGTTGATTGCATTATCTAAAAAATACTGTTTATCGGCTTATTTCCAATGAACTATATTCATTGAAGTACCGTACATTATGAACTGTGACCGTTCACCAGATAACATTTATAAATGATAGTATATGGATCAAATATCCATGGTCTTCTATTACTTTTAGAGTTCGAAACTGATAGAGTGCAATACATGGTCTCAATCAAATAAGCACGTAAGTGACCATTTTACGAATGTATTAAGTAGTTGTAAAAAATAGACACTTGCATGGGTATAGAAAACATTAACATGCAATAGGCATTAAATAGTGGGTATTATATTTCCATTTGTTAACTTTCAATTCAGTTCGTTTGTATACGTTAATTGATAAACATTTTATCAGTCATATTAAATGCACAAATTTATCATTGTAGATAATTATAACATTAATTAGCATATGTTTTTATAATATTAGAAAGGTTAAATGTTAGCTTTTCATTTTTCTAATAAGACTCCCACTAGCCTTTTATGTTTCTCCAAACCCTAAGATGAAACATAGAAGTCTTTCGACTTCACTAGTGGGTGTTAGGACTCATCTGTCTTGGTATTCTGACCTTGAGTTTGCTCAACAAATCATAGCCCTACAAATGATGGATAACTCCTTATCGGTTGTATCATATACAACTCCTGACCCATTTTTCCTTGTCCTATTCTCATTTCGACCTTGAGTTTGCTCAAAAAATCGAAAGAGATCATTCACTCTTACCTACTATATCATGATGGCCTAAGTATAGTATATGCACCTTGAGTTTGCTCAACAAATACATATAGTTATCTTACCTCATCTGTTCAATATATTAATAATACAACACATAACATCCCCAACTCGAGTTTGCTCAACAACTAAGGAGTATGCAAGTAATTTATTGATATATATGGTAGAGGACAACATTATATTGAAGAATCATAATCATCAATATATTGTATTGAGTGATATCGACTTATGGAATAATGTATTTCTTATGAAATACCCTCGTGATTTAAGTGTCAGACACATCAAAAATCACTGTATACATACATTTACGTATGTATTTATTCCTTAAGTCTATTTTGGTTTCTTCAATGTTCCACCTTTAGTTTATACATTCATATCATATAAGTTTTATTGTTATATAACATTTATATTTCATATGACTTATATGATAATCTTATGTATAATATTATATTTAATTAAATCTTATTTAATTAATTTAAATTAATTAACTCTTTAATTAATTTTATATTAGTATTACAATACAACATTAATATTGGACATATCTACTATAACCTTTATAACGTATACTATAACCTTTTTAATATAACACATATATCTTATACATGCATATTCTTATTTAATTAATTAATATTTAATTAATTTATTTAATTAAACAATTTTAATTAAATTATATCAATTTCAAAATTTATCTTACATACATGTATACTTATGTTATCTTAACACTTTAAAATAACATAACATATATCAGCATATATAATACATGTATATAAGTATTAATTAATTAACTCATTTAATTAATTTATTTTATTAATCTTATTAATAAATTTTAAATTTTGAAATTAATATTTAAATAGTTTCAAACATTTTGAAATTTTCATTTTCTTTTCAAACATTTTGAAAATTTATGTTATATTATAACCTTTTATAAAAACATGTTTTTATTTTAAATTTAACTTTTAAATTTAAAATCTTGTCTCAATTTTCAAAACTATTTTGAAAATTAGTCCATGGCCCAATTCAAATTGGGCCTTTTCTATCAGGGGCAACTTTTGGGCTTACTTCAACTTTCAGGCCAGGCAGGTAACCAGGTAGGACCAGGTACTTGATTACCCTATTCCAATCCTAGACATCACCTTTCTAGACACTGTACTAAGTGCACAAGCTTAATTAGTTAACCCTAACATGACTAATTTAGACCGCATATGCTATTTGGCTTTGATACCTTTGAAGGAACTGGACCAGCCCGCAGCGGAAGAAATGAGTGAATTTCAAAAAATTTAACCATTTTGGATCTTTAATGGACCTATGAAGTCTAAATGTACTTTGAACTTTTCTAAGTTTTTTTATATAAAATTAATATTTTATTTAATTTTATAAACAAAGTTTTACTTTAATTTAATGTGCATGTAAATTAGAGTATATCAAATGTACTCTTATGTACATATTTGTGTGTAACAGTAACTTATTAAATTTATTTAGAGAAGGAAACTTTTCATTTCCTGTCTCTTAAATTATTCAATTAATGACGGGGCATAAATTTATTTAGAGAATGAAACTTTTTATTTCCTTTCCCTTAACCTATTCAATTTTCTCTTAACTTATATTTATTATTGACATATATATTATACTCAATATCACTTATGAAGTTCGAGTCCGAGCACTCCTTCGTAAGGTGTTTTTGTTTATGTAAATAATTCTCTAGTATTTCATAAAAACATGAGAACACTTCAAACAACCATTAAGTGATATCAATTTGGATTTGATATTTGCTTCGTGTATCAAATATACAAACAAATCATGCTATCATAGACAACATAACATGTATGATAATTCCTATTGCTAATGCAAAGGAATCAATCTTACATGTTCCGTATTAAACATTTTAATAAGACTTCCTTGCATATCATTCGGGACATTCCCGACATCTTTTATACTTACTATAAAAGACATCATTTATTAATCTAATGTTGAGTATTAAAACAACTAAGGCTAATTTTAACACAAATACTTCGTTAAAGTCAACAACGTGTTGTTTACTTATAGTTTAGAAATATCAATGTACCGTTTAATGTTCTTTCTTATGAAACCATGCTTCCTCTGCACTTTGATTGAAAGTCAAACTATTTGATATTTCTATCAAAGTACTTATTCAATCTTGGTGCTTGTAAAATGATACTTTTGTATCATTTCTTGGATCATATCCAAAGACCCACAAACTCAATATCGCTCCCACTAACTTCGAGACATTTTTGGTTAATATGTGTAAACAGCTTACTCTAAATCGTTATTTAGAATTTTCTTTTTTAATACATATGTACCAAAACACTAGGACTTATCAAGCGATAATTTTATGAGTAAATCCAAATTGACTTGAACGTGTTGAATATCGAATCTATTACGCTAATTTCAACATTTGAAATTTGCGATATTATTCTTATAAAACATTGCTCATTTAATTCCAACTATCTTAGTCTTACTCATAAAGACACAGTCGTGGTCGATGGATCATATCCCTTCAGTTACGACCACCAAAATCTATATTTTGATAGCGTACTTGGAATTCTTTTGAATTTGCGCATCATACCATATAGAGTAAACACTCTCAATGGTTTAATTAAACAATCTAGGATTATATATTTTTGACATTAATATGAAACTCATGGTTTCTCTCAATGTGCGAGAATACTTATTAGACACTCTAATGCGTTGTGTTCGTTTAGGTTAGTTAATTTCATATCATCTCATCTAATCAGTATTATCTATGGATCGTATCCAATTCCATTTTACCACCAGTAATTCCTTAAAGAAATTTCTTCACAATGAAGTTGGTACTTCTTGAAGCAACAATTGTTTCTCAGTGCAACAGAATAGGTCTTCATAAATGTTTTATGAATTTCTTTATTTATAAAACTGATTTAGTTTTAGTTTACAAAACTTATGTTCAAAACATAAATACGTCATCCAATGACAGTCTTTCAAAAACTCTTTTTGGGGAGATTCATACAAGATCCCTTATGAACAATTATTACGTGCAATCTTTCGACTCGCACAACCTGCCAATTCCTTAGCCTATGATATTCATAGTGAAATATAGCTATGTCCAATTTTTTCAAGCGATACAAAAAAAATCATTATTTCATAAATAATGTATGGTAAGTTTTAAGGAAACAATTTGTAACGGCCCACTTTTTCGTATGATTTAAACTGACAATAAACCACACATGTCCAGCACAAATTGAACGGAAAGGCAAATAGTTAGGGAAAAGAAATAAGAAAGAAGACAGAAGAACTAAACAACACAGAATCTCACAGCGGAATGAATAATTTATGATATATAACAATCCTTTACACAAAAACAAAATTGTAATTTATATATATACAGACATCAATCAGAGTACACTAACCTATCTCAGCACGAACAGTTATAACAACCTGTCCTCACAATTGCCGAATAATATACGATGATGTAAGCAACTGAAATATAACCATCTATGTGAATACGTCTCTAGGCGTCCAGCTCCTCTCCTGAAGCTCCAAAATAGATCCATCAAAACCTGGAAATATGCTCGGTCTGACCCGAGCATTTAGGAAAAACCACGCCCGGGTCAGTCTGGTTAAACCAGCGTGAGAAACACAATCAACTTGATTTTTAAAGTTTAATAACCTTTTCAAGACAAAGGTTTCTCGTAAGACCTTACCGCAAATAAAAACGGACGGGTTTTTACCTTTTGATAACCAAAACTTCTTTATAAAAAATCATCTAATATTATAATAGTGTCTAATTGCCAAAGTAATAATAACAAGTAGCTGTGATGCATGTGCTGTGTACACCACAACGATACTAGTCATAAAATCAAAAGCCGATAAAGCTCGTTCGCTAATTGTGTAGGATTTCCATGGAGGTGCCCTCGGTACTTCGAGAACGGTCCTCTTGCATAAGGATCGGAGTTATCCTTACGAGGGTCGGTACCTGTCTAGCCGACGTACATAGGAAATACATAACTGGCCACCTAGGCCGAGTGAATTGCTCCAAGCATGCATAAAGTAAATGATAGGGACTTGCTAGAAAGAGAGACGAATACACCCTTATGAGTTAGCTAGGCCCCTGGGTTATGCATTCTATCTCTGGTTTTAGTCATTTCCACTGATGAGGCCACGTTCGGCGTTCCAGCTCACGCACCATCTCCAAAATAATTATGAAATCCCACATGGACTCCCACACCTTAACAGGTCATGGAATCATACCTGAATTTCACATCTCAATAGATCTTGGAATCTCACATAGATTCCCACACTCCAATGAGTCACGGAACCACATATGGATTTCAACATCTTAATATATAATGCATCTCCTCCATTTAATCGTATATAGTTTCGGAGTGGGTCATGGGTTCCGAGTCATCTCTTACGAGTACACTCTCCATTTCCTGGGTGCTCCAAAAACCTTTCGTCGATTTCTGGAATGCCTAAGGCCGGTTCTTTAGGAAATAATCAGCCAATACATAAGATCGGGGATCACCACCTAACCGTTTAAGTGGACGGATCTCCTTATCATTTGTCCTAGAAGATCCACAAGTTTATACGTATAGTATAACAACACGATGGTAACTGTACCATATAATTCTCGCATTTCTCCTAGATATTTCCAGAGTTAAAATCATTCAGTGTTAAGTAGGGAATAATTCCGTACAACCAAAATTAATAAGGATTACATATTTAGGTCAAGATTTGATAGTCGGTTATTTAACTATGAAATAAACAAACGTTCAAACAAAGATTTCACCTCCACTGAAATCACTAAGCCTTTTCAATAAATTAAATCTCTTATCAAAACAGTCATATACTTATCTCACCAAAATAAGTATACTAACAAATCATATCTTCCAAAAAATACTTGAAAACCTTTTAAAATAAATATGGAAAGTACCATTCGGTATCGACTATGGATCGCAACTCAATGGTTACGTCTCTATCCCAAAAAAACCAAACTTAGCTTAGGCAATATCTACCTCCCGATTTCCACCATTCATTCAATCATAGATCGTAGTTTGCACAATGGTTACATCGCTATCCAACGAAAACATCCCAAACTATAATCAATCTCTGCGCTTCAAATTACACTATGAAAATATACCATTACTTCCCGAATAATTATCTCAAAATAATGGTTATAAAGTTTCTATAATAATTTCCAAGTTTAATTTAGGAAAATGTTCTTTTATAACAGTTTACTATATAATATTATTTTTAAAAACAATATTAATATTTGAACAAATTATCCTTGAAATTATAATATTTTGATACTGATTAATTCTTAAATAATAATTAACTTTTAAATCCAATTATTTCAAAATAACCTTAAATAAATAATTAATATATACTTTTAACATTTTAAATAATTAATTAGCCTTGAAAACTATAATTAAATATTTTTAAATAACTTTTAAGAATCATAAAATAATTAACTTTAAATCATTATCAAATAATTATTAATTATCTTTAAAATATCATTAACAAATAATAATCATTCTCAAAATAACTTTGGTTCAAAAATCAACTTCCAAATTTGGAAAAGAGCTTGGTAACTCCAATGGTACTTAATCAAGTCACCATTTATTCCAAGAACTATCAAGTTATAACCCAAGTATTCACATAACAACACATATGTAAATTAAATTTATAATTAACAATAAATCGTTAATACAACACTTATCCAATACTTATCGATTAGAATGTAATTAAGTGTCCACACAATTGTAATAGCAGAACGGGATTTATTTCTGCTAAATAAATGTCCAAATTAACTTATCCAATAAATAATAGCAGAACAATGATTTATTCTGCTAAACGGGGTCCAATTAATTTAATTAGTGGAACAGTGATTTATTTCCGCTAACAAATGTCCAATTAACCACATTCAATTCAATTTAACCCAACAATATTTATTTGGCTACTTAATGGTACATGCAAAAGATAATTGAAATCAATATCTAAATAAAAGTCAAAGCCTAGATCATTAACTACGATCAATGATTAATAATCAATATTATCAATTTACGAATTAGACTGAATGGGTTCAATTACGGAGTCAAGTTATAATTTTTACTCCAGATTATTGGTCAATTAAAGAAATTAAGTAAATGATTTAAACCAAAACAGTCCATTAAAATAAATTGATTAATTAACCTAAAATTTATTAAATATGAATTTACTTATTTATTCACTTCAATTGGTTTAAATCATTATTTCATATTGCAAAAATCTTTACAATATTAATTCATATGGAAAAAAACTAGGAAATAGGATTTCGATGCAAAAACTCACACGTCTATTGGATTTAAAATGAAGAAGAAATCTTGTTTTAAAATTCATATATTATTTAATATAAAATTTAATTGAATTTACTTTTAAGAGCAAAACACTCGTCCCATAAGGATGCAACCCGGCCCACACCTTCTTCTTCCACCCAGCTCTCTTCCTATTCTTATTCATTTAAACATATGAAGCAGTGCACGAAAACGTACACGCAAGTGTGTACATGCACACCACCACTAGTCAACGATACTTGCCGCCGATCATATCCACAGATCACCCACGGCCACTGCAACTCCATTGACCACTTGAAAATGTGCCATAGCCTTCGATTCATAAACGACTCATTCACCCAAAAACTGGAACAACATCGAACCACTTAACCGCCCTGCCTCGCCATCTACGACCACCATCAATCATCAGAATATGCCCAGAGCGCTACCACCATCTCCTCCACCATTTCCCCTATGTGCGCACGCCTCTTTCCCCTCATCTCTTCGGCATTCTTCTCTAAACCGAGACCACAGCCAACCCACTCGAAACCCTAGTTCAACCTCGTTAAGCCAACACACATAATTAAAAATTTCTACGCCATTTTTCCTAGGTGCTCCATCGCCCCATCCTCCTCTACGCCAAATGCCACGCCACGAAATCGCCTGCGTCGCCGTAATTTGACATTTCACCCAAATACGTTCATCTCCCAATTCCTCCCTCCACACAACATAAAAAAAATCCTAAATCAGTCTTAAAAATCATCTTTTCCAATTGCGAACACATCTATATGTACCATTTATTTAATTGTGATAGATGAAACATGAGCAAAATTGATTCACTCCCGATTATAAGGAGGTTTCTCTTTCACTGCCTGATGAAATCGAATGAAATGAATTTTAAAATGTTCTATATTCAAAAGAAACCAACTTTTTTTTTGGAATCAGGTTTAAAAACTAAATAGATGTGGAGATATTGATTTTTAAAAGTTAGAGATTAAATTGTTTTTCACTAAAAACATAAACAGAGAGCCCTTTTTTGAAGAAGTACAGTGTTTTTGGATGGAGATGAAACTGAGCATGTCGAATACAAATCATACATACACATATTTACATATCAAACACATAAACATTTTACATAAATCAAGGATTCATTCAAAAACACAGTTATATGTGTGTGTCTATATATATATATAATATCCAGTTGAAGATACTAAAGTGTTCTACTCACAGTTTAAAATAGATGAACTGCTGATGTGCTTTACTTCTCCCTCCAAGCTTTTTGAATAACTAAATCTATTTTTATTTCAATGGCAGGTATACTTTTTTTTTATTATATGAACAAGCCTGCCCATATATATAGAGAATTGAAGGACGGTAAAACAAGAAAGAGGCTAGAGTACATAAGAGGGTGGCTGTGTACACACTATAGGGTGGTTGAGGTTGTACAGGCTTCATTTTTTTTCAACCTTTGTGTGCTTGATTTTATCCTTGATTTGATTTATTATGGCTTGATTTGATTTATTGTATGCTTTATTTGATGTTTTTCCATGATAAAGCTTTTATAAGTATATAAACACACACACACACACAAATATATATACACACACACATTCACATATACAAATTTTTACCATATACCTATTTACATATTTGCATATACACTATTATATAAACATATATACATATATATATATATACTTATATATATATATCCTTGTCATCATAAGTTTGAAATTTGCATCATGAAGCTTTGTATATATACATATAAATATTTTATCATAAATTTGAAATGGTGAAATATACATACATACATACATACATACATATATATATATATCTATTTTATCATACTCGAAAATTAACGTTTCAAAAATTTATATAATCTAATTTATATATTCAGATATATCCAATATCAGAAAATTTTACTTATTCGATTTATAAAAATTAATATTTCAATACTTAAAATTAGTTAATTATTTGAATAACAGATGCTAAAAATCTGGGTCGTTACATTCCTCCCCCCTTAAAAGAATTTCTCCCCCGAAATTTCCAGTACAAGCACATTCAATACTATTCATAAGCCCGCATGATGTCCATAGATCATTCATATATAGAATCTGATTCGATCACTACTCGAATACATGACTTTACTTCCAAACCAGTATCGCTCATCCAATTCTCTAGTGTGGACTCTGATCAGGCCCCTTGATTAGGAACCTCTGCTCTCCTTACATAGCTGTAGCTATGATAGAAAACCTTGGTTCCATATCAAGAACCCTCATCAAATTCTCACCGTCAAATATCGAGTAATAGATCCTTATTCGGAATGGTGTGAAACACCTCAAAGCCTTGTACTCGAATATTAGATCAAAACTATATGGAAGAGAAATGATCTATATCCATCTCACACACTTATTTAATTGGTTATCCCTAATACCAATTATATTATTAGTAGATTATTTATGAAAAACATTTTCATTAAACAACGCTTAAGTTGTAAAACTTATAAATTCAAACTTTTATTTTTAACTCACTTATCAATCTTTAAACACCCGGGTTTTTATTTAAAACACTCTTTGAAATGATACTATATATTTAATACATAGAAAAAATATATATAGTTAGTCTGAGTAACCCCAAAATTATATCAAGGAACTGGGTACTACCAAACAGTATCATATATTCCCTTACTAGAAGGATAATACTCAAGAGAACGTTTACCATCCAAACGTATCTCTTACCCATTTTAGTTATTTTCGAGCCACTTGAACTAGTTCACTTAAAATCACTTCTTTCTTATTAACCCATTTTGAACCAATATCATAAATATATTTCCAGCAAAATATTTCAACGAAATATCCAATTCCAATTTGCTTTGGATTCGTTCGGGTTCAGACTCATCCCGACCACACAATGACAAAGAGAATAATTTACTAAGTGCACAATACCGTTCGCCTAAGCAAACATCCGATCGTCACTTAGAAGATTATTCCGATCATCACAAAATGAATCGAAACTTATTTCCAAAATATTGTTGCAAGTATTCCCAATTTCCCTTTTAATAAAATAACATTTATTTAAACTTAATCAAATCACTATTTATATTTCTAAAATATTCATTCCATAATATTCAAATTCTCCTTTTAAATAAGCACCCTTAAAAATCAAATTTTAACTCAACTATTATCAATGAATGCCTTATATTCAAATTGTGAAACTTATTTCACAAGGTACTCGTTTCAATGTTCCCAAAGTTCCTATCTATCCAATCGAGCGTTTAAAAAGGAAGATTCAAGATAGATTTATGGATAATAGTCAATGAGCATGACTGATCAAATCCTAGATGATAATGATGGAATATTATCACTCTTAACAACCAACAGAACGAAGAATAACTATATTAAATATCCTTTGGAAAAAAAATTATTCTTATATATATAAAAAATATATTTTTAGGTAAAATTATTTCATTTACCCATTTTAAAACAATACTGTGTCAATTGGTCTTGTTCAAGTGTTTAGGAAATCCCTATCGATAATGTTGGCCAAACGCATCGACCAGAATTCTTAAGCCACTCAATAGAACAAACAACACAATATAAAACATTTTTATATCACTAACAAATACGCGCTCTTATATATACACTCAAACTCATTCTAGGGTACTACTGACCTTATCTATAATGAGTTCTACCCCACCAAACCTAGGTATTTGCTCAACCTAAGCTCTGATACCACGCTGTAACGACCCACTTTTCCGTACGATTTAAACTGATAATAAACCACACATGTCCAGCACAAATCGAACGGAAAGGCAGATAGTTAGGGAAAAGAAATAAGAAAGAAGACAGAAGAACTAAACAACACAGGATCTCACAGCGGAACGAATAATTTATGATATATAACAATCCTTTACACAAAAACAAAACTGTAATTTATATATATACAGACATCAATCAGAGTACACTAACCTATCTCAGCACGAACAGTTATAACAACCTGTCCTCACAATTGCTGAATAATATACGATGATGTAAGCAACTGAAATATAACCATCTACGTGAATACGTCTCTGGGCCTCCAGCTCCTCTCCTGAAGCTCCAAAATAGATCCATCTAAACCTGGAAATATGCTCTGTCTGACCTGAGCATTTAGGAAAAACCACGCCCGAGTCAGTCTAGTTAAACCAGCGTGAGAAACACAATCACCTTGATTTTTAAAGTTTAATAACCTTTTCAAGACAAAGGTATCTCGTAAGACCTTACCGCAAATAAAAACGGTCGGGTTTTTACCTTACGATAACCAAAACTTCTTTATAGAAAATCATATGATATTATAATAGTGTCTAATCGCCAAAGTAATAATAACAAGTAGCTGTGATGCATGTGTTGTGTACATCACAATGATACTAGTCATAAAATCAAAAGCCGATAAAGCTCGTTCGCTAATTGTGTAGGATTTCCACGGAGGTGCCCTTAGTACTTCGAGAATGGTCCTCTTGCTAAAGGATCGGAGTTATCCTTACGAGGGTCAGTACCTGTCTAGCCGAGGTACATAGGAAATACATAACTAACCACCTAGGCCGAGTGAATCGCTCTAAGCATGCATAAAATAAATGATAGGGACTAGCTAGAAAGAGAGACGAATACACCTTTATGGGTTAGCTAGGCCCCTGGGGTATGCATCCTATCGCTGGTTTTAGTCATTTCCACTGATGAGGCCACGTCCGGCGTTCCAGCTCATGCACCATCTCCAAAATAATTATGAAATCCCACATGGACTCCCATACCTTAACAGGTCACGGAATTACACCTGAATTTCACATCTCAATAGATCTTGGAATCTCACACAGATTCCCACACTCCAGCGAGTCACGGAACCACATATGGATTCAACATCTCAAGATATAATGCATCTCCTCCATTTAATCGTATATGGTTTCGGAGTAGGTCATGGGTTCCGAGTCATCTCTTACGAGTACTCTCTCCATTTCCTGGGTGCTCCAAAAACCATTCGCAGATTTCTGGAATGCTCAAGGCCGGTTCTTTAGGAAATAATCAGCCAATACATAAGATCGAGGATCACCTCCTAACCGTTTTAAGTGGACGGATCTCCTTATCATTTGTCCTAGAAGATCCACAAGTTTATAAGTACAGTATAGCAACCCGATGGTAACAATACCATATAATTCCCGCATTTCTCCTAGATATTTCCAGAGTTAAAATCCTTCGGTGTTAAGTAGGGAATAATTCCGTACCACCAAAATTAAGAAGGATTACATATTTAGGTCAAGATTTGATAGTCGGTTATTTAACTATCAAACAAAAAAACATTCGAACAAAGATTTCACCTCCCATTGAAATCACTAAGCCTTATTTAATTTAATTTCAATAAATTTAATCTCTAATAAAAACAGTCATATACTTATCTCACCAGAAAAAGTATATTAACAAATCATATCTTCCAAAAAATACTTGAAAATCTTTTAAAATAAATATGGAAAGCACCATACGATATCGACTATGGATCGCAGCTCAATGGTTACGTCTCTATCCCAGAAAAACCAAACTTAACTTAGGCAATCTCTGCCTCTCGATTTCCGCCATGCAATCAATCATTGATCGTAGTTTGCACAATGGTTACGTTGCTATCCCAGCAAAAACATCCCAAACTGTAGGCAATCTCTGATCCTCGAATTACGCTATGAAAATATACCATTACTTCCCAAATAATTATCTCAAAATAATGCTTATTAAGTTTCTATAATAATTTCCAAGTTTAATTTAGGAAAATACTCTTTTATAATAGTTCACTATATAATATTATTTTTAAAAACAATATTAATATTTGAACAAATTATCCTTAAAATAATAATATTTTAATACTAATTAATTCTTAAATAATAATTAACTTTTAAATCCAATTATTTCAAAATAACCTTAAATAAATAATAATATATACTTTTAAAAATTTTAAATAATTAATTAGCCTTGAAAACAATAATTAAATATTTTTAAATAACTTTTAAGAATCATAAAATAATTAACTTTCAATCATTATCAAATAATTATTAATTATCTTTAAAATATCATTAATAAATAATAATCATTCTCAAAATAACTTTGGTTCAAAAATCAACTTCCAAATTTGGAAAAGAGGCTTAGTAACTCCAATGGTACTTAATCAAGTCACCATTTATTCCAATAACTATCAAGTTCTAACCCAAGTATTCACATAACATACAATATGCAAATTAAATTCATAATTAACAATTAATCGTTAATACAACACTTATCCAATACTTATCGATTGGAATGTAATTAAGTGTCCACACAATTGTAATAGTAGAATGGGATTTATTTTTGCTAAATAAATGTCCAAATTAGCTTATCTAATTAATAATAGCAGAACGGTGATTTATTCTGCTAAGCTGGGTCCAATTAATTTAATTAGCGGAATAGTGATTTATTTCTACTAACAAATGTCCAATTAACCACATTCAATTCAATTTAACCCAACAATATTTATTTGGCTACTTAATGGTACAGGCAAAAAATAATTGAAATCAATATATAAATAAAAGTCAAAGTGTAGATCATTAACTACAATTAATGATTAATAATCAATATTAATCAATTTACGAATCAGACTGAATGGGTTCAATTACAGAGTCAAGTTATAATTTTTACTCCAGATTATTGGTCAATTAAAGAAATTAAGTAAATGATTTAAACCAAAACAGTCCATTAAAATAAATTATAGTTCAACCTCATTAAGCCAATACACACAATTAAAAATTTCTTCACTATTTTTCCTAGGTGCCCCATCGCCCCATCCTCCTCCACGCCAAACGCCATGCCAAGGAATCGCCTACGTCATTGTAATTTGACGTTTCGTCCAAATACGTTCATTTCCTAATTCCTCCCTCCACACAAAAAAAACAAAATCCCAAATCAATCTTGAAAATCATCTTTTCCAACTACGGACACAGCTATATGATCCATTTATTTAATTGTGATAGATGAAACATGACCAAAATTGATTCACTCACGGTTATAAGGAGATTTCTCTTTCACTGCTTGATGAAATCGAATGAAACGAATTTTAAAATGTTCTATATTCAAAAACAACCAACTTTTGTTTTGGAATCAGGTTTTAAAACTAAATAGATATGGAGATATTGATTTTTAAAAGTTAGAGATTAAACTGTTTTTCACTAAAAACATAAACAGAGAGCCCTTTTTTGAAGAAGTACAGTGTTTTTGGATGGAGATGAAACTGAGCATGTCGAACACAAATAATACATACACATATTTACATATCAAACACATAAACATTTTACATAGATCAAGGATTCATTCAAAAACATAGTTATATGTGTATATATATAATATCCAGTTGAAGAAAGTGTTCTACTCACAGTTTAAAATAGATGAACCGCTGCTATGCTTTACTTCACCCTCCAAGCTTTTTGAATAACTAAATCTATTTTTATTTCAATGGCAGATATACCTTTTTCTTTATTATATGAACAAGCCCGGCCATTTATATAGATAATGGAAGGGTAGTAAAACTAGAAAGAGGCTAGAGTACTTAAGAGGGTGGCTGTGTACACACTGTAGGGTGGTTGAGGTTGTACAGGCTTTATTTTCTTTTTTTTCAACCTTTGTGTGCTTGATTTTATCCTTGATTTGATTTGATTTGATTTGATTTATTATGGCTTAATTTGATTTATTGTATGCTTGATTTGATGTTTTGCCATGATGAAGCTTTTATATGTATATAAACACACACACACACACACATATATAGATATATACATTCACATATACAAATTTTTACCATATACCTATTTACATATTTGCATATAAACTATTATATAAACATATATACATATATACTTATATATATCCTTGTCATCATAAGTTTGAAATTTTCATTATGAAGCTTTATATATATATACATATAGATATTTTATCATAAATTTGAAATGGTGAAATATATATACATATATATATACACACACACATATATATATATATTTTATTATACTAGAAAATTAACGTTTTAAAATTTTATATAATCTAATTTATATATTCAGATATCTCCAATATCAATTTTTTTATTTATTCGACTTATAAAATTAATATTTCAATACTTAAAATTAGTTAATTATTTTAATAACAGATGCTAAAAATTCGGTTCGTTACACAATTTTCATACTATGATGCAATTAATATGTGTTATATGGAATGCTCCCCCTATTTCCACTACTACTATAATAGCGTACTAAATTCGGAGGTCCATCATTCACTTAATACAATTTGTTTATTTCATACACTACAGCTATTTACAGTGGAGAGTTCGTTGTTCAAATATCTTGAGCTCAAAGAAATAAATCTCATAGAAAATAATTTTCTATATGAAAATACATTTTGGAATAGAAATCATATTTCTTATTCCAATATTAAGTATTAATTTTTATTACAATTCTCGTTTTCAATGTTTCTCTATGAAGCAGAAGTGACTATTCATTCTCTTCATCCCAACTGTACCTTAAATTACATCTATTCTTATACATTCGGTTTCCTTTCAAATGGTCAAACTATTCAAAAGAAAAAACCATACTACAATATCATAATAAACACTTTACAAAAGCACATTCGATTATCCTTAACATTTAAGGACATCAAATATGTTGCACTTTATGCAAACTGATCAAAATGACAATTCAGTGATTAAGTTTTTAAATCTATCTTGTAGTTTTTGGTCATGTGTAATGTGTTACATTAACACAATATGATCACTTTTGTAGTCAATCAGATTGAATACTCGATCTCGCACTAAGCTTTATTTGGTTCGGATGAACTAATTTCGTCGAAATATTATACATTACAAACTTTGACCATTCACCATATAACATTTATATGCAATTGTATATGGATCAAATATCCATAGTCTTTTATTGCTTTTAGAGTTCGAAACTCATAGAATGCAATACATTGTCTTGACCAAATAAATGCATAAGTGACCAAACCACGAATGTATTCAGTAGTTGTAAACAGGCACTTGCATGGGTGTTGAAACATTAACATGCAATAGAAATTTAATAGTGGGCATTATATTTCCATTTGTTAACTTTCAATTCAGTTCGTTTGGATATGTTAATTGATAAACATTTTATCAATCATATTAAATGCAAAAATTTATCATTGTAGATAATTATAACATTATTTAGCATATGTTCTTACAATATTAGAAAGGTTAAATGTTACCATTTCGTTTTTCTAATAAGGCTCCCACTAGTCTTTTATGTTTCTCCAAACCCTAAGCTGAAACATAAAAGTCTTTCGACTTCACTAGTGGATGTTAGGACTCATCTGTCTTGGTATTTTGATCTTGAGTTTGCTCAAAAAATCATAGCCCCACGAACAATGAATAACTCCTTATCGGTTGTACCACATACAACTCCTGACCCATTTTTCCTTGTCCTAATCTCATTTCGGCCTTAAGTTTGCTCAACAAATCGAAAGAGGTTATTCACTCGTACCTACCATACCATGAAGGCCTAAGTATAGTATATGTACCTTGAGTTTTCTCAACAAATACATATATTTATCTTACCTCATCCGTTCCATATATTAATAATACTACACATAACATCCCCAGCTTGAGTTTGCTCAACAACTAAAGAGTATGCAAGTAATTTATTAATATATATACGGTGGAGGAAAACATTATATTGAAGATTCATAATCTTTAATATATTGTACTGAGTGATATTGACTTATGGAATAATGTATTTTTTAACGAAATACCCTTGTGATTCAAGTGTCAGACACATCAGAAATCACAATATATATATATATATACACACACACACACCTATGTATTTATTCCTTAAGTCTATTTGGGTTTCTTTAATGTTCCATCTTTAGTTTATACATTCATATCATATAAGTTTTATTGTTATATATAACTTTTATATTTTATATTACTTATATGATAGTCTTATGTATGATATTTTATTAATTAAATCTTATTTAATTAATTTTAATTAATTAACTCTTTATTAATTTTAAATCAGTATTTCAATACAACTTTTGTATTGGACATATCTATTATAACCTTTATAGTGTATACTACAACCTTTATAGTATAACACATATATCTTATATATGTGTATTTTTTATTTAATTAATTAACCTTTAATTAATTTATTTAATTAAAATATATCAATTTCAAAATTTATCTTACATACATCTATACTTATGTTATCTTAACACTTTAAAATAAAATAACATATATCAACATATATAATACATGCATACAAGTATTAATTAATGAACTCATTTAATTAATTTATTTTATTAATCTTATTAACAAATTTTAAATTTTGAAATTAATAGTTTCAAACATTTTGAAATTTTCATTACATTTTCAAACATTTTGAAAAATTATGATATATTATAACCTTTTATAATAAACATGTTTTTATTTTAGATTTAACTTTTAAATTTAAAATCATGTCTTAATTTTCAAAACTATTTTGAAAATTAGCCCAAGGCCCAATTCAAATTGGGCCTTTCCTATTAGGGGCAACCTTTGGGCTCACATCACCTTTCAAGCTAGGCAGGTAACTAGGTAGGACATGGTACTTGATTATCCAATTCCAATCCTAGACATCACCTTTTTAGACACTGTACTAAGTGCACAAGCTTAATTAGCTAGCCCTAACATGACTAATTTAGATCGCATAGGCTATTGGACTCTGATAACATTGAAGGAACTGGGCCAGCCCGTAGCGGAACAAATGGTTGAATTTCAAAAATTTTACCATTTTGGATCATTAATGGGCCTATGAAGTTTAAATTCATTTAGAACTTTTCTATGTTTCTTTTAAATAAAATCAATATTTTATTTAATTTATAAAATAAAGTTTTACTTTAATTTAGTGTGTATGTAAATTAGAGTATATCAAATATACTCTTATGTACATATTTATGTGTAATGGAATGAATGTATCAAATACATTCAAGTTATGAAATATAAGTGTAACATATAAGAAGTGTATATTTGTGTAACTAAGCATGAGAAATTATAGAGAAGGAAAACCTTTAGTTTTCCTTCTCTTGACATGTATAATAAATTGAGGAAAGATAAGGCTATAAATATAGAGAGAGAAACCCTTACGTTTCTCTCTCTTTTTAATTACATTGAATGACATGTTAAATGGCATTTACAATAGAATTTTCATATGCCTTCGTTGTCCAAGTTTTTTTAAGTAATAAAATATACATGTATAATAATTGATAAGTTTACATATACACATGTTAAAATAAGTTTTCCTATATATATGTGTTTGTCAAAAGAAGAATTAACAATTGTAACAAAAGTTTTAATTAAGGAAGAACTTGAAATCAAATTCTACAGTTTCACAAAAAGGTCCGTTTGGATTTAGATTAAAATAACATGAACACATGTTTATCTATATGTATAAATAATTGCAAGTTATGTATTCATTTTAAAATAACACATATATTTATATATATGTATGAAGATTGCAATTTAAGTAATATATTTGTTTAAATTTTGTAACGACCCATACTTTTAACTATTTTAAATTATTATATTTAATATGATTATTGAATAAAAATGGTTAAAAATAAAATTTTAATGATTTTGAATGTAAATATTGGATATGACTTGAATAAAATTTTGAAATAAACTAATTTCGAAGATTTGGCGATAACGAGTATTAAAATGAAATTATATATATTAACTGGGTTTATAATCAATAACTAAAGTTGAATAATAATTGCGAATCATTAGATAGTAATAAAATGATGTTGAAAGCTAAAATTTATTTGGAACTTAATGATTTATTTATATTGATTTATAGGATAATTAAATTGTTTAAATTTAATATTGGAAATTATTTGAATAATTGAATTCTGAATTAGATTTGATTGAAAATAATATCGGAAGTTGATTTAAATTTTATTTAAACAACAATGAAGATTGTTAACATTTAAAATTGGATTTAAAAGTGAATAATTAGGAATTGGAAATTTCATATTATAATTAACGAGTAAAAATAGCCATTTTGGCCACAGGCTCGGAATTCGAAGAAACCGGTTTTATTGGATCCGTAAGCGTTTGGAGTTATCATTTCATCATACGGGATAGAAACGCGTTGAATTCTATATCGAAAATTTAATATTATAATAGGGTTCAAAAAGCTATTTTCAACATACGATCGAATTGGGTCTTGAAACCTGTTCCATTGCGTTCACAATAGGGGTATAACATTACGAGTGCCTGGTGGCACACCTCGATTGGGATCCGAAGTTTAGGGCTAGAAACTTTGGAATTTTAATTAATATATTTCAAATCTAATTAATTACAGCCGTTTTAACATCCCATCAGCCACTCTATTCTCCTTGTAGACACCCTACTTATGTCTGACCGTACCTATTCTTCCCTTTTAAATTTCTTTTCCCTCTCTCTCGTCTAAAAAGGATTCAAGCCAGAGAAAAAAGGGAAAATCAATATACTTAGATCTGTAAATAAGAAAAAAAAAAGAAAAAAAATTAAAAATCTGTTTGGATGGAGATCATCGACTGAGCACGCATTTGAAGCTTGCGACATGGATTTGGGTTCGGCTTCATAGCCGTGAAGTTTGTAGAGACTAGGGTTGGGGATAATCTTTGATTTAGGCTTTGGTTTGTGAATTCGAGTGGTCATCTGAGTTTGCGATGGAGAATGGGTGCTCGTGGGTGGAAGCGGTGGTGTGCGACCATGGGTATGGGTGCGTGACATTATTGAGTCGCTATGAAGGACCGAGGAGGTCGCAATTGAAGGGGGTGGTGTGCCACTATCGAGGTGATGGTAGATAGGTCGGGTACGAGGAGAGAAAGTCAACGGCGCTGTCCATTCGTCAATCGGCGGAGCGTAGCTCCGTGTCGTTGGGAAGACGTGCACGCAAGGATGGGTTTCTTCATTTCATGCACAAGCGACGGTTTGAAGAAGAAAGGAAGGGATAGTTGTAGTTGGGCCGGGCTTGAATCATAGGGGTATGGGTTTTTCTTTAAAAAAAGTGTTTTTATTGATTTTATTCAAATCTTTAAAAACGTATATCTTCTTCATCCGAGGTCGAAATTGGACGAAACAAGCGGCGATGAAATCTTGGCGATGAGCACTACATTTTAGAACTGATTTGGAGACATTTGGAGCTAACTAAAATTTTAGGTTAAATCGAACGTCGTTCGATTTGATTTAAAATTGAAAACTCAAGGTGAGTGTTTTATAACGCTCACAACGTACTAAAATATTTTAATGCTAGTTAAATTTGAAATTGTAGCGACCCGTAGTTCCATACCCTTTGAGTTGGTAATAATTCACTCATGTTCAACCCAAAGTGTACGAAAGAGCGAATAACTAGGGGGGAGAAGAAAAAGGTAGAAGGAAATAGAACAACAACACATAATCTCACAATCGCAACGGGACAAATATAATATATAATAACATATTTTAACTACAAGAACTGTACTGTTATTATACATACCATTATCAGAGTACAATATACAACAATAAATCTGGACAGTTTAATAACTTGTCCTCACATACATAGCTTATACAGAAATACGTCTCTGTCATCTTCCTCGTCTCCTGAGCTCCATAGTATCCTATCCTGAATCTGTAATACTCGGTCTGACCCGAGCATTATAATAAAATAACACCCGAGTCAGTCTGGAAAACCAGCGTAAGAAAACACACTCAATTTGAATTATTAGAGTTATCAAAATCCTTTGAAAACAAAGGTATCTCATAAGACCGCGTCACACATAAACACGACGGGTTTTTACCTTACGATAACCAAAACAATTTTATAGAAAATCCTCTTATATTATAATAGTGTCTAAACACAAATACTTATTCAAATAGCCGAAATTGTTACATTAATTAAATTCCAGCATACTAGGCTCTACAAACAAAACCGTAAGCTCGTATTGGAGAAAGGATTCCATACGAAAGACTTGGACAATGTACACTTCTAGAACAATGTACCGAGGACCATCGCCAGGATCCCCTGCTACATAAGACCGGCCTACCCCTAACCTGGATAGACCGAATATGTTATCACCCCGGTTGTTCCCACCCTTACTATCGAGCGCTCCTTCTTTCATGCACAACCATATCCATAATATAAAGGTTTTCGAGGACATCTAGAAAAGTGATAACATACCCTAATTGGGCGCGACCCACTTAGCCTTGCTGCATTTCCCCTGTTTTAGTCATTCCCAGTTGATGAGGTTCGAAGCTAAGCGTTACCTTTCAAGAAAATTTTTACTTAGAATGCTCATCGTCCTCTAATGACGACGTTCTGATAGCATTCATCCATACAAGTTGTCCTGGGTCTGGACAAACCGAATCACCATCTTCATCATCTTCACGGTATTTATTCGTTATGTTCGAACCGGATCGAAGTGGTTTTCGGATAATTAAATTCGATCCTGGTCTCTTCGAAACGATTAACGAAATTGACCAATATTGGTAGCCGGTTATTTAACTATCAATAAAACATCCACAAGTAGAAACTAGGCCTTATTTTATGATCTCCAAAATATTTATTTCAAAACATCTTCACCAAAATATATATTCAATCTCTTTCAATATTTCTATATTTGAAACAATTTCAACACTTGGACCCATAACAGGACATTCCCCATTTTCGATACTTAGAAATATTTCCAACTTCCATTTTTATAACACTTAGAAAATATTTCTATTCCAAATCTTTCCCCCTAAAAATATTTTTCAGAAGCTTCCTTCCAATACTTAGGAAAATATTTATACGTATAACTTCCAAAATCATTTTAAGATTAAACTTGGAAATATTTCATAACTTGTAACGACCCAGAATTTATATCAATTAAAATTTGAATATTTAATTGATTTTAAATATTAATAAATGGAATTTAGAAGTCGAATGATTTATTTTTCGAATATTGGATTTAATTTAGTCAATTAAATCGATAATTTGATAGTGAAATTCCAGAAATAATTGAAAACTGAGTTTAATATGATTGAAAATGATTTGGAAAATTTTATTTAATCATACTAGAGTAATAGAAATGTTATAGAACTTTTAAAATCGAATTTAGAGTTAAATTGTGAAAATCAAATATTTTAATATTTAATTATCGACGGTAGAATAGCCAATTTTTGAACAGTCTCAGAATCGAACGAAACCAGTTCCATTGACAATTTTCGTAGCAATCGGAGTTGTCGTTTGACCGTGGCAGCTCGAAACGCATCGATATAATTTTAATTTTAATTCGGTAAGTTAAAATAGTCATTTTTTAAAAAGTCTCGGATTTCAACGAAACCAGTTTTATCAGATCCGTAATGTCATATTATTGTAAGGTTTCAAATTTCAAGTCGATTGGATTTATCGTTTGTCCGGTACAAATTAAAACGCATCGAAATCGGTTTGAATCGGTTTAATTTAAAATCGATCATTTTTCTTCGTATCTCGCACAGATGTCCGAATTAGCTCCCGAAACACATTCCATTGCGTTCGGAATGCGGGGTAAACCTTAGAAACATCAGCCGGCACGTTCGATTTGGAGTTCGGAAAATCCGGGGTGAATAGTTGTTTTTGCAAATTTCTATAAAAGCACCCCTTTCTTTCATTTTGCAAACAAGAAACCTAGCTAGGGTTTGAAAGTTTCAGCCGCCACCCAAACGTTTAATGGCTGAGAACGCATCTCGTTCTTCCACAAATATTTCACTATCCACAAATCAATTCAAGAAAGTGTCAACTGCAAAGTTGTAGATCGTCTCAAGATCTACGACTTCAACGGTGATGATGGATTTTCGTGCTAAGGATCATCGTCAATTCGAGCTTGAATGTTCGAAGTTCATCCACGTTTTTCCACACGAGCACGCCGCCGAGTGGGGCCGGTCTGGGGGTGGTGGTGCACGGCGGTGGGGGCTGCGACCTGGAAGTGATTGATCGTCGTCGAAGTCGATATTGGGGGATGCATTTAAAACCCTAAGTCGAGATGTTTGGGTTATCTACATTCGAAGAAACGGGGGAGGGAAGAAAGAAAGACCGGTCGGTCTGGATGTCTTCGTTCAAAATGAACGGTTGTGATTAAAGATGAGGTTTAGAATAATAAAAAGAATTTGTAAAATTATTATCTTTTAAACCGTATAAACTTTGTAACTGCATATCTTTGCCATACGATATCAGATTTCGACGAATTTGGAAGCGTTGGAATCGCAGTGATGCGCTCTACGCTGCAGCGCAGATCTGAGCGTGTCTGGAGTCAGTGAAAATTTTGAGTAAAATTTAAACGTCTGTTTAATTTTATTCGAAATAAACCGCTACGACTGTTATTAAAAGCAAAGGTGAGAACTTCTCACTCAATCGAACAGTTTCGATGTTTATTTTAAATAGTTAGATTTAAAATTGTTGATTGTATGCCTGGATGATAATTTTGTCTGTTATTGATTGAAAAGACATTATACACCGTTAGTAAGCGGAGGTTATTTATTAAAAACATATACCGCGATAATTTCATATTGATATGGAATTGGTATTATATATGTATATAGCAATATATATATATATATATATATATATATATATATATATTGGCATATGTATATATTGCAGTTGTTGATTTCCCACATTTGATAGTGGATGAGACCCTATTGCGCCGCATAATAGCGGATAATATGTATTAAACCCATATACCGCGATATTCCGTACTGGAGCGGAATTGGTATTGTGCTAACATCTTTGGATGCAGGGGGACAGGTTGGAGGGATCCAACTGGATTCCTCAACTATACTGATTTAATTACAGATATTGTGATATATTTTGTTATCATATGATGATATATGATGTTTGATGGTGTGATTGATTGTTTGGTGCTGTTGCATCATCGGATCCATTTTTGAAGTTTAAAAATAACGATTTTGATTTTTAAAGGGATTTTAAAAGTGATTTTTGAAAGTATATGTTTTATTTAATTTTTGAATTGTTTTATTTTAAATAAATAAATGTTAAAAATTTTATGTTATTAAAAATTGTGATTTTTGTGAAATATAACCGAAATGTGAATTTTGAAACAAAAGTTGATTTATTTATTAAATAGTTTAAATAGAGATTTTTGAATTTGTTATGAAAGCTCTATATATAGGATTTATAAAATTTGATTTTTTTTAAATCAAAGTGATGAAATTTTAAAGGAGTTTTAAAGACATTTTAAATGATGTTAAAATGGGTTTTATAAAGGATAGAATAAATGATTTGTGAAGTCCTAAAAGAACGATTTTGTAAATAAACGAATTATAAGTGTTTAACTTATAGGATGGACTTTTGGTATAAAATTGAGTTATAAATTGAATTGGATAATAAAAGGAATTTATAAGTTGAAGTAGTTATAAAAAATAATAATAAATGGAATTTATAAACGTTGTTTATAAATCCGAAATCACTTGATTGATAAGTGAATTTTTGAAGTTAATTAAAGGAATTATATTCACGATTTTAGATCATGGATAATCTTTTAATAAATGTGTAGGAACATTGATTCGGGTAAATAAAGTATATTCACGATTTTGGACAGTGAATATATTATTAAATAAAACGGAGATGTTTTAGAGAAGTGATATTACGAAATGAAGTAATTATTTTAAAAGATGTTTTAAAACGTATTAAGTATCGAAACCATAGATTTCAACATCCATTGTTGAAATAGACGTTTTCGAGAAATTTAAGGAAATGGTGGACTATAACACTGTTGTTATAGTAAATGGTTTCCGAGAGGAAATATTTTGTGTAGTATTGGGATTTATATATCTATCTAAATTTCGAATCCCTATACTAGTGATTTTGAGTCGTCGTAACGATGTTTTACGTAACATTCGTTTTCACTCAAATAAATGTGTTTAAAGAATGATTTCCTTAAAGAATGAAATATATACTTAACTCTGCTTTAAGTATATCGAATATTTTCCAAGTGTTGAAAATAAAATGATTTGTGAATTACTTATCATTAAATAAGTATGGAAATGTTTTTCCAATGTGAAATGAACTGTTTTGAGATTTTATCTTTTAAAGATAAATTGAAAAGTGAATATTCGAAAATTTGTTTTCAAATGGTTAAGTGTGGAAAATAATATATCTGGTAAAGATATTTTGGAAAACAAATAATTTGGAAATTATTTGGAATCTGATGATGTTGCGCATCTCTATTGATAGTTAAATAACCGACTATCAATATTTACCCTTGAATGGGTATTTGTTGTGATTTGCTTGAATGTGAATGCCACACTTATTTTTGAATAAGCGCTCACTATTCGGGTTAGCCGGGAAAGGACCATGGGGTCGTATAACCCATTCCGAATATGTGATACGTCGTTATGAATTGCATTTGATGACCGGTGTTGAAGACCGGATATTTTTGAAAACGGAAGGATTACCGTCGAGTTACTCTACATCGGCTGATCTCCGATTTAGAGGTTTTTATCACCCTTAGTGATGGGAAGTCTGGACGTGATTAGAAATTTATCCGGATATGCAAGGGCTTCGTGAGAAGTGCCTTCGGTTCTGTTCGATCCCGGAACAGACTTGTATGGTTGTGTGTCTGACGTTACAAATTGAGATATAAAGCTGATTTCTTTCAAATACATTTCTGTTGGTGGCGGAGAATTTATTCTCTTAGCTTAACACCCTTCTCTGAGACGTACGATCTCAGATGTTGTGTAGTTGAAATTTATCAGCGATATACTCCCAATTTGGTAACGTGGCATACTGAGTGTTGCTGTGAAATGATCAGTGTTTGATCATTTGCGATATGATCATTTGTTTGATCTTATATCTTTGTGATCATAGGTTGATCATTTGTTTGACCCGAAGCATGGCTTTGTAGGAAGCGTAGCTTTGTGGACGAGACTTCGTCGAGCCTCACACCCCGGAAATGGTCAAAACAGGAAGGATGCGGCAAGGTTCTAGGGAGTAGCGCCCCTTAGTGTATGTCATTCCTTCTGGATAGAGGTGGTATCATGGTATGGAGCCCAGATACTTAACCTATGTTGATACTGCTTATTATGTAGTTTGTTGCGAATCGGGGATCCTCGGGAAGATCGGTTACGATCGGGGGATGGCATACGCGTGTCAGTAGTTACCTATTTTTGCAGAGGTAACCCGGCCTTGTGTTGGCAGAGATCTAACCGTAATGTTAGGTTATTTCTCGGGACGTCATTCCAGAGGCGTTCCTTCGTGGAATAGGAAGTTCCTTAGCCTGACCATTTGTTGGAAATCCAAAGAAACAATACGTGACTTGTACGGTTTTAGTTGTAGAATCTGCTGTTTAAGATGGCAGTTATAGCAGGCATAATATATGGGTACCTATGCTGGCTAAGATTTATATTCTACTTTCGAAAAATGTTTTCCACTATGCACTAATGATAATATCAAAAATGATTTGATTTTGCGTAGTAAGCATCTTTGACTATCATAAGAAGGAAATCTCCTCCAAGTCTGCGTTTGCATTGTGTGTGTGGTGGGAGGTCTTATGGTAGTTTCATTTTCCAAAAGCATTGCGAATTGACTTTAAAATCTTTCTGTTGTTTGTTTTAAAGATAAAACTGTTTTAAGTTCTCACACCAGTCACCATGACTGACCTGGAGTTTATTGTTTCCTTCCTAAACTCTGGGTGCCCACAAATTTTTACACGGGCAGTTCGGAGTTTGGTTATCAGTTTATTCTAGATACTGGAGTGCTATGGAGCTTAGTGGCGAGCTGGATGGCGAGACGTACCACTTGTGTATGATATTATTTATTCCGCTGTGTATTCTGTATGAGGACAAGTTTATATAATTGTCCATTGATGTATTGTTGTTGTAAACTCTGATGATGATGTAATGTATGAAATAATATAGTTCTTTGATTTAAAGATTATTCATTTATCTATTATATGTTGTTCCGCTGCGAATGTGAGATTCTGATATTGTTTCTGTTTCTGATGTTGTTCTCCTTCTCTCTTCTTCTTCCTTTTTCTTCTTTTCTTCTTCTTCTACCCTTTTCTTCTTTTTTAAACCATAACATTTCGGGTTTCCGGCATTCGATTGCTCGGCAGTCGATAAAGTGAGTATCGATGTTGAATTTTCGAAAGTCGAAAAAAAATTTGGTATGTTACATAACTTATCTCATAAGTCTCCAGAATTTTAATAAATTCTTCCTATGATATCCAAACCGATTATACTTATTTATAATCCCAACCACCCATTTATAACTCCTTTAAATGAATTCAAAATCTTCCCAAAGTCATCGCATCTGGACATCGGAAATTTTCTTAAGTCTCTAACATTCCATTTATAAGATTTCTCTTATAAAATCTCATCCTTCAATAAACTCCGCTTACACATCTCGAGAGAATTTATAAATAAATTTGCAATCATTTCAAACTATATATATATATAACGAGTATTTTCTTTAAAGAATAGTAATTTATTTAAAATATGTTTAAGTTATTGTTTAAAATATTAAAAACACTTTTATAACATCTATAACTCATTTTTAGATGAACAAATAAATTTCCAAAGCTGAATTTAAAAGTTAGAATTTATTAAATAAATACTTAACATTTGAAAAATCTACTTAACGAAGTATTTCATTCTCAACCAGTTTAAAATTCCATAGTTTTAAAATAATAAAATTTTACCTTTTAAAACAAACTCACTTCTTAAATTTAAAATATATTTTTAAAATCTCAATAACCAGTTCAACTTATAAATTCCTCTCGATTTCCATTACATCTCTTCCATACCGATTTCCTTAACCATTTTCACTTTTCAAAAATAGTAATCCACTATTTCCCTCATCCTATTTCCATATTCTAATATAATTTCACCTGTGAATTTTATATTTCCAATTCAACATCCTGATATCGATTTACTTTATTTATAAACATCGTTTATAAATTTTTATAACTCCTTTGAGTTTTTTCCTTGTTTATAAAAACAGTCTTATTTATAAAATTCCATTTTATAAATTCATTCCTTTGAAAATCCCATTTATAACTTCCAATTTATTTTAATATCGACTTCAACTCCTTTCTATATTTTTTGAATATCATTTATAAATTCTTTTAAGTACTTCATTTTTAAAATCTCCATTTAAAAATTCTCAATAATTAAGTGTTACCTAAAAATCAATATATTTTCCTAACTCGATTTCTTTAATATAACCCCAATTCCAATATAATATTTTTATATCAAAAATTCCCCTTTATCCCTTAAATTTAAAAAATATATCTATGTTAGCACCAAAATTAGTCACTAACACCCTTGAATAGAATTATGTAGAGAGATTAATGAAGAAAGTAAATTAAAGCAGAGAAGCAACACAGTTGAATGCCAAAAGAATAATAAAAACAAGAACACCAGATTTATAGTAGTTCGGCATAATTGCCTACGTCCACTTTGAATAGAATCTTTATTGCTTTTCCTATCACTTGAATACAGATACAATCCGTAAACCAACCACTTGAATACAAGTTTGAATCTAAAGAGGAGAGCACAAAAAATGGCAGAGTCTCCTTAGAGTTCTCCAAAAAAGCCCTCTTCAACCGTGCCACTGCCCCTCTATATAAAGACAAAGACAGGCTGCTTTCCCTACATAGGCCCATGACAAAGACACTTCGGCCCACTGCAAAACCCATGTTCTTCGACCCATGGATACCGAACCTTGATGGCCGAACCATATGCCACCGAGCCACTTTGGCCGAACCAGGGGTCCCATGTAGTTGACTCGAAGCAAGCCGCCATATGACTCGAAGAAAATGGCATTGGAACTCGAAGCAAGGAAACACCAGGTTACTCGTCGACTCGCTTTAGGATGCACTACCCCAGGTACACCAATCCATGCGTGCCAAATCATTATGGCCGAACCATAAGCGTCGAACCAGGCCCGACCAACCTTCTTGGCCGACCCATGCACGACCTTTCTTCCTTGACCGAGCAGCATCTGCTGATCCACCTAGACCGAGCCATGTGTGACCTTCGTCTTTAACCGAGCGACATCTGCTGATCCACCAAGACAGAGCCATGTATTCCGACCCACCTTATCCTTTATACCATGACCGAACGACATGGTCTTCCCTCCTTTGACCGAGCCATACATACCGATCCATACTTACGGAGCCAGACATACATGCCGGACCATATCGATTGCATCAAAACCTTATATCTCCAGTCTCTTCTTGGCCAGAATCTTGTCTAGCGCTAACTATAACTTCTGCAACTGTCGCTTTGTAGCCGGGCCAAGTAGTCGGGTAACATTTGCCCCCCAAAGTACGTCTTGTTGCATACATGACGTGCTTTGAATCGAAGCAAGTTAGAGTCTCCAGAAAGAAATCCATCGTGTTTCCGGAATAGTCGTTATCCTTTAATTTTATCCTCCCAAAGTGCCGTATCCTTCTTTGGTCGTTATTACGCTTGGTCCATTCCCAATAGTATAAATTCAGGATTGTAGTTCATCATTGGCCATCTGTGTCCGGTTCTACTGGGCTAGTAAGCTTCAGCTATCTGATCCAGTCTTTTCTTAATAACCCTAAGTGAAAATTCAATTTTTGTTGATTTTAAGAAGTCGAATTTTTTCGAATATACACGTGCATGTTCGGGTACACGTTCTTCCCATTGGCTCTCGGATGTGTTTTATATGCTTATAAGTCTTCACCAATTCCATCTAGTTTAATTGCAATTCGATTGCAGTTCCTTGTTTATATTTTTGTGAAATAAGGGTTGTAAACAACCACTTGATGAGAGGGGACTTCAAGTTCTACATGGATGACGATCTCGGAGCCATAAGCAAGGGTGAATGGAGTACGGCCAGTCACAAACTCATGGGTAGTTCTATAAGCCCATAATGCTGTTGGGAGTTCATCCACCCATTTACCTCTAGCCTTTTCCAAACCTCTCTTCAGAATAGACTTTATGATTTTGTTCACAGCTTCAACCTGTCCATTTACAGTTATAATGCACTACACCAAAATAGTGATTTTGCAACATTTTATATATGTCAATTTCGAACACTTATAGATGTTATAAACTACCAACAGTAAAAAAGTGTTAGGGTACCTAAAAGAGTGTTAGTAAAAATAAATAGTCATATGTATAAACATTGCAACATATTGGTTATAATTTGCAACACAAATAAGTGTTATACTAGTCGGTAAACATGTAAATATTCGCTGAAAAATGGAGTGTTTCGTAATTTTTACATATGATATGTTTTGTGCTTCCCCCTTCCCATCAGTTTCTGGCCGCATAAAATTATTATTTTTTTAACTAGGTTTTCACGCGATCCCCAATCTCTTGACTTCAACGACGGCGAGTGGCTTCTGGAGCGGTCCTTCTTCTCCAGGAAACATTGAAGACGACTTTCTTTTTGTGGCTGCGACTCCGACTTCGGATTCCCGAACGCTTCCTCCTCCTCATCATATTACCCAATAACAGCGAGGAAAATTTGCAATATTTCATCAAGGTTAGTTCTCTCTCCTTAATTTATTTGATTTTTACATGCCAGTTATAAATTTTGATTGGATATGTTTGGTGTTCGAGCTTGTAGCCTTTAGATCCGAGGGTTGTGTTGTTTTTTCTTTCTGAAATTGGTCGTGAGTAATTGATTTTCTGCAAACTTAATAACTGATACTGCAAAGAGCCTAAGTCGTTCATAGACCTATGGTATTGCCTATAAGGCTCAGTAGTTACACGGATTGATCTATAATCTTGATAAAACGATGTGGTAGTTTGCACCTGTGGGCTGTAGTTTCATTCTTAATAAAGCAATGGATTTAGACTCAACTGCCGATAGTTATCGTCTTCCCAGGTTATCGTTAGAAGTTGCCGAATGCTTAGTTTCCAATTTTTTTATAATTAAATCCTACTACTAACAATTACCCTCTCTGATTCCAGGAATGACCAGTATCATTTTTTTCCCAAACTTGAACTCCCATTTTAATACAAATCATCAATTTGCTTCAGTTTACCCAGTCCTCTTGCATCTGGTATGTTTCTTATTATCCCATGTTTTACAACATGATTTTATGTATTGTTATTGAAAGAGGCAAGTTAATAATTAACTTTGTTCTACAACCACTGCTTATTTGTTTTATATCAAATAACTCATATTTCTATAGAAATTTTATTAACTATTGCCATACTCTTCCCACTTGACATATAACACCATGTATAAACTGCCAAATTTACTTGCATATCAAAAGTTCATTCCAAAAAGATATAAGTTCATATTCTACGGAACATATCTATCCCTACTTATTCCCAATGTATTATAATTTGTACCTAAATTGTTGGGAAAAAATAGCAATATAATGGTTTAGAATTGGTTGTCACATATATATCCTAAAATAGATTATAACCTGTTTGAGATTACATGCATATGAAAAGTGAAAATTGTACTTCTTTCGATTATGAGGTGGTGTTATCACAACTCTATCCACTTGAATTGTGTGGTTTTTATAGTTTGCTTGATCCTATTGTTATTACAAGCATAGGCCTTACTAGAGGAATATTTCCCATGAAGTTTAGATCCATTTCATTTGGTGTTGAATTAAAATATATACGATTTTGTTATGAATTTGTGGCCCATTATGTAGCAAATAATGAACTATTATTGTGTATGTTATGTTCATCACTCATTGTTGTTGAATTAACAAAATCTCAAAAGATATTTCAATATATACTTTGTTATTTGCTGATTTTTACTCCATGTATAGTTTATTGAATGACCTAAAATGTCATAAACGTAAAAATTATATTGAATATTGCATTATCTTACTTTCTAAACCAAAATTGGACCTTTTTGAAGTGAAGTATTGTTTCATATCATTTGGGTGTGATGCAACCAAGAGTCCTAGTGTATATATCGCTATATTCTTTGTATACAATGATCATTTTAATTTCGAAACTAAAAAAATGTAGCCTCTAGAACTGACAATTCAATTATATATCCAACTAATGAGGCTCGAAATGGATATGATGCAAATAGAAGCACTCATTATTTTGTATTTTTACCAACATGACTGACCATTTCATGCAATTATCTTAACTTTTTATGGAAGAAATCGTAAGAATAAAAATTCTACTAATACAGAATTGAACATTCAATTGTCACCAATGGAATATAAAATTATATGCCCAAGTTTTGACAACAAGTTAATGTAGTACACAAACTTAGCGATGAGTAATTCTTGCAATCCAGAATACTATTAAATATGTCGATTGCTTCATAACTCATTAACTTATGCATCTAAGGGTTAAACTATTATCATGAATGATACATCTTCTAAACAATGCACTTGTAGTGCAATTTCTATCGGACAAACTTTATTGCACTCCACTCATTTTCTACTAAAAATTATAGCATGTGTGTGTATTTTGATTTGTATTGATTTTTCCATTTCAAACATCTAACCTTGCAGAGGCACACATATGTACCAATTCTAGACATACTCTAACTTTTGCCCTTTTGCACTATAAGTATATTTGTCAAATTTGCTGCACAAATTATGATGCTTATGTATTAATCACAGCTAATATGTATTTCATTACGGTCACAATGGACATTATGGGAAACTATTACTACCATATGACTATTCCACTCTTTAATTATCCAGTGCTAAAAAGAACAGAAGAATCCCTTTGGAATTTACAACAATCAGGATACAATCTACGCACAAGATTAGGAACGTTAAGAAAGCTACAGTAAATATGTTTTCTCTACCTTTATCGACCTTGCATTCTTGGTTAGCTTAGTATTAGTCTTCATCTGCATCCATCAGAAATTATTTTAATAAATTTTTGGACCAATTTATTCTCACAGTCTTCTTCATCGTTAGCTTGTATGGTCCTTGCTTAATACTTTGCATTAGTTCATAACTTTTAAGACTATTTATTCCATTTCACTTTGTAAGCTTTAGTTTATTTGTACTTAAGTGATATTAGGGTATCGAAACATACAATTCAATGTTTTATTGGCTAAGGTTAGTTTTATTTAAGATTTATTTACTTTCAATATGATCATTGCTTCCTAAAATTTTTTTGCATTGATTCAAAATTATTAATACTACTTATCCCATTTCACTTTGTAAACTTTGGTCTATTTGTACTCAACTTATATTAGGGTATTGAAACATGCAATTCGGTGTTTCATTACCTACGGTTAGTTTTCTTATGGATTTATTTACTGTCAACATACCAATTTTGGTGCAAATAGACTATTTGTATGGATTTAACTTTCTACAAATTAGTTCTCGATGATCTTTCAAATTTTTGGTTAAAAAACCATAACAAATTTTGTTGTTTTCCAAACTTTGACAAAATTAGGAGTCAAATTTTTTTTGTTTTCCAAACTTTTTTAGTTTCGATGATCTCACAAACTAAAAAAGAATGTTGTGCATTTGTATTCTGAACTCAGACTAAAATATACCTAAAGTGAAATGTATATCACTTGATTTTGGTATGCCTTATGCTCTTGAATAGCATGCATGGTAATAATCTCACACGCACGTGCAGGCACACATCCACCCACGCACATCTATAATATGTCATTACCTGATTTGTCGATTAACCAATATGATCTTATATAATTTTAGAAGCTTAAAAAGTTGACAGGCATTGCTTATTACCCAATCAATTAATTATTGTTCTGATTTTAACTAACACTATCATATTGTACTTTATGGAGTACAAAGGTATAATGTCCCTGTGCTTTTTTTGCAGTTCAAACATGGAAGAGGTAAGGAGATAGATTTCTCAGCTACAGCAGATAATTGATACAATTACCGACATACACATTACAGTTAATGTTTAAACTTTAAACCACACTCCCACCTGCTTAAAGTAAAAACTATATATGACTCTATAAGGATATGCGAAATACTAACAGAAAACATCATCTGTTTGCTACAGATTGCATAGTGAAAAAGATATATAACTAAGATGCGTCATTCACTTCCGTAGTCTAAGAACATGGCCCAAATTATTTTCTTACTGCTCTACTAATATCGGGGTAACAAAACTGCTGTTAACAACGACAAACTCAAGAGTTGCAATGTGTTGCCAACTGGAAGAAAGGGATGACATAAAGATATCATCATTGATGTAAGTATCATTATCACAGTAAACTTCGATTACATCTGCACCTTCACTACTTAAGCATATACTGCTAACTGTACAAATTTTACCCTGATTTGCTAATAACAAGATGTTGTAGAAGTTGCGATAAGTTATGATTCAAACAACAGTAAGCAACACAAAAAACATAGCAAGAGAGCTATTTGAAATACTGAAGTAACATACTAACATACAACCACTTATGCATCATCAGCAACTACATGACTTTAATTTGCTTACATGTTATTTTATTTCTGTACAACATTTTTAAGCCACTGTTAAATTGTGTTTGGTACTTCATTTTCTGTTATTTGTGCTTATTCCAAATCTCATCCTCTATAGTTATATTTTGCAAAAACGTGAACTCTCATTTCGTTCATTTTACCATTTCCTGATGCTTCTGAATCCTGAGCATCCACTCTTTTTATTTTATTTATCTTCACTTCACCTTTCCTCACAAACCCACCATACAGCCTCTTGTCAACATCTCAGTCCACTCATGCCCTTTCACCTTGCCTGCAGCCACCCTCATCCGCCATGACCACATCAGCAAGCTCCTACCCCTCCCCTGATCACTTCCGTGAGCCACACAATCCATTGCAGATTGACTATATTTTAGTATTTGTAGGATTAATGTTTGAACATCTGTCTGTGCATGTCAACATAATTTTTGGTATATGTTTTATCTTTGCATGTCAGCCTTATGTATACATATTACAGAATAAGTATTTGTTGATTTTTTTAGTGTTTCTATTCAGTTATTTTAAATATTAGTTCACAACCAGAGACCATCATCTTGTCCATGCCCCCGGATTCGCCAAGCCAACACCCGCTTCTGTTCCCAATCCAAAACACCACCCTTCATTCTCTCTTTTCATTGTTTAAATTATTTTATTTTATTTTATTTCATTTTGTCCGAATGTCATCCGTGCACTGATAGAGTTCATGGTTCATATAAGTTGATTGTTGCCGTGTTGTCGTACTAAGATAATTTAGTGGAAGCTGAGATAAACCAAAGGAAAGAAAATAATTATAGTGGAAGCTAAGATAATGTATAAAAGCTAAGATAATTTATAAGTCAGCACAACGCCCACTTACTCACACAAGAACATGGACAACCATGCACATATACTGATACACACAATGCAAAGGCAAATGTCTTTTTAGTAATAAGCAGCAAAGTAGACATGATAACAGAGATAGGAAAGCACTCAACAATAGTAAAGATTATATGAAATGCAGCAGTACATCTTCTTCTGTAGTCATTTTACATTTCTAGTTACATACACTAATTGTTTCATCTTCTGCACGTATTGAATGCAAGCACTTGTGGAGGAAGAGGAAGAAAAACAAAAGTTGGAATGTAGCGGTAACGAGGAAGCAAACACATACGACCTTGACAATGATCCCATCTCTAAAGTTTTTGGCTCCGATAGAAAGAAAAACTATTGTCGTGCAATTAGCTCCACTTCCTCTACAAAACAAGTAAAGTTGATGCAAGCTTCAAAATTAGATATGGAATTTCTTTTTTGTAATTTGGATATGATATTGTGGTATTTTGAAATTGTAAAGTTTGTAGCTCATATTATAGTATTATCTAAATATGATATTGTTTCATTTGAGATATGGAAGCATTTTAGACTTCATATTGAATTGATATGATGAATTATATGTGATATGGACATCATCATTTATGAGATATTATATTCATTTGTTTTAAGAATTTAATATTAATTGTGTATAAAATAGTGTAAAAACATAATTTCAATTAGTAACGCATATAAGTGTTACCAATATTTTGGATAACAATACTTATCTACGTTACAAACCTAAATGATAAGCAAAGTAATTTATGTGTAACAACATATATATGTGTTACTAAATAATCATTTTTCAACACTTATAAGCGTTACCGTATATTTTTGTACCAACACTTATAAGCGTTACCGTATATTTCTGTACCAACACTTATAAGCGTTGCCATATATTTAGGTACCAACACTTATAAGTGTTAGTAATACGTATGTTCGTAACACTTATAAGTGTTACAAATTTGACCGCCCCATTCCTCATAATCCATTAGTAACACTTAAAAAGTGTTACTGAAATTATTTGTAACACTTATAAATGTTAGGATTTGCCTGTTTTGGTGTAGTGATGGATCATGGAAGGTCATAAGGATAGATGACGTTACGGACAATGAAGTTGATTACTTTCTTCATCTTGGTCGTGGTTAAAAGTTCTTCATCTGCCCATCTAGGGAAGTAATCAACTGCTATGATGGTGTATTTTGCACTACCTTTAGGATCGGCAAGAAGACAATGATGTCAATGCCCCCAAGTGGAAAAAGGCTATGGACTAGCCATTTGAGTAATTTCCATCGGCGGGGCTCTCGGATTTTTTGCAAACATCTTGCACCCATCACATTGTCTAGCATGATCAACTACATCTTGATTGATAGTCGGCCATTAAAACCCGTAGTAGAGTATTTTCTTTATCAGGGTTTGCCCTCTGATGTAATCGCCGCATTCTTCTTCATAGACTTCACTCAAGACTCATTTAATATCATCATGGGTGATACACCGAAGCATGGGAATGGATAAACTCCTTTCTACACATGACTTCTTCTTGGATGATTTGGAATGAAGCTTTAAGGAGGATCTGTCATTTTCCATTCCTCCATTTAGTAAGAATTCCTCACTGTAGATAGTCTTTGATAGGAGTCATCGATGACCCCTTTTCTAGCTCTGTCTCTAAGATCTAGACGATCTCCATCCGTCAATGCTTGGAATATTAAGTACCCCAACCGAAACAAAGTATGTTCGTTGCGCATCCCTGAAAGTGGCCAGCTTGGCCAGTGACTTGACTCTTTTCATTTTGCTCGCTGAGGATGTGTGTAATGATGTAATACGTGAAGTCGGCTAGTAGCTCTTGGACCTGGCCGAGATAAGGAGCAAGATAATGCCCCCTGGCAAGAATAACTTCCCTAACTTTGCATACTACCAATCAGGAATCAAAAAAGATATTTAAAGTTTCCACTCCAAGTTATCTAGCAAGTTTGAGGCTGGCGTCGAGGCTTCATACTTAGCTTCGTTGTTTGCTACAAGTAAATCGAGTTTCAGGGCGTAGCAGATCGATCGTTCCTCATGAGTCATTAACACGACTCCTGCGCCATAACACTGATCATTGGATGCTCCATCCGCGTACATTTTCTATATGTTGGTTGTTTCTCCACTACTCTTTGAGTAGTCGTCTGATGTAGTGAATTCAGATATGAGGTCTGCTAATTTCCATCCTTGGATAGCTCTTCAAGGGAAATAAGTGATATCGAATTGGCTTAGTTCGATATTCTATTTAAGTAGTCTTTCAAATGTCTCAGGTCATTGTATGACTGTCATAACGGCTGGTAGGCATAGACATTAATGGGGTGAGCCTAAAAGTAAGAATGGAGCTTTCATGATGAAACCAATAGACATTACGCTAGCTTTTGTGGCTTCGGGTCGATATTCAATGCATGGCTCGCGATAGTCGGTGAAATCACATGTGCATGTCATAATGGGTCCAAGGGAACATATCATCATTTATTCAGAGAAATCCATCTAATTATTTTATCATCATTGCACTGAGCTGTGATCCGATCTTCTGCACCCGTGAAGGGTCACCATGGCTAACTGTAATTTCGACTGTCAGCTCAGCGGGTGCAATCTCGGATTCTTTGAGTTCAGATGTAACTATTTCGCATAACATTCAATGTGAAATCTGGTTGGGACGGTCAATGTTGATGGATACTCTGGTCGAATACTAGAGTCTTGTCATGAGTTATTAAGTATGATAGTGAAGGGCCGTGGATGCTTTGATCGGTTATCTACAAATGGCCAAAGATCAGGCTTAGAATCATGTTTAAGAAAATGTCGAGTAGGGGTCAGCCTCGAGTTACGTGAAGTTGCATAGCTGGATCTTTCTTTGAGTTTGAATTTGCTTGTATATTCGAGTAATGCGCTTTCCATTTAATGTATTCATGATCCTTTACCCATCCTTCGGGTTAGAGTGATAATCAGTTGCCCATGAGCTTAGGCATCGATTTAATGATTCTATCTCTAGGAATTCTTTCGATCGTAGCCTTGAGTAGTTGTAAACACTATATATAAGTTTCAATATTGAGCTATCGCAGCCAGTCTTTAGATGATCATGCTTCTGCTCTCAGTCTCGGGTTGATAAATGTATTGCGTGGACGGTTGAGTCTTGTCCTAACTATGTTTATACCCCCACCTAAACTCCAAAGACATAGAGTTGATCGGTGAATAGTCGGTTCACATTCATCCTGCTTCTCGCTCGTGCCCCCAAGTCTGGGGCATATACCGATAAGTAGGAAGGCCAGCCATGCCCGCTTTAGCTTTACTCTCTTTCCCGTTGAATTGTGGTTTCAGGTCAGTTGATGGGAGGCTGAGTCTCGCCTATCCTGGATTGGATTGTTGTTTTTGATTCCAAGGGGAATACTTTGATGCGTCGTCAGTTTCTGGGCATAAGTTGGGTACTGGATGGTTAGCCATGTCCACTTTGGTTCATGTTCTGTAATCAGATCTCGGGGTAAAGTGGGCTCAAGTGTAGTCAGGTCATGCTCATCTAGTTTCATACTCCTCCTAACGGATCGAAGGAGGGTACTGGAGAATTATTGATCAAGTCTTCATGGTTTACTCTCCTTTCCATACTCTGGTGGTCATAGTTTTTCAAGGGACATTCGGGTCACATTCGTATGTGCTTGCTGCGGATCGATATTGACCCTCGATATAAGGTATGATATTATCGGTTGCCCGTAGCTTTGGATGTCGTTTCGATTGGTTCTGTATTGAGGCCTCCTTGCAGCCGTTGCCTTAAGTTGTAAAAAACTCCAAGCTAGAGCTATAATGAGTTGTCATATTCAGCTTTTAGTGATTTGTACTCTTGCCCCCAGCATTGATTTGGCCAGGCCACAAGTCGGATGGCCGAAATCCATCCTTAGCGAGTAAATACTCCTTATGTCGATTTCAGGCTGAAGTTTGCGGAATAGAGAACGGTCGGAATCCACTCATCTATTTATCGATGTTTATACGCCACCCTACATCCTGGTGACTTAGAGTTATTCTTCTCCCGGTTGACTCGCGTCCAATTTGTGTTCATGCTTTGATCCACTCTCCGGGGACTTAGAGATTTTTCGAACGGTTTATGCTCTAGTCCACAGTCAAGGACATAGAGATTTTCGTCAAGTCGTTTATCTCTAGTCCGCGCTCTGGGGATTCAGAGTATTGTAGTCCGCTTCAGGGACTTAAAGATTTTTCTCAAGTCGTTTATACTCTAGTCCGCGCTTTGGGGAGTCAAAGTACTCTAGCCCGCTTCAGGGACTTAGAGATTTTTCTCAAATCGTTTATACTCTAGTCCGCACTCTGGGGACTGGGAGTACTCTAGTCCACTTCGAGGACTTAGAGATTTTTCTCAAGTCGTTTATACCCTAGTCCGCGCTCTTGGGACTCAGAGTACTCTAGTCCGCTTCAGGGACTTAGAGATTTTTCTCAAGTCGTTTATACTCTAATCCACGCTCCGGGGACTCAGATTACTCTATCCCGCTTCGAGGACTTAGAGATTTTTCTCAAGTCATTTATATTCTAGTCCGTGCTCTGGGACTCAGAGTACTCTTGCCCGCTTCAGGGACTTAGAGATTTTCGTCAAGTCGTTTATACTCTAGTCCGCGCTCTAGGTACTCAGAGTACTCTAGTCCGCTTTAGGGACATAGAGATTTTTCTCAAGTCGTTTATACTCTATTCCGCGCTCTAGGGGCTCAGAGTACTCTAGTCCGCATTAGGGACTTAGAGATTTTTCTCAAGTTGTTTATACTCTAGTCTGCGCTCTGGGGACTCAGAGTACTCTAGTCTGCTTCAGGGACTTAGAGATTTTTCTCAAGTCGTTTATACTTTAGTCCGCGCTCTGGGGACTCAGAGTACTCTAGTCCGCTTCAGGGACTTAGAGATTTTTCTCAAGTCGTTTATACTCTAGTCCGCACTCTAGGGACTCATAGTACTCTAGTCCACTTCAGGAACTTAAAGATTTTTCTCAAATCGTTTGTACTCTAGTCCGCGCTCTAGGGACTGGGAGTACTCTAGTCCAGTTTAGGGACTTAGAGATTTTTATCAAGTCATTTATACCCTAGTCCGCGCTCTGGGGACTCAGAGTACTCTAGTCCGCTTTAGGGACTTAGAGATTTTTCTCAAGTCGTTTATACTCTAGTCCTCGCTCTGGGGACTCAGTGTACTCTAGCCCGCTTTAGGGACTTAGAGATTTTTCTCAAGTCGTTTATACTCTAGTCCATGCTCTGGGGACTCAGAGTACTCTAGCCCGCTTCATGGACTTAGAGATTTTCGTCAAGTCATTTATAATCTAGTCCACGCTCTGGGGACTCAGAGTACTCTAGTCTGGTTCAGGGACTTAGAGATTTTTCTCAAGTCATTTATACTCTAGTCCGCGCTCTGGGGTCTCAGAGTACTCTAGTCCGCTTCAAGGACATAGAGATTTTTCTCAAGTCATTTATACTCTAGTCCGCGCCCTGGGGACTCAGAGTACTCTACTTCGCTTCAGGGACTTAGAGATTTTTCTCAATTCGTTTATACTCTAGTCTGCGCTCTGGGGACTCAGAGTACTCTAGTCCGCTTCAGGGACTTAGAGATTTTTCTCAAGTCGTTTATACTTTAGTCCACGCTCTGGGGACTCAGAGTACTCTAGTCCGCTTCACGGACTTAGAGATTTTTCTCAAGTCGTTTATACTCTAGTTCGTGCTATAGGGACTGGGAGTACTCTAGCCCGCTTCAGGGACTTAGAGATTTTTCTCAAGTCATTTATACTATAGTCCGCTCTCTAGGGACTGGGAGTACTCTAGCCCGCTACAGGGACTTAGAGATTTTTCTTAAGTCGTTTATACTCTAGTCCGTGCTCTGGGGACTCAGAGTACTCTAGTCCGCTTCAGGGACTTAGAGATTTTTCTTAAGTCGTTTATACTCTAGTCCGCACTCTAGGGACTCAGAGTACTCTAGTCCGCTTTAGGGACTTAGAAATTTTTGTGAAGAGCAGTCGTATTTCCACCCGTTTCATTTGTATTTCATTTACCGTGTTAAAGCTAATCTTGTCAAATGAACGGTCAAATCGCATTTGCTCATGGAATGGGACTCTGCCCCCAGCATCAAGGACGAAACTTGAAAAATGGACGGTCGATTCTCGTCCGCTTGGTGATTGTAGCTCTTCCAATCAAGTCAAGGAAGGAGGTATACGATAGATGGTTAGATCACATCCATGTTGGGGTTGGATAATCAAGTCTCGCACAATTTTCTTCGTATCTCTTTCTAGAAAACGAGGATAATGGATTATTGAGCAGACAAACTAAGCTGCATATGTTCCAAGGTGCAGTCGTGTCCATGTATTGAGAGCGATGGTTGATGAGTAGGCAGTCCATCACTTCTACTTCAAGTCGGGCTTTCGAACAACCTCTTGTGTTCAAGGTAGGAGTTGATGTGTAGACGATCAAACCCCGTCCACTCTAGTTAGATCCCGGCATCACTGAGCTTCAGGAGAGGCATATGTATTTTATCGAACTTTACTTTATGACCCGAGGAGTGGATGATCGGGCCACATTCATTCCAAGCCTTGCTTAGGTCACCAAACCAAATATGGAGGTCGATGAATGGACAGTCAGTCATGTTCGCTAAGTATAGTGTTATCGCGCCTTTTGGCAAGGCCGTGACACCAAAAAGTTGACTGGAAAACTAAAGACAGTTCGTCGTAAAAGTTCGTTATACACCGTTTCACCATGGATATCAATGAATTTTGTCTGAGCCCGAATCAGGCTACAATTGATAGGACACGACAAACAGAGTCATGAAAGCCAGCACTCCAAATTTCAAGTCAATCCGAGTTCGTATGCTCAAGTTATGATCGATGCAAGTTGGAGAGAACACCCTATTTTCGTATCCATCGCGGACCCACAGTTCGAATCGATTGAGTTTGCATCGATCAGAGTGGCCTTAACCTCGTATCCATCAGTAGCACCTGTGTTCGAATCCATTGTGTTCGCATCAATCAAAAGGAAGATGACCTCGCCACCATATGGTTCGTAACCATCAAGCTTGGAAGTCCTTCGAATCCATCAAATACCTGACCTTCGTATCCATCGAATGGCTGCAGCATATGCTTGGAGTCCTCTGATCGAATCCATGAGCAAAGACACATTCACATCCATCGAGTCAACAAGAATGGATGACGTGTTATTCTTCGATACAAGCAAGGCGAGAATCATGGAGTCGACTCGATCAAACCGGAGTGAAAAGTGGATCGACCCGAAGATTGCATGCCACATCACCACGAGAGCACGTGCAGGCGATCGATTCGAAGAGATGGATATGAACCGATCGATTCGAACGAGACGATCAGCCGAGAAAACACTATTTCGAATCGATGATATCACACGATAGGTCCAAATGCTATGAAATTTTCACAGAAGCTTACATACATGTTGAAGAATGTTCTCACCAAATTTCAGCTCCATCGGATGAATTCTTGATCGATTCGAATGGAGTTCGAATCGATCCCGAAGCGGGCCCAGATTTTCTGGACACGGGCGCATGGGCCCCTACACGTGCCAGAAGTAGTCTCCCTAATTTTAGGCGAAATATCAACCTCCTACACCTATAAATAGATCCCCAGGTCATTCATAAAAGGGGATCAGAATTCTGAAGCACCGAAACTCTACCGGATTCAGTTCTACATTCCTTCATTGCAGTTATACTCAAGTTTCTACATTGTAATCATGACAACCTATTGTAATCAGTTGTAATCATGAAGTGAATACCAATAAAGTCATCAGCTTCAGAGTGGACATAGGCAAGATCGCCGAACCACTATAAATCCTGTGTCATTTACTGTATTTACTGAGTTTCCTGAGTAATTTGCATACTTATTTCTCTACATATTTGAGATCTGTGATCTGTAATTGCGTACTTGTGCTTTCAACGACTATCGGGTGTTTGTAACCAATTTTGGTGCAAACATTTTGGTGCTTTCACTGAGAAGGCTAATTCAGGAGTTCTAGCATTTAGAAATTGAATTTGAAGACTTAAGAGCTCAGATATGAGAAGATATGACGAGGCAGACTAGTAAAAGACAAAGGCCGGAGCAAAGTCAGCATAAAGGGAGTCAAGAGGCTTCCTCGGGGGCAAACCAAGCATCGATCTTCATCACCAGGGATGAGATGGAGACAATGATGAAGAGACAGAAGAAAATGATCCAGAATTTGCTTCAACAGATTGGACAACTTGGAGCGCAAAATCAAGAAGCAACCAGAGTCCAGACTCAAGCAGGACCATCTGACGCAGCACCGGAGCTGGGGGGCACGCACTTAGAGCATGTTGATCCAATCCCGGGAAGAGATTCGGGGACATCCGAGCAACTTGGTGGCAATAGAGGGATGAACACTCAGCCAGGAGGGCAGAATGAAGGTGACACTCAAAGATCACAGCCTGACGACAACGACAGGTTGGCAGAGATGGTCAGACGGGCCATGAGAGGTGGACTAATCAATAGTGATCTGGAGGATGTACATAGGAGTCCCTTTACTCCTACAATCAGGTAGGCCAGGAATCCACCAAACTTCAAGCTACCATCGGTGGAAATGTATGATGGGCGGACATATCCAGCGGTCCATCTAACGAAGTATATGAGGCACATGGAAGTGCTGGGGGCATCACAGGAAGTCATGGCCCGGTGCTTTCCATTGTATTTGTCGGACATTGCAACACTATGGTTTAGACAACTGGAGAGTGGCTCCATTGGGACTTGGACAGATTTGACAGAAAGGTTTATGAGACAATTCAGGGTTCATATTTCGAGAACCAAGAACGTGATGAGTTTGGCGACTCTAAAGCAGAAAGCTGGGGAGTCTTTGAGGAATTTTCTGACGCGATTCAATGCGGCAGCAGCATCAGTGGATCGACCAGATCCATCTATGGTCATGATGGCAGTTGTATCTGGAATATCTGATGGCACGGAGTTCAAGAATTCACTAACTAAGGATCCACCTACGGACCTGGGAGAGTTTTATCATGAAGCCGAAAAGTTTTTGCGATTAGAGGATGCTCGTACGGAGAGAGAAGAAAAAATCGATGTTTACGCAGTTAGAGGCGGTAATTCACCTGGAAAAGGTGCAGCGACTGGTAAAGGGAAGCGAAAGGCTGAAGAAAATGATGACAGGTCAAAGCAGCAACGGAGGGAGCCGCGATTTACCACCTATTCAGAAATGAACGAGGGTTTGGAGCGAATCTACCAAGACACCCGAGAACAAGTTGCCTATCGTAGACCAATGGGACGGGATCCAACTACCGACGAGAGAAAATCAGACAAATATTGCTTATTCCACGAGCTGAATGGACATAGCACAAATGACTGTAGACACCTGAAGGATGAGGTAGAAGGGCATATCAGGAACGGTAGGCTACTTCAGTATGTGAGAAGGTGAGCTCCAACGGTGGAACCAGAGCGGCCACCATCTACATCAGCTAGGGGTAACCCCGAGCCGGGGCACCATATGGTTATCAATTAATTTAAATAACGATGAACGAGTCGTAAACTTCTCGCTAACACCATCAAACCATTTACACATGTATGAGATCACGAACGATCCACAGGCATGCTCTGAATGATTATTGATCGTCTCGTAGTGAGAATTTACACTTTGACATCCTTGCTTTGCTTTTGTTTCATGTTGATTTGGACATTTAAACTTTGCTTGTTTGGACATTTCTGTTATGGAATTCATGTGAACGTTAATTTGATATTTGCGATACTGTAGAAGAAATTACTCGCGTATGCTTTGGATCGCGAACGGTTCACAAGCACACCTTGTATGGCGGTGAAGCACCACGATCGCTGATTCAGAAATTCACCCGAACGTGAACCTGACGTCGATAATACTAAGTCCCCCACGGGCACACTCATTCGCCTCGTGCGGCACCCGACCTCGAACAGTCACCTTTAGCCTCGAACAACACCCGACCTCGAACGGTCACAATCTGCCTCGTACGGCATCCGACCGTGAATGATCACACTTCACAGTCGATCACGAACGATCACACTCTGCCTCGTGCGGCACCCAACCACGAACGGTCACAATTCACCCAATATGACATTCGATCGCGAACGATCACATTCTGCCTCGTGCGGCATCCGATCGCGAACGATCGCATTTTATCTCGTGCACCATACGACCATGAAAGGTCACAATCCATCATAATTCGTCTAGAACGACACCTGATCGCGAACGATCACAACTCGCCTTCAACAGCATTCGACCGTGAACGGTCAAATTTCACCTCAAATGGCATACGATCCCGAATGATCGTCATTCGAGGTCATATGAAACTATCGAGTTCTTTTCAGGTTGATGATAGGATACGAACATCCGGCTTATGGCATTACAGAACACACCTTCCTATCGCAAGGCATGTTTTGGGGGGAAAATGTTATCCCGCCTTTTGGCAAGGCCGTGACACCAAAAAGTTGACTGGAAAACTAAAGACAGTTCGTCGTAAAAGTTCGTTATACACTGTTTCACCATGGATATCAATGAATTTTGTCCGAGTCCAGATCAGGCTACAATTGATAGGACACGACAAGTAGAGTCATGAAAGCCAGCACTCCAAATTTCAAGTCAATCCGAATTCGTATGCTCAAGTTATGATTGATGCAAGTTGGAAGAGAACACCCTATTTTTGTATCCATCGCGGACCCATAGTTCGAATCGATTGAGTTTGCATCGATCAGAGTGGCCTTAACCTCGTATCCATTAGTAGCACCTGTGTTCGAATCCATTGTGTTCGCATCAATCAAAAGGAAGATGACCTCGCCACCATCTGGTTCGTAACCATCAAGCTTGGAAGTCCTTCGAATCCATCAAATACCTGACCTTCTTATCCATCGAATGGCTGCAACATATGCTTGGAGTCCTCTGATCGAATCCATGAGCAAAGACACATTCGCATCCATCGAGTCAACAAGAATGGATGACGTGTTATTCTTCGATACAAGCAAGGCGAGAATCATGGAGTCGACTCGATCAAACCGGAGGGAAAAGTGGATCGACCCGAAGATTGCGCGCCACATCACCACGAGAGCACGTGCAGGCGATCGATTCGAAGAGATGGATACGAACCGATCGATTCGAACGAGACGATCAGTCGAGAAAACACTATTTCGAATCGATGATATCTCACGATCTACAAGTCCGAATGCTATGAAATTTTCACAGAAGCTTACATACATGTTGAAGAATGTTCTCACCAAATTTCAGCTCCATCAGATGAATTCTTGATCGATTCGAATGGAGTTCAAATCGATCCCGAAGCGGGCCCAGATTTTCTGGACACGGGCGCATGGGCCCTACATGTGCCAGAAGTAGTCTCCCTAATTTTAGGCAAAATATCAGCCTCCTACACCTATAAATAGAGCCCCAAGTCATTCAGAAAAGGGGATCGGAATTCTGAAGCACCAAAACTCTACCGGATTCAGTTTTACATTCCTTCATTGCGGTTATACTCAAGTTTCTTCATTGTAATCACGACAACCTATTGTAATCAGTTGTAATCATGAAGTGAATACCAATAAAGTCATATGCTTCAGAGTGGACGTAGGCAAGATCGCCGAACCACTATAAATCCTGTGTCATTTACTGTTTTTACTGAGTTTCCTGAGTAATTTGCATACTTATTTCTCTACATATTTGAGATCTGTGATCTGTAATTACGTACTTGTGCTTTCAACGACTATCAGGTGTTTGTGACCAATTTTGGTGCAAACATATAGGACTCTGACCGTGATGAGCTTTTCCATCTCTAGTCCATGGCCCCAAATCAAAGGCATATGGTTGATAATGACGGTCGAATCATGCTCGTCTTGATGAAACTCCACAGGTCCGATCATGGCCTGCGTGGATTGGTTGGCGGCCAACTCTGAGTACATGGTCACCTGCATCGTTTTGGAAGTAGTTTAGTTCAAGTTAGTCGTAGTTCATAGAACAATTGAAATTGAAATAGAAATAATTCAAAGAAGATTAGAATAAATCTCATTGATAAGTGAAGCAGCATCATGAGCTCGCTATTCAACTTTTCCTCTAGCTCCTTTCAAAGGGATGTCGGTCGTCAATGGTCCAATTGATAATCATAGTTCTTTATTGATAGGCATTGGATGTTCGCTGCCCACCATTCTACAGGGCTTGTACATACTATTGAAGCTTTCCTTTCCAGATCATCTTTTCGATCACACCTCGGAGGTGTTTGTAATCGCCAGTGTTAGGATCAATGTGCATCTTGGAATATACAACATTCCCCTGATTTTCTCTGGGCTTCGATAGACTCTCTCGAGGTCGGTTTCAGTACCACTTTGAGTCACGAGTCTCCAAGTAGAGGCTATCGATTGAATCTTTCAAAGAGCATATGAGTCGAATTTTGAGATCTTGTTTTGTCTACTGGAATTAGAGTCCTTAGCCAACGGGCCTACATTGTTATTTTTCCTAGTCTCCTCCACTCCTCCTCACTTTCGTTTTGATTCATTTTGTAACAGAAATGATCTATGGTCGTAGGAGGCTCTCCAGCTAACTAGCTACCAAATTATATCTGGAGGTCGAATCCCCTCAAACGCGATCAATATGATATCCTTGTTAGCATTTGGAACAAATTGCTTGGAGTCACTAAATTCGAAGTGCTGGGTCAGTGAAGAATGGTGCTTGGAGTCACCTTGGCATTTTCCTAGAGTCATATCATCTATGTTATCCAACCTTTGGGAGTATCATTTGAGTAGTGGTTGCTTGTCTGTTCCCTTGTTGCCATTCAGAAGCTGCCGCTTGATCCTCTATCCCCTGGTCGGTCATAGGATGTAAGGGAAGTGGATAGAATGTTCCTTCATTAGGTTGAGTTTTGAATAGAATAGGCTTGATCCTCTATCCCATGGCTAATAGCTTCCTTTAGATCTCTTTCAAATCTGAGTAAAATGAGAAGTTTGATGGTAAACAACTGGATTGGTCTCGCGAATATGGAAATCCACTAGTAGACGATGAGATCCAATCAAGTTGAGAATTCAATTCTCAGTGAAAGCACCAAAATGTTAGCACCAAAATTCGTCACTAACACCCTTGAATAGAATTGTGTAGAGAGATTAATGAATAAAGTAAATTAAAGCAGAGAAGTAACACAGTTGAATGCCAAAATAACAAAAACAAGAACACCAGATTTATAGTGGTTCGACATAATTGCCTACGTCCACTTTGAATAGAATCTTTATTTCTTTTCCAATCACTTGAATACAGATATAATCCGTAAACCAACCACTTGAATACAAGTTTGAATCTAAAGAGGAGAGCACAAAAAATGGCAGAGTCTCCCTGGAGTTCTCCAAAAAAGCCCTCTTCAACTGTGCCACTACCCCTATATTTATAGATGAAGACAAGCTGCTTTCCCTACATAGGCCCATGACAAAGACACTTCGGCCCACAACAAAACCCATGTTCTTCGACCTATGGATATCGAACCTTGATGGCCAAACCATATGATACCGAGCCACTCTGGCCGAACCAGGGGTCCCATGTGGTTGACTTGAAGCAAGCCGCCATATGACTCAAAGAAAATGGCGTTGGAACTCGAAGCAAAGAAACACCAGGTTGCTCGTCGATTCACTTTAGGATGCACTGCCCCAAGTACGCGGACCCATACATGCCAAATCATTATGGATGAACCACAAGCATCTAACCAGGCCCGACCGACCTATCTTGGCCGACCCATGCACGACCTTTCTTCCCTGACCGAGCGGCATCTGCTGATCCACTAGACCAAGCCATGTGTGACCTTCGTCTTTGACCGAATGGCATCTGCTAATCCACCTAGACCGAGCCATGTATTCCGACCCACCTTATCCTTCATACCATGACCGAACAACATAGTCTTCCCTCCTTTGACCGAACCATACATACCAATCCATACCTACGGAGCCATACATACATGCCGAACCATATCGATTGCATCAAACCCTTATATCTCCAGTCTCTTCTTGGCCAACCCCTTATATCTCAAGTCCTAATTCGATCGTATGGAGAAGATAGCTTTTTGGACCCATTTATTATATTAAATTTTCGATATTAATTTCAACACTTTTCTATCCCGTACGATAAAACGATAACTCCAAATGCTATGAAATTTGAAATTCGATAATAATACACTATTACGGATCCAATGGAACATCGAATTTCAAGACTGTGCCCCCGGATCGCTATTTTAACGCGTCGGTTTTTTTTGAGAAAATGTGTGATCCTCTACGAATAGAGGAGAGCACACATGCGAATATATATATATATATATATATCACGAATATAAAGTGCTGCCAACATGCCTGGCAGGTAACAAAAACCAAATACAAATATATCAAATCTCAGGTACTCCTAAGATGAGTTCCGGCACGGCCACCACCCATCACACCCCGATATCGAGCTCCGGCATGGCCACCGCCCGATATTAAGGTGTTAGAAGTACCTAAAAGACTAGAGGAAAAACAAAAATTTGCACGTCAATTAAATTGACGATTTCAAAATTTTACGAAATCATTTGAAATTTTTAGTTTTGAAAACATATTAAATTATAACTCCAAATCAAGTATTTAAAACCATTTAAATATTCAAAATTAACCGTCGGAAAATCCGGGTCGTTACAGAAATTATGAAGTGATATAAATTTATTAACCGTTGTTTGATAAATTTAATTGTCATTTGAATTAACCGTTAAAAATTAAAATTGACAATTAAATTTGAATTTGGAATTTAATGGCTAGTAAAATTCCCGTTATTAATAGCTATGAAATTGTTGTTATTTACTGACTGTTTGGATAATTGATTGTGATGGATGCAAATTGGTTGATATTTGGATGGTTGGGTGTTTATTTAATTTATATATGTCCTATTATCACGCTGTAATTTATTTACAGTATATAAAACTGCAAATTGAATTATTTTGAATAAATTAAGAAATTGGTTGAAATGATATATACCTCTGACCCTGTGATTTGGATTGAAATGATATATATCCATCCCTGAATTAAATTGGAATAACTGATTCACTTTGCCATAGGATAGAAAACTATATACGGACACCAGATTGATTAAATTAAATGATTTTAAAATTTTTGTTTTGAAATTATTTAAATGATTTGACTTTAAGAAAGAAAAAAATCGAATTTATGGAAATTGAACTATTTTCGAACTTTGGATATTGCTAAGTAAAAGTGATAAAAAACGATATTCCAAAATTGAGCTTGGAATTGTATTTTATTTGAAGATTTGGATTTTAAGTTGGATATTGAAGTTTAATTGGATTTAAGTGTTTTGAATCAATATTTTGAAAATCAAACTCGAAATCGATATAAATCAAAATGGTTTTAATTTGGAATTGGAGTGGTTTTAATTTGAAATTGAAATTAATTTGGGATTGAAATTGAAATTAATTTGGAATTTAATTGAAATTTATTCAAGTTGGATTTTGATTTTCCAAACTATTTTACTATATAAACCATTTTCAATACTCAAACTATTTTCTACTAAACTATTTTAACAATTTTAAAACTATTCAAACTATTTTCTAAAAATTCAAACTGGTCAAATGGGTGGAATGCTTATATTTAAATTTTGGATTTAAATACGAATTGGGTTAAAATGATGTTATAACCTAAATGGAAATTCAAAACAATTTTGGAAGCGAAATCGGGATATTAAGACGAAAATGATTTTGAAATGAAATGGTACATTTTGAGTAAATATGTTGATTTCGAAATGGATTTGATTTTGAAGCGAATATGATATTCTGATATCAAGTACGAACTATTTTTCGAATTATAAAAGAACAAACCGTTGTGTAAAATGACGTTTGGTTGTTAAAGAGACCGGGGTCTGTTATTGATATACTGTCAATATTGGAACCACTTTAACAACTGTGTACGTGGAGTGATGATCCAGAACGAAGTGTTTGGATTTGGTGTACGTTTGTTGGATTGAAGAAAGCGAACGATGATGGATTGGCCTGACATTTGTGTCAATTTGAAATGACTAAAACAGGATTCGTACCTGTCAAGCGGGCTTGCTACCCCGAGCGTACACACTTCATTGTATTACCATCATTTACATTGTGATTGATTGGTGCACACCCTCGGATTTTTGGAGTTTTGGACGCGGTGGGCGATCATGGCTATGGTGCGTTACCACATGCCGGGAAGGGTAACTGGTAGTATCCTACCTTGGGCATTGCCTCACGTGCCGTGTCATACTTTTATCCCTATATGAGACCCCTACGATTTTGGTGTGTTGTCGTATCACGGCGCATCCCTATCCACCGACGGTTTACTGGTGTTTTATATGCAAACTTTACGACAATGCTTAAAAACGCGTTAAGGGGGATCGATGTAAAGCCTTAACGCTAAGAAAAATATTTATTTTACTAATTAGACATTATATATGTAGCGTATTCTACTATGTATAAATATTTTGACGGATCCTTAAGAGATGGAAAATCCCGTAGCATCTCTTGAGTTATTGCATGCATTTTATACACTGGATAGGAGATGTGAAATCCCGTATACATCTCTGACGCTATTACACTCACGTTATATGCGATATTGATTTGACTTACATAATGATATTTTAGTCCTTACTCGAGTGTTTTGTCTTTTCATTACGCTCGGGTCAGCCCTGAGTTTTCAGCTTATCGAAGATTATTCTCTGGAGGACGAAGACAAAGATTTGGTATATTATTACTAGTATTATTCCATCATTGTTTGTTCCACTGCATTATTTTATTTGTTCTGTTATATATATATATAACTCTGATAAATTTTTTATAAATTATAATCAAAAGTATAGTAAACAGCTTCATGAACTGTTTATTTGATTATTATATTTTATCGTTCTGCTGCGAGATTCTGTGGTTGTTTTCTTTTTTCTTTCTCAATTTTTTCTTAATTAATCCCATTGATCATCTATGTTCTGGATTGTTTAAGTCGGACACGTGTGGATTATTTTCAATTTAATCCTTCCGAAATGTGGGTCGTCACAGTTGGTATCAGAGCTTTGGTTTAGCGATAACCTTGTCTTTGAGGGGCAACTCATTAGAGATAGGATCAGTAGCACCCTAGAATGAGTTTGAGTGTATTAATAGATATGAGCGTGTATTTGTTAGTTAATATAAAAATTGATTTATATTGTGTTGGTTGATTTGTTGAGTGGCTTATGAATTCTGGTCAATATGAGTAATTAACGTTATTGATAAAGATTTCTAAACACTTGAACAGAACAATTCGACATGATATTGTTTTTAAATTGGGTAAATGAAATAAGTTTACCTTGAATATATTTTTTATATAAAGGAATAATTTTCAGAAATTATTATAGTATATATAGTTTGAATTGGTTGTTAGAAACGACAATATTGATCATTATCGTTTATTGTTGGATTAGTCAATATTCCTAAACTATTAGCTATTATATGATTATAAGAAAATGAAATTGTATAAATGTGATTTATAAAATGTAATTTGCAAGTAAAATGAATATAAAATTGAGAATTTTAGAAATTTAAATTCCGGTGTCTCTGAAAAGGTTTTCAAGGTTTGGAAAATAATACCAGTATTGTTTAAAAGTATATACAAATACAAATTGTTTTCAAATAAATTTTAAAACGAATGAATTCAGTACTCCCCTCTTTTGTCGTTGGAAAATAATCTCGGTGATGACTGCGCAACATCATCGACGTTCATTTTCGAGTCTCAAAGTGGAGGAGACTTCTGAGAAGCTTTGTTATGAAATTGTTTTGATAAACAGATTTTGGTTTAAACTTCAAAAGTATGATTTGATATACAAAAGATATAAGTATATATACTTATTTTAAATGATTTGAAATGAACCCGATATTTAAAATTTTTAAGTTCTGTTAATTAATAATCTTCAAATTATTTGAATGAAATGAAATATTTGAATAACCAGAACTTATAAAATAAGGGAATTAAGGAATCTAAACTAAATGTTTTGAGAAACTTTAGAGTTGAAGTTTGCAACTCTTAAATTGAAAGTAAAGAAAATTTAAACAAGTTAAAATAGTGAACATTCTAATTAAGTAAAATGAATCAGATTAATTTGTATAATACCAAATTGCATTCTAATAACATATAATAAGACTTACCAAATGTTAAAAGTTAAAATGATGATTTGGACATGTAATGGGACATTATACAAGTAAAAAAAACTCAAAATTAATTAAAATGTATATAAATGGAAATTTAGTTGTAATAATAAATGTTATATACTTAATTAGTATATTATGAAATGATTAATGACTAAATGGAATAAGTAAGCGGGACTTAAGAAAGTAGACAAATGAATTGAATAATATCTTTGTAATTGGATATAGAATTAAATATAAATTTGAAAATAAGTTTTAAAATTGAATTTGTAACTTTTGAGATAATTATAAACTTAGATAAAGTCATATACAAGAAGTTGGACTTTTATAGAATGATTATAAACTAAAATGATGATTAATAAAATGTTTCACAAATAAATTTGTTATTAAATGAAATTGTGACAATAAATGTGAATTAAGTTGTAAAGAAACTTAAGTAAGGATATAATAAATAATTCATTAATGATGTTGATGCTAAAAATGGAGATCTGAACATTATAATTCAAATGTTTTGCGAAAATGTCAAGTAAAGTTATAGTTTATAACTTTGATAAATGTTAGTTAAACAAGATGTTAAATGAATTGATATGAGATGTTGCTAAACATAAATTGAAACAATTGAAATTTAACAAATTTAATTGAATAAATTGAATGCAAATGAAATAGATTTGAATAAATTGGAAGTATACCAATTAAATGTTGATGAAATTTGGATGTTTTTTAAAAGGCTAGCTGGTTTTATAGTGGTCGTCCACTATATTATTAATAAACCAAGAAACAGAAATGACACACACAAAAATAAATACAAAAGAAAAAGTAACCGCCATAAAATGACAAAGCAAAGGAGAACATGGTTAGATATAAATACGCAAAATTTTCGTATTTAAACCCTAACCAAATCTCTCATATATAGAATCACTTTCTGAAACAAAAGATCGGAAGATGATCCCCAACAAATACTCTAACATTCCTTTCTTCCCAAATCACTGAAATATATCGCTTCAGAAGCTTAAAAAGGCGTGTCGATTCATGGGATCTCCATCTTATTGCTTTATATATCCTTAACCACTCAGCAACAACTGGATAGGCGGTTTGGCCTTAAAATGGTTAAGAACACGTTTCCAAAGCATAAATGAGAACATACAGGATAAGAAAAGATGGCCAATGTTTTCAGGAGCACGAGAACAAAGTATACATTGGGAAACAGTAGTAATTTGCCTACGTACCAGATTGTCACGAGTATGAACAGCATTGTTGATACTTTTCTATAGGAGTAAGTTTTCTTTTGGTCTAGAACCAGAAGTCCAGATCCTTGTTGACCAAGGGAATATAGAGTGGTTTTGATTTCGAAGGAGGGACACATAAACCGAAGATATAAAGTGATAATGAAGTTTATTCCATTAAAAACTATCATGACCATCATACTTAAAATTAGAATGTATTGTACTCCACAGCAATCTGAGACTGACAAAGCTAGCATGAGGCAGTGTTATGACATTATTATATATATAGTCACTAGCAAGAGCAGATTCTAGAATTCCAGAGTTAGTTCGAAGACTGTAGCTAATTATGGTGGACCGAATAACTCCAGGAGAACTCCAAGGAGAATGCCAGAATAGTTGTTAACACTGCATTTAACCATAGGAAGAAAGTGTGGTCTATATTTGAGCATACTTCTCCATAAGAAACTAGCATCAGAAGGTATGTCCATGGTCCTAAAAGAATTATTCCTAAGATTAAAATGCCGAGTCCAAGAAGCCCATAAGGAACTCCTACCACTTAGAAGACTGTCAACATAATGAGAAGCAGCAGCCTAATTCCATTGCCTTAAATCAATAATACCAAGGCCACCATATTTATGTGGAAGTTGAATTTTTTTTGTATGCAATAGGAATAAGTTTTCTTGAAAAAATATCCCCATGCCATAGAAAGTGATTAAAGGCTCTATTAAGCATAGAAATTAGTCTACCGGGAATAATGAAAATTCTGAAATAATAAATGCACATTACAGTACATAGCTATACTTTTAATGATTGTCAATCTGGCAGCTTGTGATAATTTTTTGGTAGGCATATTGTTGAGCTTATCAATAATCCTTTCAAATAATGGAAGGCATTGGGATGTTGAAATTCTAGCAGTACACATGGGAGCACCAAGGTATATAACATCAGTGTCAAGTTGTTGAAGGCCAGAGAGTTGAGTAATGAGATTAGCTTCATCTGAAGCAAGGCCAGCGATTCTAATATGTGATTTCCTATTAATGCTTAAACCTGTCATAGATGAAAAACAATCCAAGGTACTAAAAATGTTAGTTGTGAAGCCATGAGCTGGTTTCTAGAACAATAGCAAGTCATCAACAAACATCAATGTGGAGATATTATGTTCCTTGCACCTAGGATGTTTAGCAATTTTCTTGTTTATAATCTACTAGTTGATAAAAACAGTAAGGAGTTCCATAACTGCAATGAATAGACTGGAGGAGATAGGATCTCATTGCCTAATGCCTTTTTTGAGTCTTAAAATAACCAAATATTTCACCATTCAAAGATAGGGAGACTTGTACCGTAGATATGCAAGTATGCAACCAAGCCAAAAAAGGAAGAGGAAAATTCATTTTAGACATGACGGATATGATAGCCTCCCACTTAACTATATCGTAAGCCTTTTTTATATCTAACTTAAGAACACATCTTGGAGATAGATTAGCTCTGTTATAACCTCTCATAAGCTCTTGAGAAAGAATGATGTTCTCAGTGATGGATCTGTTAGGAAGGAAGCCATTCTGGTTGTTAGAAATTATATCATTCAGGCAGTTTTTCATTCAAGAAGAAAGGATTTTGGCAATGCATTTGTAAATAACATTACAACATGCAATAGGCCAAGATTGGGTGACATCTTGAGGCAGCTCAACCTTAGGAATAAGTGCTAGTCTCATATGATTTATCCCATTCAACATGATATTGGTTTTAAATAAATGAAGTATTGCTTTGCAAAAGTCATGTTTGATTACAGACCAAGAAAATTGAAAGAAATGAGCAGAAAAGCCATCGGGCCCAGCAGAACTGGTAGGCTTCATATCATTGATAGTTTTATATATTTCTTCATAAGTAATCTGCTGAATCAAAGAACTTGCCTGATCATGAGAAATAGCTTCCAGATTAGTATTAGTGAGAATGGAAAGGTCAGGAGGAGGATCATGGTTAGAGAATAAGTCAGTGTAGAATGAAAGAAAAGCCTTTTTAATATCATTCTTAGTAGAGCATTGGTATCCATGATGATCTTTAATAGAATGTATAATTGTGCAAGACTTCTTCAACTTAATAGAATTATGAAATATTTTAGAATTTCTATCACCTCCTTCAAGCCAAATTTCTTTATTCTTTAATTTAAACATTTTAGTTTCCATCTTGATAGCTGTTTTAAGTTGAGCAGTCAAACTATGTTCCTTAAATGAAATATTAGAATCTGTTGGATTATCTTGCATAAGAAGTTGCATTGTCTGAAGTTCATCTCTAAGCGTAGTAGAAAGAAGATTACCCTTGCCAAATCTTTGAGAAGACCACATTTTCAACTTGATTTTCGTAAGTTTGAGTTTGGTTTGAAGAATAAACATAGGGCTCCCATACACTGCTATACTCCACACCTGCTGAATCAAAGGTAAAAAATCTGTTTCATTAGTCCAAGTATTAAATAAATTAAAACAAGAGGGACCTTTTTCTTCAACCAAACCCCAAGACAACATGATAGGGCTATGATCAGATAAAGAAAGAGGAAGAAAATGTGAGGTAAGGTGAGGCCAAGAGGAAAAAGCTGAAATATTAAAGTACGATCTATCCAATTTGCAAAAAGTTCTATTCCCGGATCTACTGCTTTTATTCCAAGTGTAAAAGACACTAGTTTTAGGGATTTGATGAAGATGAGATTCATTGATAGCATGATTTAAAGGAGAAATATCAGATAGCATAAGAGAATTACCTCCACATTTTTCAGAGAAGGATTGCATGCTATTAAAATCACCTAGGCACAACCAAGGTAAACGAGATTGGTGAATGGTGGGGAGAATATCAAAAAGAATTTGCCTTGAAGGTAAAGAATTGTCTGCATAAATGAAAGTGGTAAGAAATTGAAGACTGGAAGGAATATAAGTGATGTTGTAATGGATATACTGCCTATGGGTAGTATAGCTAGTTATTTGAAAGAAATGTGGATTCCAAAGGATGAATATATGACCATAAGTAGCATGATCATGATTACGAATATGTGACCAGGAAGGAGCTATATGAAAAGCAGCAGTTACAGATGCAACTTCAAAGGATGAAATTTGGATGTTAATAAGAAATGAAGTGTATAAATTGAAATATTGACATTAGATAATGTAAATTCATATCATTATTAACTAATTGGATGATGCTAATAATTGAATGGTTTCTTTTGTTGTAAATCGTCATTATAACTGTTTTATTATGTATGATTGTTGTTTGTCGTATATTAATCCTTATGTTACGGTTTGGATTTAAAATTCATGTTATATGCTTCTATATAAAACTCATACATGCCTTCTAAATCATTATATGCAACTAATATTCTAATTTGAGTTGAGATAGATGCATATAAAGACCATTTGGACGTATACGTGAGTTTTTATATTCTATTGCTTGCTTAATACGAGCGAACTTGCTCGTATTAATAATAATAAGGTACACATCTCGGATTACATACCGCGTTTAATATTTTTCCCTACGGGATGCCTCATCATTGAGATGAGATGTATATTTGATGGTATATTTTGGTTATATATTGAATTGTAAAAATTTTCCGATCAAGCCGCACAAAGGAGACTCTGCCGAAATTTTTCGTAAATCCGGGTGTTAGAAAAATTTTGAGGTTTTAAAAATTTTATAACTTGTTTTGATAACTAATTTGTAAATTCTATAAGCCGATCAGAGTAGCGTAGTGGAAACGTGGTAATTGTTTTATAAATGAGATTTAATGTTTTATAAGTTGATTGTTTTGAATAAAATATATAAAGTATTAAATTATGTACTTAGCCCTTTTCGAGGACGAAATGTTTTGAGTGGGGTAGAATGTAACGACCCGTACTTTTAACTATTTTAAATTATTTAATTTAATATGATTATTGTATAAAAATGGTTAAAAATAAAAATTTGATGATTTTGAATGTAAGTATTGGATATGAACTTGAATAAAATTTTGAAATAAACTAATTTCGAAGATTTAGCGATAACGAGTGTTAAAATGAAATTATATATATTAACTGGGTTTATAATCAATAACTGAAGTTGAATAATAATTGTGAATCATTTAGATAGAAATAAAATGATGTTGACAACTAATTATTTTTGGAACTTAATGATTTATTTATATTGATTTACAGGATAATTAAATTGTTTAAATTTAATATTGGAAATTATTTGAATAATTGAATTTAATATGATTGAAAATGATATCGGAAGTTGATTTAAATTTTATTTAAACAACAATGAAGATTGTTAACATTTAAAATTGGATTTAAAAGTGAATAATTAGGAATTGGAAATTTCATATTATAATTAATGAGTAAAAATAGCCATTTTGGCCACAGACTCGGAATTCGACGAAACCAGTTTCATTGGATCCATAATGGTGTATTATTATCAGACTTCAAATTTCGTAGCATTTGGAGTTATCGTTTCGTCGTACGGGATAGAAACGCGTTGAATTCTATATCGAAAATTTAATATTATAATTGGGTTCAAAAGTCTATCTTCCGCATACGATCGAATTGGGTCTCGAAACCTGTTTCATTGCGTTCGGAATAGGAGTATAACATTACGAATGCCTGGTGGCACACCTCGATTTGGATCCGAAGTTTAGGGCTAGATACTTTGGAATTTTGATTAATATATTTCAAGTCAAATTAATTACAGTCGTTTTAACATCCCATCAGCCACTCTATTCTCCCTGTAGCCACCCTACCTATGTCTGACCTTACCTATTCTTCCCTTTTAAATTTCTTTTCCCTCTCTCTCGTTTAAAAAGGATTCAAGCCAGAGAAAAAAAAGGAAAATCAATATACCTAGATCTGTAAATAAGAAAAAAATAAGGAAAAAAAATTAAAAATCTGTTTGGATGGAGATCGTCGACTGAGCACGCATCTGAAGCTTGCGACATGGATTTAGGCTCGGCTGTCATAGCCGGGAAGTTTGCAGAGACTAGGGTTGGGGATAATCTTTGATTTAGGCTTTGGTTTGTGAATTCGAGTGGTCATCCGAGTTCGCGATGGAGAATGGGTGCTCGTGGGTGGAAGCAGTGGTGTGCGACCATGGGTATGGGCTCGTGACATTTTTGAGTCGCTGTAAAGGATCGAGCAGGTCACGATTAAAGGGGGTGGTGCGCCACTGTCGAGGTGATGGTAGATAGGTCGGGTTCGAGGAGAGAAAGCCAACAACGCTGTCCGTTCGTCAATTGGCGGAGCGTAGCTCCGTATCGCTGGGCAGGCGTGCATGCAAGGATGGGTTTCTTCATTTCGTGCACAAGCGACAGTTTGAAGAAGAAATGAAGGGAGAGCTGTAGTTGGGCCGGGCTTGAAGCATAGGGGTATGGGTTTTCCTTTAAAAAAAATTATTTATATTGATTTTATTCAAATCTTTAAAAACGTATATCTTCTTCAACCGAGATCAAAATTGGACGAAACAAGCGGCGATGAAATCGTGGCGACGAGCACTACATTCTAGAACTGATTTGGAGACGTTCGGAGCTAACTAAAATTTTAGGTTAAATCGAACATCGTTCTATTTGATTTGAAATTGAAAACTCAAGGTGAGTTTTTTATAACGCTCACAACATACTAAAATATTTTAATGCTAGTTAAATTTGAAATTATGAAGTGATATAAATTTATTGATTGTTGTTTGATAAATTTAATTGTCATTCGAATTAACTATTAAAAATTAAAATTGACTGTTAAATTTGAATTTGGAATTTAATTGCTAGTAAAATACCTGATATTAATAGCTAAGAAATTGTTGTGATTTACTGACTGTTTGAATGATTGATCGTGATGGATGCAAATTGGTTGATATTTGGATGGTTGGATGTTTATTTAATTTATATATGTCCTGTTATCACCCTGTAATTTATTTACAGTATATAAAATTGCAAATTGAATTATTTCGAATAAATTAAGAAATATGTTGAAATGATATATACCTATGACCCTGTGGTTTGGATTGAAATGATATATATCCATCCCTGAATTAAATTGGAATAACTAATTCACTTGGCCATAGGATAGAAAACTATTTACGAACATCGGATTGGTTAAATTAAATGATTTTAAAAAATTTTGTTTTGAAATTATATAAATGATTTTATTTTAAGAAAGAAAAAACAATCAAATTTATGGAAATTGAACTATTTTCGAACTTTGGATATTGCTAAGTAAAAGAGATATAAAACGATATTTCAAAATTGAGCTCGAAATTGTATTTTATTTGAAGATTTGGATTTTAAGTTGGATATTGAAGGTTAATTGGATTTAAGTGTTTTAAATCAATATTTTGAAAATCGAACTCGAAATCGGTATAAATCGAAATGGTTTTAATTTGGAATTGGAATGGTTTTAATTTGAAATTGAAATTGAAATTAATTTGGGATTGAAATTGAAATTAAATTGGAATTTAATTGAAATTTATTCAAGTTGGATTTTGATTTTCCAAACTATTTTACTATATAAACCATTTTCAATACTCAAACTATTTTCTACTAAACTATTTTAAAACTATTAAAACTATTTTCTAAAAATTCAAACTGATAAAAAAGGTGGAATGCTTGTATTTAAATTTTGGATTTAAATACGAATTGGCTTAAAATCAAGTTATAACCTAAGTGGAAATTCGAAACAATTTTGAAAGCAAAATCGGGATATTAAGGCGAAAATGATTTTAAAATGAAATGGTATATTTTGAGTAAATATGATGATTTCGAAATGGATTTGATTTTGAAGCGAATATGATATTCTGATATCAAGTACGAACTGTTTTTCGAAATATAAAAGAACCAACGGTGTGTAAAATGACGTTTGATTGTTAAAGAGACCGGGGCCTCTTATTGGTATACACTCTGTTAATATTGGAACCACTTTAACAACTGTGTACGTGGAGTGATGATCCAGAACGAAGTAGCTGGATTTGGCATACGTTTGCTGGATTGAAGAAAGAGAACGATGATGGATTCGCCTGACACTTATGTCAATTTGAAATGACTAAAACAAAAGCCGTACCGGTCAAGCGGGCTAGCTACCCTGAGCGGACACACTTCTTCATATTACCATCATTTACATTGTGATTGATTGGTACGCACCCTCAGATTTTGGGAGTGTTGGACGCGGTGGGCGATCATGGCTATGATGCGTTACCACCAGCCGAGATGGGTAACTGGTATAGTAACTTACCTTGGGCATTGTCTCACGTGCCTTGTCATACTTTTATCCCTATACGAGACCCCTATGATTTTGGTTTAGTGTTGCCGTATCATGGCGCATCCCTATTCACTGACGGTTTACTGGTGTTTTATATGCAAACTATAAGATAATGCTTAAAAACGTGTTAAGGGGGGATCAATGTAAAGCCTTAACGCTAAGGAAAATATTTATTTTACTGATTAGACATTATATATGTAGCGTATTCTACTCTGTATAAATATTTTATGGATTCTTAAGAGATGTAAAATCCCGTAGCATCTCTTGAGTTATTGCACGCACGTTATACACTGCATAGGAGATGTGAAATCTCATAAACATCTTTGACGCTATTATACTCATGTTATATGCGATATTGATTTGACTTACATAAGGATATTTTTGTCCTGACTCAAGTGTTTTGTCTTTTCATTACACTCGGGTCAGCCTTGAGTTTTCAGCTTATCGAAGATTATTCTCTGGAGGACAAAGACGAAGATTTGGTATATTATTCCAAGTATTATTCCATCATTGTTTGTTCTGCTGCATTATTTTATTTGTTCTGTTGTATATATATAACTCTGATAAATGTTGTATAAATTATAATCAAAAGTATAGTAAACAGCTTCATGAACTGCTTATTTGATTATTATATTTTAGCGTTCCGCTGCGAGATTGTTGTTTTCTTTTTCTTTTCTCATTTTTTCTTAATTAACCTCATTGATCATCTATGTTCCAGATTGCTTAAGTCGGACATGTGTGGATTATTTTCGATTTAAACCTTCCGAAATATGGGTCGTCACAAATTTAATGCAAACAAAATGATTCAATCTTTTAATCTTAGGTATGAAATAAAAGTCTATAACTTTACATAAATGACCACTTATGAATTCTAAAATAAAAGGAAAAATTTGCTATTATGACTAAAACAAGTAAAATTAAATCATTTTGGAAATTAACTATGCAACATTGAAAATTAATTTTACTACATTAAACCACCGACAAACATAGTTTATTAATGTTTATGTATATAGTTGTTACAAAATTTTATATACAACATTACAACATAATAAAATATTTTCTCATTCCTTTTTTTATGATTCCAAAACAATGATAGAAAAAAAATATCGGACAACATGGGCATATATAAGTTTGTTGTATGATAAATCAGATCTGACTATACAAAAGGGACACACAATAAAACAGATAAAGCAATTGAACTCAATCATAATAAACATATAGTCAATGGATATGTAAATAAGGAGAGATTCAAATTAAATCTACATAATGATCTGAAGTGACCCACTTCTCTCAATCATTTATTGGTAGTGAATTTCAGATGAGCTTTTTTTTACACAATATAAAACAATGGATCACCTCTCTTAATTAATTTCCCAAGATCCAGAATTTTACCAATATAAAAATATTAGTATATAGATCAAATCATGTCATTTATATATATTAAGAGATATAAATGTTTCTTTGCCTACCAGAGTAATTAAAATAGCAAAGAAATTCAATCACACATTATTTCTCACATTTGAGAGATTTTGTGTTACATAGCCTTTCTATTTTTTAATCTTTTTTTTTAATTTAGACCTGATTAATATTTAATTCAAATATGACCTCTTATTATTTTCTTATTTTATTTCCCAGCTTGTTCTATAGCCTAGATTATTAGATTCTTGGATTTACAAGCCACACATTTGATTTCTGGGATTTTGTAATTTGATACTTATTGTTTTTGATTAAATAAAGGGTGTTTAAAACAATTCATGTATATTTGTTTAGCCCGGGGTTCTTATTACAAACACTACAATTTTTATGTCTGGAAATATGCTCATATCATATTTTATAATGTATGCAATGATCATATGAATATCAAGGTGATAACCTAGTTTAAAGGCCAAGTAGGGGAAAACAATACAATCAAACCAGAATGCAAACTCAAATTAACATGCCAAATGGAGACTTAGCATATGCATGATGACAGTATGATTAAGGCAATGTCATAAATCAGACCAATGCACAACTTTCAGATGAACCAATAATGGAGACAACTGAGGTTCTCTAGGAAAATAACAAATGATAGTGATCAATATGCTGTGGAGTAATGGACATGCTTATTACAAACAAGATCACATGATACTACAAACTACCACAGGTTTGACTATAACCAAATGCAACCAGACTTGAATCAAGTATCTAGATAATGGGCTTTAGTTCAGTATAGTTGCAGTGAAGCCTACAAGTACTAAGCATGTATATGAACTTATTACCCAAAGCAATACAAGTTTTCATTGGAAAATCAAATGCCCAGATTGGATTATAGGCTATGTCTTCAAGCTTTTGCATGTACTTATATCAATTACAAGTCATGGTTAGGCTCTACTGGTTAACCAAGACTTTATCCTACCCATTCACTTCAAACTTTGGCACATATTTATTCAAGAACAACTTCCATATTGTAACTGAAGTCAAACAAATATGTCAAGGAGAACATATCCACATATCAGATTATATGGCATGTTCTTATGCATCTTAATCCATCGGATTACTTCAGAATCTATTACTTAGATTCATAACTCACAAGCACATCTAATACTTAAATTAATATTCCACAAGCACATAAAATATTTCAGTTTTTACATGTTCTTTTCAAAAACCCAGTAAGCATCAATTTCTGAGAAATACATAAAACATAAAAGAGTTTGCCTAACTTATTTATTACAATAATACTGCTACTATTCTCAAGCATTTTAAATTCATCAAGATCTTCATAAATCCATGCAAGCAAGCTACTCATGCCTCTTTCCCTGCAGCAATACTTTGAACTGCCTCCATAAAATGAGACACCCCAAATATTGCAAAGGCAACAAATAGGGTCAGAAATAAAATTCTGGTGTGAGTGAAATCAAGGATTAAAAATAACTTGTAAATTACTATGTCTGGGTAGAAAGCTCATATATTTGATGCTATTCATTTTCATATTAAAACCAGAATATATGTATATTTAAACTTTATCTAACAATCATACATCCAAGCATTCATCCATCCCACAACATTCAGTTGCACATGCACAAGCTCCTATGGAATAACATCCTAAATTCCATAGCATAATTTCTCAACCTCATTTTCATTTTATTTGGTCTGAAACTCCTGCCATTGAACACAAAGTGTGCATTGCAAAGGGGCTCAATTCTGTTAACCCTTTAACACAGAGGCCTACAGGACTTAAGCAAGTCATGCAAATATTCATCATCCACCTGATGATAAATAGATCAAGGCAATACTCCTAAATTAGCTTGTAATTTAGAGACCATGCTTATTTTTCTTTCTGGAAAAATGTTATCAATTAAAGAAATGCTTTATTTTCTTTTCTTCCTTCCATATATCAAAGAATATATACTCAGTGGTTTTAGCCAGACATACAAAGGATTTTTGCAAAGCATCACATCCCATTTTAGGTCATTCTTATTCAATCATAATTTTCTAAACCTTGCATACATATTTACTTTCAGAAATAATCTCATGCCTTACATAAATCTGGTGGAATCATACAAAATATTACACTTAGTTTTACTGTGAACATAGGGCATAGTTTTTGAGAAAAACCCATAAAAACATATTGGCTTGTGATCTGAACAAATCAGCACATATCTATGATATTGCATTGTTCATATCACTTTTAGAATGAATTAGACATAAGCCTGAATCTCATTATCCATACTGCCTACTTCATTTTCTTTTCATTGATACCCTATTTCTCAGTAAATTATTTGGTTCATCTTCATATAAAGCTGGATTATAAAATCCATCTCTGAGATCAGAGTATTTGTTTAATTATTTATATTTCAAAGCAAAAATTGGAACAATCATAACACACCAAAACAGCAATCAAATACTCAACCAAAGTATCAACCATATTCAACATTCATTTATTCAGAGAATAAAAATTAAACAAAAGCATATTAAGATTTTTATAAAAATGATATGGCTGCCCCTAACATGGGTCTTAATGCATTAAATCTCATAGGTGATTAATCACTCACCTTCCTCTTCTCTTCCCCGAGAATGCTTAAGTTTGAAAACAGTGTGAGTTCTTCCTTTCCCTTTTTTTTGAAATATGTTTCTGTTTTTATTTCTTCCCCAGAGTAAACTACTGCTTCTCCCCTTGATTTAAATCATTTGACGTTTTAATGGAGGAAAAACCCATTTTATCCTCACAAAAATAAGAGAAGTTTGTATGCATGTTTATGGCTAATTATGCCATTTTCTTTTTAATTTCCATTTCAGGTAAAAGCAGTTGCTTTACTGTTTTTCTGTGTACATGCCATTTGCATGATTCACACTATTTTCATGTGGCTTCTCTTCTTATATATTTTCTTAAACCTATAGTGTTCACACATATATTGATTCCTTGCTAATATTTTAGCCCATTTATTTTCTCTTGATTTATAAAAATGTATTTATGCACAATCAATACTAAACTGGTTTCTTATATTTTAATTATCATAGAATTTATTTTATCACTTGATATTTCTCTAGCTACTCATATTTAATATATATATATATATATGAGATATGTGTATATAAAACTCACTCATATTTGATCATTTTCTTCTCCTTATTATTCATTGAAAAGTCACTATCCTCTTATTTAATTATTTCACCTACTCTTAATATTTATTTCCAAACTATTCTATTCTTTAAATATTTCCTATTAACTGATTTTTCATTTTTCTTTTCAAAATTATTTTCATCTCAATAATTTGGGTCTTCACATGATCATATAATAAAATGAGAGGAACAAAAGGGGATCTAAGTTATATTACAAGATGAATACACAAGATAGAAGAGATATAATATGAATAAATCTAAACCTTATAAACATGATGAGATAGAAGATATACAATATGAATAAATCTGGACCATTTCAATATGACGAGTATACAAATAAATGAAATTAGAATTACCAAAAATGAAGCCAATAATTTGCACCTTGACTGATGATTCAAATCTCCTAGATTCAGAAATCAGCCTTCAGATGTTGCAAGGATCAAGAGGAATAAACCACTTTTCATAATTGATTTTATTTTTATTTGATTTTAGGAATAATTAAAGCCATGGAAGATCTCATATTTTCAGCCATTAGAGAAGAAAAGAGCCATAAGAATTATAGAAAGAAGAAAATGAAAAATGAGAAACTCAATTGTACGTTCAGAATGAATTAGAGAATATGTTTTATTTGAAAGAAGGAAAATTTTCCAATTCTTTAATTAAAACTTCTATAATTAATTCCCTTGATTAACTTTCTCTTTTCACTCCTATTTCTTTACATGGTATAGTTGAAAATTACGTGCCATCAAATGATATAAGATTCCATAAATCAACGCATGCAATTATCTTTTATTTAATTACTATGATATCATATATCAATGCACGCAAATATAACTTTTATAAATGCGTTCAAATAATTACAAATAACTCCCAAACATCAAATAAAATAAATAATAATTAATATTTCTCAAATACTGATTAATTTACAATTTTTTAAAAAATTTAAATCATGCGGTTTTTTAGAGAATTCAACATTACGGTTGTGCGACTCAAAGGTGTAAATTCGGTCAGCGATTAGTATTGAACAATTTAAATATTAACGTTCACACGTCACTTAGCAGGTGGTGCGACATTTTGGCTGAATTCATCGCTTACACATCTTTTGGTAAAATCCAATTTTACTTATTATAAGCGGACCTAATGGTGACAATTATTTTCACCAATTCGTTTCGTCAAAACTATATCACTTTGGATTTATGGAATTTGGTAATGGTCAAAATTCCAATATCATCCACATTCAAATTTATAGTCCAAACACGATGTCTTTGGTTCAATAATAACAATTATTATTAATCGAAATGCTCTGGCCAGAGACTTTGACGTTGAGTTGACTTCAGTTGACCGTGATATTAAACTAATATAACCGAGGAGACGAATCCTCTCTTGAATAGTGTTTCACTTCCAATGCTTCCACTCGACCCAACTATAGTCGTTTGATGGACGTCGTGGTCAAAGCGGAGCTTTCACATTGAAGATCAACAGTATTCTCAAGTTGAAAGAACTATGTAAATTAGTAACATCGATATACTGCTTGACCTTAGTTATATTAACTAACAGAAAACTATCGAGTGAGTCATTCCATAATTATCCAATAACTATCAGTACATAACCCCTTGGTGCACCCAACAGTCATGAGTAATACACTGCCCAACATTTGGAGAGAGTTACATACTCTAGTCTCAACAAATACATTGATATCCAGTCTCGATGCATCTTGACTAGGAACATTTAAATGGTATATTTGTTTGATTATGATAAATTACTCACAGTTACAACATTTCGTAACTACCATCACAAAACATACCATTTATGGATTTTCTATTAAATATATTTTTAATTAAATCGATTAATTAATATAACCACATTATATCAAGTATATAATAGAAAGAAAACACCTTTATTTCGAACAAGATTGGTCAACGAGTTAGATATATGTAACAAATTACATAATTACCCTTAGGGCATACCCCTAACTCTATCATGTTTTTATTATATTCAATAAATTCACGGCTACTCATTCGAGTAGGTTAAGTTTATGGCTTAGGTCAATTGGTTTTAGAAAGGATGAATAAAAGCTCCAAAGAAGACATAGAAGGCTTATATTCTAATAGCGGTTGTTTTAAATTTTCGGTGTAATAAACCAGATTGTAAAATTAGTTCAGTATTCATGTCGGCATCTTCATATGTTGGGCATGGCCCAACTATTTATGTTTTATTATATTTACCCCTACATTGGCACAAATTGGGTTATTGGAAATGTAATGCATTTATGTAAAATAATTTTATGTAATGAAAGTATTTAGCTGCTCTTTTAGCGCAATGTTATGAAAAAACCGATCTCGTTTTTTCATTTGAAAATAGTTTTAGTGATGAATGCAACAACATCGTTGTTCATTTCGGTTTTCGAAGTGGGGAATGCTACAATAGTTTCCATGCCACAAGCTAAGACAGATGGAGTATACCCTATTGCGGTCTTGCAAGTGGTACGATATGCCCATAGTGCAAGTGACAATTTATCGATCCATACTCCCTTGGCATTGTCTTAGCTTTATCTTGAGGATCTTACTAAATGTCTCGACCTATAAGTTACATTGCGGATGAACCACAACCGTGAAGCTCTTCCTTATCCCATATGATGGTATAATTTAGAAAACTCCTTGATATTGAAATGTGGTCCATTGTCCAGTTTGATGTGCTGTAGAATTCCAAACTTACAAATAATATTTCGTACTAGAAAGTCAATCACCTTAGTATAAGATACTTTAGTCAGTGGTTCTATCTTTACGCATTCTATGAAGTAATCCATTTCTATAATATATACTTGGCCCTACACCTAGCCAAGGGTGGTTCTCCAATCATATCAATCCCTTATAATGCGAACATTTAAGGACTAACCATGTGAGTTAGTTTAGTGGGTGGTAGCTATGGGATTCTTGCAAACATCTGGCATTTATCACACTTACTTGCGTGTTGTATCACATCACTATTAAGAGTTTGCAAGAAGTACTCGTACTGTAGGATCTTTCAAGCTAGGGTTTGTCTCCCAATGTGGTCCCCATAATTAACTTGATGCATCATATCTAATACTTCCTCGATCTCCCTTCCAAGCCACGCATCTCGGCAAGCAATTCAAGAATCCTCTCCTATATAAGACGTCGTCTTGTATCATGAACCTAAAGCTTTTTATATTTTCCTTGCTCCACTTCAGTTCTATGGTAGAGTCTCGCATATTTTAGTGGTCAATAATGGGACTCATCCAAGTCAACTCTCCATTGATCATCGCTACGATGTCCACTTCCTCAATCTTGAGGTTGGTTGGGTCATTACAAGAACTAATCGTAGGATTGGTTTGTTTCCTAATCTAACCAACTTTGCTAATTTGTCCGAACTTGATTTTCCTTCCATGGAATGTGCTTTATCGTATAATATTCGAGCTTGTTAAATTGGACTTTGCCTTCCAAAAGTAAGATGCTACTCGTTCACCTTTAATCTGGAATCCCCCGAGCACCTGAACTACTACTAATTGAAAGTCACTATGGATGCGTAGCAATCAAAATCTTAACTTCTTTACGATTTCTAATCCAACTATTAGCACTTCATACTCAAACTCATTATTTGTAGCACTAAATTCCCATATCATTATGTAGAACAGCTTCGATCCTTTGGGAGTGATTATAGTCGCTCTTACTCGTGAGTCGTGTTCATTAAATGCACCATCCTCAAACAATGTCACTTAAGTGCTTCAACATTATTGCTTTCAAATATATCATCAGAGTAGTAAATTCATCAACGAAGTCTGCCAAATCTTGGCCCTTGATCATTGCTTGGCAGTGATATGTAATTTTGTATTGGCTCAACTAAACACTTCATTTCGGTAACCTACCCAGAGTTTCTATATGATGGCAAACTTGCCGAAGAGGCTGATCAGTCAACAACCTAATGCTTTTAAGACGTGATGCATGTTGTTAATGACGTGATGCATGTTGTTAAGACATCATTGTAACAAACGTTTATTTTCTTCAGGCAGTCCTCTATGTTTGCTCTTGAATGCAATCTGATTTTGGTTTGTTGTGCTTCAATTTTGTTATACATAGTTTTCAATATTGTTCTATATGTTTTAACATCGTCTCTTAGCTAATCGCTTTCTTTTTTTCAAACTTTATTCATTTTGGACACTTTGAATTACCTCGCCACCTACCAGGAATATTGGTAGCACTTCATTTATGCTTGAATTGATCGAGTACTCTCCTCCAAGTGAGGACCAAGCTATTTCTTGAACAAAAAAAAATCCATGACACTTGAATTTACAAACTACAATACCGAGTTGAAGTTCATACTAAACATACAACATCAAAAATGTATGTTTACATTGGGGATGAAAGTGTTTCTACCCTACTAAATGAACCTCCACTTTTCTACTGGACAAATGGTATAAAACTAACAAATGTACATATTATTTTTATTAGTACTTTGCATTTCTAAACATACCTAAAAAATTATTTCATGCTGAATTCGTATGCATATACGTGACATTTCTTCATCTGGAACACACTATAAATTCCATTCTTATGACTTCAAAATAAAGAATATTATTTTCCAATACAACTATCATGCAATTCACAAATAATTATCTTTAATTATACAAAAAAGAAATAAAAATCACCAACTCACGTCTTTTTTATTTTGAAATGCAAGATTTATGAATAACAAAGAAATAAGTCATTGATATGTTCGCCTTGTAAAAATAACTCATTACGCAAAATATCATAAAGTTGCATTTAACTTGTTGAAATTATTAACTATGATTTTTTTATTCATATTTGCATTATTTAATATTTTACCTGTTAACTAAAAATATGTAGCAAAAATTTTATTTATCAACAAAAAATAGAAATCAAAGCCAAATGAATTTTCTTTCTCTTATTCTAATGTAAAAGGAAATACTAATTGGAAACAAAAAATAGAAATTAAACTCAAAAGAAAATTCATTTTCTTCGTAAAGTAGTAAAAGACATTGGGTTGACAACAAGATTGCTTCCAGATTGAAGAGTTCAAACTTCAAAGTATGAGCTAATATATTATATTTAATCAAAGGACATAAGAAATCAAATAATGACCGATAAAGATATGAATATTCTTCTGCATAAGTGTAGGGGTAGCAATTAAGCCTTATCTAATGAACCCGGACCCGATCCGATGGGGCTTGATTCTAGGTGGGTCAGGTTTGTCGGATCCAAAATATACATTTTAAATTTTGGAAACGACCCGACCTTCGGTTCGGCTCTATGTGGATATATAATAACACTAAAAATGCATGTATTTTTATGTTTTTTGATCGAGTCTTTCGGATCAGGTTAGGTATGATCAGGCATTTATGTTGTTTTGCATCATCCAAACACAATCCAAGACCCATCTGATGATCAGATCTTGATTTAATCATGTTCTCTACACAGTTTTTGAACATGTAAAACTAAAGGCGGAAGCAACAATAAAATCAATTTACTTACCTCCAGCCATTGCAATTAAATTCTTGAAGAATCAGATTTCCAAACGTTGCCAAATCTTTGCTGTTGTTTTAGATTCAGATTCCAAATCTTCACACTCTATCTTTAGATGGTGTATTATGGAAGAGAGTAGGTTTAGTGACCTCATATCTAAAAACTGACTTAAGTTTCCCTTTATATTGCTCTTGCCATCATAGAACAATTTCAAAACATTGATACAATGGTGGGCGGTTTTTTAAACGTGGAGAAATTAAAACGGGTAGTTACCTTGATCATTGGTAACTTCCCTCAATAAATGGACCACATCAGTTTTCCAGAATTTGACAAAGTCAAAAATGTATTATTCTTTTATTGTCAATTTTCTGGAAAATGCTTACATTCTCCCACTTGGTCTATTTAACTAGAGAGACTTTATATATGAATCATAGCGACTAATCCTCTTAGAGCAAGAATTAATCTTCCACGTATCACATTATACCCGGTCTCTCACCACTCACGCTATAACTTTAATGAGTAAACCTTATGTTTACTCCAGGTCAAAACATAATGATATTTCTCAACAATAGTCATTAAAATATGTACTTACATAAATTCAAATGAGAAAATATCCAAACTGAATGAAAACTTCCAATACAACATAAATAAATGTATCACATGACGGAACCAAGTCCCATAATCACTACATGACCCTTGAAACTCTTAATCTGCATGCCTTTAGTCAAGGGATCAGCAATCATAAGTTCAATACTGATGTGTTCAATGATCACTTTCTTTTCCTGAACACGTTCCTTTATGGCTCGAAACTTTGTGTTGATATGTTTGCTTCGACTTCCACTCTTGTTATTCTTAGCCATGAAAACAGCAGCTGAATTATCACAATACATTCTTATCGGGCGACAAATAGAGTCTACGACTCGCAACCCAGATATGAAACTTTTCAACCATACACCATGTGAGGTAGCCTCAAAACAAGAAACAAACTTGGCCTCTATAGTAGAAGTGGCCATTAAGGTCTGCTTCGCACTCCTCCATGAAACGACACCTTCAGCTAGCATAAACACATATCCTGAAGTGGATTTTCATGAATCAATGCAGCCACCGTAGTCGGAGTCGGAGTAGCCTACCACTTCAAGGCTATCTGTCCGTCTATACATAAGCATGTAATCCTTAGTACCCTGAAGATATCTTAATACTTTCTTTGCTGCCTTCCAGTGATCAAGCCCTGGGTTACTCTGATATCTTCCCAATACTCCAACAGCATATGCAATGTCAGGTCTGGTACAAACCTGAGCATACATAATACTTCCAACAGCTGAAGCATAAGGAACATTTTTCATTTGTTCCTTTTCAATGTCATTCCTGGGGCACTGGTCCAAACTGAACCGGTCACCTTTCACTATGGGTGCTACACTTGGTGAACAATCTTTCATACGGAATCTTTCAAGTATTTTATTAATATAGGCCTCTTGAGACAAACCTAAAAGCCTCGTGATCTATCTCTAAGGATCTTAATGCCAATGACATAAGATGCCACACCCATATCCTTCATGTCAAATTTACTTGAAAGAAATTGTTTCACCTCATATAGAAACCCTTTATCATTGGTTGCAAGCAAAATATCATCCACATATAACACAAGGAAACAAACTTTACTCCCACAAACCTTATGGTATATACATTGATCCATGACATTTTCTTCGAAACCGAATGAAGTTATCACTTTATGGAACTTCATATAACACAGGCGAGAAGCTTATTTCAAACCGTATATAGATTTATTAAGCTTACAAACCAAATGCTCACCTTCTTTAGAGGAGAATCCTTCAGGTTGTTTCATATAGACCTCTTCCTCTAAATCACCATTGAGAAAAGCCGTTTTCACATCCATTTGATGTAGCTCGAAGTCAAAATGGGATACTAGTGCCATGACCACTCGGAAAGAATCTTTCTTTGATACAGGAGAGAAAGTCTCTATGTAGTCTATTCCTTCCATTTGAGTGAACCCTTTGGCAACGAGTCTGGCCTTATGTCTCTCGATGTTGCCCAGTGAGTCTTTCTTTGTCTTAAAGACCCATCTGCATCCAATGGTTTTTAGACCATCAGGAAACTTGACGAGATCCCAAACTCGATTAGACACCATAGAGTCCATTTCATCTTTCTTGGCACTCATCTATAAGTTAGAATCCTTAGAACTTGTGGCTTGTGAAAACGTAGTTGGATCATTGTCGGCTCCAATATTATAATCTGTTTCTTGCAGATACAATACATAATCATCAGAAACTGCTGATCTTCTCATTCTAATAGATCTCCTCAAAGGAACTTGTTCATCTGGATGTTCCTCGTTTACAACATGATCTATTGGATCATTATCACCAATTTGTGGATTTTCTGTTAATGGTTGAACCTGAGGGGTGTGAACCACAATCAACCTGTCACTTGAATCAGAGGGTGGAACTTCATGATGATCCTTTTCAAAAACAACGCCCTGAAATTGATCACTCCCACTGATCAAGTCATTCTCAAGAAATTTAGCGTTTCTTGATCCCACAATTCTGGTGCTATGGGAAGGACAATAGAATCTATAACCTTTAGACTTTTCAGCATATCCAATGAAATACCCACTAATAGTCCTCTGGTCAAGCTTCTTTTCTTGTGGATTGTAAATTCTCACTTCCGACGGGCATCCCCAAACGCGTACATGTTGCAAACTCGGTTTCCAACCTTTGAATAACTTAAAAGGCGTCTTAGAGATGGCCTTGGAAGGAACTCTGTTTAATATGTACGCTGCCGTCTTAAGAGCGTCAATCCATAAAAATGGTGGAAGTTTAATATTACTTCTCATACTTCTCACCATGTCCATTAAAGTTCGATTTCTTCTTTCTGCCACACCATTCTGGTCTGGAGAACCAGGCATAGTGTATTGGGCAACAATCCCATGCTCTTGAAGAAATTTGGCAAATGGACCACATGCTTGTCCGTTCTCAGTGTATCTGCCATAGTACTCACCACCTCTATCTGATCTCACGATTTTAATGTGCTTACCACATTGATTCTCTACTTCAGCCTTAAACAATTTGAAGGCTTCTAAGCTTCGTCTTTGGAATGAAGTAAATAGAGATACATATATCATGAAAAATCATCTATGAAGGTGATAAAGTATTTCAGATCATTAGCGTTCATGTCCGGACAACAAATATCTGTATGTATGATTTCTAGTAGGTCAGAACTCCTCTTTGCACCTTTCTTATGTATGTTAGTTTGCTTGCCCTTAATGCAACTAACACAAGTCTCAAAATCAGTAAAGTCTAGAGTAGAAAGTACTCCGTCCTTTACTAATCTTTTAACTCTCTTAATGGAGATGTGTCCCAACCTCCGATGCCATAACATAGAGGATTCCTCATTCATAATACATCTCTTTAAACCAGTATTAACATGCATTGAACTATGAGCAATATCATTTTGTAATTCAAGACGATATAATCCATCAGACAAAATACCATAATCAATAATTTCAGAATTTCTAGATAAACTGAAACCAGAATCTGAAAGAAAATGGAAAATCCCAAAGGTACAAGTCTTGAAATTGAAATCAAATTTCTAGCGAAATTTGGTACATAAAATGTCTTATCTAAATGCAAAACAAAACCACTACTTAAAGTTAAACTGCATGTCCCAACGGCTTTCATATGTGAACTCATCTGGCTCCCAGAATAGATGTAGTGTTCACTGCCTACTGGTTTCCTTAGGTTTGTCATACCCTGCAAGGTATTCGAAACATGGATTGTAGTACCAGAATCAATCCACCAAGTATTATGATTGACATTTACCATATTAGATTCAAAACACACAAATGCAAGAAAATTACCTTTCTTTGCAAGCTAGATCTTGAATTTAGGACAGTCTTTCTTTATATGTCCCTTCTATTTACAGAAGTAACACCCACCCTTTTAATAGCCTGCTTAGCCGACAACTTTCCTTTACCTTTTTCCTTCGTGCAATCCTTCTTCTTCTTTTCAGAAGTAGTAAGGTTCACTTTTTCACCCTCTTCCATCATCAATCTTCCCTCCTCTTGAACACACATGGTCATGAGTTCATTAATCGACCACTTATCCTTATGTGTGTTGTAAGATACTTTAAAAGGGCCATATTGATGAGGAAGAGTGCACAAAATAAAATGTACGAGGAAAGCGTCGGACATGGTAACTTCCAAGGTCTTAAGTTGAGCCGCAATGTCTCTCATGCACATGATATAATCACGCACCCCTTTAATTTCACTGAGCCTCATGGATGAAAACTGCATAATTAAGGTGCTAGCAAGAGCTTTGTTAGAAGTTGCAAATTGCTCATCAATGGCCTTAAGGAGATCTCTAACCTTAGTATGCTGATCGATAGAGCCACGAATACTAGCATAAAATTTGGTCTTTATGAACATAACAGAGAGACGGTTACATCTCTCCCACTTTTCATAAAGGCTAACTTCAGTTGGAGTACTAGTCTCAGTAATGTTAGGTGGTTCGTCTTTCCTAATAGCATAATCGATATCCATCCATCCTAATTGTAGTAGCACTCTTTCTTTCCAGACTTTATATTTATCACCCTTTAATTCAGGAATGTCATTCTTGACATCAGAAGAACCCCAGGTAAAATTACTGCAAATAAAGTAAAATACATGCCTATTAACAAAAATTTTGAGACTTAAAAATTTTATCATGATTTACCAATGTAAATCATACTGAAATTATATGAATCCAGCGACATAAAACTTGCTTGTGGGCTTAAGTCCTACTCGATTAGATTCACAATAACTAAACAATGAAACTATCAAACCACATTTGATTCTTAATTCCTATGGGTATATTAAGAAGCACAATTTAATATTTCATCCTGATCAATTATATAAACACAATGAAACTCCTATGGGTAAGTTTCATGATATTATAACAATTAATCACAATTAATGTCTAGTACACATGTGATTTCAATTTGAAATTATAGTAGTTAGAGATGCTGTGGCCATTTCCTAACGAATTAAATTTCACGGCACTCAACATTACAACTTCAGGCCATAAACTGGAACAAAATGGAGAAAAAGAGATAGCAGCCTGGACTTATACATTTACGCACACGCGCACCGTGCAAAGTGCTAAGTGCTTTTCGCGCGTGTATGATATGGTAGTGCTATTTTCTTCTTCTCTCATTGCCTTTCTAATTAAGAGAGCAAGTGGGACTTTATATTTAAATGCATTCTCATCAATTATTTCTATGATGTGGGACTAAACCATTATGTTTCTTAACACATATTACTGACATTTTAATATTCTTTAATCTTCTTAAATCAACAAATCATCAATCATGAATCAAGTGTGAAGATTCAAAATCAAACATTTATGAAACAAGTATGAAGACCCAAAATGAAAAATAGTACAGCAAAATGAAATTCATTTTCAGATCTAAAGGCAAGGCAGGGGTGAAACTGGCTCCGATACCAAATGATGCTCAGATCTTGATTTAATCATGTTCTCTACACAGTTTTTGAACATGTAAAACTAAAGGCGGAAGCAACAATAAAATCAATTTACTTACCTCCTGCCATTGCAATTAAATTCTTGAAGAATCAGATTTCCAAACGTTGCCAAATCTTTGCTGTTGTTTTAGATTCAGATTCCAAACCTTCACACTCTATCTTTAGATGGTGTATTATGGAAGAGAGTAGGTTTAGTGACCTCGTATCTAAAAACTAACTTAAGTTTCCCTTTATATTGCTCTTGCCATCAAAGAGAAATTTCAGAACGTTGAGACAATGGTGGGCGGTTTTCTAAACGTGGAGAAATTAAAACGGGTAGTTACCTTGATCCTTGGTAACTTCCCTCAATAAATGGACCACATCAGTTTTCCAGAATTTGACAAAGTCAAAAATGTATTATTCTTTTATTGTCAATTTTCTGGAAAATGCTTACACCATCGGGTTCGGTTTGAGTTCGGGTCTTCTCGAATTGATTCGGTTTGAATATTCGGCTTTCGATTCTAATTATCAACCCTACACATGGGTATAACCTCTCGGATCGGATCAGTTCGAGTATGTGGCTCTCGGTTCTATTTCCCTCTACAACTAGATAAATAACTATAATAATAGTGAATTCTGCATAAGCCATAAAAAATTACTTTGATTTCAAAAGGCTTGTTCAAATCAAACAACAACGTTCAGTGGATTTGTTTCCCCTAAAAAATAGAGTTAAATCAATATTTAAGGTGGTTGAACAAAAAATCTTTTACCTCAAAACACTGCAATCCCGATGAATTTAACCGCGGCGAAGCCCTATAAATATTAAAATTCCAAAAGCAAAACTTCATTACACAACCACGGATGCTTGTGAATTCAAATCAATAATACTAGAGTAAAAAATAAACAATATACTATATGCATTGCCTGAAATGTGCCCTTGAGGATCTATTGAGTCTTGGGTGAAAAGACGTGCGTTAGAAAATGGACAATCAATGGAGAAGTGGTTAACCAACAATCAACACCAGCACTTGCGCATATGCCGCATAGCGCAGGAGAATACGGAGGCGAGGTGTTGTAGTTCTTGGGTATTTTACTCACTTTTTAGGTGGCCATTGACTAAGGAAACCAGTAGTGAAATGTTTATAAGTTTGATCAAAGTTGAAAAGAAGGCATTGGTTGTAATTAACTTTTAAAATAACTGAAGGAAATTTAATTGATAAATCGACCTACCAAAAATCTTTTAAGTGGAAATCAGGGTCCGTACTTTGTTTTTTAACTTAATATCCGAAACAACCTTTTCAAAATCAAGTTTCATAAAACACCTCTATTAACATATATAGCAAAATTGTACAGTGTAGACTATAAATATTCACAGTTCTAACTGTACATTTTTGTAAAATAAATATTTATCGTTTAGACCGTGAATTTTGTAAAATAAATATTTGCAGTGTATACTGCAAATATGTGCTATGTGGACTACACATTTCCTTAAAGATGATGATGGGGCTTTTCATGAAAGATGTTTTTGATAAGAGATGGAAGTGAATTTTGAAACTTACGAAGGGTATTTGAAAAAATGTCCACATCTTTAATTGTTGACTGAGTCGAAGTTGATTGATTAAATCAGTCAGCTAACTATTAAGAGAGTTAGGAGTATGCTCTAAGGACAATTATTTAATTTGTTACATGTAATATCTAACACTATAATTAATCTTTTCTTAATAAACGTGTTTAATTTATATTTTATGCTACATTATATTGTGATATAATTAATTTAGTAATTAATCAAAAATATATTAAATAGAAAATTCTTAGATAATATATTGTGCAATAATAATTACAAATAGTTGTAATCATGGGATAATCATCATTATATAGAATAACATATTGTTTTAAATATTCCTGCATAAGATGTTTCAAGAAAGAATATGGATATTACGTTGGGACCAGAGTGCATAATGCTCATCAATTGTTGGACAGTGTATTACTCAAGGCTGCTGATGGGCACCAAGGGGTTACTCGTAGTTATTGGATAACAATGGAACGACTCATCTAAGATCTTCCTGCTTATTGATAAAAATCAGGTGAAACGGGAAATTTTAGTGTGATGATGTTACATGGTTCTCTCGATTTGAGAATATTGTGGAACTTCTATGTGGATGCTCTACTTTGATTATAGTTATTAAGGTATGATGACCATCGGACGACTATAGTTGGGTCTGAGTAGAAGCATAGAAAGTGAAACAGTATTTGTTACTATCATTATCAATCCCGAAGGTATACGACATGTCGCCACAGTCATGATCTCACATTCAAGCAATGTCTAAAATAGGAAGGAAAACCAATGCTGGAAGCATGTAGTGCTACCCTCATCAATAAAGAATAAAAGGCAATGTCGCAGGTCATCAGCGAAGCCAGCAATATCGAATGTCATCAATGTCGTGCAAAAGAAATTAGAAACAATGCCGCATGTTAATAAGGGAATGACAACTTTAGAAAGCTCTATGCCGAAAGCCATCAATGTTATAACGGCATGATATAACATTAATGCCACATCACATTAATGAACCATTCCATCAACGAAACATTTCTTCCATGTAGCCAGAAGAATCAATATCGCTTTAGATTTATATCGCATCTCTCAAATGCCGCCTTATTCTAATGTCACCCTTTAAAGTAATGTTGCATCTCATCAATGCCGCTTCACCATCGATGCCATCTCATATCAGTGCCACCCATCACCAATGTCGTCTCTTATTAATGCCGCTTATCATCAATGACGCCTACTATCAATGCCTTATGTTATCGTTGTTGCTTGTTATCAATGTCGTTTGCTATCGATACCGCATGTTATCAATGAAGTATATTATCAATGCCGATCATTTCCAATATCATCACTTATCAATGTCGTCTCTTATCAATATCACCACTTATTGATACCGTGCTATAGTAATGCTGCACTTCATCAACCTTCAAAGAAGGCTGCATATTCTCAATACAATGTTGATATCAAATGTCATCAATAAAGGCTATCAAGGCGGGATAGATGCTAAGCATCAAAGTTCACCATTGTGTAAGTGGGTGATGAAGTATAGCGCCATGCGCCATCAATATGGTTATTGTCGGAGGTCAAACATGCCGCATGGACATGTGGCAGCCATGTTGCATCCCTCAAACACTATAAATATGAACCTAGGGGCATGAACAAAGGAGAATCATTCATTTCTTGTCTCTTACATTTTAAAATTTTTAACCCTAAAAGTATTTAGGGATTTTAGTACCGATTGTACTTTTGCACATAAGACCTTGTACATTCAACAATTACATAACGTACAAATAAAGAGGACTTGAATTATGACTTGTTTTCGAGTTCCAAAGCACTTATGATTTTTAACCATAACTTACTTTGAATTCCAAAAGCACTCATAATCTTGATTTGTGCTTGCATAAGATTGCTATACATAGATTGACATTGCTTCGACATGGTTATGCTTATGACGTTATCACGGACTTGAACAAGCCAAGCCTAACTACCCAACACCTTTCTCAACTAAGTGTCGCTTTTGCCAACGCTCGTTGAGGTTTATAAGGGACATCTGATCCTTCTTACAATAATATTCCTCTTTCCTTATACTTTTTGGGGTTGACGAAGAAATTCGTTAACATTTTGATGCCAGAAGGATGGCTCGAACCTCCGACTCCATTTAACCCATAAATGTACCTCAACCTGCATACGTAGGGCTTAAAGGATTTATCCCTACCAAGCATATATATCGAATGATATTTTATTACAGAGTTGAAATTTACTGTCAATACAGAATTGCCTCTATAGCATACCCGTAACTCTATCAGGCTATAATATGGCTGGCCATAGGATGAGAGGGGAGGGGTGCTTGAATTTAGATCCGTGCTAAGAAATGGTAAAAGGAGAAGGAGTAAAAGGAGGAGACTTTGTCTTCTCCTCCTTCTTTATTTAAACCATCTTTAGCCCCTCATTTTTATCCTTCTTGATCTCTTTTCTACCTTGGCAAAATTGAACCCGGCCCCTCCACTATAGTCAATTTTCCTAATAGCCAAAAATACATCAAAACAATCGATATAAGTGGTATCCTAGATCGTTGCAAGGTCTGGTGCATCGGTTCTTCAAGAATCTAGGAGATCCCTTTAAACAAGGAGCATTCAAAGGCAGTCTCGTCAAGGTATTACTCTATGCTTTATAATTAACAATTTATATGTCATATAACCCTTATAGAATGATTTTATATGTGAATCTGTTGTCATCCAAAATTATCTGGTTTAAAATCACATTGAACTGTCTATATTGATTGATATTGCTAATAAGGTCCATGTATAAAATCAAAAACACATATTAGTTTGACCATGTATAATATAAATTATTTATTTTAATTTTTTCTAAATAAAATTGAATATAAAATAATATAAAATTGTTATTTACTAATTTTTAACTATATATATATAGTGCATTAAAATATTTATAAAAACAGTTCCACTTAAAATATTTATAAAATAAAATGTAAAAATAAGTATATTTTGGCTTTAAAAGGATATTTTTGTCTAACCTATTTTTAAGTATAATAAAATTATGTTTATATTTTAATAATTATTTAAACAATGTTTATATCAATTTTAATATATTTATATATATATTATATCAATAATAATAATAAACTAGTTTTAGGTTTTCTGTATGAAAAATTCAACACCGATCGAAAAGAAATAATAATGTATAAATTATTCCAGTAATTATTTTATTATAAAATACATACATTGATTCTTTTATGCATTTTAAGTGGTTTATATATTTTAAAAAATTATTTTTTTTTATTTTAAGTAGTAAGATATTTTAAAATATAAACATGTTTAATTTAAGTAATTAAAAGATATTTAATTGATTTTTATAAATCTAGATTTGAATTTAAATTGGTTTACCTATCCAAAATTAGATATTTTAGATATTAAATTTGAATTCAATTTTTTTAACTTGGTCAAAATCTAATCAAATATTTCAAAAGTTTATTTAATTTAATATATAAATAAAATTTGAACTTATATATATATAATGTTTTAAGATAATCAATGTGCATATAAATGACGAATGTATACGTTGTACATGTAAATCCCAATATCTATATACGTAAACATAAACTTTGTATGCATTGCTATGTTGCAAATGCATATCATATACACAAGTGTATATAGTGATATACTCTAATTTGTATAAACATTAATTAATTAATATTCATTAATTAAACAAACAAGGAAACTTAAATAAAATTTGATTTTATTTAAATTAACTGGATTGGATGTAATAAAATTCATTAGACCTCAGAAGCCCTCTATGATTCGATTATGGAAATTTTAAATTCACTTAATTTACCTACTGTGAAATGTACCGGATCCATCAGCGATTATTATCATTTAATCATTCATGGTGGCTAAGTTGATTCGATTAATCTCGTTTACATTGGTTAAATGTTCACCTCAACTATGGAGTACGTTTACTATTTTCTTACGATTTTATGAATTGGTTAATTCTTTGATTAATTTGTTAGAACCTCTTTTGTTGTATTTTAATGATAACAACTATAAAATTATGCAAAAGAACATCTAAGTTAACTTGCAGGTACATGAGTATCAAAAATGACGATCAACATTGAAATAGAGCTCAAATATTGAAGACAAAAATTGATTTTGTCGTATATTACAGTTGATTTAGTTATAAATGTACGATCTTCTATATGATGATTTTTCACATATATATTGCTTTAAAAATTTTGTTTTCATGAAAATTATATTTTAAAATTTTAGAATATTAAATTTTCAAAAGCAATTTAAAATAAAAAAGTTGGAAACAAACACACTTAAAAAGTGTATTTCAGCCATCTAAAATAGAATTTCAAACGACTGAAATACAATTTTAGATGTCTGAAATTAATGTTTTTGGAACTAGTTTGTTTCTATCTTTTGCTATATATTTTCAGTCATCTGATTTTTAATTTTCAGCCATTTGAATTAAAATTCGGCTATTTGAATTTTAAAATTCAACCATCTGAATTAACCTATTTTTTCAACTGTTTTGTTTCTATTTTACACTATCAAATTTCAGCCATCTGAATTTTAATTTCAGCCATTTGATTTGTGTGAGAAGAAGTGTCTCTTCAAAGAAATTCAAAATCTGGATAGTTGTTGTAACAACCCGCATATTTTACGATTGTATATTTAATGTTTTATTTAAATATAGCATCGTTAATGGATTAAATTCCGAAATGATACTTTTTGTAAACAGTCAAATTGGGACTCAGGACCACTTCCATTGAGTCCAAAATGGCGTTTACAACCTTTTTGAGTATAAACATCGATATGTTTGAAGTTGAGTAGAATTTTGCTATTTTTCTATTTTGGGCTTTGGGTTTGGGTTTCAGCCCATTAACCCATCTTAATACCCTAACTCAACTCCTCTTCATTCATTTCATTCCTCATTTCCTAACATTCAAGCTCTAGAGAAAAATAGGGGAAAAGATTGGAAATTAGAATTCCAAAACCCTAGTTTGTTTAGGAAATACAAATTCAAGTCCAAAATCAAGGAGAAGCTTAGGTAAGCATCCTCTTCATCTTCTCCATCTCCATCTCTCTTCAATTTCAGAAATTCCTAAACCCTAACTTAGGAAATATTTGCTTATTAGCTTAGATTGGAGCTTCTTGAGTTGAAGTTGAAGAGGAATTGGCCTTTCCTTTGTGTTAGAGCTTCTCGTTCGTTGTTTTTGGGTTTAAAGGTGAGTTCTTTAACTCACATCTACGTCTATAACTTTCTTTGTTGTTAGATATGAATTCCTATCACTTGTGCATATTCATTTGCTTTTGATTTGAATTGATTTGGTGAATTTTCCAAATTTTGGTGTTTTGGTCCAATTTTATGAAAATCCTTCTATGGATGTTTGGACATTGATATTTGGGGTGTATCAAAGAGCCTTTAAGGCTAGGTTGTTGCTTGACATAAATCCCTAGTCGTCGTTGCTCGTCCGATCGCTTCCGAAACGAATTGGCCATCATTGGCCTAGGTTCAATCCGTGCCTAAGCTTTAGCTCAGACGTCTGGTATAAGAATCAGATGTCTGAGGCTGAGGAATAAATATTCCAAACATTCAGCTCAAACTTCTGACCTTGCTTTCCAGACGTCTGGGAGATCCAGACGTCTGAGCTTACTTCCCAGACGTCTGGGTGATCTGGAATAGAACTTCCAGTACCTCAGTTCAGACGTCTGATTTACTGGGTCAGACGTCTGGTCAGGGTTCAAACGTCTGCCTTGTAATTTCAGACGTCTGGAAGCTTTCTGGATTATTTCCAGAGAACAAATCCAGACGTCTGGATTCTAAACTAGACGTCTGGAACTGTGCATTTTGCCTATTTTGGGCAGTTTTGTGTGGATTCCAATTTTAATCGTTTTTTGTTGGTCCAGATAGTTGTTATCACTTATTATCGACTTTGATGACTTCTTTCTTTGGATTTTTGGGAATATCCGTTTGACGGATTTGATATCGATTTCTATGGATTTAATTCACATTTTCGTATGTGAATTTTTGGTGATTGATTGTTTCTATAATCATTTCTGTGGTTTGTCACTTTAAAATACAAAGGTTTCTATACTAGTAGTAAATACTCAAACTCTTTCACAAAAAACGATTTCAACACTATTTTTAATACAAAGCTCGTTTTTAAAACCATTTTCCAATCTAATAGTATATACAAACCTTTACCTCATTCGTATGAGAAATCTAATTAAACAGCTTAGCAAAACAAGTGGTATGAAGCGCTTGCATTTACTTTGTCGGTTAATTCTTAGACTTGTTCGATATGAAATCTTGTGACAATTTTCGAGTGGAAATCTACAATCTGTTCGTAAATATTTAAGTTAAGCCAATGGTTATGGGACATGAAGCTAAACTCATCTATTTACTAGCTTAGTGTAATTGACACTTCTTATTGATCAATGATGATCATTTTATGGTTTAGACTAGCAATGTGCAATGTCTCATTGTCCGCGTGGGGGACTGTACCCAGTCCTATTGAGCTTCGTCTCATTTGTATAGGCTAGCGACCTAGGGGCTTTAGGGAGTTCGGTTCATCGGGCGTACCGTTATTGCACTACGTCGTTGTTCCGAATTATTTGAGTTTCGGGTTCATCGGGCGTACCATTATTGCACTATGTCGTTGTTCCGAATTATTTGAGTTTCGGGTTCATCGGGCGTACCGTTATTGCACTACGTCGTTGTTTCGAATTATTTGAGTTTCGAGTTCATCAGGCGTACTGTTATTGCACTACGTCGTTATTCCGAATCATTTGAGTTTCAGGTTCCTCGGGCGTACCGTTATTGCACTACGCCATTGCACCAGATTTATGGTTAGCGACCATGGGATAGCGTTCCATTTGTGACACACGTGTTGGGAAGTTTTCGTGCTCCCATTTGTGATAGGCCTTCCCCTTTTTGTGATTTCTGGTTTTCTAGTTGATGATTTCTAGAATTTGTGTTTCACCGATTTTCGTGGATTGCATTGATAAGCTCTATCAATATTTGTGTTTTGGTGAATAATTTAAAGAATATGACATTCTTATTTTGTGTTTGAGAATATTTGAGACATTATATGATTTTTGTTGTTATCGGATGTATACTTGTCACAGTATGGCATTATTTTTATCATACGTTTTTGTGATATCTCATATCCTATCTCATTTTATCTGATATTTATAGCTAGACTGATCCGTTTATTATTTTTCTGCTTAAATAATACTCGGGTCAGACCGAGGTATTTCAGGTGCTTCTGTTTGACTTCTTATCAGGGTCCGTCACCTGACTTTTGGCTAACTACTTTAACTTAGTAGTTTTTGTTATTATACATTCGAGATAGAGACTCCTTGATGTATACTTATTCTTTTGTCTAGCACTTATATCTATTTTTTTGTGATGTAGTGGATCTAGTTTGATCACTACTTTGATGTACACTTCTATGTGTTATATTCATATCTGTTTCCGCCTTTGTGATATGAATATCTGTGACTGATTTGTGTTATGTTTATTTCTATATTTGTTTCTGAAGTCCACATAGCCACTGTGAGGTAGCTTTGAGTTTGTATTTGATATGTCGGATTTCCTCTTGAAATGAAATGTAAGTTATATTATCTGACATATCGGCACAAAGCAATTACACAGATGGTCGCTCCTCAACATCCTTATTCTTCGTGCTAGTCGACGGCATTACCCCGTAGTGTCCTTGGCTAGTGTGAGTATAGAGGTGGGGCGCCACAACTTGGTATCGGAGCCAAACTTCGGAACAATGTAGAATAATCTAGCAAGGATCATTGTCTTAAGTCTTTCTTAGGAATCATGTCATAGGATTTAATTCGAGTCTTCGTACCGTTCTATCCTATTTCTTTTTATGATGCCTTGTTTTATCAATCAAGTTTGTTTGATATTCATTTTGTGAATAACCTTTTTCCTCTTCTTTCTTTCTTAAAGAAGAGAAATGGTTAGACCAGGCCATCCCAGCGCCGGTCAATCCAGTGCTACTCTTCAAGAGGGAGTATTTATGTCTGCCCAGCAGCTCTTAGATCTTGTGAAAAATGCTCAAGCTATCGGACCCGTTCCAGAGCCTACTCATCCTAAATCCAGGTTTGCACGCTTGTGCAGAGATTATACCGCTTTGGGTGGAAGGCCATTCAAGGGTTCCGAAAACGTTATAGAAATCCAAGCTTAGCTTAGATCATGCGATCGCATCTTTTCCTGCATGAATCTTATTGATCCACTTCGTGTCCAAGTGGCTTCTAGCATGCTCCATGAGAGAGCATTAGATTGGTATGAGCTTTTGGTTTCTGAGATTATCGAAGCGGATCTTACTTGGGAGCAATTCCGAGAAAGATTCGAATTGAAGTTTGTGCCGGAGGCTAAAAAGTAACTTTAGCCCGACGCTTTATTGACCTTGTTCAAGGTGAATCTTTTATGACGGATTACGTCGCATCTTTTGAATCTCTTTCTAAATATGGGGTCGAGTATATTAATACCCCATTGAAGAAAAATCGGAGGTTTGTCTATGGGTTGAATAAGAACCTCAAAAAGCCTTTACTTTTGAAACTAGAAGTTTCTTTCGATCAGCTTGTAGATATCGCTCTTCGACTTGAAGAGGCCAATAAATAAAGTGATGTTGAAGTTGTGCGTGCCAAACAGAACTTCAACAATAACATGAAGAGGCCTATTAAGTTCAAAGGCCCCTATCCCAATAAGAAAGGGAAGCAAGAAACTTCGGTAGCAAAGACTCCTACCTCTAGTCGTGGACAATGCTACAATTGTGGTTCTATGGACCACTATGCAAATGAGTGTCCAAAACCCCTTTATTGTCGCTATTGAAAAAGTTTGAGTCATCATATATCTGCGTGTCCCATACTTCAAAGCAAGAAGGAGGGAAAGCAAAATGTTGTGCAAGCTCCTAGTGACACTTCTCTTGGTCAAGGTATTTCTCATTCTATCCTTAATAGCATTAATTTGTTTTGTGATTATCCTATTCAAGTTTTTTTTGATTTGGGTTCATCTCATTATTTTATATCAAAAGAACTTGTTGATTCTTTTTCTTTAAATATTATGGACTTGATGACTTCACTGAAAATTGCAAATCCGGTTGGTGGATCCGCAACACTCAGTTTGCTTTATAAAGATGTTGAGATTATTTTATGTGATTATTCTTTTCGAGCTAATTTGCATGTTATGCGTTACTTAGGCTTCAGAATTGATTTCTATTGTTTTTAATGATTTTGATTTCCAAATTCGGTGGCATCATTTTATTCTTTAAACCCACTTGATGAGGAAGATGTTATTTCCCTCACTCAAGTAGTTCGTGAATTTTCCGGTATATTTGAGCTTGTCTTAGGATTATCACCTAAGCAATCTATTGAGTGGTGCTAAGGTCTTTTCAGCTCGACCTTGCCACCGATTTTCATCAGCTACGAGTTGCGGAGGGTAGTATTCCACTTACCGCATTCCGCACTCGTTATGATTCTTATGAGTGATTCGTTATGTCATTCGGTTTGACGAACCTTCCAGCTTATTTCATCCATCTTACGAATCGAGTATTCTACGGGTATCTCGATGAGTTTATCCTCGTATTCATTGATTATGGATGAAAACAACAATTTAAAATTTGCAAATCTTTTTAATCAGATATTTATAAGTATAATTGGATTTTGTTCTTAAAACGAGCAAAGAATATTTGTAAATTTTTTAAGTGGCATGTTTATCATATAGAAGATGATTTTGTGTTATTTTTCCCATTGAGTGCTTTAAGAATTCTGGTCGGTGCGCTTGATCAACGTTATCGATAGGAATCTCCTAAACGCTATGATGAGACAGTCAGACACAGTAAATTGACTTGTAATAAGTAAATTTTTCTAAAGAGATGATTACATAAAGTTAATTATAATTTTTCAATGTCTTAACTTTTCGGGAAAGAGGATGAATTAAAAGAACTCTTTTTCGATGCTTTTATTCTTGCGATTCCCGAAGGGAACCAAGGATTGATTGTTTATACCGATACTAGTCGTATTGGTTTGAATGCCGTTCTCATGCAAAAGGGAACGTGTATCACATATGCTTTGTGACAATTAAAGCTTGCCGAGCCTAGATATGCCACTCATGCTCTAGAGCTTGCGGCTATTGTTTTCGCCCTTAGAATTTGGCGTCACTATCTTTTGGGAGAGAAATTTGTTCCCTACATCGATCATAAATCTTTGAAGTATTTATTTTCTCAAAAGGAACTTAATTTGCGTCAACAACGTTGGCTCGAATTCCTTGCATCTTATGATCTTGATATTCTCTATATTCCCAGAAAGGGAGATCGTGTTGCCGATGCACTTAGTCGTAAGCAACAAACGGTTATTTCCATGATGATATCCGAATGGAATGATCTCGAGACTTTATCCACTTGTGAGATTCGAGATCATGAATCCAATTTATGTTCATCTCTTGTTTTGTAGCCTTGAGGCTAATTCTTCTCATTTGGACCACATCCTTGAAGCTTAAAAGAAAGATCCCGAATTGGTTCTTCTTAGCCAAAGTTGTAGGGATCAAAATAAGGTTGATGGTTTGAAAGATTTTGAAATCAATGCTCGTGGTGGCATTCGAAGGTTTGGTAGACTTATTGTGCCAAACGTTTCTGATCTTCATAAAGACATTTTAGAAGATTCTCATCGTTTTAAATTTACCATTCATCCCGATAGTAGTAGCGACTTTATTATTAGGATGGAATGAAATCTGATATTGCTAACTTCATTAAGCGTTGCATGACTTGCCAACTCATAAAGGCCGAGCATCAAAGGCCTGGTGGGTTATTGCAACCTTTGGACATTCCCGTTTGGAAGTGGGATCAGGTCTCCATGGACTTTATTGACAGTCTTCCCCATTCTCGTTTGGGTCATGATAGCCTATGGGTGATAGTAGATAGACTTACAAAATCCGCCCATTTTCTTCCCGTTCGGTCCAATCGGACCTTACCTGTTTTGGCAAAACTCTATGTCAAGGAAATGTTTAAATTGCATGGAGTTCCTACTTCTATTGTTAGCGATCGTGATCCATTGTTTACTAGTGGATTTTGGAAGGGTCTTCAAAAAGCTTTGGGACGAAGCTTAATTTAGCACCGCTTATCATCCTCGGTCCGATGGACAAACCGAGCGTGCGAATCAAACTCTTGAAGATCTTCTTCGTGCATGTGTTCTTGATTTTGGTGGAAGTTGGGAAGATCATATTTCTCTTGTTGAGTTTTCTTATAATAATAGCTTCCAATTTAGTATTGGTATGGCACCTTTCGAGGCACTCTACGGAAGGCCGTGCCGATCTACTTCATGTTGGCTTGAAGCCGGTGAGAGGCTGGTTTTAGGTCCAGATTTTATTCGTGTTTCACCTATGAAGGGTGTTGTGCGTTTCAGTCTATCGGGAAAGTTAGCACCTCGATATGTTGGTCTGTTTCCCATCACCGAACGTATTGGTTCCGTGGCATATCGCTTTTTATTACCGGCTCAATTTTCTGCTATTCACGACGTTTTCCACGTCTCTCAACTACGGAAATACATTAGGGATTCCGATTCTATTCTTGAGCCCGGTGTAATTGAAGAAATTTAAGTTTCACCAAATTTGGCTTATGAGCAACATTCTATTCGCATCATTGCTATGGAGGTTAAATGACTTCGAAATAAAGATGATCCGCTGGTGAAAGTTCAATGGTCCTCAAATCCTAAGGATTGCTCTTGGGAATCCAGAGAATTCATCGAGCGAGCACATCCGGACTTACTCTCTCGGCTCATTAAGGTGAACTTCTCATTTCAAAATTTCTTCTTTTGTGTTGATTATGCCTTAGTATGGTTGTTACTTTTTATTTTCTTCTTAAGTATTGCGAGGACGCAATTTCTTTAAGGAGGGGAGTCTGTAACAACCCGCATATTTTACGATTGTATATTTAAATGTTTTAATTAAATATAGCATCGTTAATCGGATTAAAGTCCGAAATGTTACTTTTTGTAAACAGTCGAATTGGGACTCGAGACCACTTCCATTGAGTCCAAAATGGCATTTGCAACTTTTTGAGTATAAACATCGATATGTTTGGAGTTGAGTAGGATTTTGCTATTTTTCTATTTTGGGCTTTGGGTTTGGGTTTCAGCCCATTAACCCATCTTAATACCCTAACTCAACTCCTCTTCATTCATTTCATTCCTCATTTCCTAACATTCAAGCTCTAGAGAAAAATGAGGGAAAAGATTGGAAATTAGAATTCCAAAACCCTAGTTTGTTTAGAAAATACAAATTCAATTCCAAAATCAAGGAGAAGCTTAGGTAAGCATCATCTTCATCATCTCCATCTCCATCTCTATCTCTCTTCAATTTCAGAAATTCCTAAACCCTAACTTAGGAAATATTTGCTTATTAGCTTAGATTGGAGCTTCTTGAGTTGAAGTTGAAGAGGAATTGACCTTTCCTTTGTGTTAGAGCTTCTCGTTCGTTATTTTGGGTTTAAAGGTGAGTTCTTTAACTCACATCTACGTCTATAACTTTTTTTGTTGTTAGGTATGAATTCCTACCACTTATGCATATTCATTTGCTTTTGATTTGAATTGATTTGGTGAATTTTCCAAATTTTGGTGTTTTGGTCCAATTTTATGAAAATCCTTCTATGGCTGTTTGGACATTGATATTTGGGGTGTATCGAAGAGCCTTTAAGGGTGGGTTGTCGCTTGGCATAAATCCCTAGTCATCGTTGCTCGTCTGATCGCTTCCGAAACGAATTGGCCATCATTGGCCTAGGTTCAATCTATGCCTGAGCTTCAGCTCAGACGTCTGGTATAAGGATCAGACGTCTGAGGCTGAGGAATAAATATTCCAGACGTTCAGCTCAGACGTCTGACCTTACTTTCCAAACGTCTGAGCTTACTTCCCAGACGTTTGGGTGATCTGGAATAGAACTTCCAGTACCTCAATGCAGATGTCTGATTTACTGGGTCAGACGTCTGGTCAAGATTCAGACGTCTGCCTTGTAATTACAGACGTCTGGAAGCTTTTTGGATTATTTCCAGAGAACAAATCCAGACGTCTGGATTCTAAACCAGACGTCTGGAACCGTGCATTTTGCCTATTTTGAGCTGTTTTGTGTGGATTTTCAATTTTAGTCGGTTTTTGTTGATCCGGATAGTTGTTATTACTTATTATCGACTTTGATGACTTCTTTCTTTGGATTTTTGGGAATATCCATTTGATGGATTTGATATCGATTTCTATGGATTTAATTCACATTTTCGTATGTGAAATTTTGGTGATTGATTGTTTCTACAATCATTTCTGTGGTTTGTCACTTTAAAATACAAAGGTTTCTATACTAGTAGTAAATACTCAAACTCTTTCACAAAAAATGATTTCAACACTATTTTTAATACAAAGCTCGTTTTTAAAACCGTTTTCCAATCTAATATTATATACAAACCTTTACCTCATTCGTATGAGAAATCTAATTAAACGGCTTAGCAAAACAAGTGGTATGAAACGCTTGCGTTTACTTTGTCGGTTAATTCTTAGACTTGTTCGATTGAAATCTTGTGACAATTTTCGAGTGGAAATCTACAATCTGTTCGTAAATATTTAAGTTAAGCCAGTGGTTATGGGACATGAAGCTAAACTCATCTATTTACTAGCTTAGTGTAATTGACACTTCTTATTGATCAACGATGATCATTTTATGATTTAGACTAGCGATGTGCGAAGTTTCTTTGTCCGCGTGGGGGACTGTACCCAGTTCTATTGAGCTTCGTCTCATTTGTATAGGCTAGCGACCTATGGGCTTTATGGAGTTCGGATCATCGGGCGTACCGTTATTGCACTATGTCGTTGTTCTGAATTATTTGAGTTTCGGGTTCATCGGGCGTACCGTTATTGCACTACGTCGTTGTTCCAAATTATTTGAGTTTCGGGTTCATCGAGCATACCGTTATTGCACTACGTCGTTGTTCCGAATCATTTGAGTTTCAGGTTCCTAAGGCGTACCGTTATTGCACTATGCCGTTGCACCGACTTTATGGTTAGCGACAATGGGATAGCGTTCCGTTTGTGACACACGTGTTGTGGAGTTTTCGTGCTCCCGTTTGTGATAGACCTTCCCCTTTTTGTGATTTTTGGTTTTCTAGTTGATGATTTCTAGAATTTGTGTTTCACCGATTTTCTTGGATTGCATTGATAAGCTCTATCAATATTTGTGTTTTGGTGAATAATTTAAAGAATATGACATTCTTTTTTTGTGTTTGAGAATATTTGAGATATTGTATGATTTTTGTTGTTATCGGATGTATACTTGTCACAGTATGACATTATTGTTATCATACGTTTTTGTGATATCTCATATCCTATCTCATTTTATCTGATATTTATAGCTAGACTGATCCGTTTATTATTTTTCTTCTTAAATAATAGTCGGGTCAGACCGAGGTATTTCAGATGCTTCTGTTTGACTTCTTATCAGGGTCCGTCACCTGACTTTTGGCTAACTACTTTAGCTTAGTAGTTTTTGTTATTATACATTCGAGATAGAGACTCCTTGATGTATACTTATTCTTTTGTCTAGGACTTGTATCTATTTTTTGTGATGTAGTGGATCTAGTTTGACCACTACTTTGATGTACACTTCTATGTGTTATATTCATATCTGTTACCGCCTTTGTGATATGAATATCTATGACTGATTGGTGTTATGTTTATTTCTATATTTGTTTTCGAAGTCCACTTAGCCACTGTGTGGTAGCTTTGAGTTTGTATTTGATATGTCGGATTTCCTCTTGAAATGAAATGTAAGTTATATTATCTGACATATCGGTACTCGCACAAAGCAATTACACAGATGGTCGCTCCTCAACAGCCTTATTCTTCGTACTAGTCGATGGCATTACCCCGTAGTGTCCTTGGCTAGTGTGAGTATAGAGGTGGGGCATCACAGTTGCTTTCTTCCTCAAAGGTTGCAATCCTTCTAATGGCTGTAACCTTTCAACTAGAATTCTTTACACAGCTATGAATAGAGTTGAAATCTATTATTTTAATTCATCGATTTCTAACTTTCTTTCCTACTTTCAATATTCTTGTGAATTACAAAGCACTCAACTTTCAACTTCCTAAATCAGCACGTTCAAATCATAATCTTAAGGAGATTACAAGAATGGTGTACTTTATTGACTCATTCGTATTATTTAAGAACACACAAAAGTCAAAATACTTTACTACCTTTTGTAATCGAAGTCCTGTTGGGGACCTTCGGGCACGAAGTCATGTTCTGCAGCTTAGGCAGTTTGTAATATACATATTCCTCCACGTTAAGTGAGGGCATTCTTTAAATCCAGAAGGAACCAGGAACAGGACATAGAACGGGAAGTTCGAACCAGTATAAAAACCTCTGATGTGGTCGTTTTTACTTTCTTTACTTTATTTATCAACTACTTATCTACTATTGATTAGTTATATAGACTTTAGGGACAGTTTGACACATGTCCCTAATAAGTTTCAAAATACACAAAAATCCCAGTAAAAAGAAGTTTGTAAATTAGGTCCCTAGAATTAAGTTACCGAATAATGGCATATACTTATGCAATTATTCAGTGAATAATTGCAGACATTTATGCAATTATATCAAAAATTGCAGACATTTCCACAATTATTCACTGAAAAATTGCGGAAAATTCCGTAATTTTTTCAAAAATTTGCGGAAAATTCCGCAGTTATTCACCAAAAAAATTACGGAAATTTTCGCAATTATTCACCGAAAAAATTGCATAAATTTATGAAACTTTTGGATATAATTGCATAAATGTCTGCAATTATTCAGTGAATAATTTCATAACTATATGCAATTGCTTAGTAGCTTAATTCTAGGGACCTAATTTACATACTTTTTTTTACTGGGGTTTTTGTGTATTTTGAAACTTATTAGGGACCTGAGCCTAATATTCAGTAGACTTTATTTAAGCTATTGGTATATAAATTTTAATTTAGTAGAATACTTCATATTACTCAATCTATAGCGACTTTCAAACTTCAAAAAATTTCCAAATTTTCAAAGGCTTTTTTAAATTTAAGAATTTACTTCTTTTCTCTTTGTTACTTTTTAGCACTAATACGAACGGTCAATTAGCAAGTACTTTAAAATCTCCGAAGGAACCTTTGTGCCTACTCGAAATTCTAGTCGATTTGTTAACAACATTTTCCTAAAAATGGTTATGCGGCCATTTACAGCCTATGAGTAAACCAATTTCTAATAAAAGTTGTTATAAATTAATATTTTACAATGTTCACATAGTGAATGTTTTTACATAACTTTGTTATAATCCGAGTATAAAATGTTTGTTACAACTATCTAACCCAAAATGTTGTCCAAAAAATGTTGTAAAAAGGCACCGTTGTATTGCAAGATGAGTTATTGCTCGTGACGTACAAGTTGATAAGCAAATAGAACTTATTGTTATGATGTACAAGTATACAAGTTGATATTTCCTCATATAAGGAATTATTTAAACTGTAAATATATGTAGTTTAAAATGTATATATTTACAAAATGAATATTTGCAGTATGGACTGCAAATATTTAAAGTGTAGAGTGAGTATTCTTGCGGTGTAGACTGCAAATTACAGTGTAGAATGCAAATATTTATTATTCTAACTGCAAATATATGCAGTTTAAAATATACGTTTTTGTTGAAAATTTTAATAGTAGTTTTTCGTGAAACCTGTTTTTTACAAGGGGCTAGTGATTTTGAAACTTTTAAAAGACGTTTGAAAAAACGTCCATGCATCCAATAGAATGAAATACAAGATCATTACACCCATATGCACATGGCATATAGCATTAAAAAAACATTGATTTTAATGATAATAAGACATTAGACTTTATATTTTACTTCACTTAACACTAAAATAGTATTTTACTCTATAGATTCACACAATTACCATTTTTGAAACATGTTTTGAGTATATACATAAAAACACTTTATATGTCCTAGAAAGTAGAAACAACGTGGATACTTAGATTGTAATTTTTTTTAGCATTTAAACATTTATATTTTTGTAAACAAATTTAATTAAATCAAGACAAAAGCTGCAGGTTCATGTTTCTGATGTTATTATAAGAAAGGTCCCTGCAGAAATGAATATGTAAATTAGGTTCTTATTTTTGAAAAATAGAAAACGCAAAAAAACTTGCACTTTTCTAATAGAAAATGCAAGGAAACTTACAGTTTTCAAGAAAAAAAAAATATAATTCAATAATGGTGAAAAATCATACTTAGATAAAATTATACTTAACGCCAATTATTATTATTTATGAATAAAAATATTTTAATTTTTGAAAATTCTTTTGAAAAGCGCTGTTAATTTGCACTTTCCATCAAAAAATTGTAAGTTGGTTTGTGCTTTTTGATTTAAAAAATAAAAACCAAAGTTACATATTTATGCTTTTTTTGGAACTTCATCAAAAATAAAGACCCAGTGTGCAAAGCCCATTGGGCATGCGGGGTTATCAAAATAACGTTCTAATTTTTAACTTATGAAGGCTCAAATTAGAAAATTAGAATATTATAAATAAAGGGAGGATCATCAAAACGCTAATTCGATATCTAAACTTAGCTTAAACTTGGAAGATAAAAAAAACCATTTTTTCCTAATCAGTCGATGGAATCAGGTATGATTTTTGCAAAAAAATAATTTCAATTTTACTTCCTCCTATTCTTCTTATCAAAATCATTACGATTCATACTTCTACTGGGTTTGAATAGAATCGATTAAAACATGATATCATACTTATATTTTTGGTATTTTGGTTAATCATGTTAGAAGTGTTTCTGAAAAAACAAGGAATATAGGTTGGTGATTGTATGCCGCTGATAAGCGAGGAATATTGGATTTGAAGTTTTGAGATAAGAGAGACCTTTTTTTTTTGATGCGCTGATGATAATACAAATTTAAGACATAAACCCTAATTAAAACCCTAAAATCATTACAGTTGCTAAGGTGAACGTAATATTTCCTTTTAAAATTTTGACCCGACGTTTAACTTCATTCTCTTTGTAGAAATTTATGAGTTTGTTTTTTTTTTTTTTTCCACATTGTCTTTTTCTACCACATGAACATTTTTGACTTTGCCATATTTCCCTTTTTTGCAGGTGTACAATCCACTGTAACAGAGGTAAGACTATCATTTTGAACTTATTTTGCTTATCCACATTAGTTTTATAAATAGTTTAACATCTTCACAAGCCAGAAGATTATCAGATTATCCATCTTTATTATTTATTTTTTACTGTATTTACCTCATGATTGTTTTGTTGGCAAATTCTATATAAATTATACTTACAATTTAGGATGAGTGTATTGTATGAGAAGAGCAAACGTTAAATATTAGTAAAATTTGATGTATTTTCTGTTCAAATACGAAATGAGGAAAGTGGAAAGATTTGCCTAGGGTGTAAAGCCATAATTTTTTTGTTTAAATATGAAAATAAATAGGAGTGTAGTAGTAGATGAACTAAATAATCTTTTATTGTACGAACGAAGGGAGAGAAGGAAAAAAACTATTAACTGAAGGTGCATATAATTAGGTATCTCCTTGGGAACTGGCGAATTCGAAGAAATTTGAATTCTTCAACAAACAAAAAAAGATCACTTTTTAGCATTTCATTTTTTATGATATAAATCTCTTTCTTTACCTTTTGAAAAGTGATAAAAAAGGGATTGGAATCTCATCATATTCAGGTGGAAAAAGCATTTGGTAATGAAAAATCATGTTTAAATATAAAAATCACCTACTTTTGTGCATCATATTAATTAGTTTTTGTGATTTCATATGTACACACATACTTTTCTGTATGATTGTATCATGATATGTATTCTGATATGAAAGAGGGTTTTCTCAATGGTAACTGTCTGATATATAGCCTTTTCAATTGCAAGCAACATATCGATCTTTATGCATTTTTATTCAATCTGTTCTATTGGAAACGTCTCCCCTTTGTGGTGGGATTCATATTGCAAGCTTATACCTAGTATCAGTAATGCTTTTATACTTTTTACTTGAATTCTGTCATCATCATTAGTACCACAACTGCATGTCTTCGCACACATTACAGAGAAGTTAACTACCCTTTGACATCCGATTCCTGAATATTTTAATATGTATGTAATTATCATGTTTAGCAATCAACCTTAATCTTTTAGTTTCATCAACAAGTTTGCATATAAATTTTCTTCGTTTACCCCTCACACTACTAGAAATAATCATTTTAATTATTTATCTAGACGCTAGTGGAGCCTTGTTGCCTAGACGTTCACCTAGGTGTTAGGCAAGGTTAATTTATCCTCATATCTAAACATGTAGGAGCCAATCTTCTAAGTGCATAGTTATGAATACAAATTAATATGAAATTTACAAAGCTTTGAGAATTGAAATTTGAATTCAACTTTTAGCTAAGGTATACCATGAAAGTGAGAACAACTGTTAAGACATCCACATCTATCTTGAATTTTTCCAGATGACAGGGAGCCCGGAAGACTATACTGAAGTGGAACAACCCTTGGGTATTCAACCTCATCCTGTTGTGTTGCACCATCATGTGATCACTACCTGTATGATGGCCCAATTTAGCACTTTTGTGGCCCTACCCGGTTACAACGCTGCTCCACCCATCTTCTCAGGTGCACCACCCTGTTATTATGCTGAAACTCCCGGCTTACCTGGTGCACCACCCGGTTATTATGCTGCACCGCCATGCTACCGTGCTGCACCGCCATGCTACCCTACTGCACCACCGGGGTATCCCTTTGCACCGCCTTGCTGCCCTCCTGTACCACCACCACCGGTGTATCACTTTGGACCCCCTTGCTGCCCTCCTGCACCGTTCTGCCTTCCTCCTCCAAGAGCAGCTGCTTTCTTCTATTTTTAACATTTCAACAGTAATTTATTTGGATTAGATTTCTCTGTTGCAACCATTGCTGAACCTATGTGTCTTATTTCATATGTCTGGTTTCAGTTTTGTTTATATTTTGGTTACAAGTTAGCGCATATTACATTTTCTATTGTTGGTTATATAGAGAATTAGTTTGATAATAAGTATTTGAGTAATTAAGTTAGAAGTAGGTGTGTCATTAAAGAGTATTTCTCTCTCGTGATTTAGCATTTTATGCTACTAGCTTGTTATGCTTTCATCTATATAAATTAGCACAATGAGTTGCTTGATCTATAAAAAATAGACTTGTTTTTTTATCATGTCATACATTTGTACATACACACTTAACAAGTGAGCGTGCACAAGTTTTTTTTTTCTTTTAAAAAGCATGTATGTACAAAATACAAACTTGTACATGCTTACTTTAAAAGTGCACGTGTACAAATTTGAACATTCATTTGGAAATTTTGCAAACCTGTACTTCAAATTTATCCTGACCGTACTGGATAATTCAATGAGAATGTTAAGCTGGGGAACATAGGTGAATGCATTATTCGTTGGTTGGGTGTGACTTCAAAATGGTATACTTTGTTTTGTGCTCAACAACAGTGTGTTTTCTGGAAGTCACAGACTCACAAATGTTTTCAACGCCGTGAAATTTATATATAGATTAATATGACCAGGATTTTGGTGTAAAAATTTTACGACCATCCATGGAAAGATTTCATTTTATGTTTTGTGTTTTCAATTTTCAACCTCCAATGAAAAAATACAAGTATAACGGAAGCAAAATTTTAAATTTTAAACCATTACAATAACAATAGAGAGTCGACGGAAAGGATGGAGGGAGGAGGGAGGACGAAGGGGATGGATTGTTTTTTATTTTTATGTTATTTCTCAAAACACGAAAAATAAAATATATTTGTTATCTATTTTATATGTTAATTTTATTTTTCAGATCGGTTGTTTTTCAAAAATACATCCATCATGTGCATGTTTTTTGGACGAAAACACAAAACTAAAAATAACAAAAGAAACGAGGCCTAAGGTGGAAGAAACAAAACAACTCAATTTTTAAACTTTTGAAATATCTTAAGCACTTCGTGTATCATCTACTTTGGTATTTGACGCTAGAGTGGAAACATCTACGTGTGTACCACCAATTTAAATTGCACCAGCTTTATTATTGTATACCATGAATTTGTAGTCCACGAAGATGGTCATTTCAACTACCTTCCCCAAGACGCATTAGTTTTTCCTACAAGGATGGAATATTTCAACGTTGCATAGGGGTGTAGGGATTCCCTACGTTCTTTTAGATGTTTATATTTTTTTTGCCTCCATGTTTTGTTAGTATTTGTTAACCAATTTTGATACTTCATGAGGTTATTTTTAAGTATTACTTTTTTTTATATACTAGATATTGTATTAAATATCTAAATGGTAATTATTGTTTTACAATATAATTAGTTATATACATAATTAATAGGAGAAAACAAGTTTGAAATGACTTTGGTTTCTGTTCATATTTTTAGAAATTCGATCACACAAGATCATTACTATATCCGTAAAACCATAAATACAAAATTTCATGTCATTCCGACTCAGTTTGATCTTTGATCTTATAAATTAACTGTTTTTTTTATGTATTTACCTAACACCGACTAATAATTAAATGATAAGGTATGGTGTTAAATTGAGTTGAAATGACACAAAATCGTATATTTAACTTTTTCATTACATAATAAAAAAATGTATGGTCGAAAATTCAAAACGGGAACAATATAGTCATTCTAAACTGATCGTTTTAGTAGAATTCTAAGTAACTTATAGCGGAAATGACGAATTAGTTATTGGTAGCAATATTGGCTCCTATAGGTCAAAGAGGTTACCTAAGCCGAGGGGAATGTAAGAAGTAAAATAGGCAGCAACTGATGATTTTGAATTTTCAGTTTTGAATTTTCTAAATAGGATCATAGAAAATTATTATTGTTGTCGTAAAAGCTTAAATATAAGATTTTGAGTCATTCAAACTTAGTTTGATCCTCAATCTTATAAGTTCATTGTTTTTTTTATAGATATTTACCTAACACAAACTAATAATCAAATTTGATAAGATGGAGTATCAAATTGATATCAAATTGAGCCAGGATGACAAGAAATTGTAAATTTAAGATTTCACAAAATATTGATGAATGTGTACGGTCAAATTTTGAAATTTTGGAATCAAACTAGAATTGTCATTTCAAATTGGTTGTTTTAGATAAAACTCCAAGTAACTTACAATGGAAACGATTAGCTTCAACTTACAATGTTGTTTTCGTCTTGATTATTCTATATCCAACCGTATATAATCATTATTATTGCCGTAAAAGCTTAAATATAAAAGTTTGTATCATTCGAACTCGGTTTGATCCTCGATTGTATGAGTTAACTACATTTTTAAATATTAAACTAACACCGATAAATAATTAAATTTGATAAGATGAAGTACCAAATTAAGTCAAAATGACCGAAAATCGTATATTTATGCTTCTCATGCAATATTAATGAATGTGTCTGGTCGAATTTCGAATATTGGAACGTAAACTGGTCTATCATTCCGAATTGATCTTTTAAATCATATTATTTTAAAAATTAAAATTAAAATTAAATTATAACAACTTTTAAAATCAAAAACTAGAATATACAAATTGAATTAATTAAATTATAATAACTTTTAAAATAAATATTACAATTAAATCATATAACTTTAAAATTAAACTTAGATTAAATCAGTTTATGATAACTTCTAAAATCAAAACTAATTTTTTTTTCCAGAATATGAGTGGTACTATATTCAAGCAAAATAATCATTTTGATATCTAGAGAGTTTAATCCCATAATTTGTTGGAACTGGCATAATCTGCAACGAGTGAATTTAAAGAAATTCCCCATTTGGATCTTAGTAGGCCTATGAAGTCTAATATGTAAACTAGATCCAATCTAAAGTCGTATTTTATTTAATTTTTTTGATTTAATTGATTAATTTATGTTAATTAATTTAATATTTATATTTATTGAGTATACCAATATATATATATATATATTCATGTTTGTATATATTATGTGATATGCAACATAGCAAGTGTGTACATGCCAAGTTTATACATAAGTAGATATTGAGATTTATATCTACTATGTATACTTAGAGTGTGTGGGTGTGTTTGTTTGTGTATGTGTATGTGTATACAAAGTTAAGGATATGCGCTTGGGACAGTTATGTGATTTGTTACATATATCTAACTATGTAATCAATTTTGTTCATAATTAAGGTGTTTTATTTCTACTAGTGCAAATCCGTGCTTCGCACACGGGGGTGCTGAAGATATTCTGTGTATATAGTAAATTGTGAAAAAGGTAAATCAGTAATATAAGGAAATAAAGCATTTTGGTTAAAATAGCAGTAAGTGAACGTGATCGTAGTAAACTACAATTGGACGTTAATGAAAAGATGCATAGTGAAATTTATATGGAATAAGTGACCAAAGGTATATAAAGTATACAACTTTCAAATCTAATTATAAGTATTGGATTAATTAAACAAATAAGATTAAGGAATTTTTTAAATTATAAACATAGATTTTGTACTGTGTAGGAGAATTGTAGCCAAATCAGTACATTTTTAAATTTTAGGAACAGTTTTAGAGCTATCGGAAAAAACGATGGAGGTACAGGCAGTGTAACAAAATCACTGTTCCATAGGGACCACACCAATACAGTATAAAAAACAATCTATTATAGTTTATTATGGAAGATGAAAGATGGTTAAAAACATGAAAATATTAAATTTATTAGTAGGATGCCAGTTGCTCAATGTCAATTGAATGATGAGCTAGAAGGCTTTATTTCTACCCTATTCGCAAAGCGTTGCCAAAACATGCTGCGCAAATTGGAAAAATAAAGATTGTGCGTTAGCACAGGATTGAATAAATGTACTCCATTAGTCTAAGGGAACTATTTTCTATGCATACCAAGATATCTAAGGGAACTATTTTCTGTACATACTATGATATCTAAGTGAAATCGATGCATCAGCTTTGTTAAAAGAGTAAGGTTCCCATAGTCTTGTGAATAATGACTTCCAGCAAGCATAAAAAAGATTATGATAGATAATGATTTCACTCTATATAAAATTGAACAAAAGCTAAAGAAAAGAAAGATCCACATGTATTTTTATACTTTTTAAAAAGTTCAAGTTTATAGCTTCAGTTTAATTTCCCTTAATAAACTAAACCTATTAGCTACCACATTAATGGGTAAAATGTAAGGTAGTAAAAAGGTTTTTTTTTGTCTTATCTAAATGTCCTAATTTTAATACATAGTGGCAAAGTCAACGCCATGCTATTGAAGCTGGTTTGGTGATTCCCAACGTCCATGGTGCAAGATTATATCGTACTTAAAAGTTAATTATCATAATTACTAATCATATACCATCCACATCGGAGTTTATCATATTTTCTTCATAATTTCTGAAAATGACTATTGTTGAGTATACCAGATATTATATCTAAATGAGTACAAATTTTAAAATTACATATTAGGTAAGTTAAAATCACTTTTCAAGAAAGCAGAAAAGAAGTTGCAGCCCTTCTGAACATTTAGAAGCATGTTTGAGAACTGAAGTAATTGGTTAAAGATTACGTTAAATAGTCAAATGATAAGCTTTGTTTACTCTAACAATGTAACAACCCGTATTTTTGACCATTTAAAAATATTTAATTTAATTTAATTATCGAATAAAGATGGTTAGAAACAAAAATTTATATTTTTATTAATGAAAATATATTGAATGGAAGTGATAATCTAATCTGAATCTGTAAATGACAAAATTGCAATAAGAGAAAAGTTTTAATTAGTATCTGAATTGAAACAAACAATATTCAATTGGATTAAATTAATAACTGAAGTATGAACATTAAATGTCATTTAAATAAAGAAATTGAATAAATGTGTAATAAGATAAAAGATGATAACAAATTTCAATATAACTTTTTGATATTGATTGTAAGGAATTAATAATAGAATTCGAATTAACAAATGTTTATTCTTAAATACGAGATTGATTGGTTGTTAATAAAAGAAGAACATAAGTCGAATGAATAAATTTTCTGATATTGGCAATATTTGAATATGTAAATTTTGAAAGCTATATGGGATTTTCAAACGCTAATTTATGAATATGATAAAAATATGTATATATATAGCTTCACCATTTCAAATTTATGATAAAAATATACGTGTGTATATATACAAGCTTCATGATGGAAAATTTTCAAACTTATGACAAAAATATATATAAGTGTAGTATATGTATATGTATATATGTTTATATAAAATAGTGAATATGTAAATATGTAAATATATAAGTATATATATCTATGTATATGTATATGTAAATATGACAAAATAAATATGTATATGGTAAATATATATATACATGTAAGCTATATACATAAACATAGGAAGCATCATGATGGCAAACATCAAAGTCAAGCACACAAAATTTCAAAGTCAAGCACACAAAACATTCAATCAAGCCACATATAAATCAAATCAACACATATAAAAATCAAATCAAGCCAAAGATCAAATCAGCCCACATTGAAAAGAAAAAAAAGAAAAGGAAAAAAAAATGAAGAAACCTGTACATGTGCATATCTCAGCCTCTATCTATGCTTGCACTATACACTTCCATTCACCTATATATACATCCATGCCTTATTCACGTATAACATATATATAAAAAAAAGTGATGCCATTAAAACATAAAAGATCAAGACATTCAAAAGCTTGAAGCAGGAGCAAACAAGGCGGTGTGTTCATCTGTGTTTAAAGTAGTGTTCATCATTTCTTTAAACGGTGAGTAGAACACTTCACCTTTACTTACTGGTTATCTTGTACTTATACCTAACTGTGATTGTATGGATGAATCATTTGATCCGTGACAAGTATACATGCATCTGTTGTGTGTGTACATGGCTTGTATGTGTAGGTTAGACATGGTAGTTCAACCTACCACTCAATATACACTGTACTTTTCTTCTCTGATCATGTTTTGGTCAACAACAGTTAACATTTTGCACTTCAAAAATGAATAACTCAACATCCATTAAGTTTTAAATTATGATTCCAAAATAAAAGCTGTTTGTTTTAGAGTATAGAATATTTAAAAATTTGTTTCATTTGATTTCATCAAGCATAGAGGAAGAAAAATCCATTTAATAGTAAGTGTTTTACCTATGGTCGAAATTCGACTTGCTTAATTTAAGGAATGGATCATATGGTTGGATTTGTTGTGGGAAAACTCAATTTTTAAAGGTTGTTTGGGAATTTTTAGTGGCGTAAGGAAGGAGGGGTTGAGAGATGAATGGAATTGGGGGTTTCCCCAAATTCCGGCGACATGGTCAATGTTGTTGCATGGCGTGGCGTTGGACATGGATGTGGCTTGGTTGATGGCGCATCGGGGAAAAATAGTGCAATGATTTCTAGAGGTTCATGGGGGTTGAACGAGGTTGACTTAGGGTTTAGTGTGGTGGTTTGGGTCTTGGGTTTGTGAGTTGGGGCAAAGACGAGGGAAGGAGATAGGGGCGAACGCCAAGGGGGATAGGTGGAGTAGGATGTAGCGAAACTATGGACGAAGACTGGTGATGGATGGTCGAGTATGTGGCATGGCGAGGCGTTTGAATGGGGGCGGTATTGTTTCCAGGTCTCGATGATTTTCGAATTATTGAATTAGGGTGGTGCCGTGCGATCCAGGTACGTAGGCGAGATGTGGTGGTCGAAGGCGACATGGGAGGGTGGTCGGCAGAGGGTGGTCGGCGGTGTGTTATGGTGGCCAGAGTTTTTGTGTATGTGCACGATTTCATGCACAGCTTCGTGCACGATGGGTTGGTTTCAAATGAGAGAGGAGGGAAGAAAACTGGAAGGAGAGGGGAGAAAGGAGTTGGGCCGGATTTGTAGTTAATTGGGCTGGGTATTTGATTTTTAAAGAAAAACTAAATTAATTATTACATTACAAAAATCTATAAATTTTAAAACTTTAATTCTCTCCCGTTTTAAACCCAATCAACGCGAGAATTTTTGAATCGGGATCCTATCGCCAAGTATTTTTATCTGAACTAATATTGTTGAGCTTTCTGCAATGTCAAAAATTTAATGATTTATAATATTTGAAGTGAACGAATAAGAAATCTCTTATTTGATTAATTACCTGTAAATTATGCAATAAATTTTTAAATGGATTGTTTAATTTTAATTAATTTAAATTAAATCATTATTTTAATCTCTTTGATTAACAAGTAATCGGGATTTAAAAATATAACTGGATTTAGTTAATTTTAACTGATTTTATTCTGAATTGTAAATTGATTAAATATCAATTATAAATCGTTGATTGAAATTTATGATCTATGCTTTGACTTTTATTTCTCTCTGATATTAATTATCTTTTGTCTGTGCCATTAAGTAGCCAAACAAATCAAAATAGATAGAATAAAACGTTGAGACGTTTTATTGGAAGTAAATCGACTTGTACTGATCACTATTCTGATTTTCAGATAATGTGTTGATTACAAGCAAATTAATTTCGATGGACAGATCATGATAAAGTAAACATATGGAATGAATCTCCATATGTGAATATTGACACCCTGATTGTGGTATTGTTTATTTTAAACAACTTGTCCTTTAAATTTTTTTTATCGTTTTGGATTCGATGAGACCGGGGACCCGTCGTGTTTATGTGCGACGTGGTCTTACGAGATACCTTTGTTTTTCAAAGGATTTTGACCAATAGTAATAATCCAAATTGAGTGTGTTTTCTCACGCTGGTTTTCCAGACTGACTCAGGTGTTATTTTATTATAATGCTCGGGTCAGACCGAGTATTACAGATTCAGGTTAGGATGCTATGAAGCTTAGGAGACGAGCTGGATGAGAGAGAGGTATTCCCGTACTTGTTATTTTCCACTGTGTGTAGGCTTTATAGTCAGCACTGGTGAGGACAGGTTATTATAACTGTCCAGATTGATTTGCTGATTATTGTACTCTGATGATTGTATGTATATTAACTGATACAGATTCTTTTGTATAAAAATATGTTATTGTACATTATATTTTATTCTGCTGTGATTATGAGATTCTGTGTTATTGATTCTATTGTCTTCTACCATTTTCCTCTTCACCCCTAATGAATCGGTATTTTTGGCACTTGACTATTCAGCATGTTATACAGTGAACCTATGGATGTCGATTTTTGAGGGTCGAAAATTCCGGTTCGTTACAGTTGGTATCAGAGCTGAAGGTTAAGCGAGAACCTTGGCTTTGGTGGGGATTACTCATTAGAGATAGGGTCAGTAGTACCCTAGAATGAGACTGAGTGTATATACGTATAAGAGAGAGAGCGTATTTGTTAGTGATATAAAAATATTTTGACATTAATAAATGAAATGATTTTAACTTGGATTTTATATAGAATATAAAAGAATGAATTCTATAAACTAATAAAATCAACCGTGAATGTTAATGATAATTGGATATTATCTCTTTGTTGATTGATTGTTAGATTAATATGGATGTGCATATTGTCGCTTATTGATTGATGAGTCATGCTCAGCCAGTTTATGAGCATCGACTATTGACTGTTGATTTGAGCATTTGACTATGGTTAGAAAATTTTGGTTTTGAAAAATATTTAGCCAATTGAGAACTGCATGTTTAACATGGATTTTAAAATGAATATATATTGGAATTTTCCCCTGTATCATTTTAAAAAGTAATGGATGCCATTTGAAAGTGATATATGAAATATGGTTTATCTAGACATGGTTAATAAATAAACAAAAAGTTATTCAAACTGAAAATTTGAGAGTTTGGATTCCAGGATTTTTTGAAATTGGTTTTAAGATTCTGAAATATATAATAGTATAATTTGAAATTATTTTCCTAATAGAACTGCTATAAATGATTTCAAAGTAAATTCAAAAAGGGATTTTCAAAAGATTTAAAAGGAATGAAGTCCAAAACTCACTTCTGTCGCTGGAAAATAATTTCGGTGATGACTGCAACATCATTGACATTCATTTTCGAGTTTCAAAGGGGGATGCCACTTTAGTAGCTTTGCTACTCGATTGTTTAGTGAAACCGATTTGATTCAAATCCCTGAAGTATGATTTGATATTCGAAAGAAATATGTACATGTTTATTTCAAACGATTTGAAAAAAATACCGGTGTCCAGTTCTCGAATTTTGGATTGAATTATATTATGAACACATGTATCATATGCATTAGGATTGATTGATTGTGCATCTTGTTGAGATGATTGATTACCGATTTCCAATTTTGAATTAGAATTTGATTTTTTCCGGCTATTCTGAATAGTTGAACACTTAAAAATTGAGAATTAATTTTTAAAGCTAAGCATTTACGAAAAGTATAAAAGTATTTTTGGAAAGTATATAAAGTTTAGTTTTGAAATATTCAAAATAAAGGTAAACAGAAGTTAGACAAGTTTTAAAATGTTAAATATTTTGATAAGTAAAATAAATAAGATCATTTTGTATTATACAAAGAGGAAATTGGTTTTGAATTGCCTTAAATGAAATTAAGTTTTAAGAAATGCTTTGGACTTCGTAAATACTTATAAAACCTTATTTATTTGCAAAATGATTTTGAAGGCAAATTTTAATTATGTACAAATATGAAATCTAGTTTTGAAAAGTTTTTATAATGAAATTGTTTGAGAAATGTCTATGAACTTAAAAAAATATATTATAATAATAATAATAAATAAAATAAAAATTTATAAGATTGTTTATGTATAAAGAATTTTTGTAAAGTATTTGATTTTGAAAAGAAATTGTTGTTTTAAAACTTAGTTACTTACAAAGTGATTTTAGAAAGGAAGTTGATTTTATATAGATATGACTTTATGTAAATATGAAACTGAAGTAAAATTTGAAAACTGATGATTGGAAATTTAAAATATATGAATATTGAATAATATTCAATTTGAAAAATGATTGTTGATATCATACGTGAAATTGAAGCTGAAATTGGACTGATATTAGAAATTGACTGATTTCGAGAACCTTTGATTGTAAAATAAAAGAAAAAAAATTAATTTGGAAGTTTTCGAACTTATATAAAATGAATTGTATAAGTATGAAGTTAATTCGAAAACTATTGATTTTGAAAGGTACTCGATCTGAAAAGCGATGATCTTATATATAATGGAATTATATAAGAATGATATATTTGAAATTGATGATTTGAAAAGGTACAATGTATAGTATGATATACATTTTGAGATTGAAGATATGGGAAGTACCTTCTGTTGATTATCTACTTTATGGCCACATTTTGGATACATTCTATGGATTCTTTGATTTGATCCCAGATGGACTTGGGTGGATCCAGAAACGGGTCCTAATAGATCTAGGTTGTCTGAACATAATACTCATGAGTTTCCTTCGACTCGGCTGCATAGCGAAATTCGTAGGGCTGTGAAGGCTTACGGTTACGGATGTTACCTAGGGGACCCAGGCGAAACCATTATGTAACTGCGATCTATGGTCGTTTTTGGCGTAATCCGCCTGGGTAGAGCGATTACCCTAAGGTACGAATGTTTCCTGGGGAACCAGGCAAAATCATTGTGTATCTGTGGTCTACATGGCATAATTCGAGGGGGTAGATGATTGCCTTGAGTTTATGGATGATAGCGACGTAACCACTAGTGTTACTATTAAGTAGACTACGATCCGTGTGATTATTTTGCATAGCGTAATTCATAGAGCAGTGAATGCTCACCTGTACGGATGTTACCTAGGGGACCCAGGCGAAACCATTGTATATCTGCAATCTATGGTTGTTTTGGATTTCATGGCGTAAGACGTGGGGCAGTGGCTGCCTAAAGTCACCTGAGGCCGCGTCGCTTTGTCCTCTCGACTTAGCGAGAGAGTGACCTTAGGGACTACGTTCCATGACAATCCCGTTCGTTTGATTTCGGTGATTGGATAGTACTTTCCATATCTGTTTTTAAAAGTTTTTCAAGTATTTTCACTGGATGTTGAAACGGGTCTACTAAGTACTTATAGATTTCTAGTCTTGCGCCTGATCAGTGTATTACTAGATTCTGTAAGAACGAGGATAAACTTGTTGAAACGTTGAGTTATCAAAAGTCTTTTCGATATAAAAGTATTTTGTTATAAAAGAATTCTTAACAAAAAAAAATTTCAAACATTTAACTATTTTGTTATAAAAGAATTTTCTATCTTTTTGTTCACTTATTCCGCTCTTTTCAAGGACGAAAAGTTTTGAGTGGGGGAGATTGTAACGACCCGTATTTTTGACCATTTAAAAATATTTAATTTAATTTAGCTATCGAATAAAGATGGTTAGAAACGAAAATTTAAATTGTTATTAATGAAAATATATCGAATGGAAGTGATAATCTAAATTGAATCTGTAAATGACAAAATTGCAATAAGAGAAAAGTTTTAATTAGTATCTGAATTGAAACAAACAATATTCAATTGGATTAAATTAATAACTGAAGTATGAACAATAAATGTCATTTAAATAAAGAAATTGAATAAATGTGCAATAAGATAAAAGATGATAACAAATTTCAATATAACCTTTTGATATTGATTGTAAGGAATTAATACTAGAATTCGAATTAACAAATGTTTATTCTTAATACGAGATTGATTGGTTGTTAATAAAAGAAGAACATAAGTGGAATGAATAAATTTTCTGATATTAGGAATATCTGAATATGTAAATTTGAAAGCTATACGGGATTTTCAAACGCTAATTTCTGAATATGATAAAAATGTGTATATATATAGCTTCACCATTTCAAATTTATGATAAAAATATATGTATATATATACAAGCTTCATGATGGAAAATTTTCAAACTTATGACAAAAAAATATATAAGTGTAGTATATGTATATGCATATATGTTTAAATAAAAGAGAGAATATGTAAATATGTAAATATATATGTATATATATATCTATGTATATGTATATGTCAATATGACAAAATAAATATGTATATGGTAAATATATATACATGTAAGCTATATACATAAACATAGGAAGCATCATGATGGCAAACATCAAAGTCAAGCACACAAAATTTCAAAGTCAAGCACACAAAACAATCAATCAAGCCATACATAAATCAAATCAACACATATAAAATAAAATCAAGCCAAAGATCAAATCAGCCCATATTGAAAAGAAAAAAAAAAGAAAGGAAAAAAATGAAGAAACCTGTACATGTGCATATCTCAGCCTCTATCTGTGCTTGCATTGTACACTTCCATTCACCTATATATACATCCATGCCTTGTTCACGTATAACATATAAAAAAAAGTGCTGCCATTAAAACATAAAAGATCAAGACATTCAAATGCTTAAAGCAGGAGCAAATAAGGTAGTGTGTTCATCTGTGTTTAAAGCAGTGTTAATCATTTCTTTAAACGGTGAGTAGAACACTTCACCTTTACTTACTGGTTATCTTGTACTTATACCTAACTGTGATTGTATGGATGAATCATTTGATCCGTGACAAGTATACATGCATCTGTTGTGTGTGTACATGGCTTGTATGTGTAGGTTAGACATGGTAGTTCAACCTACCACTCAATATACACTGTACTTTTCTTCTCTAATCATGTTTTGGTCAACAATAGTAAACACTTTGCACTTCAAAAATGAATAACTCAACATCCATTAAGTTTTAAATTATGATTCCAAAACAATAGCTGTTTGTTTTAGAGTATAGAATATTTAAAAATTGGTTTCATTTGATTTCATCAAGCATAGAGGATGAAAAACCCATTTAACAGTAAGTGTTTTACTTATGGTCGAAATTCGACTTGCTTAATTTAAGGAATGGATCATATGGTTGGATTTGTTGTGGGAAAACACGATTTTTAAAAGTTGTTTGGGAATTTTTAGTGGCGTAAGGAAGGAGGGATTGAGAGATGAACGAAATTGGGGGTTTGTCCAAATTCCGGCAACATGGTCATTGTTGTGGAGTGGGGTTGGACGTGGAGGTGGCTTGGTTGATGGTGCATCGGGGAAAAATAGCGCAATGATTTCTAGAGGTTCGTGGGGGCTGAACGAGGTCGAATTAGGGTTTAGTGTGGTGGTTTTGGGTCTCGGGTTTGTGAACTGGGGAAATGACGAGGGAAGGAGACAGGGGTGCTCACCGGGGGGGGGGGGGGGGTAGGTGGAGTAGGATGTGCCGAAGCTATGGACGAAGACTGGTGATGGATGGTCGAGTATGGTGGCATGGAGAGGCGTTTGAATGGGTGCGGTATTGTTTCCAAGTCTCGGTGATGTTCGAATTGTCGAACTAGGGTGGTGTCGTGCGATCCAGGTACGTAGGCAAGATGTGGTGGTCGAAGGCGACATGTGAGTGTGGTCAGCGGTGTGTTACGGTGGCCAGAGTTGTTGTGTATGTGCATGATTTCGTGCACAGCTTCGTGCATGATGGGTTGGTTTCAAATGAGAGAGGAGGGAAGAAAACTGGATGGAGAGGGGAGAAAGGAGTTAGGCCGGGTTTGTAGTTAATTGGGTTGGGTATTTGATTTTTAAAGAAAAACTAAATTAATTATTACATTACATAAATCTATAAATTTTGAAACTTTAATTCTCTCCCGTTTTAAACCTAATCAACGAGAGAATTTTTGCATCGAGATCCTATCGCTAGGTATTTTTATCTAAACTAATATAGTTGAGCTTTCTACAATGTCAAAAATTTAATGATTTATAATTTTTGAAGTGAACGAATAAGAAATCTCTTATTTGATTAATTACTTGTTAATTAAGCAATAAATTTTTGAATGGACTGTTTAATTTTAATTAATTTAAATTAAATCTTTATTTTAATCTCTTTGATTAACAAGTAATCGGGATTTAAAAATATAACTGGATTTAGTTAATTTTAACTGATTAAATTCTGAATTGTAAATTGATTAAATATCAATTATAAATCGTTGATTGAAATTTATGATCTATGCTTTGACTTTTATTTCTCTCTAATATTGATTATCTTTTGTCTATGTCATTAAGTAGGTAAACAAATTAAAGTGGATAGAATAAAACGTTGACACGTTTTATTGGAAGTAAATCGATTTGTACTGATCACTATTTTGATTTTCAGAAAATGTGATGATTACAAGCGAATTAATTTCGATGGACAGGTCATGATAAAGTAAACATATGGAATGAATCTCCATATGTGAATATTGACACCCTAATTGTGGGTATTGTTTATTTTAAACAACTTGGCCTTTAATTTTTTTTTATCGTTTTGGATTAACTGAGACCGGGACCCGTCATGTTTATGTGCGACGTGGTCTTACGAGATACCTTTGTTTTTCAAAGGATTTTGACCAATAGTAATAATCCAAATTGAGTGTGTTTTCTCACGCTGGTTTTCTAGACTGAATCAGGTGTTATTTTATTATAATGCTCGTGTTAGACCGAGTATTACAGATTCAGGTTAGGATGCTATGAAGCTCAGGCGACGAGCTGGATGAGAGAGAGAGGTATTCCCGTACTTGTTATTTTCTGTTGTGTGTGCAGGCTGTATCGTCAGTACTGGTGAGGACAAGTTATTATAACTGTCCAGATTGATTTGTTGATTGTTGTACTCTGATGATTGTATGTATATTAACTGATACAGATTCTTTTGTATAAAAATATGTTATTATATATTATATTTTATTATGTTGCGATTGTGAGATTATGTGTTGTTGATTCTATTTTCTTCTTCCTTTTTCTTCTTTACCCCTAATGATTCAGTATTTCCAGCACTTGACTATTCGGCATGTTATACGGTGAACGTATGGATGTCGATTTTTATGGGTTAAAAAAATCCATTTCGTTACAAGCAACCCTCACATTTAAACAAAAATGTATTTCTAAAAATTTATAATGAATAACTTACCTTTAAGATGATATATTGATCACTAAGTCGGCCTCTTCAAGATCTTCTCCTACTATTATTATACATATGAGCTTTAATAGTCTCACAATTACTATTTCTAACAAAATAAAAAAACATTGTAATCACAAATATTCTTTTTATAATACTCTGAGCATGTCACCATGAAAATATGTGGGGAAAATGAACAAATTTTAAAAAAGAAAAATTAGAAGTTATTTTTTTTATCATATAACAAAAAAGCCAAATGGTACGTCTTCTGAATTTCGAACTGATAAAAATGGATAAAACTAATGACATATAAGACATGCTCTATCATTTAGCAGCACAAATAGATTCCCTTTAGCATTAAGGGATAGTTTTTGTTTGAAAACCGAAGAGAACCTGGCGGGCCGGTAAACTCCTGAGGAGGGTATAGTAAAGCCGTCCGCTGATCCAAGCCTCCATACCCCCGGGTAAATTTATATAGGATATGGAAGCGCGTTGTAGGAATCGAACCTAAGTCTTTTTACCAGAACCCAAATCTCCTTTCCACTGCGCCGCACCCGCGGACATAAAGAAATAGTAATTTAAGGTTGAAGAAACCTATGTTGCATTATCATATTTACATTCCAGAATTGTTACATTTTTAATATCCAACAATGGAACAACTGCTATAATTATAAAACTACTAATTAAGAATGGTTATGGAAAAATTAATTTTCTAGCTAACAAATCAATTACTGTTGTCTATGTATAGCAAGTGCCTGTTTTTATTACATTATCTAAATGACTGTATATCAAATTACTGACTACTCATAGCACAAAATAAGAAACTTATCCAAAGTAACGAATATGAGCTTCTATTCTTGATGGCAATAGACTATTAGTAGTTACTCTAAATAAAAAGAATAAATTTATAAATGAATACAAATCTATACTATACTATTATTAGTGAGTTGAATTTCAAGCTCACACAGGCCCCCTTGAAATTTGGCAACCGAACTGTCTCTAGAATTTTCTTTGCCGACCTTGTATTTTTTGTGAAATGGAACGTCGCTGGTCCTTTTTTTCCTTTGCCGACCTTCCTCTTTCCTTCCCCCTCCTTTCCCATAAAAAATCAAAATGCCGCCACTCCCCTCAATTTTTTTCCCCTTTTCTCCACTTTGGGTGTTCTCCGATTAGCTGCTTTTCCAGTTTGCCCCAGTTGTCCGCCCTTTCTGACGCCTTCGCCTACCATCCTCCTATGTCTCCCTGATTTCCATCGCCTTTGCTCCCCGTGTCATCCAACTCAAACCCTAGAGGTAATCGTCCCTCTTTCCCATTTTATTTTTAAACGGTAAAACGAGGTCCTATTGCTGCTTTCTCTCCTTTATGTTTCGTCTTTCCCCAATAGCTAGATATGGGCCTTTCTTCCTCTGTTCGGTTTTAGCGCCATTCGTTCTTTTGCCTGTTCCAGGTATCTTCTTCTACCCGCGCTATTTTTTTCTGCCTATTGAGTATGTTATGAGATATAGATGAACCGCTTATAGTTATTTTGCATTTGTTTTCGGTTTGCTAATTTATTTGCATTTTACGCTATGTTGTCAGTATAGGAATAAGTCATTTGTTTTTGTACTCAGTTTCTCCTTCCTGTTTGTTTATTACTTCTCTTTGCAGTAAGCAATTAATTATCCTGTCAACAGAGATTTCCTTTGAACACCTCAAGCTCTTCAACATTTAATACTGATAATAGTATATAATGGGAATATGATGAAAAATAATAATATTAAAGTTGTGTGTATGTATGCTGGAATGTTATATGTAATACTAGCGTTGTCCTTAAAAAAATTATAAGTTTGTTGTGCTTTTTGCTGTGTCAGTTAAGATGACTGCATCTGCAAATGTGTTACATGAAGCAATGAATGGCTTAGAGAAAGTTCTTCCTAAGCATGTGGGAAAGACCACAATTTATCCGTCTTAGTCAACTATTTGTTTTTACACTTTTTGTTGAAAATAATAAAATATATAAACGGAGCAGTGTCAACATTGGTAAAGGCGGTAAATTGTGTGACTTATTTTTGAATCATATGAACCGAATGCAAGTTGTTTTGCTATATCAGGTTTGATTTGAGTCAATATAAAAGTTATAGTAGACACCAAGATAAATACATTTATAACGCATATACAATATCTTGAAATGGCAATTTTATCAGGGGTAAAATACCCTGACCTGATCAAGTTGAACAAACCGTGTTTCTACTTAATTTACAGCAGTGGTTATCTGTATTAGGTTGCCAGGTGATACCGTTTTTACTTTTCGATTGCAAATCTGATGTCTATAGATATTGTTTAACAACCAATGCCTTGAATTTATTTACAGTAAATCAGGAAATCACAGTTGGAAATCACAACTCTATAACAAAGACGATTTGATGCATCCATTACTCATGTATACGTTTCAAACTAAGAGTAAGATAATAATCTCACACTACTATATCTACAGATCAAGATGCATCCATTACTCATGTCGAAGACGATTTGATTTTCTCCCAACGCACCCTCGCCCGGCTATTGTACTAAATTCTTCCTCACCCTGTCAGCGGCGGTACCACAATTTACCCAACGTGAGTTTCTTCATTATTGTATTCCCTTTCTATTGTTATTGTAGATAAAGTTATTGACTATATTTTCTTTTGATGATTCTTGATATTCAATTTGGCTCGAGTTTCTGACGAGTAAACCCTAATTTACTGCTTTTATGGATAAGGTTTATTCTAATTTGTTCTCTATCGATTTCATTTTGATGTTATTGGTTTCAAAATTTTACATGCCTCAGTCTATAATTTTGACGTTGTTATTTGTTTAACACTGTTATTTGAGAATCTTTATGCTGCATGAAATTCAATGCTGATTCATTAGTTCTCCATCAAATTTCAAATCGATTATTGCACTCCGTTAAAACATTCAGTGAATAAATGTCATGTCTTATTATTATCTTCCATAGGTTGATCAGTTTTTATGTAAATTGAAAAAACATTATATAATGACAAGAAAGGTGTTAAAATGTTTGATACAAGATAGTTGATCGAACTTGGTTGCATCATTATAAAATGAAAATGGAATATTAAAAACATTGGATTTGTGAACCATGAGGATCAACGTTAGTTCACATTTTGTTATAAACATCAATCATAATTTTTTTTCTCATTTTTTGATCATAATCCTAAAATAAACACTCAAACACAAAAGAAAATTTTAAATTTAATGAATCACATAAACAAATAAATAATGCCTAAAATTCTACAATCATTATTGTATACAATTCACATATTTTTGTGCCTATATGTGGGTAATTTTAGAACGACATTTTAGGACGTACAAGTGTTCATCACATCATCAAGTTTGACTAGAGAAATTTGATTTCACCTGAATCCTATCCTTTTCCATCTTCTTATAAATAATTTTGTTACATTATAATGCATTAAATAGTTTTAGGATTTCATAGTTCATCAACATCTCTCAAACGGCTTCGAGACATTAATTGAAATAGACTCCACCTTGCATCTAACTATATTGTAACAACCATGGTTATTGAAGAGAGAGATGGTCATGGGTAAACCTTAACCATTTATTTCAAATCTGAAATTCATTTTGAACATTTAGTTTGCATATTCAGCTTGCATACCAATTTTTGATTACTGTATGGTCAGTATGTCAGTTAATTAGTTTAAGTGAAATAAATATCAGGTAAGAAGTTGTGAAAGTTATAAATTACTGTCAGTTGCTTATCTTGAGTGAGGTTAATTATTTTGATTGGGGTCCATGCTTTCCAAGGCTAGCTTACTGCCTAAAATATATGTTATTGAATATAGTACTCTAGGTCTTTTCTTCTGTTTTGGAAAGGAATATTAAATTGTTTTGGATAAGTAATATTGCCTTTTTATAGTTAAAGAAGCTTAGAAAATATTTTTTCCATCAATTAGGCATGTCTGAGCGATTTTTTTTTCCGTAAAGCAGTGAATCATTTTGATGTTAGAATTGTGTTTTAATGTCATATTCATGATAAACATAAATTTAAAGGGGAGTGTAAGTACTGTTATTTGTTTCGGATGATAAAATTATTACAAAGAAAAGAAAAGTGAATATTTCAGGTATTTTTTTAAATCCTACGATAGCCATGTTTTATGTTATTGTGTGCCAAGTGATGAAAGCTTTCAGTAGATAGTTTCATTCTCTTTTTAAGATCTTGAGTCATGAAAGTTTGGCATATTTTCTTGGTTGTAAACAAATCAACTATCATGCAATTCTAACGATAGCTTAAAACTGAAACTTTTGATACTACTGGTTTTTTTGACTCGTGTTTAAATTTTATGATAGAAAACAACATTAATTCATTCAACTATAATTTTATATATGTTTTGTTCATCAACGCAATATTAGATAAAACAACATTAGAATAAAATAGCTTCGACACGCCTTTTTTACTCAGCTCTCCAACTACATGCAGTATTATTTAAGATGACCAGTTTTTTTACAGGCTCAAATAGGTACAGTGCAACAGAATTTAGAATTGCATCCCATTAACACATATTTCCTTTTTTCCATTAAGTATACTTTGAAGGCTTCGCCACCAGTTACTGGTAAGACTAGTACAGCTATGTAATGTGTTGTAAATGTTCTTGCCAATCAAAGCTATATATAAGAATGTCATAAAAAATTACTATACCTAACTTCTTAAGATATGCATTAAAAAACTTAATTCATGAGGGCTTCAAAGGATGCTGCAACATTAGCTAAGCCAGGTGGCATCACTAAAAACTCCTCCTGACCCTCATGAGCTTTATATATTTTGTGTATATCACTTGGATGCACTGTGATCTGATAGTAGCCTGACGTGAGTTCCCGTTGGGTAAAAAACTGAGCGCCTTCATCAAATAATTCATCAGTGTGAAGAATTTGAAATTTGTGTTTTTTAATTCTTTGTTTCACCCTCTGTAGTCTATGCATATTCTCCAACTTCCATCGCTCTTTTTTTCCATTACAACTAGAGAAGAATATGGGTTGTGGCTTGACCTGGTTACTCCGGATTGAAGCAATTCTTCCACTAATTTTCATATTTAATTTTTTTTGGTAGCGGGAGTGTTTATACGAATTGAGAGAGTGAAGTTTGGCTAACAGAATAAGGGGAATTTGATGATATATTTATCTTTGAGGAGGAAGGAAATGGGTTTTTGGCAAACTTTGGCAAAGTATTCACTGATTTGTTGAATGAATGCGGGAATTTTTGTGGTTGTTATGATCCTCATAGGTTTGTTTCCCATCTTAGTATTAGATGGTTGGATCATGAACAGAAGTTATTTTGAAGTATTGCGTCGTCAATTGATTTCTTAGTAAATAGTTCAATTCCTAATTATTGAATTCCTAGCCAAAAAATTCTTTGACATACGATTTCCATTCGCATTTCTAGGCCTTCACATTTGAAAATAACTCCTTTACATATTTCTTGATTACTAAGCTTTTCTCAAATTGTAGGTAGAACTTGGAATTCATTACAATGTATCTTCATACTGCACACAGTATCATCCTGTAGCTCAATTTCAGTTTTCCAAGTCTTTTTACCTTTATACTGCACATAAACGACCCACTTTCTACAACTTTCTTACATGACTTATTTTCTTCCTTTCAGCTGAAGTGGAATTATGACTACACATGCTCCTTACCATACAGAGACAGTTGCCAAAGATTTTGTGCATTCTTCTTCTATGACCTGACTTGACCTGTACATGACCTGTATATGTACTTATTTATTATGAATGCTTAGTTGCTGTACTGTAATCTTACAACACGTTATTTAACTTTTTCATTGCTGTATGCCTATAAACATTGTACTGCAAGACTTCTGCATCAGCTTCAGTCCATCTGATACTGAAATTTGTCCCGGTTTTCTCTAATTTTCTTGCTCTCTTGGTGTACATCCAATTCAAATTATTTTCTATTACTGTGTTGCTATGGTCCCTTTGATGTACTCTTTTCATGGCCTTTAAATTTATGTACATTTATATATTGTTTTATTTCGTAGTTTCATACTGTTAATTTCAGTGCAGCCGAAATTTTCTTTTGGGCCATTCTTTATATTTAATCAGCATTATACATGTTTGATGGGCAATGCCTAATAATGCCTCTTCTCACAAAATTATGTCCCGCATCATTTTACATTCTACTCTTTTACTGCTGGCAAACAAGTACATTGATAACAAATGGTGATTTCATTTTACTGACTGTACGGGCATCCTTTTCTTCTATAAGTTCAAAACCTATTTTTGATAGTTGAAGGTGTACTGCTTTAGCTACAATGCTCCTACCCAGTCTTAAATCTTTGTTTATAATTTAATAATTAGATAATTCCAAATTGTTTTGTTAATCCACTATTTATAATTACGGTTGAAAGTGGTTTACTTTATGTAGCTTTCATCACTATTTCCGTGTATATTTCACTGTGCTTCTTTTCGTTGTCATCGAATTAAAGTATACTGTTGCCTTACTCACTATACCATATGTTGACTTATTTAAATTACTTATTTTTAATTATCTTACCAATTTAACCATCTCTCTATTTACTATATACCCAATATATTTTCACCACCCCGTATGCGAAACACGGGTTCGCACTAGTAATATGTAATTGAAGAGTTGGAGGAATATATTATTACCTTTATTACAGTAAAAGAGATTACAACCAATCATTACATTGTATATCTTCTTTGATTATGGTAATAAAACCCATAAATGTGCCAATTTAAACTCATGCACAATGTTGATTACAACACATGTCATACAAATTACTGTAACAACAATAAATACTTGGTATCAAATGTTAAAATAAATTTCTTTCAAACCTGTCATTCATTTCGACATATCGATCAGTATCAATGACAGGTGTGATAGCACATGTTATACATTTAGGTTTTATTGTAATAACAATCATTGCTTAGTATCAATTGTTAAAATAAAAATCATGCAAGCATGTCATTCTTTTCCATACGTGTATTGATCATACCAATGACATGCCTAATAGCAAAAAATCTAAATAAATTGGATTAATGTTAATCAATTTCAAACGAAATATAGTTGAGAATTTGACCATACTTTGTCAGCATCAACTCAAAGAAAACATACTAATTGCAAATGCTAGTAAGGTAAAAGAAAAGAGAATATGTTGATCAAATAAAATTTGAATGTGTTTTGCTGCTTATATTGGTTGAAGAGATTTCATATGCATTGTATGGATTACTTTCATACCATAAACTGCATAAAAAAAAAATGCTTCATTAAGTTAGAGCAAAAATATATTCTCTCAAATTACAACATTTAATACATGAAAAATAGTTATCAAGAAGGATATCTTTTTCACAATACTAAAAACAGATAGAATACACCACATGTGTTTCTCCCCTATATAGATAATCAAATCAATCAAATGTTATTATTATGATAAAGATCAAATGCTATATAAAAATCAAAATTAATAATCAAAATTAAATAATCAACCTCAAATTATGGATAAAAAATGTCTTAGAAACACGTGCATTCAATAATTCTACTGAGCCACTTTATCATGCAATGGTATTACTAAAAACTATTGTATATGCTGATGGTGTAAAGAAACACTCTATATTTTGTGTTTCTTTGCCTCGTTTCTTATATCTTCTTTGATTCTAACCTTGATTAAAGTATCTTAAATTCGGAGTCCATAAAACCATGTGCTTCCACCATTATTATACACTTTTATAGATTTTAAATTTTTTTAATTAAATTAGAAAAGGTCACAACTACGAATCAAGTATATTATGAAATGAATGAAGAGCGAGTTATCTTTTTCGCGAGGTATAAAAGTCCAAATGGCACCATTATCTAGTGCATATTAGCTTTAAACACAACAATAAGTTTATATTAAACAATTTACTTTTAGCATGAGAGATTTATCTTGCATCTCTTATGGACACTTTCGTATCAATTAATGGTTTTAGAAGGTATATGCGCACAATAAAAATTTATAATCCTAGATGTTTAGATAGTTTAGCTAAATACATATATCACCAAAAGTAACAAGGTTACTAAATTGTTCGTAGCAAGCGTAAATGAAATAAATCAAAGAAGAATAAGATATATCTAAACATTGAGCAAAACCCCATTAACTCAAGATAATAAACATACAAAAACTGAAAATATAAAAACCGAATTTAAAGCTTATTATTGTTTTAATACCTGCAAAGTTGCGTCTTTCACAAAACCTGTAGATCTAAAAGATTCTAATTACAGAAAATATAGGTCCATGACATCCACTAAAAGAAAATTAAAAACAGGTAATTGAATTTTAAAATAAACATACTAAACTTGTTCATATATAAATTGAATGAACATGAACTTACGAAATACTAAAATGAAAATACATTGTTAAAGAATATACTATTTTTCATTAATTCTAGTAGGACTTCCTATTATATTACATGCTATAAATTATATAATATTAAAGAAATAACAATAATTAAGAAGAGTTGGAATTTTAGGCACTAATTGCAAAATCTGTATTGTTATATGATAAGTTTTATACTTGTTAATTTCTATGATAAATCAAACGATAATTAATAAATCAAGTTTATCATAACACCAAACTGAACTAAATATTCAAGTGGAAAAGAAATGGTGTTAAGATATGTAAGAATTATATATATATGTTATAACAAAATATTACTAACCCATTGTGCATCTTGTATCTAATTTGTAATCAAAGAAGGTTTAAAGTATAATGGTAATTAGTTTGTTCTAAGATGGATGATTTTATGTTTTCATACAAAACCTTAGAATTTTTTCTATCCAAATCAAATTGAAAATTTTGATTTGGATAAAAAGGAACGATCCATTTTTTTTCAAGATTTTCCTATTCAGGAAAGAAAATGTTTCTTGGTAAAATTACCAATAAAGAAAATGATTTATTTGATATTATGGATGACTGGTTATGGAGGGACCGTTTTGTTTTTGTAGGCTGGTCCGGGATTCATACATCAATCAAAGTTTTTGTTCACTCTTATGATTGGTCGTCGATTGGAAGAACAATTTCACACATGATACTTCACATTTGAGTGTAGATGAAGAAAAATATATTTCTTCTCAAACATGATGTGGAGACCCAAAAATTTTGAGATAAAAATTAAATAATATATATATGATAAATTGGTTAACAGAAAATAATTGAAGAATAAAATGATTTGAAAATGAATATCAAAAGGGAATAAAATATTTCAACAAATAATGAGAAGAAAAGAAAAATTAACTAAGGTATGAATGAGTTTTAAATACACATATCTTATGAATACTATAAATTTATATGACCAGAAAAGTATTTGGGTAGTGAAATAATTCCTTTTAATAATTGAAATGCATACCAACCAGTCTGGTAACATTTATAGGTATGAATGTATTTTTAAAATAAATCAAGATAGATGACAAAAATTTGTTAGCTAAAAATCAAGCTTACAAAAGAAATGAGGAAAGAAATATAGGGCTGAGTCACATAAAAATGATGTGCAAGGAAATCATGCAAATAGCATGTGCACAGAAAAGTAATGAGGTAACTGTTTTACTGAAAATAGAAACCAAGAGAAAATGGCACTTTTAGCCATAAAAATGCATACATTAATCCCTGAGTAAAGTGAGGATAGAATGGGTTTTTCCTCCATTTAAACCCTAACAGAGTGATTTAAATTAGGGGAGGAACAATAGTTGTCCAAAGGGAGAAAACAAAAATTAAAATAAAATAACTCACATTGCCTTCAGACCTGAGCATTCCTGGAGAGAAGCAAAGGAAGGTGAGTGGTAATCACTTTGAGATTTATGGCACTAAGACCCATATTAAGGGCAGCCAAGTTATTTTCATGTATAAAATTTATTATGATTTTTAGTTTGATTTTATTCTCTGAATAAATGCATGCTAATTATGGGTGATATTTTGATTGAACTTTTGGTTGGAGTTTTGATCTGTCTTTGTTTGTTAAGATGGTTTTAGTCTTTTGTTTTAAAATATAAGTAATCAAACATGTATTCAGATCATAGAAGTGGATTTAATGATCCAGTTTTATGTAAGAAATAAACTGAATATTATACTGAGAAATGGGGTATCAAAGGAAAAATAGCAGGCAGCATGAATAATGAGATTTATGCTTATGCCTAGTCTATATTAAAATGACATGAACAATGCAGTATCATGTATAGGTGATGAGTTGCTCCTACTATAAGTTAATATGTTTTATGGGTTTATCTTAAAGAAAAATCATGTCCTATGTTCTCAATAAAAATAAATAGATAGGATATGGTTTCATCATATTTATGTGAGACATAGGAAAACTTCTATAGATATATATATATAAGTTTCAGAAACATGATTTGAATAAATTAACCTTGGGATGGGATTTGGTATTTGTGCATGAAAGCTTGTTATGTCTAATTAAAACCCCTGATGGAGTTTCTTAAACTATTGATTCATGAGAGAAAAGGAAAAGAATGCAAAGCATTTCAAGTGATAATAAAATTCTCAGAAGATAAATAAGTATGGTCTCTAAATTATAAAAATAATTTAGGAATGGTGCCTTGATCTGCTCATCATCAGGAGGATGATGGGTATGTGCATGACTTGCTAAAGTCCTGTAGGCCTCTGTGAAAAGGGATAACAGAACTGAGCCCCTTTTCAATGCACACATAGTGTTCAATGGCAAGGAGTTAGACCAAACACAAAATGTAAAGAGAAATGAAATGAGATTGATCAGTCAGGCTATGGAATTGGAAATAATTTCATAGGAGTATGTATATGAAAATCTGGATGGAATGAGTGCATGGTTGTTTGAGTGTATGATTGATAGACAAGTTTACCAATACTCAGATTTTAGTATGAATTTAGTTCTCATTAAATTGATATGTTTTCTATGTAGCATTAAGAATTTACAAAATGTTTAACATGTGATTTCACTCATACCAGAAATTTATTTCTGACCCTATTTGTTGCTTTGTAACATTTGGGGTGTCTCATTTTCGTTGAGGCAGCTCTAGATGTTGCTGCAGGAAAGGAAGCATAAGAATCTTGTTAGCATGGATACTTGAAGACCTACTTGCATTTAGAATGCTTAAGGAATCTGGCAGAAATATTGTAATAATTAGGCTAAGCAAAACTTCATTATGTTTAAGTATTTTCTGGATTGATATGTGCTTATCTTTCTGAGTAAAGAATATGTAGAAACTTTTGTATTACATATATGTGTTTATTGGTTTCTGTTTTAAATGACTGATCTGGATAATCTCTGGTGAAGTACGATATAGGGGATCATGTCATATAATTTGATATGTGACCATGTCTCCCTTGGCAATGTCTGATTAGCTTTCAAAATGGTAAAGTAGAAATAATTATAGAAAGAGAGGAATATAGACATTCAGTAAATATTTTAAAGTCTGAGTTGAACCAAAACTGAGTTAATCAGAAATGCATGATCATGGCTTATAATTGATATAAGTACATGTCAAGCCTGATAATGAAACCTCTAATTCTTAGTTTAGGTACTTAAATTACAGTAGAAGTTTGCATTGATTTGTGAAGTAGATCCATATGCATTTTTATATTACCTGTAGTTCTCACAACACTATGTTCAACATATCTCACAATCTAGGTACATGACTCAAGTCTGGATGCATTGGGTCATGATCAACTTGAGGCTGATTTAGTAACTAGTAGCCCTGTTTGCAATAGGCATGCCCATCACTTAATAACACCTTAGATATTACCATTTAGTTTTAAAAGAACATTAGTTGTCTACCAGATAAGTTCACCTGAGGATTTGTATTAATTTGGGTTGTAACTTAGCTTAAATCATTTTGTCTCCAAATATATGCTAAGTCTTAGTGAAGTATGTGTGATGCATTTGTACCCTGCCTAAATGGATGAGTCTTCTCTGCTTGGCTTTCTACCCAATTTGTTTCTTGATCACTCACATGATTCCTGCATACTAACAAAATTAATATATGAGTATCCTTATCTAATACACAAATTTGTTTAATTAGGAATCATGAACCCCGGGTTAAACTAGAAGGAATGAGCTATTTTAAACACCCTCTCATTTAGCATAGAACAATTTGTATCAAATTACAAAATCCCAGAATCTAAATATACATGGCTTTAAATCCAGGAACTAAACAACTGAGAAGTAAAGCAAGAAAAATAAGAAAAATGTTATTACTGGATCTTAAAATCAAGCTTGAGTTTAAAGTAAGAAAAATCCAGAAAAGAGGGGCTATGTGACACTAAAAACTCTGGAACAAGAGAAATAAGGTGTGATGAAATTTCTTTGCCAACTTCAATTGCTCTGATAGGCAAAGAGTCATCTATATATCTTCATATATATAAATGATCTAATTTAATTTAATATACTGATATTTTTATATTGGTCAAATAAGGAATCTTGGGAAAAATGTGAAAAGGGAAGTGATCCATTGAAGCATATATCTATATATGTAGAGATAAAAAAAAAGTAAACTCAACAGAAAATTCATTAAAAATAAATGAATAAGTTGAGGGTCACTTCACATGATAACTTCATATTTTTAGTATGTTCGTGCTTGACATTAAAGAAAGTTGAGTAGTATGATGGTCGATATATTAAATTTAAAATGAATCGTACCATACACTCCAGACATAAAATATAATATGAGAAATCTTGTTATTGTAGATGTTTATTTAACATTATATATTTTTAATTCTTGGTGTATAATATTCAAGAACATCGAATTCGAATGCATGGTCTAAGATTATAGGAAAAATGTGCTTTTCTTAAACTCGGCATGTGATAGAAGTTAAACTATCTTCTTCAAGAAAATGGGTTATTGGTTAATCTTTCATTTAATATTGATCCCCAACATCACTACAAATCAAATATTATAAATATTAAACTTCTGGATATTGGACCAAAATTGCATGTACCAAAATTTTGGCTTTTATAATCCCAAATTTTTAATGAATCAAAGCCTTGTTAAATGAGTAACTCATATTTGAGGGAGTTCCTTATGTTTTGCCTTATTATTTAGATAATTTTATTTTTAATTATATCTTTAAACCAAATAATTAAATAGGTTCACGGTAACCATTCAATAAAAGTCCAATTTCAATTAGCTAAAAATAAATAATAAATTGAAAGAAAATCAGGTAAAACAAATCAATGTCCGTAACTGTAGAAGCAAAGAAGAAGTAACATAAAATTACCTTGAAAAATAGTGTTATAGTGAAGTGTGGCTGAGTGAATTACAAATCTGGAATAATTGGAGCTTAGGCAAAAGTTTTATCATTCATGACACACAAAACATCTCTATGAAAAATGTAAAAGATACGTTTTAGCTAATAATCTATGTGTTTATAATGCAAGCATGACTTTATTCGAAGAACTTACTCCACCTTTTAAAAAAAATAAGTGGAACAAAATAACAAACTTACATGACATAGGATGAGACTTAGCTCTTTCTTTTTTCAGTCATAGGCGCTGCAACCGATACATCTTAATATGCCCACCATTGCTCTTAACTAAATACATTATGGCTTTTAAATAAGGTTAAACCTATTGTCAGAAAATCCAGTTTAATTAAATGATTTCATTTCGAACAAACAACAACAAAAAGAAATCAAAACCCACACAAGCTCAAACAGCAAACGAATACGAACAAAATGGATGTACCAACAAAATAAAGGTTTTTACCTCAAACTGGATAGATAATTGGGCTAATATACACACAACGATATCAAATCGACCAATAAAACCACAGGCTGCTTAACAAAATCAGCCTGAGCAATGGGAGGATAGCTGCTATAAAAGAGCGGTGCTAGGAACCGCAGAGTTTTCCATGAAGAACCACTGTCAAAGAAACCTAACCACGACGATCAGCTCGGGACACCAGTTTCCTCTTTGAAGTTTACTTTGACCCAATACCCTAAATTAAAATTAGGGTTAAGTAATAGGGGGTGTGGAGGAATTAAAACATAGGAATTATATGTTGTGACAATAGATAAAAAGGGTAGTGATGAAAATGCAAGGGAGAAGCGACAACAGAGGCAGAAAGAAGGAATCGACACTATTCAAATTAAAATTCAAAAAATACTCAAGGAGCTTATGCGCTCTTGAAACCTAACCGAGTAATAATAGTATAGTATAGATTATGCACTTTATTATATATTGATATAATTACTTAAGTAATTGATTTAAAGTATATAAATAGAAAACCCTTAAATAATATGTTATGCGATTTATTAACAAATAGTTGTAAACATGATAAAATTATTACAACATAAAATAATATATTATTTTAAATATTCCTAGTCAAGATGTTTCGAGAAAGGATATTGATACATCAGTTGAGACCAAAGTATGTAATGCTATCCAAATACTAGGAAGTGTATCATTCATAACTGATAGGGGCACCAAGGAGTTATGTACTTATAGTTGTTGGATAATTATGGAATAATTCACCCAAGTGTTTCTTGTTGGTTAATAACAACTAGGTCATATAGGAAATCTCGGGGTAATGATGCTACATAGTTCTCTCGACTTGAGAATACTATTGAACTTCAATATAGATACTCCACTTTGATTATAGTTAAATCATGATACAGTGAGCATCGACTGACTATAGTTGGGTCCTAGTTGAAGCATTGGAAGTGATGCACTATTATATAGAGAATTTGTCTCCGAAGTTGTATGACGTTAATATCATGGACAACTATAATCAACTCAAAATCAAAATCTCTAGTTAAAGTAGTACAGTTAATTATAAATGTTATTATTGAACCAAAGACTTTGTTTATCGACCAACAGAGTTGAATATGGATGATATTAGAATTTTGATCAACACCAAATTCCATAAGTTCAAATGTGATATAGTGTTGACGAAGAGAATTAGTGTAAATAATCGTTACTAAAAGTGACCATTTAAATTATAAAATTGGATTTTACCGATAAAGATGTAAAAGTGATAAATTCTACCAAATTGTCACTCCAGTACCTAAGGTGATGAGTGAACAATAATATTCAAACAGTTTGATATTAATCGCTGATTGTATTTACACCTACGGTCACACAACCATATTGGTAAATTCCCTGAAATACCACATAATTTAATTGATTTATAAATTATTATAGATGAACTAAATTAACTAATATTTTTGAAATATTAGATATCTATTTATTTGATGTATTGGGTGCTATTATTATTTTTAGGTGCCATTAGTAATTAATTGGGTGTGTACAAATATATATATATATATATATATATATATATATATATCGATATTAATAAACATTCACCTACAATATAAATAATGTTAATTACTAAATACGTTAGGAGTTTTGATGGCCTATATAGGCCATGATATGACCGGCCATGGCTTGGAGAGGGAAGGAGATATTTTTGTTTTAAAATTCTGGATCCAGAACTAGTAAAAGGAGGAGAATTTGTCTTGTCCTATTTCTCTATTTAAACAACCATACCCCCTCACTTTTCACTTTTAGAATGGCTTGCTCGCTTCATGGTCATGAACTCCATTGTTCTCCTTTATGGCCAAAAATACTAAAAGGAATAACACATAAAACAAATACAAATCATGGTACTCCAGGCTATTACAACGTCCAGAGATCGATTCAAGGTAAATCTAGGAGATCTTATCAATTAACGCGTATTCAAAAGCAACATTCTTAAGGAATAAGTAACAACGTATCTACTTTTATATCATACTTATTATGCAATAAATAGTATATGCAACAATTTTATATAAACATTAGTTGTGTCCTATTTCATACATTATTAAATAACACCGATCTATATTTGTTAATTATTTTGATGTTTGGATCATTGCTTAAAATTAAAAAATCCTTTTCTTTTGCTATGACTCATATGTATTTTTGGAATTATTTTATATATTAATATTAATTATTTAATTGTTTAAAATTGTTGTGTTAATTTTAATTCATATATAAATATAATATTTTTTAATTTTTTAAAAGTAATTATTAATGTAATAAGTTTCAGATTAATAAATTTATGTCGTACATACATACATACATATATATATATATTAATGCCTTTATATTTAATAATATAAAGTAATGTTTATATTAATTTATATATACACACACAATTATAAAGCAGTTTCAGAATTTGATAAAAAAATTATGGCCAATAAGAATTAAATATAAAAAATATATTTTTAATAATTTTTATTGCAATAAACAATACTTTATTTTATTATGCAATTTTAAATTATTTATGAATAAAAATATGTTTCACCAATAAATTAATTTTGTAATATATATATTAATTTATTAAAAGATGTTTTATTTTATATTTTACAGATCCAGATTTAAAATCATATTTTTTATTAAGTTAACATTGGATATTTAAATTGAATTCAAATTCTATTGACTTAGTCTAATACAAAAAAAAATTATAAAATAAAATTTGAAATTTCTTTATATATATATATATATATATATATATATTAAATACTACTGTAACGACCCGGAATTTTACCACCTTGATTTGAAAATATTTAATAAATTTTAAATATTCAAATTATAGGTTTTATAAATTATATATATATATATATATAACTCTTTTAAACAATAACAAATGATAGTAAAATAGATTTGTAACAACTCAGTATTTTGCCACTTTGAAATAGGCTATTTAAATAGATTTTATATAATCAAAAAATGGATTTTTATTAGCAAATAAATCTATTTTAATCATTTAATAATATGATAAAATATTTTTCAAATTTTATTTACCAATATAGATAGTTCAAATAAAAATAGAAAATGTGACCGAAGAACGTTTTCGACATTACGACTTTTCGGTATCGAAAAGTTGTCGGGAAACATTGTGCACACTAGTGCACACATATATGCTCATGCCATGTTAAGTTAATTAGTTAGTTAATACTAAATAAATCATGCTTAGTTTAAATTAATACTTGATATGATAAATTATGTTATAAAAAGGCGCGCGCACACACACATCTATATATAATAGGAATACATCCGTTTGGAGCTTTTGAAATGACTTATATGTCCTTTTAAGTTTTTGCTTCATAACAAGGTCACAATTGTCTTTCTTATTTTCCACGTTCTTATACTAAACAACAAATGCGAGACATTTCTCCCCATAATTACGCATCTTTCTAAAAGCTTCTTCTCCCCTAGCAAGTGGTGAGATATCAAGATTTTCTCTGAAATACAAGGATTCTTCAAATTTTGTGTATAAAGTTACCAATTTTGTCAGACATTCCTCTCCAAAGTTATCGGTTTCATGGATTTATCTTTCATAGGTTTGATCTTCTTCATATTTTCAACTTTTTACTGCTTCTAAGGTATTCTATTGTTTTCTTAGATTTTGAAGCTATATTCCGATCTATCCTTCTTCGGTTCAAAAAAATATGGAACTTTTGCCACTCCAAACACTGATTTCAGTGAAGACTGAACACGCAGCTGAAGTGGGGAAGGAATTAAGGAAATGGAGCTCGATGTAAAGTTTCTTTTCATTCTCTCACATGTGAGTTATCTTTTCTCTATTCGTTTAAAGAAGGTGGAAAATTGTTTCAAATCAATTTGTACAATCATTTTTCACAAGTTGATTTAAGAAAATTTATATCAACATTTCATTTTTCTATTATTAATCAATATAATTCTGATTGTTTTTTTTCTGGATTCAAATATAACATTAGCTATCCTTTTGCATTTTCTCAGTAGTACATGCTTACCACGATCCAACTGTTTGTACTCGGCATGGGTATATTAGTTTAGTCCTTAGAATAGTATCATTGTTTTTTGGTGTATTTACTTTATTTATTGCATAAATTGAAGAGTACAAGTACATATTCAGTGACATAGTCTATTAAGTGCATATGTTGATTTTTGAGTTTAAGGTTATTTTAGATACACAGAGGTGCCAATGTAACATTAATGGTCTATTGAGAAGATATTGATCTGCTTTTATCATTTGATTTTCAATGATAGAGAAACAGTTTGGGGGATATGTGGATCTGGCATTTTTAATCATGCAAGGCAACTCTATTACTGTTAAGAAAAATGGCTAGCAGCAAAATAGTTGAAATTAGTAAACATTGACATTGAGTATATTATGTAAAATCATAATAGTGCATGAAGTTCTAATAAGATGCCGCAAGGGTGTATATTGTGTACATTTATAGAATCTTCCATAACTATTATTATCCATTAACAAAGAGAATTTAAGGACAACACAACAAATTTTTTTAGCATGTTTTGAAATTGAAACATATATTAAATATAGCATGTCTCATTACAAAATATCAACTCATAATAGAACGTGAAAAGTTGGGCATGATTAATCATCTTTTATACATGGCATCTCTTTGTTTTCTAATATCATATTAGATTAGATGTGGACATATATAATGCTGAATCCATGTATTATATTGCTGCTTACAGATGAAACATATAGTATTGATAACTCAAAAAGTGTTGATTTAAGTATAACATTGGGCAAGGAAATAAGCAAACTAAGAAATAGCGTGAGCATAAAGTGTTGGTAATTTTTGAACCTAAATCATAAACTAACTTAATATATGAAAAGTTGAAAGAAACCTGCTAAATCTATAGACTAAGCGTGACCATGTGATGCATATTTTCAGTTTTTATTCTATATCGTTTGAGAAAATAGAATGCACCATCTTCATTTAATAATATTAGCAATAAGAACATTATTTTCAGAGGAATTGGTTATTATTACATTATAAAGAAAAAAGGTATTGTTGTTGGGAGAAATTCAGCTTCTATATATTGTTTTAAAAAGCTGAGATGTAAAACTATAAGTTTACTTTTACTTCCTTTTAGGTTCTGCATGCAGCATGTTAAAACGTGTAAATGTGTTCAACAAATATGAATATGAAGACAACAGAGGTTGACTGTTTATAATATGAAATTCTAGACCGAAATTAAAACAAAATTATGGTTAAGTCATGCTAAAATTTTATGAGAAACCAATATGCCCTGTGCCTTGATTTAACTTGACCATTATACTCTCCTGCCTACTTTTTTCTAATCTTTTCAACAATGATTTAGAGCTGTAAGTTCCGTGGTTGGAAGGATAATTTGCACAATGGTTATAATTAAATTGTTATTTGAGGTTAATTTAGTTCAAGGATTGTAAATTACATCTAGCACCAAACAAATTTAATGTAACTTGGCAAACCCAAATGGAACCAACTAAGCATTGAAACCACCCATCCTCTAATGTACTTTGGCTTTTATTGTTGATAAGTTGTTTATTGAAATGTGGACCAATGAGGACACGGAATTGGTTGCTAAAGAATAACTTTTCAAGTTCATTTGTATGGTGCATTTTGCTTAGTGGTTAGTCAACCATAAGGCGAAAATGTATATTTATAATTAAGATATAAATTTTATTCAAATTCCATAATATGTAGTTGTAATAATAAATAAGTGGATAAAAGTTTTTTTGAAGACATTGCTTATTGGCGCATGTCGTATCACCTAAACTGACTCAAAAGGAATGTGTGTCAAACATGCACATGAGTTAAAAATAATACAAGTGGTCTAGCTTTTTATAAAAAAAAATAGAGATGAAAATTCAGTATATGTTGAGTTTTTTGCATGCTTATACATACTATTTTGAACTAAACAGAAGTTAACACACATTTTTCTTGCACACGTCCATCGGGCGTGCCATGCATACTGGTAGTATTAATAAAGAAATATTTTCCAAAAGTGTTTCCGAATAAAATAGTTACTAGTTTTGGATAAATAGAAATAAAAAGGAGTTTTAATGATCTAAAAATAAAACATTGTTTTTCTAGAGTAGATATTAATAAATTGATTTTGGAAACTATTAAAGAGGTACTAATTATTATTTTTTGAAAACCCAGGAGAACCCGGCGGACCGGTAAAATAATAATATTATTATCCCAAAAGCGATTTGATGAAGATTACTATTCGTGATTCAAAATATGATGTTTAGAAGTATTTAAAGAAATAGAGGTATATAAATGGTTTCTGAAGTATGTTATAATATTTTTGGAAAGATTATTATTGTTTTGATATATATAAATAAAGGGGTTTTATAATAAACAATAATAAGACTATTTTATACATAAGAGAGAAACAAATGTCATACGTATAATTTTTAGATGGATGTAGTATGTAGTTAATTATTCATTTAAAATATCATATGTTCGTTTTATGACGATAGAATCATATTAGGTTGTGGAGCGATATTTTACCCTTTTTACTACCAGCTGATATGTAGTTAATTATAGTTAACTGATGATTGATGATGTGCTAATATAATAAGGTGATTAGTATACATTTGATGATTTATATTTACATTAGTGATTTGTTACTATATTGGACGATTAGTAAGTATGTAAGTATATTTGATTGTTGTTATTTTCTTATTTTATGATTGGGTTGACATTGAATGTTGTAAAATGCATGTGATGTTTAATGACTAAGTGTGCTATTGTTGTTATTGCCCATATGATGATTTGTTGTGGTGGATGAGTAGGAATATTGTTTTCTTCTTATACTATTTGCATTAGTTGTGATGGTTTCAATGATTGTATTAGTTATGATGGTTGCGATCGTTGCATGGATGTTATGATTGTTATGTACTAACAAGTATTTGAATGCAGAAGAAGAGCATAAAATAGAAATTCGTGGGCATGATCCCCTGAACAAGGTACGTAGCAGTCTTTTTCTATACAATAACCACAGGTACCCTTGAGGTCGGCATGTATAGAAATCAGCGTAGCCCCAAAAATAGTTGACATTTTTCCCTTTATTATATATCTACGTATAATTGTAAGTTTGCGGGTGGAAGCAAAGGAGTGAACAAAGTGTCTAGAATGAGTCATATCTACATAATGGTTTGGTATATCTCCCGCATCATAGTTATAAAGATGTTGTTTGTAATGATCCTGAAATCGGCCTTCGAAAAACGGCACCCGTACTTCACTTGTACTCAAAATGCCGCAGATTCAAATGCCGAATCTGGTTCACCGGAGCTTATAACACCATTAAGTATAACAACAAAGCGGAATAAAGAAATCAATGATATCATATACAACTTCAACGAATACAATATCCAGAATGATATACAACAATGATATCAATATGATACAACAATATCAGAGATATGATACAATGCTACAGCGGAAATAACAGAAGTGATAACTCCAAATGATCTAAAAAAGAGAATGACTCCAACAACTCCAACATCAGCTCGAACCACCATCACGTTGCACCAAGATAAGCAACGTAAGTCATCCGTGAACTCCGAACACTGAACTAGCTCCCGATAATCTACTAAACCTGACTATCTGAAAAGAAACCCAACTCTAGACTGCCCGTGTGGAAAATTGTGGGCACCCAAGTTTAGGAAGGGAACAATAAACTCCAGGTCAGTCATGGGACTGGTGTGAGCAACTGAAACAGTTTATCTTTAAAACAAACCACAAAAGAATTTTAAACATTGAAATCCGCAATGCTTTTTGGAAAATGAAACTACCATAAGGCCTCCCGCCACACACACAATGCAAACGCAGAATTGGAGGAGATTTCTCCTTATGATAGTCAAAAAATGCTTGATACACGAAACCCATTTGATATTATTATTAGTGCATGGTGCAGAAAATATTTCGAAAGTATAATATCAATCTTAGCCAACATACAACCATTATTATTGTATGCCTACTATAGCTACCATGTTCAATAGCAGGTTACCGCCACATTCCATAGCAGGTAATACAACTAAAACCGTACAGGTTCGTATTGTTTCTTTGGATTTCCAACAAATGGTCAGGCTAAGGAACTTCCTTACACCGAAATGGAAACTCCTCTGGAAAGACGCCCCGAGAACCTAACCGGATCTCTGCAAACACAAGGCCGATGCTACCTCACGTTGTACAACTGTAACTAGGTAACTAACACACTGACGCTACCTCACGCTATATAGCTATAACTAGGTTAATAACACACAAGTGTGCCATTCCCGGTCGTTACCGACCTTTATCCGAGACGTCTCGATCACAAAGCAACATCACACAGTAATAAATTTACAGTGTCCACACGAGTTAAGTATCTGGGCTCCATACCATGATACCACCCTTTATCCAGAAGAAAATGGACATACCCTAGGGGCGCTACCCCTAAAAACCTTTGCCGCAACATTCCTGTTTCGACCATTACCGGGTTGTGAGGCTCGACGAAGTCTCGTCCACAAAGCTACGTTTTTTCACAAAGCCACGCTTTTCCACAAAGCCACGCTTTGATCAACAAATGATCAACAGCACTTCGTATGCCACATTACCAAATTGGGAATGTATCACTAGTAACCATCAACTACATAACCTCTGAGCTCGTACGTCTCAAAGAAGGGTGTTAAGCTAAGAGAATAAATTCTCCGCCACCAACAGAAATGTATTTGATAGAAACCAGCTTTACATCTCAAAGTGTAATGTCAGACACACATCCATACAAGTCTGTTCCGGGTTCGAACAGAACCGAAGGCACTTCCGAAGAAGCCCTTGCAAATCCGGATAATTTTCCAATCACGTCCGGACTTCCCATCACAAAGGGTGATCAAATCTCTATACCGGGGACCAGTCGATGCAGAGACATTCGACGAGTTGTCCTTTCATTTTCGAAAATATCTGGTCTTCACATGCTATCCATATATGACGTATCATTATTCGGAATGGGTTATATGACACAAAGGTCCTTCCCCGGCTAAACCTAATAACGAGCGCAATATTAAAAATCATATGGATACTGGGGTCTCAGTTAAATCACAGCTTAAAGCCCAAAACTTTTCATTCAAATGGTTAAACCAAATTACCATTTTCCAATCTTTTAAACAAAAAGATTCAATTCACAAAGTTCACCCCATTCACAAAGATCCATAAAATTAATTTAAATCATTTAACCGATTTTCATGTGAAATCCATATTTGTGTGTGTATGGTGTAGTCCAGGGGTTTCACACAGTAGTGCAACATCATTCAATCATCCCAGATCAGAATACAGAATATAGTTGATAAGCGGTATAAACTATAACGCTTATCTTTTGTACATAGATCACAGATAATATACAAATGTATCACAGATGATAAATTACATTCATTCTAGATAAATAACTACATGTCACACACAAATCAGAATATATCACAAAGCATCACAAATCAGGGATATCAAACAATCAAATCGTCCAATAGAATCCAAATATCCATAGATAAGGTCAATTTATTTATCTGATTTAATTAAATCAGACTAGTCACTAATCCTGGTTAATTAACATTAACAAATTACAAATTATTTTAATTAATTAACCTTTAATAATAAATTAATTAGCCTCAATTAATAAATTAATTAATTACCATTTAATTAATTATTTTTAATTAATAATCATCCCTTAATCACTTTCATTTATTAATTAACCTTTACTTAACTAATTATTCTCAAATTAATTAATCACATTAATTAATTACCTTTAGTTAATTACAATAAGTGATTATTTTTAATTATCTTCATTAATATCAAAATATTCAATTAATAACCTTACAATTTATCATTATTAACACATTAATTCATTCAAGAAATTAAGGTTAATCAAAATATCAATTTATCTTAATTAATTCCATTATTTATTTAAAATAATTAATTAATAAATAATGTCACAAATTAATTAAATTAAAACTTAATTACTTTCAAAAAAATTAACTTAAACCTTTGCTTTGAAACTTGTTTATATATTTTGTTATTAAAACTTTATTTTTTTCCAAAACCTGGTTACAAAATTTCCACACATTATTAAAACTCGAGAACAAAAATGACTACCCGAGCCAAACACTCCAGATTCCCGAGCTAACTTCGATTCTTCCCGGAGTTTCCCCTAAGCACTTCCCTTTCTTCTTCTTTTCTTTTTTGTCTGTTTTTATTTAAATTTTAAAAACTTGTTTCGAAACCCATTCGAATCACCCTAAGTCCAACTCGAGCTACCATGCTTTTTCCCCGAGACCTTCTTCGAGCTACCCTTCTTCTTCCTCGAAAACCAAATCCACTGACACCACACTTACACGTGTGCACATGCACCACCCATCGGAACAACTCCGATCAACCCCATCATCGCCAGCGAGTCGACCCCGACCTCCCTACTGAATTAGGAACAACCAAGCTTCGAATCGAACACACAATCGAGATCGAGTCTCGAAACCCAAACCTGGAATGATACATCACCAAAATCCTTCCTCGCGACGCCACCACCGATCACCAGAAATCTCGAAACTCCGGCCAACCACTCGTCGTTATCCCCTCTACCATTCCCCAAAGCCACGTCACACTCGATTGACCCATGGTGACAAAATCGGCAAGCTACAAACCACCTCAGTTCGAACCCAAAAAACCCTAAACCCGATACTTCCAAACAATCCATGTAATAGATAAATTTTTGAACATTTTTCCTGGATTCGAAAATCGTCAAGCTAGCTTCACCAAGAATCTCAACATTTATCAATGAATCGATCATCAGCAATTCGTAAAAGTGAAATTTTTATTCAAACACAAACTGCTCTTGAAATACTAATCTAAAAATCTTAATTTTTGTTTTAAAAATCATAAATTTCAATAAGCATTCAAGATATAAACTTGAATTAACTTCTTATGACAATCAAATTTATCAAATTTTTTACTCGATTGCCTGTAAAACAATATTACCGTGGTATACTTTTACAAAGATGGTTTAAACAGCTTTACAAAATCTTAGCTTAAGTTTAAACATCTTGTTTCAGTTGAAACTTAAAGCTTAACAATGATGTGATGAGAATCATTTGAGTTTTTGAACAAAATTTGCAACTTGTAACAATTTACAGTGAAGTACAGAGCAACACAATATCATATTCAAGCTAAAGCATATGCAATACCACATAATCAGTGAATCATCTTTATTGTTTTAATTCAAACTTAAAACTTTTAAGTTGATGTTTACTCACAAGCATCAAGAAATCAGAACAGGTTAAGCTTCTAAAAATAGGAGTTGCTCACCTTGATGGAAAGAAAAATGAACAGAGTTACTTCTCTGAATTGAAACGGCTTGCTGAAACTTCCTTTTCCTTTGATTCTCTGATTTATCTTCAATTTGTATTGTTGTTTATATTGAATCATGTTTAAGTTTGAGATGATATATATTTTCTGGTTTGCTTAATTATCTTTGTGAACGAGTAGGAATGAATGGATTGATATACAAGATAAATTCATAGGTTATAATATTTTCTGTACAAGGTGATAATATGGTTTTGGTACAAAATGATATATTATTTCTTCTTTAGTACAAATATGAGCAGAGATTTTTTCGTTTGGGGGTTGAGAAAATGTTTGTGTTGGCTAACATTAATTAGGCTTGTACAAATTCATTTTTTTTCTTTGCTTTCGGCTGTGCAAGTATAAAGATAATCTTTTGATGTGGCTTCTCTTACAAGCTTATAGATATGTATATATTTTTGTTTTTCTTCATTCTTTTGCAAGTGTACCTGAATATGTATTATTTGTTTACTTGTTTTCTTTTACAATCTAATACATTTATTTCCTGCCATGTTTCATTTTATTACCCTTTTTCTTTGTCTTTATAATATTACTTTATAAGATAAATGAATTTCTAATTTAGTTTGTTGTTAGATTTTATTTAGGTGTATTTACTTTTATATTTTGTACATAGTTTATCTTATAAATTTCCATTTATATTTATTTCTAACTCAAATACTTTTAGCCTTGTAATATAAATAATTTCTATTTTAATTTGTTTTTAGAATTTTCGCTAACGGGTTACTTTTATATTTTTAAACCATTTATATTAAGATTTAAATTCAAATTTAAATGTATATATATATAAATTAAAATTTACTCATATATGCCCATATACATATATATATTCACATATATACATATATATGCAATACTTAAATTTTAAATGATTTAACATATTTTAATTTGGATTCAGGGAAACTCGAATCAGTTTTATCTATAAATTTCACAATTTTTATTCAAAAATTCAATTAATTATCAATTTAAATTTAATTAAAATTCGGGGTCGTTACATTGTTTAATAGTTGATGTAATGAAATGTATAAATTATGTGATGTATTCTATTTAAGTAATACTTTTAGAATGAAATGTATGTATATGTGTACTTTAATGTTTAAATTCTGCTGCGACATTTTCCTTTTATTCATTGTTTTAGAATTTCAAGTTTTTACATCCATGGTCCATTGTTTTTAATATGTGAATTTAGCCGTAAGCATATTTCGATGTTGTTTATAATTGGGTTTAGAAGTTAAAAATAGTGGGCCATTACACTTGGTATCGGATCTTAGGTTTAGAGATTCACTGAGTCTTCGATAGGTCTAAACCAATTAGGATAGTTTAAAATGTATCTTAGGTTGGGTTAGAATAGAGAATGGGAGAGCGTTTTGATTGACAATTGTACGCTTCATGTGTATGAGTTGTTTGTTTAATCATAGTTACCTCACTTTAAAATGATGTCTATTTATGATGACATTTGTATAGAAATCATATAAAGTAGGAGTGTTGTACACTACAAGGAAAGTTACTACTTATAACGTCAATAAAAAAGACTTTATTCCATAGTGTTATTGTTTAATCTAAATTGTTTTATTTGGACTAGAGATTGACTACATAGCCCTTTTTGAAGTAGGCTTCCCCCCTGTATTTTCATGGTCACGTCCTTTTCAATTATTTCCCTCTTCCTCAAATATTTCCTTCAATCCTCAAACACAAAATCTCCTCTCTTACCATCGCCTCTGCCCATAACTCCTTGCACCACCACCTACTGTTGACCCCTTCCTAAAGCCTGTCGCCCTCCTATAGGCTTCCCCGCTTTCAGTGCCCCGGTATTCAGCTTAAAAATCCCACTACGCCATAGATGACCTTTTGCAACATTTTTGCAAGGTGTTGCCAGCTAAAATGTTGCGACAGCTATAGAATTTTGGTCCTACTGCAACGTTGTATTTTTGGTGTTACCTTAGCCATAAAAATGTGTTGCTCTAGCTAAACAAGTGTAACACGATGCAACATTTTTATATAGTGTTGCCATAGATATATTCTAATTAAAAAATTAAAAAAAATTACACCTCAGCGATCCACACCACCATTTAAAACAAAATCTCAACCGTCGATTCACACCATCGATCCACACCTTACCAATTTCCATTTCCCGCTTTACTTTTCACTCACCCGCTTTCGTTTCTCACCCCCAATTTTCCAATCCCTAATTTTTATTCCGCCGACTTTAAAAAAAATGACGCCGCTCCTCCTTGTTTCTTCGATCTGGAGAATAACTGGCTTTGCTTTTATCCCCTGTCGGCCATATCAATTTCCGTTATTTTCTTTCGCCTTGCGTCAGTTTTCCTCACTACTTCCGGATTTGCGATTTTGTTCAGGTTTTTGGCGATTCTGGTGATTCGAGGTAAGGTTGTGGGATTGCGATGGTTTAGGGAGTTGCTGATTTAGTCGCAATTTCGTGGTTGGGGCCTGATGTCAGAGTGGCAGGGGGTAGTCTAATTGGTTTTGGTGAAAACTAGGGCATGCGATTCTAGTTGCTTTGATGCTCTGATTGATCGAATCTAGTGTGAGAAACGTTCCTGGTAGCTTGCTCCTTCGTTCTCCTTGATTGATTGCTCGAATTGCTTTGACTTCGTCGTCGGGTGCGATGTGATATTATTTGGTATGTTTTCTGCCTTCTGGTTTACTTGAATATTCTCGATTTTGGTTACACTCGCACGCTTTTGCCGATGATGAATTGGGATTTATTTGTAGGCTTTATTTCCTATAATCTCGAGTTTAATCTTTCTGTTGGACTTTTAGAAATCTGGTATGTTGGATTGCGATGATGAATACAAACATATGTGTGTTGAGCTTTGTTGGTTTTGCTTGGTCTGGACTGAACTGGTACCATGCTAACCTTGTTCTTTAACATGAACTGATGCTCCAAGTCCTCTGTATATCATGTTACTGCCTTTGTTTCTCTTGTACATGCCTGATGCATTCACTGTTTTTGCTTGATGGGCTGCCTATGTGTACTGCTGTGTTTCTTGCACTGGCTTGTCTATATTTTGCTGAACCTGGTTCTTGTTTGTTTTGTTGGTTGCTTGGCCCTGAGTTGAATCCAGTCGATGACTCGGGTTTGACCTTGTGCCGTGTCCATTTTTTTGGCTTGTCTACATATCTGGCTGCACTTGAGTAGTTGCACTTGAGTAGTTTCTTGTACCAAGCCTTATGATGCATGTATGTTCATCCATGTACATGCATTTCTTGGTCATGTTATGTTGCTTGCTGTGTTGAGTACTACTTTGTGCACTTGGCTTCTCCTTTGTGCATTTTTGCCTGAACTGTTGCTTGCTGTCTTCCATACTGCCTTGTATCCATGTGTTGCATTCATGTTTGGCTTATGCACTTATGAAAAGAAACAACCCAAATACCTGAGGCAAATAATATAACAAAAATATTTTCATTTTCTATTCGAGTTAAATATTATTTTCCAGATTACTGCTTTTGAATTATATGTGACAGGTATTGAAGACTGGACAGCTGGATACAAGCTTGAAGACAGAGTCAAATCAAATGTGCATGAGTGTATGAATGCATGAGCTGAAGACAGAGTCAAATCAAATGTCGATCCCCGCCGGGACTGCGGTGCCCCGGACCCCCACCGGCGCTGCGCCCGGACCCGCTTCTCGGCTCGCCTTCGGCTCGGCACTCGGCTCGCCTTCGGCTCGGCATATATTTGTCAGTGTCGGTGTATGTATAAATTGAAACTGCATATGTAATGAGTGAATTGAGTGATGTAGTGAGGAATATCTGTATATGTGAATATCAGTGTTATATATCATTGAATTGTAAAATAGTGGAGTCAGGAATTTGTACTCTTTCAAATGTTGAAATAAAATATTTATTTAAATAAATTACTGTTTAAATATCAAATTCTGTGTAATAGCATTTTATTAAATAAATATTTATTTTTATTTAAAAATCAAATATGCTCTACATTGTGGGCCCCACAAATTCAAAAAGTTCATATCTATAGCAACATTTTGGAATGTTGCTACAGATACCTATGGGTGTTGCCATAGACCCAAATAGGGTTCTATTGCAACAATATTACTTATGTTGCCTTAGATAGTCAAAATGTTGCCTTTGAGGTCTAAGGCAACGGCAAAAATTGCATCACCCTAAAAGTGTTGCCATAGACCTATGGCAACATTTTTCGGGCCTGAGCCAACATTTTTTTTGTGTTGTAGTAGGCCATTTATGGCGTAGTGTTCGCTTTCACCGCTGCTCTAAAATTCTTGTCGTATTCTGGTGTTTTGCGATGTTTGTGCCGAAGTCTAACGCATCATTGCACTTGCATGTGAAAGTGTCTCTTCTTGTATATATCGACACACACATATATAAACACACTTATATATATAAAAATCTTATGCCATACCTTAAGTACCCTATAACATGGCCTAGGGGGAGGGAGAACGTATGGAGGGAAGCATGGTGGGAGGTGTGGAGTGCATGCATGTGTGTATATTTAATTCTAATCACTTTATATATTTTAATAATCTTCTAAGCCTATAAATACCCCTTCCATTCATGTGTTTCCATTTGCAAATTCCATTCTTCATTTCTTCACATCTTCTTCTTAAGCTCCTCCACACTCTCATGGCCTCCTCACTAAATTCCTAAGAGAAAAAGTTAGTAAAAACATTTCAAAACATAGCTTAAATCACTCCATTTCAAATTCCTAAACTCCTCCCTTCACAAAGCAACCACGCCTCTCCCCAAACCATTCAAGGCCGAGCCCAATAACAGCCTAGGCCAAGCCACTTCAAGCCCTCCAATCCCACAAAGATGCATAATTTTCAAGGCTAGGTGCAAGCTCTAGGTCTAGTGCAAGTTCGTATGGAGTTTAGCTTAGTTTCAAGCAAGTTTTGTGAGTAAAGTTCATGTATTAAATCTCAAGTTACTAACTATTTAAAGTTGTAAAATTTATGAGATAAAATGTTGCTTATGTATGTATTAATGTAATATGTTGTGTATGCGTGCATATAAGTTGATTTGGTGTTGATTGCTTATGCCAAAATTTGAGTAGGCGATAAAGATTATAACTTGAATATTGGAAAAGTTAGTTAATATTGTGAAGTAATACTTTGTTTATGATGGTGCTATATTGTTATAATATGATATTATGTTGGAACGTTGTATGTGTTGTATGTGGGTTCATGACATAAAGGTAGCGATTCGCTAACCAAAAGCGACGTAGAAATCCGCTTTTTGTCGAAAGTTTGATTTTGTTTCAAAGTGAAAGTTTTCAAGTTTAAAACTTTGATTTTGTTTTCAAAAGTTTATTTTCATGTTTTAAGAAGACAATGGTTCAAAGTTGAAGTTTTAAAAATTAGAATCAAAATTTCAAGTATTGAAAATTACAGGTCTGTATAGCGATAGTCGCAATACGCGCAGTTCGAAAAATCTAACTATTTTTCTAATCTAAACTTATTTGAACTTAAAATATTTTTTAGAAAATATTTTCTAACTTTAAATTAATAATTAGGGAACAATTATTTAATTATTTATTTATTTAATGATTATTTAATTGATTAATTAATTAATAAAAGTAATCAGTACTTAATCATTTGTTAATAATGGTTTTTAAACTTAAATGTTAATCAATTAATTAATCATGATTTATTACTTAATTAAGATTAATTATTATTTAATTATTAATTAAGGATTAATTAATTATTATTTAATTATTTATTTAAGGTAATTATTAATTAATTATTATTTTAAAAGAGGTTTTATTTAATTAATCTTTGATTAAAGTTAATTATGTTTTAATAAGGTTTAATTAAAATTTAATTACTTTTAATTAGAGTTTAGTTACTATTTAACAAGGATTTGTTTCTCATTTACAAGGGTTTTAATTGTTTTCAAAATCGCTTTGAGTTTAAGTAATCAGTTTTGTTTTAAACTGTTTACTTTTCAAATTTATTTAAAATCAAGGTTTTCTATGTCGCTTACACTTAAGTAACCCCATATGATTAGGAAAACTAAATGACATCTATTAGCAGAACAAAACACCATTCTACTATTACAATTAGCTTGGACATTTACTTATGTTGATTGATTGTTATGTGTTGATCCTTTACATACCTGTTGTTGTGCAATACCCATGTTAAACTGGATAAGTAAAACAAAATTAAAAGCACCATTGTGGTCATCAAGCTTCCGTTTGATTTTGTAAGGATAAATATTTCATTTTTTTTGAAATGGTTTCAAAGTTAGTGCACAAGATATTTAAAGTATGATTTGATAAATGGTTTCACTAAAGATGTTTTAACTAATGGAAATGGTTTTCCATGTTATAAAAAGAAGTTTTTATAAAGAGTTTTATAAATGAATTTGGAAATATATGTGGTGTCTTGGGTAAATGGGTTTGGGTTTTTAAGCAAAGAAGATTTCATAAATAAGGGAGATTTATAAAATGGATTTGCTTATTAAAAGAAGCTAAATCGATTTAAGGTTATTTAAGAAGTTGTTTAAAGTGGAAAGGTTTATAAAGAAGTTTATAAATGATTTTGGGTATTTATAAAAGAAGTTTTAGAAAATGATTTGGATATTCATAAAGGTTTTTATAAAAAGGTTTGGATATTTATAAGAAATTTATATAAAAAGTGTAACATCCCGCTATTTTGGATCATTCAAATCGACAATAAATCCATACATGTCGGACTTGAATAATTCAAAACAACAGATTGTCAATAAATTTTAGGGCAAATAAAATCAATCACAGACACGGAATATTAGAATAACTCGCAGTGGAATAAAATAAACGTAGTAGTTCATGAAGCTACTAGATACAAAGTCTCAAACAGTTACATAATACCAAAGTCTGGAAATAAATACAACAGGAAATCCAAGTACATAAGTCCACTAATGCATAAGCAAAGCTGAATGGAAATAACTTAATAGAAATAACAGATAGATAGCTAAATCTCTAGCAGATCTCTAGCTCTAAAAGATGAATCCAAAGCTGTGATACTCAGGCTGACCTGAGCGTAAATCAAAACAAAAAACACTCGAGTCAGGACATACATACTTATAAAATGTAAATCAACTCAAGTGAACTGTAAAAGAAATGCATCAGTAACTTAACACATATCCCCCTTAACACATTTTATATATTCCCATAGTCTATACATTACCGTAATCTCCCCCATACCGGGCGTCATCAGAGGGAACTCCATAGGTATGGTACAAAACAAACTCGTAGAGGTCTTGATAAGATAGGTGACACGGCACAACTAGGCAATGCCAGGGTAGATATACCAATTACACTTCTGGGCTGGTGGTAACGCATAGCAGCAGCTACCGCCCACCTCGAGCCACACTCCCAAATCAAAGGTGCGCACCAAATCAATCACAAAGTAATAGAATGGCAATCGAAGAAGTGTGTCCGATCGGAGGAGCTACCTCACTTGGCCCGTCAATTGCTCCTGTTTTAGCCACCTTATGCTAACTCATGGAAGTTAGGTCCACGTATATACCTCAAAAGGAACGTCATCAACCACCTACTTCATTCTGGAATCTCCACTGCGTACACAGTTGTTAAAGTGGTTTTCAAAATTGGCAGAGAGTATGATAATTTCCGATCCCGGTCTCTTTAACAACCAAACGTTATTATAACCCGTGGTTATTTCATTTTCAAATGGTTTATATTTCATATCAAACATACTCATTTCAAAACCATATAAATCCAATATCATTATTCTTTAAAAATAATATCCATTTCTAAAGTTGCAACACTTTCAAAATTTATACCTTTAATTATAACACTTTGAAATCATAATAATTTAGAAAACATAACACTTTAAAAATGTGACCTTTATAATCATAGCAATTCGAAAACATTACATTTTAGAAATAATAGCATTTCGAAAACATAACCTTAAGTCTTCATAGCGTTTTGGAAAAGTAATAATTAAGAAATCATAGCATTTTAGAAATGTAACCTTAAGGGATCATAGCATTTTTGGAATGTAATACCAAAGAAATCATAGCATTCTGGAATGCAATACTTTCCACTTTAACCTTTTATATGATCAAAATATTTATATACTTACAAATTTTTACATGGTTATTTTATCATTTCTATTTTATTATACTAATTCATTTATTTGGATATTAAATAAACTATGCTTTTAGTTAACAAATTTATTACTATAATATCCAACTTTAAAGCTAACATTTCTTATATTAAGTTAAAAGTACATTATTAACTTACATTTTATTATTACAGTAAAGAACATTTATTATTTTTATTATCCAAAATGTACCATTACATTAATTAACACTTACATGTAAAAAGACAATCATTAACTTACATTTTATTATTATAGTAAGGAACATTTATCATTTTAATTAATATTACATTAATTAAAACTTGCATGTCAAATGTACATTTTAACTTACATTTTATTATTCCAGTAAAGAGCATTTATCATTTTAATCAATATTACATTAATTAAAACTTACATGTCAAATTTACATTTTTAACTTACATTTTATTATTACAGTAAAGAGCATTTATCATTTTAATCAATATTACATTAGCTAAAACTTACATGTCAAATTTACATTTTTAACTTGTATTTTATTATTACAGTAAAGAGCATTTATCATTTTAATCAATATAACATTAATTAAAACTTACATGTCAAATGTACATTTTTAACTTACATTTTATTATTACAGTAAAGAGCATTTATCATTTTAATCAATATTACATTAATTAAAACTTACACTACTAGGTTAGAATAAAATACCATTATTAAGTCAAATTGGATTATTAAATTTCAGTTAGCCTTCATCTTATAAATTAAATACCAAAAGTTACATTTCCAACCATTTATTTTCTTATAAAATTTAACAATAAATGTACAAATTTTTATAGCAATCATTACATTAAAATTTTAGTTGAAATCCATATATTAAAATCCAAAATACTTAATAATTTTTAGAAAACTATTTTAAAACCAACCACGGAGTCTGTATAAAATTTTCTAACCTAGGGTCAAGTAAATACAGATTTATATCATTTCAATCCGAACTTATTAAATTTTTGGGTTTATATCATTTCAAACCCGCAATCCCAAGTCAAATAAAAATTGCTCAGGCCTATCATTTCAGCCCATAATAATTTTTCCTTAATCTAAAGACCGTTCGAGTATGTATCATTTCAACCCATAGTGAAGGAACTGCAGTGTGAGAACAGAATATGAAATAAACAGAACAATAAATAACATATCATTGCATATGATCATAACAGGTATAACACAAGATGGAATAATATAATATAATCATATAAGAAATTACTAACTTTCATATACATTTCAATACAATTCAAATGACATCAATTCACAAAAATATAAGTATGTAGTCAAGCGTGATTACTCACCTTCTTTAGCTAGAGAAAAGGTTTCCAAACAAACACAACAACTACGAATAAGCACGACAATCACGAACAAGCTTGAGTGGGAGGAGAATCCAAATCCAAAGCTTGGAAAAAATAAATAAAATACATATGTAAATAAATACATTTACATAGGAAAATAAAAATAGAAAAATTTATTTTGTAAAATACATGAGAGGGCTAGCCTAAGGGGCACATAGGCTCGGCTATAAGTGGTGTTTGGGTACGGTCTAACCATGTTTGGGCTCAGCCTAGACTGCTCCAAGGGTTCGGCCATGATGGCTTAGGGTTTGGTTCGGCATAGGCTAGGGTTTGTGGCTACAAGGTTCGACCTAGGTGTGGTTTTGGGTCAAGACAAGGCTAGGGTTAGGCTAAAGGTCACGATAAGGCAATAGGAAGGGAAAAAGTGGTTTGTGTGGTTCGGCTAGGGTTTTGGAAGGTGGTGATGGCCGAAACAATTGAAGGAGAAAGGGGAAAAAAGGAAGGGGAGGAGGTGGTTTGGCCTAGGGTTTGTCACGGCTAGGTAATTTGAAGAGGAAGGGAATGCAATTGACTAGGGTTTGGGAAGAAAAGGGTTCGGCCTAGGCAAAAATCAAGGGATGTGGATGGTGGTGATGGTCAGCTATGCGAGGAGGTGGTGAAGGTGATGAGGTAAGGCCGAAATTTGAAAGGGGGAAGGAGGAAGAAAAGAGAAAAAAATATATAGAGAAAATTGAGAAGAGGAAGAAGAACTTACTGTATTTTTTCTGAGCATGAGAGTTGAATGAGAAATGAGAAGGCAGGAAATAATTTTTGTACGTAAAAGTTTCCAACTGATGCCTTTTCAAATGAATAGGCACTACATGTTGCTTTTAGAATACCCTAGCCCATTAGTCTAAGCCCAATAATAAAAGAGAAAATAAACATGAAAGCAATTGCGTGTAATACGCTGAAAGCTGCAAATTTGGAGAAGTAAAAATCAGAATTTTACGAAACGAAAAGCAGAAAAAAGGTTAGAATTAAATCCAGCTTCATAAAAAAAGAATAAAATTTCAAATTTCAAATTTTCAGCAGGAAGTCAAACTTTGACCAAAGTTGACCAAAATTTAAATTTTCAGAAAAATATTTATTTTATTAAATTTGGAAATAAATTAATTTGCATCAAATCCCAAAATTATACTTTAAAATTCCAAATTTATCAATTTTAAAATAATTTAAATCAAAGTTTTCAATAAAAATTCCATTTAAAATATTACAGAATTTACGGGTTGTTACAAAAAGTTTGAATATTCATAAAGGAATTTATATAAATGGTTTTGAATATTTATAAAAGTGTATTATAAATGAATTTGGAAGTTTTGGAAAGAATTTTGAAATGGTTTTGATTTCAAAAATAAAAAGAGATTTCATGAATGAAATAGATTTGTTTAAAAAGGATTTATCGAAAGAAATATAAAAAGAATTTGAGATCTGAGTTTCTCTAAACTGACCTTTTAAAAATGGTGGTATGGAACATCCGTTCCACGCTTAACACCGAGGATATAGTATTTAGGATTGTCCTTACCTCCAATTTAAACAACATTTGTTTAATCCTTTTTCACATTAATTGGAAGTAGGAAGTTATTCGCAAATGTTTTATGAATATATTTATGTCAGAGATATAAGTATATGAATGTTTAAGACAAACGTTTTGAAAAGAGATTTATTAAATACAGATTTATTTTGAGGCTTGGTGGTTGCTATGGATAAATAAATCTCAAATGGAATTGGTTGTTCTTTGTTTATTTGATAGTTAAATATCCTACTACCAAATCTGGATTTGTTTTAACTTAGAAGATATGTTGGGTATATTAGAGTTCCCCGGTGAGGACTCGATTGCTTAGTGCATACTTCCAAAAGTACCAGAATTGAGTTAGCTAGAAATTATTGCTTAGTTTTGGAGACACTGGTCCTCGGATTTATCCAAAACATTTGAAAACTAATAACGAACGATGTTAAATCATATTGAAGTATGTTGTATTGTTATATTATTCTTCCTAAGGCTGATTCCAAAATTGAAGATAGTAATGTGGAATGTTTGTTCGATCCCGAAACAACTTGCGTGAATAAATACTGACATTGTATCTCTACCTTGAGTGCAGTGTTAGCATTCCAAGATGGTTTGCTGGTATGAAAGAAGGTAATGACGTGACCTCACGAGCCTCACAAACCGGGAAATGGCAAAAACAGGGTTTACAGCTGAGCTATGAGGTCAGCTACCATTAGGAGCCGCCATCCTATTCAAGTTTGTTCATATTCGATTTGTTTTGCATGCAAACACCATGGTAGTATAAGGCCTCAATGTCAAAAAGGGGTGAGTTAATCCGGTTCGCTATGTTAAAGGGGAAGCCGGCTCTATGTAGCAGGGGTATAATAAGTTCTTGTCAGACTCCAGTGCATTTTCTAGGGGTATACCATCAAAAGGTAGTCCCTTACTCCCTTACCTTGCACAATATGGAAACCATTCTCCAATATGTGGCTTTACGGTTTTAGATACACCCCACTATGTTGAAATGTAAGATGCAAGCATTTCACCTATATTCATATTTTATTTGGAAACCTTAGACATTATTATAATATCACTGGAGTTTATATACAAATGTTTTGTTATCGTAAGGTAAAAACCCGTCAGTGTTTATGTGTGGCGTGGTCTTATGAGATGCCTTTGATTTAAAGGTTCTTATAAAGTTAAAGACTTATGTTTTACTCACACTGCACCCATGTCTGACCCGAAGTTTATTGTCCCTTCTCCCAGACACTTGGGTGCTCAAATTTGAATGGGCAGCCAAGTGGTTCGGGTTTTTCCATAGATTTACCTTGGAGGAGCTTGAAGAAGGTGGCTTCATCAATAGCTAGTTATTTTTCTTGTTTCTGCTATATTATTCGTATATTGTATCAGTTAGGTAGGGACAGGCTGTATAACTGTCCTAGGCTAGAATTTGTATTAGTATGATTCTGATGTAACAATTTGAAATGACTTTGTAATATATTATGTTGAGTAATATATATTGTTCCATTGCGTTGTGAGATTCTCTGCTATTTAGTTTCTTCTCTTCTATTTTTCTTTCTTTCACCCTTAATGACCTGTCTTTCGGTTGACTAGATGATTGGCACATGAATACCAAGGATGTATTAAGTGTTGTCTTTGGTGGTAAGAAAGGCGGTTTGTTACATTTGGTATCAGAGCTTAGGTTGAGCGAACACCTAGGCTTTGGAGTGGTAAACTCATTATAGATAGGGTCAGTTGTGCCCTAGAATGAGTTTGAGTGTAATATGTATATGAGTGTGTATTTATTAATGAATAAAAATATTTTATATTGTGTTGTTTGACCTGTTGAGTGGCTTAAGAATTCTAGTCGATGCACCTAATCAACATTATCGATAGGGATTTCCTACACACTTGAATAAGTTAAATTGACGTAATATTGTTTTAAATTTGGTAAACGAAATAATTTTACCAAGGAATATATTTTTTATATATATAAAGGGATGATATTCAAAATCTATATAGTTTTTTATGAGGAGAGTGGGTTAGGAGTTAATAATATTTAAATTATTAGCATTTAGGGTTTAACTAGTCATACTCGTACAGTTTTGAGCATTGACTATTGTCAAATTTAATAGTAGATTTCTTTTTTCCATCATGGGTTTAGGAGATAGAATTTGTAGGAACATTGAATCGAACACCTTGTGAATTAAGTTTCACAATTTGACTATAAGGCGTTGGACGATATGTAGGGTTAAAAAATTGAATTCAATAAAGGTGTTTATTAAAAGAAAATCTTCATATAGTTCTATAAGTTGAATTAAGAGAGATGATTTTACAAATCAGAACTACTAAATTTGTTTTTAAAATGAAAATGGTTTTTGAGAATGTTAAATCCCGGTGGCTTTAATAAATTCCAAATGATTTTTGAAAAATAGCAGTAATCTTTCTTAAGGATATTTTCAGATATAGATATTTTAAAATAAAGTTTAAGAGTATGGTTTTCTTTGGACGGTTTGGGAATAAGTCTTGATCTGTTTTGTGATGATCAGAATAATCTTCTAAGTGACAATAAAATGTTTGCTTAGGCAGATATGATGGTGCACTTAGTAAATTATTCACTTTGTCATTGTACAATCAGGACGAGTTCAAATCCGAATGAGTCCAAAGCAAGTGGATGATTTTGTTAAAAACTATTTGTCTATAAATAGTATTGTTTCGAGAAGAAATTTGGAATAAGAAGAATTTTTTTTATTAACTAGTTTGGGTGTCTCGAAAATGACTAAAAATTGGTAAGAGATATGTTTGGATGGCAACACTTTTCTTGAGTATTGTCCTTCTTAGTAACGGAGTATATTATACTATTTGGTAGTACCCGGTTCCTTAACATCGTTTTGGAGTTACTCGGGCTATATGTATGTTTTCAAAAAGTTTTTGAAATAAAACCTAGGTATCATGTTCTTGGATCCCTAAAAAGGGAGAGTTTTTAAAATAAAATGATATTTTGATTAAAAAGGTGGAATAATAAATGAAGTTTTAATTAGGTCAAATTTAATAAGGAGGTTTAATAAACTTTATTTATTTAAACTGTGTCTTCGATTTTAACATCTAGGATGTGAAAAATTATTTGATGTTACTAGGCCGGCTAATAGACATTTTTACCTTAGTAGCGTCTAAGAAAAAGTAGAATCTAGAATGAAGTTTGGATACTAGCATCCTACTCTTCTTAGCTACTTACCAGACCAATTTGGGTAAAGAGGTTATCTTTGGCCTGCACCTAATAGTTAAGAGTTAAATAGAATTAAAAATCAGATGTTTGTATGTACTCTTAGGATGTAGAAGAGTATTATATAAGTTAATAAATTTAAAAATTGATTCTTATGAAGCATGGTGAGAGGGTAGAAAGTAGTTAGATGGTAAGAATCGCTAGATCTATATGTAGGTTGTATGAAGATCATTTCTCTTTTTCACATAGTTCTTGATCCTAGATTCAAGTATATGACTGGAGGTGTTTTACACCATTTCGAATAAGGATTTATCACTCGATTTTTTAGGACGAGCATTGGTGAGGGTTCTTACATGGAACCAAAAGTTGTCTATCATAGTTTATGTCTATGCAAGGAGAACAGAGGTTTTAATTAAGATGCTTGATCAAAGTCCGCACTAGAAAGTCGGGTAAGTGATACTAGTTCGAAAGTGAAGTTATTTGTTCGAGTGAATGATCAAATCATCTTTTATATAGGAATGATCAATGCACATCATACGGACTGATGAATAGTTTAAGCGTTTCTGGGAATTAGGGTTGTGGTACAATTTCAGGGATGAAATTCTCTTAAGGGGGAATAGTGTAATGACCCAGAATTTTGCCACTTTGATTTGCGAATATTTAATAAATTTTTAATATTCAAATAATAGGTTTTATAAATTATATATATATACACACACAACTCTTTTAAATAATAACAAATGATGGTAAAATAGATTTGTACCAACCTAGGATTTTGCCACTTTGAAATAGACTATTTAAATAGATTATATATAATCAATAAATGGATTTTTATTAGCATATAAATCTATTTTAATTATTTAATAATTATGATAAAATAGTTTTTAGAATTCGTTTACCAATATAGATAGTTCAAATAAAAATAGAAAAGGCGACTGAAGAACATTTTTCAAAATTACGACTTTTCAATATCGAAAAGTTGTTGAGAAACGTTGTGCATAATAGTGTACACATGCACACATGTATGCTCATGCCATGTTAAGTTAATTAGTGAGTTAATACTAAATAAATCATGCTTAGTTTAAATTAATACTTGATGTGACAAATTATGTTATAAAAGGCATATATATACACACACACCTATGCCATACCTTAAGCACCCTACAACATGGCCTATAGGGAAGGAGAACGTGTGGAGGGAAGCATGGTGGAAGGTGTGGAGTGCATGCATATGTGTATATTTAATTCTAACCACTTTATATATTTTAATAATTTTCTAAGCCTATAAATACCCATTCCATTTCATGTGTTTCCCTTTGCAACTTTCATTCTTCATTGCTTCCCATTTTCTTCTTAAGATTCTCCATGCTCTCATGGCCTCCTCACTAAATTATTAAGAGAAAAAGTGCGACGATCCAGATTTTTAGGAGTAGTCAAAAATGCCAAAAACCCGTTCATCTAAAACTATGAATGAAAACTACCAATTTAATACACAATATAATTTGATAAATATTTAACATCACTAAATGTATAGGATATAGCTTTCAATTATACAAGTTATCAGAGTAATCAATTTAATCTACTAGTATAAAGAAGACTCCATATTCAATAAATCTACTGCTGCACAACTTTGATGAGAAAGACAATAATATCCTATTCCTGCAAACTCAATAAACATGTCAAATGCAGAATAAAATAGCAAGCAGAAAAGATACAACTAACACAAGACAAATAACAACCAATAAACAGATAAACAGGAAAGAGTTATATTATTATTAGGGCTCAATCACTACCACTTGTGACTACCTATGTACCCTTATCTAATTGGGTACCCAATTAGATATAGGATCAAGCCATTGGAGTTCTCCTACCACAAATAGGACTCATGGAGCCTACGATGCAACAATCAAATATGCAATTCCCAAACTACCCACTTAGGCTTAATCTTCACATTAAGATGTCTGAAATCTAATTAACTTTATTATTTTTAAAAATAATCTCCTTTGAAAATACTTATTTGAAAATATTCTCTTCCAACTAAATTCCTGGTTTTATTTCAAATCTTTTTGTAAGTAATAATGTATATCTTTTGTATTCAAATTATACTTACTTCGGGATTTAAAACAAATCACTTTAGAAATATTTATTTGGAAATGCCAAAATACTACTATAAAAGCATATCAAAATGTATGCAACCAGATCGAGAGGTTTCTCCCAATAACAAGGCAACTGGGTCCCAACCTTCACAAACTCAATAAATCAATATACCCAATATCTAAGAACGGACTATGCTATGGGTTAAAATAACCACTCTTTGCCCACTTTTTAGTTACAGATTACCCGAATCATTGGTAACATAACAAATCATTTTGTTCCCCGAAGTGATAAATCATTTTGCACTAATAATCACAAATACTTTTAAAGCATATACTATTTATTTTCCCAAACTATTTGAAAAGCCATTTTAAAAACCACTAGTTTTTAAGTCCTCGAAATTCTCTTTATTTATAAAAATCATTTTATAAACCATTTCTATTTAAATCTCCTTTATATAAAATCACTTCAAAAATATTTATTTCCAAATATTTCTATTTCTTTTAAAGGAAAACATTTCATAATAAATCCATTTATGAAAACCAACTTTCAAAATAATTCATCAAATTAAAGTGAACTAATATTATTGCTAAACACCTTATAGTCATATTATGAAACAAATCACAAGGTGTTAGCCTATAATTGTTTTCTACGCAACCCATGCAAATGGAAATTAATTGCTCATAAACCAGCGGAACATATATCTTATAATAAATCAACAACAATAAGAAATAGCGACACATCCATTTATCTAATAATAAACAATCACTATCTAACTGATCAATTTATTGAACAATAATTAATCTACACTGTTTATAATAGCAGAATGGGGGTTCGTTCTGCTAATTTAAATGTCGCTAATGAAATATAATTATTTAATTACCTTTATCTAGTGTCGAAGACCGCAGATCAAACGGACTTCGTATTGGGGAGTTATTAATTTTCTAAGTTTAACTTTTAATTAACCAAACTAATAAACTAAACTATTTATTAGATAGAACTTTACCCAATCCGCAAGCCCAAAGCCTGCTTACTCTTCTCCTCTCATCCACGCCTAGAACTAAAATCAAACCTACATACATTATTCACTTTATGTGCACATTCCTTTTGATTTGGTAGTATGCACTTGCTCATGCCATTTAGTCGTCATCTTTCCACCTCCTTCATGAATATACCTATACATGCCCAAACAAGCAGCTCGCCTCATTCATCCTTCCATGCACAGCCTCTACACAGCCAACACACACACACACACAAACATATATATGTTAATTCTCCATTGCAATTCCAAAATATTCCCAGATTCATGCAAGTACACACATGGCAACATGCATGCACACAAATATACAAAGTACACACGCCTGCCCCTACCCTCTTTCATGCCACACATTTTTTTCTTCCTCCATGCAACTCACGTTTATCATTTTTCAATCCATGAAAACTCCTCAACGCACACAGCAAGCACACACGCATACACACTACACAAGAATTCGGTCATACACACACACACTTACACTCAACGCACATACCTAACACACATATACACACACACACGAGAAACATACACAACATACACATCCCATCCCAACTCCTCATGCAAGAACCTCTCCTCTGTGATGACCCGGAATTTTGGGCAATAACAATTTGATAATCTTTATTAATAAGTATTTAAATTGGTATAATAATCCTCTTTTATAAAATATTTAGTTGGTAAAATTTTATCTTTCAAAGCTAATAAAATATTCTATTTATAATGTATATATATGTATATACATTGTAATAGGAAGTCTTTGATTTAAATTTAATAAAAAGATATGTTTTCAAATTATAATATATATATATATATATGTATGTATGTATGTATGTATGTATGTATGTATGTATGTGATTTGAAGTTATGTTTTAAGATTCAATATAATAATTTTCAAGGCTAATATTAAATGTTTTCTATTTATAATGTATATATAAATAAATATAAACATAAATTCATATTTGCATAAATAAAAATGCATAAGAGATTTTTAAAGTAAGGGTTTAAACTTAAAATTCTTATTTCTAACATTTGTAAAATAATGTATTCATGCAAAATACATTTGTAAGCTAAGGATCACTTGTAGTTAACAAGTGGCAACATTGTTTTTTTTAAATTTGAAATATATGCAAATATATTCATAAAACTGAATTGAGAAACTAGGCTAATTGATTTTCAGTTCAAAAACTTCTCACATCTTCTTTCATCTTCAAAATAATATTAAAACAAACAACAACAGTTTTCAAATTCTTCAACTATTTCAACCTGGGCAAACAAGAAGTTCAAGTGCAACTCAAGTAAATTCAAATTAAAACTAAGCTACTGCAGAGCAAAGATTAAAGCTTCATCAAGTAAAGATCAACTCAACATTAAGTAATTTCAGTTTCAAGCTGTAGACTCAAATCAAACTAAGCAAAATCAAAACAGAGTCGAGATCAAATAAAAGGCATGTTCTCTGTTTTATAACCTGGTGAGTAAACCTTTCCTTTAAAAACAGTTTTAATCAATTGCATGTGGTAAATCTATATGGAAATGTTGAATTATGTTTGAATGAATGTTTTTTTTCTGGAATATGGCTGAATTGCTCTGTGAATATGGATGTGCATGTCTGTGTGTATATAGATACTAGTCTCTGTTGAATCTCAAACTCAAGAACAACCCTTTAAAAGTTTATATCTCCTCATACGATCAGATTTAGGCTTTGATCTTTGAATGAAAGATGATTATTATAGTGTAATATTAATTTTAAAAATGGTTTCAAGATTTTATAGTTAGCAAATATTTCAAAAATAAAGAAATACAGTGATGATCTAAATATAAGTTAAAAATCAAACATCTTAATTTCAGAATTTGATTACGGAACCAGATTAGTGTTAGAAAATGATGAATTTAGGTAGTAAAATCATGATTTTTAGTGTAGTATTCATCGAGATATTTGGAGATGATAAGTTTCGACATTTTCGTCGATTTGCGTTGATCGGCGACGAGTTGTACGGCGAGGTTTGGATGGGAGGTGGTCTAAGGCATGGAGGTCTTAGGAAAAATACTGGAAGTATTTATCGATGGTCGAGGCAATGGGATTTTGGCGAACTAGGGTTTAAGTCTGTGTTTCGTTCGTCTGGATTGTCGAAGCAATGTCGACGTCGGTGAAGGACCGGAATTGATCGCGATAGGGGGAATCGGTACTGGTGGTTGAGGCGATTCGATGGTGAGGTCGGCGGGGTTTGTTAGGGTCGGGTTCATCGGCATTGGGAGGCTTTCTGATCGGAATATGGTTCCAGCTTTTGACTTTTGTGCTCGAATTCGAATGGGAGGCGATATCGATGATCTGGGTTATCAGGGGAGTTGACGTTGCTGTCTTCGACAGGTAGATGGCAGTGGCGTCGATCGACGGCGATCGGAGTGACGTGCATGGTGCACGTGCACGTTCGTGGCAGATTAGAGTTGTGTTTTGAGGTAGAGGCTGCTCGCTCGAGTATTGATTCGAGTTTATCCAGGGTTCGTCTCGAAGATTTAAGGTCGCGTGTGTACCCTAGTTTTTCTCGGGATATTGGGATGAAGACTCGAGTTTTGGCTGATTGGTTAGTCTAGTTTTAATTAAAGCAAAATGTTTGTAAAAGAAATCAAGTTCAAAGTTTTAAAAGCAAAGTTAAAAACAAGTTTTAAAGTTATGGAAATAAATTAGTTTCAAAGAGAAATGTTTAACAAGTTTTAAAATATATATTAAAGTAGATAAGTTTTAAAAGATATGATAATTGGGTTTTCAAAAATAACTATGTATTAAAAATTATTAAACAACTTTGAAAAGTTTTCAAAGATTTAAAAGGTTAAATTAGATGTTTACATTGTTTTCAATTATAATTGATTTCTAAATGTTTTATTTTAAATAAGGTTTAATGATACAATTAAGTAATCAATTATAATAAAGAGTTTATCTTTAATTAATTAAGATTTTGATTAATTAAAGATAATTAATGAATGTGATTAATTAAAGATTAATTACTAAAGGTAATTAATTAAAAGAATAATTAATTAATGAAAGTAATTTGAGGATACTTACTTAATGAAAGAGATTAGAGGTTAATTAATTAGAGATTAATTAATGAAAGTAATTAGAGGATAATTACTTAAATGGAAGAAATTAAAGGATTTATTAATTAGTGTAATTAATTTAAGAATTAATTAATTAAGATAATTAATTAAAAGGTTAATTACTTAATATAAGTAATTAAAGGATAGTTAATTACTGAATGGGATTAATTAAGGATCATTAATTAATGTAATTAATAAGAATAATTAAAGGTTATTAACTGTACATGGTTAAGAATAACTAATTTGTGAAATTAATTAAAAGATAATTACTTTATGTAATTGATGGATACTTAATCAAGAGTGATTAATATTTAAGGAATGATTAATTAATTAAATGGATTGTAATTAATTAATGGTTGATTAAGCAAGGTTTGGAATTAATTCTTAAGTAATTAATTTAATTTAAATTAATTATAATAGGGATTAATAAATGGTTGCTTATGGATGATTGTTTAAGTAGAACGTCTGGATTGATTGATATCTATTGGATGATATGCTATGATATTCTGTGACGTGATATTGGATATATCTGTGATAAATGTGTGATCTATGTTAATGCTGTGTGAATTCAAGTATTAAATTGAATTGAATTGTTTAAATCTTAAACAACTCGGCCTTTAAGATACGTTTGGATTTCGATGAGACCGAAATCGGGAATCAAATTTGATTATTCGAAAACCACATTGATCCAAGTTAAACGATAGGTCGTGACATCTCAAGTGAAGATTCAGAGGGAAAGCTATTATCGTTAACTCTGAGCGTGATTCCAAAACGAGTTAACAAAGATAGTGCTTTGAATAGAGATGAAGATTTGAAGTGCAAGGGTTATTGTCGTTAACTCTGAGGGTGATTCCAAAATGAGTGTAACGAGATAATGCCTTCGGTTTCGTTCGAACCCGGAACGAACTTATATGGATTGAATGCTTTCAGAACATCGTCAGGTGGGCGATGAGCATTCTAAGACAGATGTGTTCTGATAAGGTAATCGTAGCCTCAAGCCTCATCAACCGAGAATGGCTAAAACAGGGGAGGTGCAGCAAGGTTAAGTGGGTCGCGCTCAAGTAGGACAAGATTTTCCCCTGTCTAGAAGTTCCTTTTTATTTCGGCTTAGTGGGCAGTTGGCGACGACCATCTACGGGGTTGTCTTGTTCAGATTATCCAGTAAGGGATGGTTCCAGCCCTGTGTTGTGTGATGACCCGGAATTTTGGGCAATAACAATTTGATAATCTTTGTTAATAAATATTTAAATTGGTTTAATGATCTTCTTTTATAATTATTTTAAATTAGCAAGTTTATTCTTTTCAAAATTTAATAGTATTTAAATTGGTAAATTTACTTTTCAAGCTAATTAAATGTAATCTATTTATAATGTATATATATTGGTAAATATATATATATATATTGTAAGTAGGAAGACTTTGATTTTAATTTAATAAAAGATAAGTTTTCAAATTTGCAATATATATATGTATGTATATATATATTGTGATTTGAAGTTATGTTTTAAAATTCAATATAACGATTTTCAAAGTTAATAGTAAAATATGTTCTCTATTTATGATATATAGATATTTGTATATATTGTAAATAGAAAAGCTTTCGTTTGGATTTAATAAATAAAAACATGTTTTCAAATTTTAATCTATATTTTGTAATTTGGAAGTTATGATTAAATTTAATATAAATACCTTTCAAAAACTATTTTAAAGTTAAACTTTATATTTCCTACCAAATAAAGATAATATTTATAATATGTCTATTGATTTGAAATTTTATTTTAACTTAAGTATAAATAAGATTTAATTAAAGGTTTAGGTTTTAAATAATTCTTTCTTTTTAATTTTTACTTGCATAAATGTAATTTGAATACATGGATATATATAAATTAATTAAGATATTAACCCACTAATATAAACATAAGAATAAATATGATTTAAAAACATGTGTAAACTTATAATTTTAAGCTTAGACATTTTTAAATAATAAACATTTATAACATTTGTAATTTATATGATTAAATTGCATAAGAGATTTTTATAGCAAGGTTTTAAACATAATTATGCAAGAAACTAACATTTGTAAACAAAATAAATTCATGCAAGTGACATTTGTATAATCTGAAATAACATGTGGCAACCTCCATTTTTTTCTCTTAAATTAAATTATAGGAATAAGTAATGAAAGGAAGAAAACTGTTTATTGTTTCCAGTTCAATTCCTTTCTTCCTCCATCTTCCTTTTCTCTTCATCTTTTCTAAAATTCAAATGAAAAATCAAAACAAACAACACATTCAAATCTTCAACCTCGAACAGATTAAAACTCAACATTTCAAGTTGCTGTTTCCTAGATCAGTTTCAAAGATCAAACTAAAAACAGTTTCAGCTATTTCAAAAATTCAACCTGTTGCAAGTTTCAACTCAACAGCAAGCAAGTGGCATTTTCAAAAATTAATTTCAAACCTAAGCAGCAGTGCAAAGGTTTCAAGTTTAAAGCAACCAAAAACAGTTTCCAGATCCAACTAAAAACCTCTGTTCTCGGTCAATTATTAAGGTGAGTAAACTTTTATTTAAAAACAGGTTTAAAATCTAAAATTTAAACTGTGATGCAAGTCTCGTTGTTGGCATGAATATTTGGATTGGAATGCATGTTTACATATATGAACTGTCTGTGTATATGTGATGTATGTTTCTCTGTTGTATTTACAAGAACCATTTTCTCATCAAAAATTCATTTCTTTCAAATAAATTGATTTTATACCATGATGTTTAAAAGGAAAAGGACTGTAACATGTTTGTGTAAATTTTAAAAATGATTTTAGGAATTTATATTAGGTTATTATTTCAAAAATTTATAAATTACGGTAAAAATAAAAGAATGGGTTAAAATCGATTATGTCAATTTCAATCTTTGATTATATAAACTGGTTCGTGAGGAAAAATCATGAATTTTAGTATTGAAATTGAGATTTTTAGTTTGGAATTCGATGAGATAATCATTGTTGATCGATTTTGGGTATTTTGGCTACCGACGGTGATTGAAGTCAATCTGGAACTCGGGGTTCGGTCTAGAGGTGGTCGGCATATCGAGGCACTTGGGAAAATTGGTGTGGCGATTTACTGATGGTTGTGGTGGTCGGAAATCGAGGAAGTAGGGTTTTATCGTCGAAGTAGGAAGGTTGTGTTTTCGAGACAATGGTGATGGCTATGGTGGATCGGAGGAGATCGCTAGGTGGGGTATCGGTGTGGGGGGTTGAGGTGACTCTCTGGTGAGGTCGGCGAGGCTCATCAGCGTTGGAATTGTCGGCGATTGAAGGATTTCTAAACGATGGTGGGTTTCAGGCTCTGACCTTTTGGTTCGTTTTCGATTTGATGGTGATATCGGCGATCTGGGTGGCCAGGTGGGTCAGGGGGATGGTCGTCGACTTGGGGAGGCTAGCGAGGTTGATCGTTGATGACTGGAGCAGTTGTGCATGTGTATGTGCACGTTGGAACTATTTTGTTTGGCCGTGGTTTGTGTTTTGGAGAAGAAGCAGGAAATCGGAGTTGTTCTCGTGTGTTTTTGTGTGTGACTCAAAGCAGTTGGGTTTCGCGTGGAACTCTGGGTAGACTCGGGGAAATATAGGGGTTAGCTCGGGTTTTTTTTGTGAGTACTGTGTTGTCTGGTTTTAAAGTTCTAGTACCAGATTTTTAAAGTATTTAAATAATTTGTTTTAAAAGCAAAATGGTTTCAAGTTTAACAACAAATAAAACCAAGTTTTAAAATGTTTAAAAGTTTTTAAGTTATTTAAACAATTTGTTTTCAGAGGGAAAATGTTTAAACAAGTTTAAATGTATATTGAAAATGATTTAGTTTAAAATAAATGTTTAACTAAGTTTTAAGGTGAATTTAAAGTGAAATGTTTTTAAAGGAATGTTTAATTAAGTTTTAAAAAAAAATATTATTTAAATGGTTTTGGTTTAAATAAAATTATACAATTTCAATTATAAAAATTAATGTGCAAAATGTTTGCAAATGGAAATTTAATAATATAATTAAGTATATTTTAAAGATAAAGAATTTATCTTTAACTTAATTCAAGTTGTGATTAATTTAGAATAATTTATTAAGATTTATCACTTAATAAATTTATGGGGAAAATTAATTAATGATGAGATTAATTAAAGATAATTACTTAGAGTAAGTAATTAGTGGGTAGTTAATAATGGAACATTAACTAGTGATTAATAGTTAATTAATTAATGTAATTAATTAAAGATAATTACTTAGAGTAAGTAATTAGTGGGTAGTTAATAATGGAACATTAACTAGTGATTAATAGTTAATTAATTAATGTAATTAATTAAAGATAATTACTTAGAGTAAGTAATTAGTGGGTAGTTAATAATGGAACATTAACTAGTGATTAAGAAGTGATTAATTTAGGTAATTAAATTAAGTTAATTAATTAATGTAATTAATTAAGTAAATTACTTAGTGTAAGTAATTAATTTGTAATTACTAAATGTAATTAATTAAAGATGATAATTTCTTTATGGAAGTAAATAAGGAAAGTAATTAAGGATTAATTACTTAGATAATTAATTAAAGGTTAATTAATGAGATTAATTAAGATTAATTAATTAATAAATGTGATTAATTAAGGTTAAATTAATTAATGTGATTAATTAATGGATAATTATTGAAGGTGATTAATAAAGTATAATTACTTAATTTAAAAAGTAATTAGTGGATAATTAATGAAGTAATTTGTGGATAATTACTTAATGGAAATGATTTGAGGTTAATTAATGGGAGTAATTAAGGAATAATTACTTAGTATAATTAATTAATTAATTAATTAAAGGTTTAATTAATTATAGGTAAGTGATTAATAATTGATTTATTTATTGAAATTAATTAAGAATAATTAATTAATGTAATTAGTTATGATATAATTAATTAATAAGATTAATTAAAGATTAATCAATGTGGATAGTTTAAGGATAATTAATTTCTGTAATTAATTAAAGACTAATTACTTAATGTAATTAAAGAATAATTAATCAAAGATGATTAATTAAGATGGATAAGTAGAGATTGATTAATTAATTGGTTTGTAATTAATTAATGTTAAGTAAGCAGGATTTAATAGTAATTTAAGTAATTAATTTAATTCAATGGTGGTTAATTAAATTAATTAGAAATGGTGGTTGATAAATCTTGCTTATGGATGATTGAATGATATTGGATGCCTTGAATCGTTTGATATCTCTGTTATGTGATATGTGCTGATCTGTGATATGAGATGCTTTGGTTGAATTGTGATAATATGGATTATCTAGTTGTGATAATGTGAATTATCTATGTGTGGATATAGATAATAAAATTGAATTGTTTTAACTTTAAAACAACTTAGCCTTAAAAGATACGTTTGGATTTCGGTGAGACCGGGATCGGATTTCCAGATTTGGATATCCGAATACTAGATCAATCCAAATTAACGATAGGTCGTGAATCTCAAGTGAAGATGAAGATTCAGAGTGCAAGGGTTATTGTCGTTAACTCTGAGGGTGATTCCAAAATGAGTGTAACGAGATAATGCCTTCGGTTTCGTTCGAACCCGGAACGAACTTGTATGGATTGAATGCTTTCAGAACATTGTCAGGTGGACGATGAGCATTCTAAGTGATGTATTCTGATAAGGTAATCGTAGCCTCAAGCCTCATCAACCGGGAATGGCTAAAACGGGGGAGGTGCAGCAAGGCTAAGTGAGTCGCGCTCAAGTAGGACAAGATTTCCCCTGTCTAAAGGTCCCTTTTTATTCAGCTTAGTGGGCAGTTCATTTGCGACAACTGCTGGGGTTGTCTTGTTCGGGACTATCCAGTAAGGGATGGTTTCGGCTTTGTGTTGCAGGGGGTCGGGAGTGATCCTCGGTACGGTGATCTAGGCCCCGTACTGTGTTGGGCGATACCCCAGTAGCCCTGCCATTGTATGGAATCCAATCTCCAATAAGTGCCCTTCGGTTTTGATTGTATAACCCACTTTGTGGCTAGTATGCTGGAATTTAATCATGTAACAATTTCAGCTATGTGGATATTTATTGAAAACCCTAGACCCTATTATAATATAACTGGATTTCCTATCAATGTTTTGGTTATCGTAAGGTAAAAACTTTTCCGTGGTTATGTGCGGGAAGTCTTATGAGATACCTTTTGTTTTCAAAGGTTTTCAAAGTTAAGCAACTTTAACCTGTTTACTCACACCAGACCCATGTCTGACCCAAGTGTTTATTTTCTGTTTTATTAAACTCTTGGGTACTCAAATTTTTACGAGTAGCCAAGGGATTCAGGTTTGGTTTGACGAATTCTGGAGGAGAATTGGAGCAAGAGGCTTCAGCGTTGTAGATATATAGTGGTTCCGCTGTGCTAGTGTTTGTGTCTGTATCTCTGTGATATCTTGAGTTGTATGATAGACAGGTGTTTATAACTGTCTAATTTGTGATGTATAAGTTGTGTAACTCTGATGTATATGATACTATGTAATATCTTATGTGATATATTATATTTCATTCGTTCCGCTGTGAGATTCTAATGTTGTTGAGTTCCTTCTTTTCTATCTTTTCTCTTTTCTATCCCTTTCTTCCTTAAAAATGATGCGTCTTTCTATGGAATGAAAGTCGGGTCGTTACAGTTGGTATCAGAGCGCTAGGTTGAGTGAATACCTAGGCTTTGGAGTGATTTCTTTTCTTGAGAGAGCGTACTTGTAATTTTGATTTATATATATATATATATATTTCTACCTATCTATTGGGTTACCTGTTCGGGTTTTCCAATATGCGTTATAAAGGTAGATAGGGTAGTGGTGTATGTAACATGACTACCAAAGGTTCGGAGTCCATCATTGAAGTGTGAGCTTGATTGCGCTTGTGTGAGCGGATTTTCTATGGTTTGGATCTATCGGATGTGCAGAAGTAAGTGATAGTATCTTGGCAACTTAAGGAAGTGTGTCTGCATCAGTAATGAGACTCAGTTCTGAAGGGTGTTTGTGTTTTGCTTTGAGGTTCGAAGAGCTTTGGATAGGAAGTCTTTGGCATCTGTGTCAGCAGTGCAGCTTGGAGTATTCTGTGTGCCAGCAGGAAGGTCTTTGGCTAAGCAGTATTCTAGAGGTGGAGTTCAGAAGCAGCATAGTGGATCCATTTCTTCGATGGATTGGTTAGTTAAGCATAAGCTGTTCTGCTTGGTAAAGAGAGAACAGTATTTTTGGAAATTAGGTTAGGCTGATCGCAAAAGTGACTTGCGATGGTTTGAGGGTTCTCTTGAGTTATTAGAGATTTCTGGATGTCTTCAGGGAAGTCAAAGGTTTGTCCGCATTTGGAGATTGAGTTTTTGTATCGACTAAGATTCCAGGAGTGATACCGGAGGTTCAGCTAAGTAGAAGAATGGTTTCTGGAGAAAGGATTTGGTGAAACATCTCAAAATTTCTTGGAGCTTCTGTGTTTTCTTTTCTGTATCTAGTTTTGAGTTTCCTCCATCTAAAGGTGGCTGAAGACAGTACCCTTGACTGAGGACTCATCTGTTATTTGAATAGTTGGTTATGTCTTTGAGTTGACCAACATTTCCGCTTGTTTGTGGATCTGATAAACCATGTTTCCAGAATATGTGGATTAAGTTGTGCTCGTGTTCATCATCGACATTCTCATCTACTCCAGATCAGAGTTTTGCAGTGGAAGCAAGGTAGCAACGGTGCAAGAATGAAGTAACCTCAGGTTCCTACAGAAGTTTGCAGTTTTCTTGGATTAGAGAGTTTCTACGGGAAATTTTCAAGATCTGAATTCGAGGGTTGTCAAGTGCAACTGTTTTGGATATTTCGGATAAGAGGAGTAAGTTTGAAGTCTACTGATGTTTGTAGAGTAGAGCTTGTGTTCTGGATTTCAACGGATTTTGAGAAGGCCATCCGGTTGGGTAAGATCCGGAGATTTGTTTTGTTCTGGGTCCAGATTTGTTTCGAGTGGTTTCTGCGAAGGTTGAATTGATTTAGGAAAGGATGTTGGTCCCAGGATCGTTAGAAGAGTTTTGAGGATAAGGGACGAAGGAATTTGGATTTCGAAGTCGGAGATTTGATTTTGGATAAGATTTCTCTGGTTAAAGGAGCAATAAGATTAGGTAAGACTGAAAGCTAGCTCCGAGGTAGAATGGATCTTTCTGTGTTCTTGTAAGGATAAGTGTTTGGTCTACAGGATTGAATTGCCAGTTTGGATAGCTGGAATTCACAGTGTATTTCACGTATTTTTGAGGAAGTACATGTATGATCCAGAACTGGTGGTGGAACCAGCAGTTCAGGAATTGGAAGTTGAGTTGGATTGACTGTGGTCAGTCATTCTGTTTAGATTTGTAGATCAAGATGAGTTGGAGCTCGGGTGCTAGTGGTATAGCTAGTATAAGTTCTGTAGGGCGAGTGACCCAGTGATCTGTACCTGGGAAACTCTAGATGGTGTTAGTAAGGTCTATCCTGATTTGTGTCAGGATAATTAGATTTGGTTGTTAGAATAAATTGATTGTTATGGTTGTTAGCATATGGTTGATATGTATGCTTTATTGTTTGAAAATAAAATATATGCAGGGTTATTAAATTAACTTTGCTTTTAATTTCGGGGACGAAATTCTTTTAAGGGGGGAGGAATGTGATGACCCAGAATTTTGGGCAATAACAATTTGATAATCTTTGTTAATAAATATTTAAATTGGTTTAATGATCTTCTTTTATAATTATTTTAAATTAGCAAGTTTATTCTTTTCAAAATTTAATAGTATTTAAATTGGTAAATTTACTTTTCAAGCTAATTAAATGTAATCTATTTATAATGTATATATATTGGTATATATATATATATTGTAAATAGGAAGACTTTGATTTTAATTTAATAAAAGATAAGTTTTCAAATTTGCAATATATATGTATATATATATATGTATATATATATATATATATTATGATTTGAAGTTATGTTTTAAAATTCAATATAACGATTTTCAAAGTTAATAGTAAAATATGTTCTCTATTTATGATATATAGATATTTGTATATATTGTAAATAGAAAAGCTTTGGTTTGGATTTAATAAATAAAAACATGTTTTCAAATTTTAATCTATATTTTGTAATTTGGAAGTTATGATTAAATTTAATATAAATACCTTTCAAAAACTATTTAAAAGTTAAACTTTATATTTCCTACCAAATAAAGATAATATTTATAATATGTCTATTGATTTGAAATTTTATTTTAACTTAAGTATAAATAAGATTTAATTAAAGGTTTAGGTTTTAAATAATTCTTTCTTTTTAATTTTTACTTGCATAAATGTAATTTGAATACATGGATATATATAAATTAATTAAGATATTAACCCATTAATATAAACATAAGAATAAATATGATTTAAAAACATGTGTAAACTTATAATTTTAAGCTTAGACATTTGTAAATAATAAACATTTATAACATTTGTAATTTATATGATTAAATTGCATAAGAGATTTTTATAGCAAGGTTTTAAACATAATTATGCAAGAAACTAATATTTGTAAACAAAATAAATTCATGCAAGTGACATTTGTATAATCTGAAATAACATGTGGCAACCTCCATTTTTTTCTCTTAAATTAAATTATAGGAATAAGTAATGAAAGGAAGAAAACTGTTTATTGTTTCCAGTTCAATTCCTTTCTTCCTCCATCTTCCTTCATCTTTTCTAAAATTCAAATGAAAAATCAAAACAAACAACACATTCAAATCTTCAACCTCGAACAGATTAAAACTCAACATTTCAAGTTGCTGTTTCCTAGATCAGTTTCAAAGATCAAACTAAAAACAGTTTCAGCTATTTCAAAAATTCAACCTGTTGCAAGTTTCAACTCAACAGCAAGCAAGTGGCATTTTCAAAAATTAATTTCAAACCTAAGCAGCAGTGCAAAGGTTTCAAGTTTAAAGCAACCAAAAACAGTTTCCAGATCCAACTAAAAACCTCTGTTCTCGGTCAATTATTAAGGTGAGTAAACTTTTATTTAAAAACAGGTTTAAAATCTAAAATTTAAACTGTGATGCAAGTCTCGTTGTTGGCATGAATATTTGGATTGGAATGCATGTTTACATATATGAACTGTCTGTGTATATGTGATGTATGTTTCTGATACGGCTTGGCCTAGGCATCTTACAAGAAGTCTTCACATTATGAAGAATAATACTAGCATAGGATACTAATATTAGAGGCCAGTGCATTTTCTTTGCCAGCAAATGCAACTTGCAAACTTTAGTAACAAACTTTTGCTTTATTAAAAATGAATATGTGGCTAGTAATGTTTCCACAATTCGGTTGGACCACGTGTCCTTAGTTTGTTATAGGAATTTCTAGAATGATTGTAGGAAGTTCTATATATTTGGCTGTAAGGTAATGAAATCGGGGAAATGAATGAATGAAATATTTTCATCTTCTTTAATGTTTCTTCCTCATTCTTCCTTTTGATATCTTCTGGATTCCTCTCCTTCTCTTTTTCTTCTAAATCCTTATCAATTGGTGCTTTCACCGATGTTCTCTCCTCCTTTATCTTAATTCTCTTCTTCATTCAGATCTGCTATTTTCCTTAGTTTTCGTTTATCCACATTCTCTTCTATTTCTTCAAAAAAAACCATAGAGTTCAGATCTGATTTACCAGTATGTTTGCTAGTGGTTTTGGAGCCTCTAGTAAAATACTTAATCTCGACGCTGCTGGATTTCCTACCCATGAATCCAGTCAAGTGCTGCTGGTTTCAGTCCATAATATTATCTATCCGATCGCCGAGTATGTACTCCATCGAGTGTTTGATCCATATGGATATGTGGAGAAGATGGATATATTACAATCAAGTGAACTGCTGCAAGCAATTGTTCAATTTGATTCATGTCAAAATGCTATTTGGGCAAAGAATCAATTGCAAGGAAGATACATATATGAGAGATGTTGTCAACTTGATATTCAATTTTATAAAAAAATTGATAATGAGAATCAAAATGAAAATATATTGATGGAAAATAAGTTTGCATCTGACCTGGGTTTCATAAGAAATAAACTTAATGAGATGATGGTTATTATAGAGAGAATGCAAGATAGAATAAAAGCAATGAATTCTTCAAGTCTGTTCCGTAACGCTGCTGCTAACTCTACAATCAGTTCTTTCCCTTCAGATCGCTCCAGATCTGACGCTGCCAAACCGATTCCAACTTCTCTAACTTCACTGCCAGTCACTAATGTGGATTTTACAACACCAGCTGCTCCTCTACCGCAACCACTACCGCAATCCAGATCTGCGGCGCCAACGCAAATACAAGCTGCACCACAACAAACATCACCACCGAGCCTCTCCAAACTACCACTTACGTCATCCACATCAAAGCCAACACCACCTGCTGCTTCTCCGACCACTACTAAATCTGCACCTCTTTTCTCTCCTTCAGTTCGCACAAAAACAGGCACTATCATAGACGTCAAGCAATTATCAGTTTGCTATGGTCAACAGCCTGTAATTTTAGTGGGCTTTAAAACTCCTCAAAGTCCATTGGAAATTTCTATTACTCAGCTGGGAAAGATTAACGGTGATTCACTCCATGGTCCGAATTTATATGGTGGAATCAAGATGCAATTCGACTGTCAAACCTCATTTGCAAGGATTAAACAGTATGGTCATATACTGTTTGATGTTATGCTTGAAAGGGACGCCAAGGGTACTTTTCAAAGAACAATGTTCATTTTTGATCCCGGTGGTGACATATTTGACGCTAAAGATTTCCTTAGTATATGGTCTAACCATGTCGAATAGCTTAGTAAATGGTTGTAGCGAGAAAATGCTCAATAAGTTTTACAAGTGCTTTTCCGACCTTGAGGACAAGGTCGTTTTCAAGGGGTCGGTAATGATACGGCTTGGCCTAGGCATCCTACAAGAAGTCTTCACATTATGAAGAATAATACTAGCATAGGATACCAATATTAGAGGCCAGTGCATTTTCTTTGCCAGCAAATGCAACTTGCAAATTTTAGTAACAAACTTTTGCTTTATTAAAAATGAATATGTGGCTAGTAATGTTTCCACAATTTGGTTGGACCACGTGTCCTTAGTTTGTTATAGGAATTTCTAGAATGATTGTAGGAAGTTCTATATATTTGGCTATAAGGTAATGAAATCGGAGAAATGAATGAATGAAATATTTTCATCTTCTTTAATGTTTCTTCCTCATTCTTCCTTTTGATATCTTCTGGATTCCTCTCCTTCTCTTTTTCTTCTAAATCCTTATCAGTTTCTCTGTTGTATTTACAAGAACCATTTTCTCATCAAAAATTCATTTCTTTCAAATAAATTGATTTTATACCATGATGTTTAAAAGGAAAAGGACTGTAACATGTTTGTGTAAATTTTAAAAATGATTTCAGGAATTTATATTAGGTTTTTATTTCAAAAATTTATAAATTGCGGTAAAAATAAAAGAATGGGTTAAAATCGATTATGTCAATTTCAATCTTTGATTATATAAACTGGTTCGTGAGGAAAAATCATGAATTTTAGTATTGAAATTGAGATTTTTAGTTTGGAATTCGATAAGATAATCATTGTTGATCGATTTTGGGTATTTTGGCTACCGATGGTGATCGAAGTCGATCTGGAACTCGGGGTTCGGTCTAGAGGTGGTCGGCATATCGAGGCACTTGGGAAAATTGGTGTGGCGATTTACTGATGGTTTTTGTGGTCGGAAATCGGGGAAGTAGGGTTTTATCGTCGAAGTAGGAAGGTTGTGTTTTCGAGACAATGGTGATGGCTATGAAGGATCGGAGGAGATCGCTAGGTGGGGGATCGGTGTGGGGGGTTGAGGTGACTCTCTGGTGAGGTCGGCGAGGCTCATCAGCGTTGGAATTGTCGGCGATTGAAGGATTTCTGAACGATGGTGGGTTTCAGGCTCTGACCTTTTGGTTCGTTTTCGATTCGATGGTGATATCGGCGATCTGGGTGGCCAGGTGGGTCAGGGGGATGGTCGTCGACTTGGGGAGGCTAGCGAGGTTGATCGTTGATGACTGGAGCAGTTGTGCACGTGTACGTGCACGTTGGAACTGTTTTGTTTGGCCGTGGTTTGTGTTTTAGAGAAGAAGCAGGAAATCGGAATTGTTCTCGTGTGTTTTTGTGTGTGACTCGAAGCAGTTGGGTTTCGCGTGGAACTCGGGGTAGACTCGGGGAAATATAGGGGTTAGCTCGGGGTTTTTTTTGTGAGTACTGTGTTGTTTGGTTTTAAAGTTCTAGTACCAGATTTTTAAAGTATTTAAATAATTTGTTCTAAAAGCAAAATGGTTTCAAGTTTAACAACAAATAAAACCAAGTTTGAAAATGTTTAAAAGTTTTTAAGTTATTTAAATAATTTGTTTTCAAAGGGAAAATGTTTTAACAAGTTTAAATGTATATTGAAAATGATTTAGTTTAAAATAAATGTTTAACTAAGTTTTAAGGTGAAGTTAAAGTGAAATGTTTTTAAAGGAATGTTTAATTAAGTTTTAAAAAAAATTATTGTTTAAATGGTTTTGGTTTAAATAAAATTATACAATTTCAATTATAAAAATTAATGTGCAAAATGTTTGCAAATGGAAATTTAATAATATAATTAAGTATATTTTAAAGATAAAGAATTTATCTTTAACTTAATTCAAGTTGTGATTAATTTAGAATAATTTATTAAGATTTATCACTTAATAAATTTATAGGGGAAATTAATTAATGATGAGATTAATTAAAGATAATTACTTAGAGTAAGTAATTAGTGGGTAGTTAATAATGGAACATTAACTAGTGATTAATAGTTAATTAATTAATGTAATTAATTAAAGATAATTACTTAGAGTAAGTAATTAGTGGGTAGTTAATAATGGAACATTAACTAGTGATTAATAGTTAATTAATTAATGTAATTAATTAAAGATAATTACTTAGAGTAAGTAATTAGTGGGTAGTTAATAATGGAACATTAACTAGTGATTAAGAAGTGATTAATTTAGGTAATTAAATTAAGTTAATTAATTAATGTAATTAATTAAGTAAATTACTTAGTGTAAGTAATTAATTTGTAATTACTAAATGTAATTAATTAAAGAGGATAATTCCTTTATGGAAGTAATTAAGGAAAGTAATTAAGGATTAATTACTTAGATAATTAATTAAAAGTTAATTAATAAGATTAATTAAGGTTAATTAATTAATAAATGTGATTAATTAAGGTTAAATTAATTAATGTGATTAAATAATGGATAATTATTGAAGGTGATTAATAAAAGTATAATTACTTAATTTAAAAAGTAATTAGTGGATAATTAATGAAGTAATTTGTGGATAATTACTTAATGGAAATGATTTGAGGTTAATTAATGGGAGTAATTAAGGAATAATTACTTAGTACAATTAATTAATTAATTAAAGGTTTAATTAATTATAGGTAAGTGATTAATAATTGATTTATTTATTGAAATTAATTAAGAATAATTAATTAATGTAATTAATTATGATATAATTAATTAATAAGGTTAATTAAAGATTAATCAATGTGGATAATTTAAGGATAATTAATTTATGTAATTAATTAAAGACAAATTACTTAATGTAATTAAAGAATAATTAATCAAAGATGATTAATTAAGATGGATAAGTAGAGATTGATTAATTAATTGGTTTGTAATTAATTAATGTTAAGTAAGCAGGATTTAATAGTAATTTAAGTAATTAATTTAATTCAATGGTGGTTAATTAAATTAATTAGAAATGGTGGTTGATAAATCTTGCTTATGGATGATTGAATGATATTGGATGCCTTGAATCGTTTGATATCTCTGTTATGTGATATGTGTTGATCTGTGATATGAGATGCTTTGGTTGAATTGTGATAATATGGATTATCTAGTTGTGATAATGTGAATTATCTATCTGTGTGGATATAGATAATAAAATTGAATTGTTTTAACTTTAAAACAACTTAGCCTTAAAAGATACGTTTGGATTTCGGTGAGACCGGGATCGGATTTCCAGATTTGGATATCCGAATACCAGATCGATCCAAATTAACGATATGTCATGAATCTCAAGTGAAGATGAAGATTCAGAGTGCAACGGTTATTTTCGTTAACTCTGAGGGTGATTCCAAAATGAGTGTAACGAGATAATGCCTTCGGTTTCGTTCGAACCCAGAACGAACTTGTATGGATTGAATGCTTTCAGAACATCGTCAGGTGGACGATGAGCATTCTAAGTGATGTATTCTGATAAGGTAATCGTAGCCTCAAGCCTCATCAACCGGGAATGGCTAAAATAGAGGAGGTGCAGCAAGGCTAAGTGAGTCGCGCTCAAGTAGGACAAGATTTCCCTTGTCTAGAGGTCCCTTTTTATTCAGCTTAGTGGGCAGTTGATTCGCGACAACTGCTGGGGTTGTCTTGTTCGGGACTATCCAATAAGGGATGGTTCCGGCTTTGTGTTGCAGGGGGTCGGGAGTGATCCTCGGTATGGTGATCTAGGCCCCGTACTGTGATGGGCGATACCCCAATAGCCCTGCCATTGTATGGAATCCAATCTCCAATAAGTGCCCTTCGGTTTTGATTGTATAACTCACTTTGTGGCTAGTATGCTGGAATTTAATCATGTAACAATTTCAGCTATGTGGATATTTATTGAAAACCCTAGACCCTATTATAATATAACTAGATTTCCTATCAATGTTTTGGTTATCGTAAGGTAAAAACTTTTCCGTGTTTATGTGCGGGAAGTCTTACGAGATACCTTTTGTTTTCAAAGGTTTTCAAAGTTAAGCAACTTTAACCTGTTTACTCACACCAGACCCATGTCTGACCCAAGTGTTTATTTTCTGTTTTATTAAACTCTTGGGTACTCAAATTTTTACGAGTAGCCAAGGGATTCAGGTTTGCTTTGACGAATTCTGGAGGAGAATTGGAGCAAGAGGCTTCAGCGTTGTAGATATATAGTGGTTCCGCTGTACTAGTGTTTGTGTCTGTATCTCTGTGATATCTTGAGTTGTATGATAGACAGGTGTTTATAACTGTCTAATTTGTGATGTATAAGTTGTGTAACTCTGATGTATATGATACTATGTAATATCTTATGTGATATATTATATTTCATTCGTTCCGCTGTGAGATTCTAATGTTGTTGAGTTCCTTCTTTTCTATCTTTTCTCTTTTCTATCCCTTTCTTCCTTAAAAATGATGCGTCTTTCTATGGAATGAAAGTCGGGTCGTTACATGTTGTAGGGGATCGTGAGGGATCCTCGGTACGGTGACCTAAGCCCCATACTGTGATGGGCGGTACCCCAGTAGCCCAGCCATTGTATGGAATCCAAACTCCAATAAGTGATCGCGGACTTGATTATATAACCCACTATGTGGCTAGTATGCTGGAATTTAATCATGTAACAATTTCAGCTATGTAAATATTTATTTGAAAACCCTAGACCCTATTATAATATAACCAGATTTCCTATCAAATGTTTTGGTTATCGTAAGGTAAAAACTTTTCCATGTTTTTGTGTTGGAAGTCTTACGAGATACCTTTTCTTTCCAAATGATTTCAAAGTTAAACAACTTTAACCGTTTACTCACACCAGACCCATGTCTGACCCAAGTGTTTATTTTCTGTTTTATTAAACTCTTGGGTACTCAAATTTTTATGACTAGTCAAGGGATTCAAGTTAGTTTTGACGAATTCTAGAGGAGATTTGGAGCATGAGGCTTCAACGTCTAGATATATAGTGATTCCGTTGTGTTTATGTTGTGTCTGTATCTTTGTGATATCCTGAGTTGTATGATAGACAGGTCATTATAACTGTCTAATATGGGATGTATAAGCTGTGTAACTCTAATGTATATGATATTATGTAATATCTTATGTGATATATTATATTTCATTCGTTCCGCTGTGGGATTCTGATATTGTTGAGTTTCTTCTTTTCTATCTTTTCTTCTTTTATCCTTTTCTTTCTTGAATCATGATGCGTCTTTCTGGGCTAAGAAAGACGGGCCGTGACATCCTCCTTCCAACCCCTGCACATCCCATGCATGCATTTCCCTTTCTAATTATATGCTTAATGAAATGTTAGCCCAAAGAAGAAAAGAGCGATGCTCTAAAAGACATATTCTACCAACAAGATAGTTTTTCTTCTGATGAGTGCAATTGTAAGCTTAAACATAACAGACAAGATTTAAGCTATGATGTGGAAGAAATGTGAACATAAAATTATGCTGAGAAGATAAAGGGAAAATATGTAGCTCCAAATACTTAAGGCTTAAGGTAAAGAAGGACAAAGAAAAGAAAGAAGTGATGGAGAAGAAGTGAGTGAAGTAAGAGGGGACAGTGTGTGTATACATACATGACTATATATATATATATATTTGTGTTTAGAAAATGTGTTTACTCTCCTGTCTCATGCGTGCGTTCTATAAATCTAGGTTATGCTAAAATATTCTAGGCTAAGCATGTGCAAGTACTAGTAATGAAAAGTGGAAATGGTAATAGCGCGTGAGCAAAGGTATGGGCAAAAAGATGGAAGGAAGGGTGAACGTGTATATTGGGAAAGTAAGTTTTAAAAAGTTAATTTTGCGGTACTCTGCTACACAAAATTTCATTCGTGTACAAGCCAAGAACGACAAAAATAAAAATACAATCACGCTCAACAATGCGCTACGATCACAAAACAATAATAAAATTGACACGTTAACTTATTCTGTGAAGTTTCAAATATAACGACGATTGCCGCAAACACGTCAAGTGAAAATTTATTTATTTTTCAAATTAAAAATTATGGAAAAATTCTATAAAATAAATTAAAAATATGTCAATAAAAATCAGGTCTAAATTTGAAACATATATTTTATTATAATTTAAATTCAAATTCGAATATTTAAACAAATTAAATATTCAAATTCGAAGACCCAAAAATACGGGTCGTTACATTCTTCCCTTCTTAAAAGAATTTCATCCTCGAAATTTCAAGGACGTAATAATATAACAAAAAACAAACATTCAACAAAAGTTAAGCACACTAAAAATAATATCACCCATAACCCCAACCGGAGGTACGATGCCTTATCCTATCCATTTTTATTTATCAAATTAAGGCAGTTTCATTTTAAAAATTCCTACGTAGATTTGCTAACCTAGATAAATTTTACTTAGGCACCTAACCTAAGCTTCGATACCATCTGCAATGACCTAGATTTTTAGGAGCAGTCAAAAATGCCAAAACACGTTCGTTCTAAAACTACGAATGAAAACTACCAACTCAATACACAATATTATTTGATAAATATTCAACATTACTAAATGTATAGGATACAACTTTCAATTATACAAGTTACTAAAGTAATCAATTTAATCTACTAGGTGTGCTTTAATACAAAGAAGACTCAATATATAATAAATCTACCTCTGCACAACTCTAATGAGAAAGACATCAATTTCCTATTCCTGCAAACTCAATGAACATGGCGAATGTGGAACAAAATAATAAGTAGAAAAGATACAACTAACACAAAATAATAACCAATAAACAGATAAACAGAAAAGAGTTATATTATTATTGGGGCTGCATTACTACCACTTGTGACTGCTTACGTACCCTTATCTAATTGGGTACCCAATTAGATACAGGATCAAGCCAACGTAGTTCTCCTACCATAAATAGGACTTATGGATCCTACGTTGCAACAATCAAATATGCAATTCCCAAACTACCCACTTAGGCCTAATCTTTACATTTAGATTTCTGAAATCTAATCAACTTTATTATTTTCAAAAATATTCTCTTTTGAAAATACTTATTTGAAAATAATCTCTTCCAACTACATTCTTGGTTTTATTTCAAATCCTTTTATAAGTAATAATATATATCTTTTGTATTCAAATTATACTTACTTCGGGATTTAAAACAAATCACTTTAGAAATATTTATTTGGAAATGCCAAAATACTACTATAAAAGCATATCAAAATATATGCAGCTAGATCGGGGGGTTTCTCCCAATAATAGGGCAACTGGGTCCCAGCCTTCACAAAGTCAATAAATCAATATATCCCTCTATCTAAGAGTGGACTATACTATGGGTTAAAATAACTCCTCTTTGCCCACTTTTTAGTTACGGGTTACCTGAATCATTGGCAACATAACAAATCATTTTGTTTCCTGAAGTGATAAATCATTTCGCGCTAATAATCACAAATACTTTCAAAACATATATTGTTTATTTTCCCAAAATATTTGAAAAGCCATTTTAAAAATCACTGGTTTTTAAGTTCTCGAAATCCTCTTTATTTATAAAACACATTTTATAAACCATTTCTATATAAATCTCCTTTATATAAATCACTTCAAAAATATTTATTTCTAAATATTTCTATTTCTTTTAAAGGAAAACATTGCATAATAAATCCATTTATGAAAACCAACTTTCAGAACAATTCATCAAATTAAATGAACTAATATTATTGCTAAACACTTTATAGTCAAATTGTGAAATAAATCACAAGGTGTTAGCCTATAGTTGTTTTCTACCTAACCCATGCAAATGGAAATTAATTGCTCATAAACTGGCCGAGCATATATATTATAATCAATCAACAACAGTAATAAATAGCGAACACATCCATTTATCCAATAATAAACAATCAATATCTAAAAAAACAATTTATCGAACAATAATTAATCTACACTGTTTATAATAGCAGAATGGGGGGTTCGTTCTGCTAATTTAAATATCGCTAATCAAATATAATTATTTAATTACCTTTATCGTAAGTAAATTCAATCTCTAACACTTTATCAATATTTTATACTTTATCAAATGTGTACACTAGTGTGTTTTATTCGCTAATACGAATCTAGTGTCAAAGACCGCAGGTCTAATGGACTTCGTATGGGGGAGTTATTAATTTTCTAAGTTTGACTTTTAATATTCCAAACTAATAAACTAAACTATGTATTAAATAAAACTTTACCCAACCCGCAAGCCCAAAACCCGCTTACTCTTCTCCTCTCATCCACGCCTAGAGCTAAAGTCAAACCTACACAAATTATGCACTTTATGTACACATCCTTTTTGATTTGGTAGTATGCACTTGCTCATGCCATTTAGTCCTCATCTTTCCACCTCCTTCATGAATATACCTGTACACGCCCTAACAAGCAGCTCACCTCCTTCATCCTTCCATGCACGGCCACTACACAGCCAACATACTCATACACACACACTAAAACATATATATGTAAATTCTCCACTGCAACTCAAAAATATTCCCAGATTCATGCAAGTACACACACGACAACATGCATACACACAAATATACAAAGTACACACGCCTGCTCCTACCCTTCTTCATGCCACATTTTTTTTCTTCTTCCATGCAACTTACGTTTATCATTTTTTTGTAACGACCCGTAAATTTCAACTGTTTTAATAACGTAATTAGTTGAAATTTTGTGAAATTTTAAACGATAAAATTTTGAAATAAAAATTAAATATTTGGAATACGTCTAGTTAAACATAGCGATTGGTAAATTTTCGTCCGAAAATACGAAAGTTTATTTCGCGCGTAAATTTACTTCAATTTAATCAGTTAAAAAGCGATGAAAATAAAATGTTTCCGAAACCTAAATATTTTTACATAAAAAAATTCTAAACCATCTTCTGAGCAAGATGTCAGTTTGTTGTTTTTCCAAATTCGGACATCTTTGGCTCCGTCGATCTTATTTTTCAGCGTTTTTCTTGCATTTTCGATAGTAAAAAAAATTCGAATTTTTATAATTCAATCATACCATTGATATCGGTATATAGTTTTGATCATTTCTTCGCACTGATCTATGCAGTATATTCGGTTGTCCGTTTCGGAATTCGAAATTCGGCGAAATCAGTAAAACGATTTCCGTATTGGTTCCACAATCTAGCTTTTAGATTTTCCACGACCATTCATCTTTCACCTGTTGAATTCAAATAGCCTACAGTCATTTGCCATAAATATTGTCTGCATTTATGTGGTGTCTTTTCTTTTTCCTATTTTTCATTCATTTTGGTTCGTTCATTTCCCAATTGGTTCTTGTGTCTTCTGTTCAAATTTCCTTTCTTCCATTTTTAGCCTATTCATTTTGTTTTGCCATCAGCCTCACGCAACTGTTACTCCACCTTTCCTTTTCATTTTTTTTCTCTCCTTCGTGCTCCATGCTCACCACCATGCACTTCACCGTGCCACACACGCCTAGCACTTCCACTCATCCGCTCCACCACGTCTAAGCTTCCACCAACCCGAGCTCCGGCCTCATCTATTCCCATCACCGAAGTTCACACCACCCAGAACCGCAGCCGAGCTTCCCCATCACATCCCCTGCCTCCCTGCAAGTCACCATCACTCCTCCGCATGGCCACGTTTCACCTTCATCCAGCAACCGGCGCGTCTCCTCCACCTCGTTTGTGCCGAGACACTTCATCTTCCTCGACCCCAAGCCTCCGTGCCATGCCACCCAACGTCGCAAGCCAGATCTATCCCTCCGCCTGTACACCTTCTTTGCGGCAGCAAGCTTTGTAAGCCTCACGCTTTTCTCCTCTTATATTATTATATATTGGTTTATAGTGTATATCTGTGAGTCATTTGTTATGCTAAAAGAAAGAATTATATATACTTTATTTTAATCTATATATATATTAGATCGTATGAAAGGATTTATAATATGATAGTAAGTCTGTATAAGCTTATTTTGTATGTTTGTTATTTACAGTTTTATACTTCAAAAAAAAAAGAAAAAAAAAGAAAAATTTAGTTGTATACGTATGTTTAAAGTATTAATATTTATGTAGTCATAATATATACAGTTATGTGCTATACGAATAGGTATGACATTTTGTACACTCTTTCTTTTATCAGCTTTTCGCCTATATGAATATATATATATATATATATATTGTGTAGACAATTGTACATTTTTAAAACTTATACTTTTTGTCTGGAAAAGTTTACAGTGTATATATATTGTGTTTAGATCTTTGAAAATGTTTTGTAGAAGTTCTATCTTATATATGCACATTGATTTTGAACGTAAGTGTGGGTAAATTTGGTTTTCAAAATGTATGGATAAAAAAATATATATATGTTTCATAATTTATTGAGTTTTTGAAATTGTTTGTTTATATTGCATTCCAGTAGGCAGTGTATTCTTTTTAACTCAGAGCTAGATGTATTTTTCGTTCTCATTAACGAGCAGAGGTTATTTGTGTAGGCATCATGGAATTACTTTGTGTGAGTTTTTTTTTTTTACTTTATTTTGAAATATCATACTGACTTTACAGTGGGTTATAAGTGGATATACAAATATTATTTAACAAATTCGTTTTATATCTTACACATGTTTACAGTCCAGTTTTTTTTTATGCTATGTCATACTATTTACAGCACAGTGTCGTAGTATGTATACAATATGCACTTAGTTACGTATATGATTTTAAGTTAGTTGTCTGCATTTATATATATATAATATGTATATAAAATGTTAGTTATGTAAAGTGTAATATGTAAGTTTAAGTCTGCATTTATAATTCTAAACAAGCGTGTATATGTAATTTAAATTAATATGTGTTTCAAAAATTCAGAATACGACTTTATATAAATAGTTATATTTAGTTATATATATGTTCACGGATACCAATTTTCTTCATCGACCCAGCCTTGATTTATTTCATAAATTTCTATCTTTCAGCATTGTCCGTCAAAATCCACTTTCAGCTTACTTTGTTTTGGATTGTCGCTCGGATTGTTAGACGGTCTAGATCGTGATCCAATTCGTATCTTGTCGAGTCATCAAATTCTTCTAACATCGGAAGGTGAGCACTCACTCACGATTAATGTTCTTTTATTTATTAAATTTGATTTCGATTGAAACGACAATTGAAATATGCTGCTGTTAGTTAATTACACTGTTATATATGTTATTGCCTATATCAGTTCACCTGTGACATTTGACGCCATTATCTGTTAATTATTTATGCGATGATAATACAGTTTGGCTGATAATTGATTGATTGTTGATGTTTATATTGGACGATAAAATGATAAACAGTATGAAATTGAACTTGATGTAGGATAATAAAATGTTAAATTTGATTAACTGACATTTGTATAATATGACCCCTTAACTGTTGAATTTATTGACACGTAGGATTTGTTTAATTATATTTTGAACCACTGAATGTATGTTGTTAAATTGATGATGTATGAAATTGTAAATAGTTGACAAGTGAAGAACCGTGATGTGATAATCTTTAATCTACATGAAATGAAAGTGTAGATTCTAGAAATAATTATATTAATTCGTACAAATAACAATGCGAATTAATACGATTATTTCGGGATTATTTGAATTGATTATTGGATTGATATTGATTGTTGTTATTGCTTGTTTATTTACTTTGACACCATCCCAGTTATCACAATGCAAGTTCCCTTTGCGTTGCTTTGATTTTTGAATTGAATTGGAATCGGGTTGAAATGATAAATACCCAAATTGAACTTTGACCTAGGATAGAGAATTAAATAAAAACCCGATTGGTCAATAATTTGATTTGAAAATAAATTGAAGATTTTATTTGAATAAATAATATGGTTTTGAAATGAAGGTGAAGTTTGAATTTAACGAAAGGAAAAAGTTAATATGTAATAATCTAAAACAAAATATTAATAATATAATTGATAAAAGAATGTTGTTAAATTTGAGAAATGATTGAATTAAGTTTGGAATTATAATTAAGTTTGAAATTATTAAACTTTGAAATGAAATAATAATTAAGTTTGAAATTATAATTAAGTTTGAAATTATTAAACTTTGAAATTATTTAATAATTAAGTTTTGAATTATTTAATAATGAATTATTTAATGATTAAATAAAATTGAATTCTTTAATAAGAAAATTGAACTTTTGAATAAGTGAATTTTACTTCGTAAATAATTGAAATTGAGATTTCTTGATTAAGTAAGTTTTTGGAAAATTATTTAAGAAAGTAAATAAGTGAAATGGAATTTCTTTAACAAGAAATGAAAATGTGATATTTTTGGAATTAATGTAAGACTTGAAATTTAAAGAATTGGATTTGATGAATTTAATTTAATTTGTTAGTTTTGATTTAATGAAGTTGAACTTAAGAAATTGATTTAATGATTTGGAAATTTAATAGAATTGTTTTGAATGATAAATTTACTTTACGAATATTAAATGAAATCGATAAATTGATTTAAATGATTTTCGAAATGAAACTTATATACGAACTTGAGACAATATTTGAATTGTTTTAAATAAAGATTGGAATTGAATTATAAGATTTTGAAATGGTAATTTGGAAGTTTTGAAACGTAAAGTATGGAAACTGTTTTGATAGACAAATGAAATGTTGATTTGCGAATTGAAATTGAAATTGAAATTGATTTGGTTTTGAAATAAATAAATGATCAATCGGTGAAATAATTTCGAAGGTTATTAAAGAGACTGGAATTCGATTATGGATATACTCTCTATCTAAACCGAAAACCACTTTAATAACTATACGCGGAGTGATGATCCAGAATGAAGTGGTTGGAATGATGTACGTGATGACTGAAGAAAGAGAACGATAATGGATAGCCTTGACACTTGTGTCAAATTGGAAATGACTAAAACAGGAGCTGTGCCGGGCCAATGGAGGATTAGCTACCTCAAGTGGACACACTTCTTCGAACTACTTATACTTGTTGTCGATTGGTGCACCCTTGATTTTGGGAGTGTTGTTTCACGGTGTTGCAGGCGCTGCGGCGTTGCGTTCTCACCAGTCCGGATCAGGCGAACGGTAGTATCACTACCTTGGGTATTGCCTCATGTGCCTTGTCATACTTGTATTCCATTTATGCGCGACCACTACGATTTTGATTTGTACCTTTAGTATATGGATTGCCCTATGGTGACTTCCGGTTTTGGGGAAACTACGGTCTTGTATATGCTTTTGGGAATAAAAATGTGTTAAGGGTGGAATGGGCCATGACTTAACGCTATTTTGATATCTTTTTATATTACTGATAGACATTATCTACTTAGCGTATATTACTACCTAGTAGATAGTTTAACGGATCCTTAAAGGATGGTTATTCCAAACATCCTTTAAGTTACTTGTATTTCAATTGCTATTTCACTTGAGTTGGATTTATTAATATAAGAATGTTAATCCTGACTCGAGTGTTTTGTGTTTTGCTTTACGCTCGGGTCAGACTGAGTGTACCAGTATTCAAGACTCACCTTTGAAGTTGGAGCTTTGCTTGAAGATCCAGCCATCCATTCTGCTTCAGTATTCGATGATCCCAGTGATGTATTCTGATTTGTATCTGATGTATCGGGTTACTCTTCCGTTGTATCTGGTTTAATTCTGATGTATCGTATTACTCTTCTGTTGTAAACTCTGATGTATCTTATATATTCATATAGTAGCTTCATGAACTACTATCTCTTTTATTTCCGCTGCATTTATTACTCTGTGTCCGTGATCTGTGATTATTTATTTACTGTATATGTTCAGTTTTGCCAAATTTAAATTAACAACGCGGTATTTTGAGTAATTCAATTCCGGCATGAGTGTCTACCTATACACTTATAATGGATGCGAATGGTCCAAAATGGCGGGTCGTTACATTTTTAATGCATGCAAACTCTTCAACTAACATAGCAAGCACACACGCATACACACTACATAAGAATTCAGTCACACACACACACACACTTATTCTCATGCGCACATACCCAACACACATATACACACTTGAGAAACACACACAATACACACGGCCCATCCCAACTCCTCATGCAAGAACCTCTCCTCCTTCCAATGCCTGCACATCCATGCTTGCATTACCCTTGCCAATTCTATGCTTAATGAAATTTTCGCCCAAAGAATAAAAGAGAGATGCTCTAAAAGACATATTCTACTAACAAGAAAGTTTTTCTTCTATTTAGTGCAACTGTAAGCTTAAAAATAACAAACAAGATTTAAGCTACGCTGTGGAAGAAATGTGAACATAAAATTATGATGAGAAGAAAAAAAAATGTAGCTCCAAACACTAAAGGCTTAATGTAAAGGACAAAGAAAAGGAAGAAATGATGGAGAAGAAGTGAGTGAAGTCAGAGGGGATGGTGTGTGTACGTGCATGACTATATATATATTTGTGTTTAGAAAATGTGTTTACTCTCCTATCTCAAGCGTGCATTCTAGAAATCTAAGTTAGGCTAAAATACTTCTAGGCTAAGCATGTGCAAGTACTAGTAATGACAAGTGTAAGTAGTGATAATGCATGAGCAAAGGTATGGGCAAGAAGATGGAAAAAAAGGGTGAACGTGTATATTGGGAAAGTTAGTTTTAAAAAGTTAATTTTGCGGTACCCCGCTACACCAAATTTCATTCTCCTACAAGCCGTGAATGACAACAACAAAAATACGTTCATGCTCAACAATGCGCTACGATCATAGACCAATAATAAAATAGACAAGTTAACTTATTCTGTGAAGTTTCAAATGTACCGACGTTCGCCGCTAAAAGCATCAAATGAAAATTTATTTATTTTTCAAATTAAAAATTATGGAAAAATTATATAAAATAAATTAAAAATACATCAATAAAAATTAGGTTTAAATTTGAAACATATATACTATTATAATTTTAATTCAAATCTGAATATTCAAACAAATTAAACATTCAAATTTGAAGACCCAAAAATACAGGTCGTTATAAAAAGTTAGTAAAAACATTTCAAAACATAGCTTAAATCACTCCGTTTCAAATTCCTAAACTCCTCTCTTCACAAAGCAACCACACCTCTCCCTAAACCATTTAAGGTCGAGCCCAATAACAGCCCAGGCCGAGCCACTTCAAGTGCTCCAAGCCCACAAAATCCATAATTTTCAAGATTACGTGCAAGCTCTAAGTCTAGTGCAAGTTCAGGTGGAGTTTAGCTTAGTTTCGAGTAAGTTTTGTGAGTAAAGTTCATGTTTTAAATCTCAAGTTACTAACTTTTTAAAGTTGTAAAATTTATGAGTTAAAATATTGCTTATGTATGCAGTAATGTAATATGTTGTGTACGCATGCATATACGATGATTTGGTGTTGATTGTTTGTGTCGAAGTTTGAGTAGGCGATAAAGATTATAACTTGAATATTGAAAAAGTTAGTTGTATTATGAAGTAATACTTGTTTATGATGGTGCTATAATATTATGATATGATATTATGTTGGAATGTTGTATGTGGATTCATGACACAGAGGTAGCGATTCGCTAACCAAAAGCGACGTAGAAATCCACTTTTTGCTGAAAGTTTGATTTTGTTTCAAAGTGAAAAGTTTTCAAGTTTAAAAATTTGATTTTGTTTCAAAGGTTTATTTTCATGTTTTAAAGGAGGAGAGTTCAAAGTTGAAGTTGTAAGAGTTAGAAAATCAAATTTTCAAGTTTTGAAAATTATGGGTCCGTATAGCGATAATCGCTATACGCGCAGTTCGGATAATATAACTATTTTTCTAATCTAAACTTGTTTTAACTTAAAATCTTTTTAGAAATGTTGTCTAACTTTAATTTAGTAATTAGAGAACAATTATTTATTTAATTAATTAGTTATTTAATTAATTATTACTTAATTGATTAATTAATTAATTAAGGTAATTAATACTTAATCATTTGTTAATAATGGTTTTTAAACTTAAATGTTAGTCAATTAAGTTAATCATAATTTGTTGCTTAATTAAGGCTAATTATTATTTTATTATTAATTATGGATTATTTAATTATTTATTTAAGGTAATTGTTAATTAATTATTATTTTAAAAGGGGTTTTTTAATTAATCTTTGATTAAAGTTAACTATGTTTTAATAAGATTTAATTAAAGTTTAATTACTTTTAATTAGAGTTTAATTACTATTTAACAAGGATTTGATTCTCATTTACAAGAGTTTTAATTTATTTTAAAATCGCTTTGAGTTTATGTAATCGGTTTTGTTTTAAACTGTTTTCTTTCCAAATTTATTTTAAATCAAGGTTTTCTGTGTCGCTTACCCTTAGTAACCCCATATGATTAGGAAAACTAAATGACATCTATTAGCAGAACAAAACACCATTATGCTATTACAATTAGCTTGGACATTTACTTATGTTGATTGATTGTTATGTGCTGATCCCTTACATACCTGTTGTTGTGTAATACCCATGTTAAATTGGCTAAGTAAAACAAAATTAAAAGCACCATTGTGGTCATCAAGCCTCCGTTGAATTTTGTAAGGATAGATATTTCATTTTTTTGAAATGTTTTCAAAGTTAGTGCATTCGAACAAGATATTAAAAGAATGATTTGATAAATGGTTTCACTAAAGATGTTTTAACTAATGGAAATGGTTTTCCATGTTATAAAAAGAAGTTTTTATAAAGAGTTTTATAAATGAATTTGGAAATATATAGGGTGTTTTGGGTAAATGGGTTTGGGTTTTTAAGCAAAGAAGATTTCATAAATAAAGGAGATTTATAAAATGGATTTTCGTATTAAAAGAAGCTAAATTGATTTAAGGTTATTTAAGAAGTTGTTTAAATAAGAAAGGTTTATAAAGAAGTTTATAAATGATTTTGGGGTATTTATAAAAGAAGTTTTATAAAATGATTTGGATATTCATAAAGGGAGTTTATAAAAAGGTCTGGATATTTATAAGAAATTTATATAAAAAGTTTGAATATTTATAAAGGAATTTATATAAATAGTTTTGAATATTTATAAAAGGGTATTATAAATGAATTTGGAAGTTTTGGAAAGAATTTTGAAATGGTTTTGATTTCAAAAATAAAAAGAGATTTCATGAATGAAATATATTTGTTAAAATGGATTTATCGAAAAAAATATAAAAAGAATTTAAGATCTGAGTTTCTCTAAACTGATCTTTTAAAAATGGCGGTATGGAACATCCATTCTACACTTAACACCGAGGAAATAGTGTTTAGGGTTGTCCTTACCTCCAATTTAAACAACATTTTTTTAATCCTTTTTAACATGAATTGGAAGTAAGAAGTTATTCGTAAATGTTTTGTTTATATACTTATGTCAGAGAGAAAAGTGTATGAATATTTTAGACAAACGTTTTGAAAAGAGATTTATTAAATACGGATTTGTTTTAAGGCTTAGTGGTTGCTATTGATAAATAAATCTCAAATGGAATTGGTTGTTCTTTGTCTATTTGATAGTTAAATAACAAACTATCAAATATGGACCTGTTTTAACTCAGGAGATATGTCGGATATACTCAAGTTCCTCGGTGAGGACTCGATTGCTTAGTGCATACTTCCAAAAGAACCAAAAAATTGAGTTAGCTAGAAATTTATCGCTTAGTTTTGGAGACACTGGTCCCCAAATTTATCCGAACCACTCAAAAAATAATAATGAACGATGTTAAATCATATTGGAGTATGTTGTGGAGTTATACTATTCTTCCTGAGGGTGATTCCAAAATGGAAGATAGTAATGTGGAATGTTTGTTCCATCTTAGAACAACTTGCGTGGATGAATGCTGGCATTGTATCTTTGCCTGGAGGGTAGTGTTAGCATTCCAAGATGGTTTGCTGGTATGAAAGAAGGTAAAGATGTGACCTCACGATCTCATAAACCGGGAAATGAAAAAAACATGATATGCAGCAGAGCTATGTGAACTGCCATTAGGAGCTGCCATCCAATCAAGATTGTCCATATTCGAGTTGTTTTGCATGCAAACACTGTGGTAGTATAAGGCCTCAGTGTCAAAAGGGGGTGAGGTAATCTGGTTCGCCGTGTTAAAGGGGCAGTCGGTTCTGTGTAGTAGGAGTACAAGAAGTTCTTGTCAGACTCCGATGCATTTTCTAGAGGTGTACCATTGGAAGGTAGTCCATTACCTTGCAATAGTATGGAAACCATTCTCCAATATATGCCTCTATGGTTTTAGATGTACCCAAGTATGTTGACATATGAGATGCAAGCATTTCAGCTATATTTATGAGAAATGCGGATTACAGATCTTAAGGGTGGAATAACACTAGAGGGGGGTGAATAGTGTTTTGTGGATTTTCTAAATCTTTTTGAAACTTATGTAAATTTAATCACCAACAAATGCAATTCACAGACACATATATAATCACGGAATCAAACACAGATGCAGATATAAAGTAAAAGCAATAAAGGAAAGAACACACCGGATTTTATACTGGTTTGGAGTTACCCTACATCCAGTCCCGCAACACAAGTACAGATTTCCTTTCAAAATCAATTCTTACAATTACACCCTCGATTTCAAGTCCACGAGGTACACCACTCCAGATTCATAATCCTCTGGGTAGAGATACTTGATTTTACAGGCAACAAGTTCACCCAATTGATTTCCTAGGCTACAATCACACCTTCTCTCACTTAATTGATTTTCCAGGCTACAATCACACCTTTTCTCGCTCGACTGATTACAAAGAAGCCTATAACTCTGAATAGCACTGGGATCTTGTTGAGATAGTGATAGAGAATCAAACCAGAGATGATCTTGTTAGATTCAATGGAGATTTCGGTAGAGTAATAGTAAAAATGTATATAAAGAAATGTGGTAGAAGAAGAGAAGTGAAATCAGAAAATTATGAATATAAATTCGTTTAAAACATCCCCTATTTATAGTAGAACAACAGCCATGTCTATTCGGGAAAGGATGACGAATAGACACTTCTTTTGAAATTCAAACTTTTGAAATAAACTATCATCATGTCGACAGGGTACCTAGGGGTTGTCGACATGCCTAAGGTATTTTTGATAATTTGTTTTTCTTTTGAAAATAACTTCTATCTTATATTAAAACTATTTTAAACTTTACAAATATACTATAGTTAAAATACATAAATAAGTATAGAGAATACTATTTTGGTATATATAAAATTTTACTATAATTTCATATTTAAATCTTAAATATAAATATTAAAAGTTAAATATATTATAATTAAAAGATAGTTTAAAACCAAGGATAATTTGTGTAACAACCCGTATATTTGGACCATTTAAATTGACAATAATCCACACATGTCAACTTAAATAATACAAAACACGGGTTGTTACAGTTGGTATCAGAGCTTTGGTTCCCGATAACCTTAGCCTGTGGAGTTTAAAGCTCATTAGAGATAGGGTAAACATACCCTAGAATGAGGAGAATCATTTCAGAATCCACATCCTTTGATTCGTCTTTCTCATTGAAATCGTCGAATAGAATTTCCTTAAGTTCTATAAATTCCTATCTTTGATTCTAAATCACTTTTGGTATTCCAGGATGGCTACCAGAAGAAATGTTAAAGGCAGGGGTGGAAATGCTCCTGGTCCACATGCTCCAGCTCCCGCAGTCCGATTCTCCACTCTTAGCAAGGAATATACTCAGCTTGGAGGAGTCAAATTTACTGGCTCCGAGAGTATTATCGAAGCACAACAATGGCTAAAGAGTTTGGAAAGGATCTTTTCTGGCTTAGAGATCGCAGATGCTCAGAAACGCAAGTTGGCTGCTTGGCAGCTTCAGGATGCTGCACAAGATTGGTGGGAATCAGTCACTTCTCGAACTGATGAGGAAACCATCACTTGGGCCCAGTTTAGGTAGTGTTCTATCTAAATTCCTACTAAATAAATTTCTCTCTTATCTCGTCATAATTTTGATTCGTTTCATATCTCTTGTAATAGGGATTCCTTTATGGCTCAGTGGATGCTAGCTGCTGGGAAGGCCCAACTCTATCGGTCTTTCATGGATCTCAAGCAAGGCAACATGACCTTCACTGAGTACGAAAGAAGGTTTAACGAACTCTCCAAGTTCGGACCTGGCTTGATTGACACACCTCTACTGAAGAATGAGAAGTTCATACATGGCGCACGCCTAGAGTATTACGAGCTCCTCGCCGCTCATGTCCATGGAACTTTCACTGAGTTGATGGATTTTGCTCTTTGATATGAGGGAAAGCCTAAGGGAACATCTGTCCCCAAAGCTCCAGTTACTCAGACACCAGCTAATCAGTCGGGAAAGAGGAAGCAAAAATTTTGAGCAACAGAAGAAGAATTGGCAGCAGAAATCTGGGCTTGGCTATTCTCAGAAGAAGCCTATTGACATATCCTCCATCACTTGTTTCAAGTGCGACCAGAGGGGTCACTACGCCAACAGCTGTCCAACATCTGCCGGTGCCGCTGTTCCGCCCCCTCAGAATACCAGGAACGACCTCTGTCACGTATGTCTGCAGCCGGGCCATTTCAAGAGGGATTGTCCTATGCATAAAAAGGGAAAGACGGATGGAGTATTTGCTATGACTTCTTCCACCCATGATCCACCTACCCTACCTACTCCTACTGATAACCAAGGTACATTACAGAGTACTTTTATGTTGCATGCTTTACCCGTTAAAGTTCTATTTGATACCGGAGCAACACATAGTTTCATATCTATTGATTTGTGCAATAAACTTGGTTTGGAACCCATCCTTTCATCTACTTTCTTATGTATATCAAACCCTATTGGAGGGCCCGCTAACCTTAAAAGGGTTTGTAAATATGTCACTCTTATGCATGGCATTCACCACTTCACCTGGGATTTCTATGTCCTTGGATTCAAGGCATTTGATATTTTATCAGGCATTGATTGGCTACGGAAGTTCGAAGCCAATATCTCATGCAAAGCTCGAACAGTCTCTCTCATCGATGACAAGAGCATGCCTTTGGTTATAAAAGGCAAATCACCTCAAGAATATGCTGGGAGTTTTATATTTTCACTTGACTCCCATCCAAATGAACTAAGCTCTACTCCAGTTGTTCAATTCTTTTCTGATGTATTTGGAGAAGTAAATTCTCTACCACCTCCGCGGGAAATCGAATTCCGCATTGACCTTATTCCTAGTGCCCGACCAGTAGTTCTCCCTCCTCGGAGAATGGCTCCTAAAGAAAAGGCAGAGTTGAATGTTCAAATTGAAGACTTATTTTCTAAAGGCTTGATTCAGCGAAGTCATTCAGAATGGGGTGCTGCAGTAGTGTTCGTCACAAAATCGGATGGTTCTCTCAGAATGTGTGTGGACTATAGAGAGCTAAACAAGCTCACACACAAGAACAGATATCCAATGCCCCACATCAACGATCTATTCGACCAGATCCATGGAGCTAAAGTATTCTCTCAACTCGATCTGGGTACTGGCTTTCACCAACTCAGAATTGCTGAGGAGAGTATTCCTAAGACAGCATTCCGCACTGAGAATGGTTTCTTTGAATGGCTGGTTATGCCGTTCGGTCTTACTAATGCTCCAGCTTATTTCGTCGACTTAATGAATAGAGTTTTTCGGGATGTTCTTAACAAGTTTGTTCTTGTTTTCATCGATGACATTCTCGTCTTCTCTAAGGATGAGGAAGAGCATAGGTCACATTTGGCTTTTGTTCTTGAAACTCTACGCAGTCATCAGCTTAAAGCCAAGTTTTCAAAATGTCACTTTTGGAAGGATGAAGTTCGATTTCTTGGCCATATTGTTTCAGAGAATGGGATTTCGGTCGATCCAGCTAAGATCGCCGTAATCAATGTAAGTTCTATTCTTACTTGTCAATTCTATCAAAAATGACTTATAAATTTCTTAATTCGAATCTTTGGAATTTGCAGGATTGGGAGACTCCCAAAACTCCTACAGACATCCGCAGTTTCTTGGGTTTGGCCGGCTATTACCGTAGATTTATAGAAAACTTTGCTCGTATTGCCGCACCACTTACCGCACTGACCAGAAAGAATGTGAAATTTAGTTGGACTGAAAAGTGCGAAGCAGCTTTCAACGAGATGAAGCGAAAGTTGACATCCGCCCCGGTTCTTACAGTTATTGATGGTAGAGAAGGATTGACCGTCTATACAGATGCCTGTCGAGATGGACTTGGAGCAGTTTTAATGCAGAAAGGAAAAGTTATTGCCTATGCGGGTCGTCAGTTAAAGACCCATGAAACAAACTACGCAACCCATGATTTAGAGCTTCTTGCGGTTGTATTTGCTCTTAAGCTATGGAGGCACTATCTATTGGGAACAAAATTCGAGTTATTCACTGACCATAAGTCATTGAGATATATCTTCTCGCAAAAGGATTTGAATCAGAGACAAGTCCGATGGCTCGAATTCCTAGCTGCATATGATCTTGATATTAACTACACTCTGGGGAAAGCAAATGCCGTAGCCGATGCTTTGAGCAGAAACCAAGCTATGATATGTTGTAATCTTGTTGAAGGGATGTTATTCCAGCTTTCCGTCTCCCCAGCTCTTATGGATCGTATTATAGCCAAGCAATATGAGGACACTTTGCTTTATCGCATCAAAGAAATAGTTCTTGGCAGAGTTGAAAATGCTAATAATAAATTGGGTGCACATGTTGATAGTAATGGAATCTTGAGAATTGATAATCGGATCTGTGTTCCTAATGTTGATGGTCTAAGACAGGAAGTGCTGAGAGAAAACCATAAGTCTTCACTTTCATTTCATCCCGGTGTCACTAAAATGTACCAGAATATGAAGAAGCTATATTGGTGGAGTGGAATGAAGCGCGATATTTCTACCTATGTTAGCAGGTGCACCACTTGCCAACAAGTTAAAGCTGATCACAGAAAGACAACAGGATTGCTCCAACCTCTAGAGATTCCAGGTTGGAAATGGGAGCAGATTTCGTTGGACTTTATTGATGGGCTGCCAAAGACTAGAAAAGGGAACGAAAGCATATGGGTGACTGTCGACAGACTGACGAAGTCCGCTCATTTTATTCCAGTCAAGACCACTCGTACAGCTTCGAGTTTGGCCGAGATATACATGAGAGAGGTTGTTAAACTTCATGGTGTACCATCTAGTATTGTATGCAATCGAGATCCTATTTTCACCAGTAAATTCTGGAAAGAATTCCAGGATACTTTGGGCACCAAACTGAATCTGAGCACAGCTTATCATCCTCAGACAGATGGCCAAACTAAGAGGGTGAATCAGATTTTGGAAGATCTTCTCCGAGCTTGTATTATTGACTTTGGTGGTTCTTGGGAAGACCATCTTCACTTGGTTGAATTCACTTATAATAATAGTTATCAGGTAAAGAATCTGAATTCCAAATTTGAATAAGCATATTTGAATTTGAATTAATCGTCTTTAATCAACCAGGCAAGCATTGGTATGGCACCGTTCGAAGCCTTATATGGACGGCCGTGCAAATCGCCAGCTTGTTGGATAGAGTCTGGAGATCGATTAGTGCTTGGTCCAGAAATAATTATGGAAGCATCTGAAAAAGTCGAAGAAATCAGGGAGAAGATAAAGACGGCACAAGACTGACAAAAGAGCTATGTTGACAAAAGGAGAAGAGATCTCGAATTCAGTGTAGGAGACAAAGTATTTCTGAAAATATCGCCTTTGAAGAATATTGTTCGATTTGGAAGGAAAGGGAAGCTAGCTCCCAAATTTGTTGGTCCGTTTGAGATTATAGAAAGAGTTGGAACATTAGCATATAGAGTTGCATTACCAGAGAAGTTCGCCGGTGTGCACAACGTGTTCCACGTCTCACATCTTCGCAAAGTTGTACACGATCCATCTATGACCATCCCTACTGCTCAGTTGGAAGAGATAGTTATTGAGCCTGACTTGACTATTGAGCGAAAGCCACTTCGGATAGTCGATCGTGAGACAAAGCAACTCAGAAGGAAGTCGGTAAATCTCGTCAAGGTACAGTGGAGTGCGGATGAGCGAGATTGTACATGGGAGACTGAGGATAGTATTCGAGATTCCAACCCCGAATTACTAATTTCAGGTATTATTCAAATTTCTCGAAAATCTATCTTGACTTTTCTACTTATTTCATTTCTACTTCACTCGTCTCGTTCCTTTTCGTGGACGAAAAGTTTTGAGTGGGGGAGATTGTAACGACCCAAATTTCCGACCCGATTTAAAATTTTCAATTCATCATTTCAATAAAAAATTTGAAATTTTAAACGATCTAAAGTAACATCCAAATTTTATTTATGACATACGTCTAGTTAGATATGGACATAGAAAAAGTTTCATTGTAAATTATTACAGTAAAATCCGTTCGCGTTTTACTGTATATCAGTCCATATAAAGCTGCGTAAAATTTATCTTCCAAATCCAAATATTTTTACACAGTTATGTTGTAAAAATTATTCTGATCAAGATTATGTAATTCGTTTCGTCTAAAACTGTCATCGCCTGCTCCGTTTAAATTGTTTTGCAAATCGTACAATTTAAGCGGCGTAAATGCAAATTTTATAAAATCATCGTATCGCAATAATCTGTGTACCGTTGTAAGCGCGTCGTCGCACTGATCAAAACGGTATACTTATTTGTGTTAATCGGAATCAGTCGCAAAGCGTCGCGTTAAAATTGACCGTTCCGGATGGACCGGTTAAAACCATTCTCAGCCCAAATATTGAGCCGTATCCACTTGAAATTTGAAAAGATAAATCTCAACTGGTAAATAATGTGTTGGTTGGCAGATAGGGTTAGCATGGGGAAAGGAAGTGACATATCGAATTTCAAAGCCACATTAATTTTACTTTAAAATTTATAAAGAGTTATATTAAACAAAACTGGTTCATTTTGTACAAACGCTCTCAGGTACTGTTCCTCTCCTCCTCTTCTTCTTTTATTCTTCCTCCATATCTTCTTTGCTGTGAGGAAAAGAATAGAAATAAAAATGAAACCTCTCTAGAAAATGCAACTCGTCCAACTCTCAACCGTTCACCCACCACGTGCACACTCATCTCCACTGCCCTTCGCCACCGCCAGCACACCATCTCCCCAGACCCTACCACGTTCACCACCTCACCCGTGACCAACAGCCACACCCACCTGAAGACGCCGCTGGCCTCAACCGGCCTTCCACCCAACCTCACGCCACCACCTTCCCCAGCCCGCCACTTACTTCCTCTTCCACCACGAACCCGCGCCCAATCCACCGCCGCTGGCCACCAGCCACCACCCAGACCGCCCGCTGGCCTCACCCACTACCCTGTCACCGCCTCTCCTCCCACACCATCTTCCAAGAACTATTGTCTCGTCCACTTGAGCCAAACAGTGCGTGCGTGCACATTAGGCGTGTGATGGCATGTGTGTATTATGTGTATTGTCAGTGAATGCGTGTGTGTTGATGGCGTTCATGCGTGAGTGCGTGAGTTTGCAAGGGTTTGGGTGAGTGATATTGAAGTGGGAGGTTGGCAGCAAGTGGAGGGGGAGTGGTGTGCTGTTTGGAGAAGTCACGTTTAATATAAAAAAAACAAAGGGGAAAGGCTTCAGCAAGTGGGGAGGCGTATGAGTTTTGGTACATGCATGCGTACAGGGGAATTTGCATGGTATTTCATGCATTTGAGCCTTGGCTTGCTGAGGTGAAGGGAGGAATGTGGAAATGGGGTCATGCGCATGAATCTGAATGCAACATGCAATTGTGCCTGCATGTTTAGTTCATGCGTGTGTGGGGGAAACACTGCTGCATTTTTTTTAGTCTCGGTTGTAAGAAAAAAAAAGAAAAAAAAAGAAAAAAAAGAAAAAAATATGAAATTGAACGGTATCGATTTGTTGAGTAATTAGTAACCGACTTTTCCTCGCTTGTTGTGTGCAGAAGCAACCAACTGATTTCTTTCGCAGCAGCGTCGATCTTCAGCTTTTGTTCTTTTCTCCGTCGTCGGTAAGCGCATTTATATAAATTTATAAATTTTATACAAACGTTCATTGTATTAATATCATTTCATTTATTGATATTACAGTGTTCGTTGTTCGTGCTGTACCGACTCTATTCTTACTTCTTCGTGCTTCGCCGTCAATTTCTATATCCACGAAAGGTGAATTAATTTTCACGACTATATTCTTATACAAGTTTGGATGATGAATGATTGCTATGTGACGTTGAATTGGATGTTAATTGTATTGTTAAGTGATAAAATAATTTGCAAGTGAAATTGATATAGGATAGTTAACGAATTAGATTTGGATTATATATGTTAAATTTTGATTTGTTAAACCTGACCCCTTCATATGTAAATTCGATTAGTTAAATTGACCCTTTAAATTGTAAGTTAATTGACACGTAGAATTTGATAAATTTCACTTTGGACTCTTGAACGTATATTGAATTAACTGTTGTAGTTGAAATTGAACGACAAGTGAAACCGTAATGTTATAATCTTTAATCTACTTGAAATGATAGGGTAGATTCTAGAAATAGTTATATTAATTTGCGTAAATAACAAACGCGAATTAATACGATTATTTTGGGATTATTTGAAAATTGTTGAATTGTTGTGAATGGATGCTATTGCTTGTTTATTTACATTGACACCATCCCAGCTATCACACTGCAAGTTCCCTTTGTATGTTTTGATTTTCAAATTGAAATGGAATCGGGTTGAAATGATAAATACCCAAATAACTTTGACTTAGGATAGAAAATTTAAAATAAAACCCGATTGGTCAATGTTTGATTTAAATAAAATAAAAGTTTTATTTAACTAATAACAAGGTTTGAATAAATTGGAATTTAATTTCGAATGAATGTAAATGTGAATATTTGAATTTGGAACAAATATTAAAGTAGTAATTGACAAAAGAATATTGTTTAAAATTTAATTATTTAATAATTAAATTTAGAATTATTTGATAATAAATTTTTGAAATTATTAATAATTAAGTTTTGAAAATTATTAATAATTAACTTTTGAAATTATTAATAGTTAAGTTGTGAAATTATTAATAACGAAGTTTGAAATAATTAAGAAATTTTGAATTTCTTAACAATTAAGTTTGGAATTATTAATGAATGAGTTTGAAATAATTAATAATTAAGATTTGAAATTATTGAAAATTTGATGAGATCGAATTATAATTAAATTTAATGGAATATTTTTATTAAGAGAAATTTAATTATTGACTAAGTGAAACTAAGTTTCTTTAACTTAGTTTTGAAATTTGAAAGGAATTTCTTTGATAAGAAATAAAATGCGTTTTATCGAAACAAATGAAAGACTTGTAATTTAAAAAAAATTGGATTTGACAAATGTAATTGCAAATAAGTTGTAAACTTTGATAATGAAAATGAAATTAAGGAGTGATGAAATGAATTGGAAATTTAATTGAAATTGTTTAATGATAAATTAATTTAAATGAATATCGAATGAAAGCGATAATTGATTTAAGTCGTTTTGAACGTTAAATTTAGATAAATGATTTTGGAATGAACTTATATACGAAATGCAATGAATATTTGAATTGTTTTAATTGAAACTTTGAAATTGAATTATAGAGATTTTGAAAACGAAATTGGGAAGTCATAAGACGTAATTTTTGGAAATTGATTTAGAAAGACTAACGAACTGTCGATTACGAATTCCAATTGAAATTGAAATTGATTTGGTTTTGAAATATAGTAACGACCAATCGGTGTTATAATCACGAAGGTTATTAAAGAAACCGGAATCAGTTAGGTACATACTCACTATCTAAACCGGAAACCACTTTAATAACTATACGCGAAGTGATGATCCAGAATGAAGTGGTTGGATTGACGAACGCGATGACTGAAGAAAGTGAACGATAATGGATAGCCTTGACACTTGTGTCAAATTGGAAATGACTAAAACAGGAGCCGTGCCGGGCCAATGGAGGATTAGCTACCTCAAGTGGACACACTTCTTCGTAAACTATTCATTTACTTTGTGATTGGTTGGTGCGCACCCTTGATTTGGGAGTGTTGTTTCTCGGTGTTGCGGGCGCTGCGGCGTTGCATTCTCACCAGTTCGGATCAGGCGAACGGTAGTGTCACTACCTTGGGTATTGCCTCATGTGCCTTGTCATACTTGTATCCCTTTATACGCGACCACTACGATTTTGGTTTGTACCTTTAGTATATGGATTGCCCTCTGGTGACTTTCGGTTTTGGGGAAACTACGGTCTTGTATATGCTTTTGGGAATAAAAATGTGTTAAGGGTGGAATGGGCCATGACTTAACACTATTTTGATATCTTTATATTACTGTTAGACATTATCTATTTATCGTACTCTACTATTTATAGATAGTTTATCAGATCCTGAAAGATGTTTATTCCAATCATCTTTGAGTTATTGTTATTTCAAATTTTGAACCATATTATCTGTATAAGAATATATGTCCTGATTCGAGTGTTTGTTTGTGCATATGCTCGGATCAGACTGAGGATTTCTGTTGCTGTGCTATTGGAAGCTGAAGACTTGAAGACTATCATTTATCTTTATCAGTACTGCTCCATTCTATTTTGTTATTGTATCAGAAATCTATGTATTTCTTTTCACTGTCTGCTTGTGACATTGTTGTATTTACTTAGTAGCTTCATGAACTACTTGTAACGACCCAGAATTTTTGATATTTGAAATTCGAATATTTAATTAATTTTAAATATTAATAAGTGAATTTAATAAGTCGAATGATTTATTATTCGAATATTGGATTTAATTTGATAATTAAATCGATAAATTAAATAGTGAAATTCCAGAAATAATTGAAAATCGAGTTAATATGATTGAAAATGATTTGGGAAATTTTATTTAATCATACTGGAGTTGTAGAAATATTTTTGAACTCTTAAAATTGAATTTGGAGTTAATCTGTGAAAATCGAATATTTTAATATTTAATTATCGACTGTAAAAATAGCCAATTTCCGAACAGTCTCAGAATTAAACGAGACCAGTTCCATTGGATCCGTAATAGTTAGTTATTATCGGATTTCAATTTTCGTAGCAATCGAAGTTATCGTTTGACCCTGGCAACTCGAAACGCATCGATATCGTTTTAATTTTAAATCGTCGAGTTAAAATAGTCATTTTTCAAACAGTCTCGGATTTCGACGAAACCAGTTTCATCGGATCCGTAATGTGAAATTATTGCATGGTTTCAAATTTCGTAATTTTTGGAATTACCATTTGTCCGGTACAAATTAAAACGCCTCGAAATCGATTTAAATCGGTTAAATTTAAATTGATCGTTTAATTTCATATCTCGCACAGATGTCCGAATTAGCTTCCGAAACCTGTTCCATTGCGTTCGGAACGCGGGGTAAACCTTACGAACGTCAGCCGGCACGCTCGAATCGGAGTTCGAAAAAATTCGATGAATAGTAAAATTGGCCATTTTCTATAAAAGGACCCTCTTTCTTTCATTTGCAAATTAGAGACTAGGGTTTCATCTCAAAGCTCTGGCCGCCACTTTCAGCTCCAATGGCCAGAAACGCATGACCTTCTTCCCTCTAAATCTCCTCATCCATCAACAATTATCGAAAGTTGTCAACTAAGAAAATGAAGAGGATGGTGAGATCGTCACATCTGACGGTGGAGATCGTAAATAACGTAGTGGATCAACGGCAAATCAAAGACAAAGGGCTGCCGTTCGTCACGTTTTTCGAGGGAGGAGGCAGCACCGAGTCTGACCGGTCCTAGGCCGGTGGTGGCACACGTGAAGGGGGAGCTGGTGGTGGTTCTTGATCATCGTCGAGGTCGTCGTAGGGGTGGCGGTCAACTAGGGTTTGGGGGGTTGTATGGGTTGTTTTCTCGTTCGAACGCGAACGAACGGGGGAGAGAGGGAGAAGCACGCGGCCCAGATCGCAATTCATCAAAATGAACGGCTGTGATGTAAATGAAGTAGAAATGTAAATTTAATTGAAAATTAATTGTATCTTAATTTATACAAACTTCTAAATGCAATAACTCTTTTATACGTGATCAGAAATTGACGAAACAAAATGCGTCGGAATCGTATTCGCGAATACTACGCGATGCAATTGGTTTGAAGTCGTTTGGAGCTAGTTGGAATTTCGGGTAAAATTAAACGCGTGTTTAATTTTATTCGAAATAAACGCTGGAATCAGAATTAAAATCACGGTGAGATCTTCTCACTCAAATTTGAATGTGGATTTTCTTTTACAGTTATCGATTGATTTGACTGTTTGAATGTGCTATTAGATATGATAGGGTATATCTATATATATAGCAATATATACATATTGGCATATGTATATATTGGATTGATGATTTCCCGCCTCGTATAGCGGATGAGACCCTATTGCGCCGTTAGTAAGCGGATTTATAAAAACCTATATACCGCGATAATTCCGTACTGGAGCGGAATTGGTATTGTGCTAACATCTGTGGATGCAGGGAAACAGGTTGGAGGGATCCAACTGGATTCCTCAACTGTATTTATTTATTTACAGATGTTGATATATATTCTGTTATCATATGATGATATATGATATTGACTGTTGTGATGGACTAATTGATGCTGTTGCATCATCGGATTCAGTTTTGGAAATTTAAAAATGACGACTTTTAATTTAAAAGGATTTTTAAAGGGATTTTTGAAAATATACGTTCTATGGAATTTTTGAATCAATTTATAAACGTAAAATTTTAAAGTTATAAAAAGTTATAATTTTTAGTGAAATATAACCGAAGTGTTGTGTTTTGAAACAAAAGTTGATTTATTTATAAAATGGTTTAAGTTGGGATTTTTGAATAACTATAAACGATTTGTATAGAAAGATTTATAAAATTGATATTTTATAAATCAAAATATTGGACTTATAAAACGAATTTTTATAAGTGTTAAAAATGAAATATTATGGAATCCGTAAGTGAATGAAATTTATAGATTTATAAATTGTGAAGTTGTAAAATGGATGAAACTGTAGAATAAAAGATTTATAAGAGATTAACTTATAAATTGGATTTTTTTACCTTTAGATGGAATATTTATCGAATTATTAAAAAGAAGATTTGTAAGTTGAAGTTGTTGTTAAAAACAGAAATAGAATTTATAAACGTTGTTTTATAAATTCGAGATCAACTGGATTTGATAAATTAAAATGTTGAAGGAGATATATTCGCGATTTTGGATAGCGAATTATCCTTAAATTGAATGTATAGAAAAGACTGAAATTTGGTTAGTGAAGTATATTCACGATTTTGGGACAGTGAATATATTGTTAAGCAAAATGGATTTATTTTTGAAGAAGTGGTATTAAAAATGAAGTTAAACATTTTAAAGATGTTTTAAAATGTATTATAAATCGAAAGCAGAGATTTCCGCAGTTCTTGTTGAAATAGACGTTTTCGAGAAATAAGGAAATGATGGACTATAACACTGTTGTTATAGTAAATGATTTCCGAAAGGAAATGTTTTATCTAGTATTGGGATTTATATATCTATCTTAATTTTCGAATCCCTATACTAGAGATTTTGAGTCGTCGTAACGATGTTTTACGTAACATTCGTTTTGACTTAAATAAATGTGTTTAAAGAGAATGATTTCCTTAAAGAATGAATATATACTTAATATTGATTTAAGTATATCGAATATTTTCAAGTGTTGAAAATAAATGATTTGTGAAATACTTATTATTAAATAAGTATGGAAATGCTTTTCCAATATGAAATGAACTGTTTTGAGTTTTTATCTTTTAAAGATAAATTGAAATGTGGAAATTAATTTGAAATTGTTTTCAAATGGTTAAATGTGGAAATTTTATATCTAGTAAAAGATATTTTGGAAGATAAAATAATTTGGGAAAATTATTTGGAATCTGATGATGTTGCGCATCTTTATTGATAGTTAAATAACCGACTATCAATAATTACCTTTAGATAGGTATTTGTTGTGAATTGGATGAATTTGAATGCCACACTTATTTTTGAATAAGCGCTCACTATTCGGGTTAACCGGGAAAGGACCATGGGGTCGTATAACCCATTCCGAATACGTGATACGTCGTTATGAATTGCATTCGAAGACCGGTGTTGAAGACCGGATATTTTTGAAAACGGAAGGATTACCGTCGAGTTACTCTACATCGGCTGATCTCCGGTTTAGAGGTTTTATTACCCTTAGTGACGGGAAGTCCGGACGTGATTGAAAATTATCCGGATGTGCAAGGGCTTCGTGAGAAGTGCCTTCGGTTCTGTTCGATCCCGGAGCAGACTTGTATGGATTGTGTGTCTGACGTTACAATTTGAGATATAAAGCTGATTTCTTTCAAATACATATCTGTTGGTGGCGGAGAATTTATTCTCTTAGCTTAACACCCTTCTCTGAGACGTACGAGCTCAGAGGTTATGTAGTTGAAATTTATCAGCGATATATCCCAATTTGGTAACGTGGCATACTGAGTGTTGCTGTGAAATGATCAGTGTTTGATCATTTGCGATATGATCATTTGTTTGATCTTATATCTTTGTGATCATAGGTTGATCATTTTGTTGGACCCGAAGCAGGGCTTTTTGAGAAAGCATAGCTTTGTGGACGAGACTTCGTCGAGCCTCACACCCCGGAAATGGTCGAAACAGGAATGTTGCGGCAAGGTTATGAGGGTCGCGCCCTTTAGGGTATGTCATTTCCTTCTGGAAAGGGGTGGTATCATGGTATGGAGCCCAGATACTTACTCATGTGGATACACTTTCTTTATGATGTGTGATGTTGGATATCGAGCGCTCGGATAAAGGTCCCAAAGGACCGGGTGATGACATATTCGTGAGTTACCTGTTACAGGGGTAACCCGGCCTTGTTTGGCAGAGAGCAGTTTGTCTCTCGGGACGTCCAGCCAGAGGCGATCCTATTCGGCAGGAGGAAAGGAAGTTCCTTAGCCTGACCATTTGTTGGAAATCCATTCTTCCAATACGAACTTTGTACGGTTTTAGTTGTAGAACCTGCCATCTACTTATGGTGGCGCCCCACTGTTTGGATGGTAGCTATAGTAGGCATAGTTCGAAATGTCTATGCTGGCTAAGATTTATATTCTACTTTCGAAATAATTTCTACACTATGCACTAATAATAATATCAAAAAAATAATTTGTTTCTTTTGCGTAGTAAGCATCTTTGACTATCATAAGAAGAAATCTCCTCCAATTCTGCGTTTGCATTGTGTGTGTGGTGGGAGGTCTTATGGTAGTTTCATTTTCCAAAAGCATTGCGAAATTACTTTAAAGTTGTTCTGTTGTTTATTTTAACGATAAACTGTTTTACGATCTCACACCAGTCACCATGACTGACTCGGAGTTTATTGTTCCCTTCTAAACTCTGGGTGCCCACCAATTTCCACACGGGCAGCCTAGAGTTATATTATCAGGATATTCTGGATATTCTGGAGCTTTGGAAGCAAGCTGGAGGGCGAGACGTAGTATTTGTATCTGATATATTTATTCCGCTGTGTATTCTGTATGAGGACAAGTTATATAACTGTCCATTGTTGTATATTGACTCTGATGATGATGTATGTATAAAATGATATAGTTCTTTGTTTTAAAAGACCAGTAATTATCTATTGTATATTGTTCCGCTGCGATATGTGAGATTCTGATATGGTTTCTGTTTCTGATGTTGTTCTTTTGTTTCTTCTTTCTCTTTTCTTCTATCTTCTTCTTCTACCTCTTCTTTCTAAACCCTAATGGTTCGGTTTTTCGTTCACCTTGAGTAAATAGATGGAGATTAGTGTCTATTCAAGGGGTACGGAAAAGCGGGTTATTACATTTGGTATCAGAGCATATGGTTAAGCGACAACCCTGCTCTGTTGGGTGTTACTCATTAGAGATAGAGTCAGTAGTACTCTAGAATGAGTTTGAGTGTAATAATAGATATGAGTGCGTATTTGTTAGTTAATATAAAATTGTTTTATATTGTGATGATTGGTTTGTTGAGTGGTATATGGATTCTGGTCGGTATTGTCCGTACAACTCTATCGATAGGGATCTCTAAACACTTATATAGAACAATTCGGCACGATATTGTTTTAAATTGGGTAAATGAAATAATTTTACCTCGATTATATTTTATATATAAAGAAATAATTTTTCAGTGTTAAAGTGTATATGAATTGATTGTTAAGATTGTTTGAATAAGTAAATGGAAACAACAATTGTGAAAGAGTAAATTGTATAAACCAATGAATTATAATGTATGAAGTTATAATTAAAATGATTTACAATGGTAAAATAATCTTATATGTAAGAAGTGAAATTATGTGCAAAGTGATTTATAAATGTGATTTATGAATAAAAGGAAATTTTTGAAAGAATTTAAGCACTGATTCCACTATTGTTGCTGGGAAATAGTACGGTGATGACTGCAGCATCATCAGTATCATTTTCGAAGTTTCTGTGTGATTGATTTGCTACCATAGTAAATTGGAAATTGAGGTTTTGTTGTGATAAACAAATTTGAAAATTAAAGTCCAAATTTAAATATGGTAAATATAAGTGAAATAAGATTTATACTTATGATATGAGATAATAGATTTAACTTTGGTAAAGTTAATGAATTTGAGTAGCATAATGAAATATGATGTGAAATTTAACTAAAAGAAAGTCAAATGTGATATAAATTTTGAATGATTGATGAAATTTGATTTTGGTAAAAGGTTAAATGAATTTTGTTAAGAAAAACAAAAATCTGAATTGGATTTATAAGTGGAAACTTAAGTTAAGTTGAACAAATGATGTTTGAAATGGAAAATAACTTAAGTGATGTTGAAGTGAAGTTGATTTTGATATCAAAATAAATTAATAAAGTGAATTTATTAAATGAGTGTGAACTTGAGTTGTATAAATGAAATTCAATTGTATTTGTTAAAATGAATTAGCAATTGAATAAATAAATGGATTGGATGTTAATCAATCTAATGTAAAGTATTGATATGAAATAATGAATATAAGTGTTAATTCATTAAAAGCTAATGAAGTTGAGAAATTAAATAAATTGAATGGAAGTCAATTTAATTTAAAAAGTGTTGAACCAAATCGAATGTAAAATTTATAATTTGGTTGTGTTGAATATACATTGGTTGTTATTTGATTGTTAGTTGATTGTGTATGAAAATTCATTAAGTATTAATGAAATTGAATTAGCAAATTGGAAAGCTATGTGATTAAATTCAAATTGAAAATGAACCAACATGAATGTAAATTAGTGAATGTAAACTAATTGGAAACAAATAAATGAATATGTGTAACTTCAATAGTGAATTAGAGATGGTATAAGAAGTTATATTGAAAATTTTGTAATTAAATGTACGAAATGGTTTGAATATATGCAACTAGATATTATGGCTAGTAGGATATACAGGTATAAAGGAATTGGAATTTAATTTCGAAGATAAATTGGAATGGCTCGACAAAAGGTAAGTATTTGAATTCGAATATGAGATTTGATGACTTATTTCTCTAGCCGCTTGGCTTTTTCTTTTTCTTTTTGAAATCTGAGAGTCCGTAGGGACGTTTTGTAGTCGTGCCGTATTAGCCGCGCAAAGGAGACGCTGGCGAAATTTTTCGGAAATTTAGGGCGTTAGAAATTTTTGAGAAATTTTGAAAGTTTAAAATTTGAATTTAAACTCGAATTCGAATTTTGAAGTAAACAATGTTGTTTGGAACTTATAATTGAAATTGGAAAGTTAGTTAAAGTAATAACGAATCTTTAATAGGAAGATTTGTTTTGACAATTTGATAAAACTATTTGGATGTTGAAAAATAGTAGACGAGTTAAGGACCTTTTTTCCTAACTTGTAATTTCGAGGACGAAATTCTTTTAAGGGGGGAAGTCTGTAACGACCCAGAATTTCTGATATTTGAAATTCGAATATTTAATTAATTTTAAATATTAATAAGTGAATTTAATAAGTCGAATGATTTATTATTCGAATATTGGATTTAATTTGATAATTAAATCGATAAATTAAATAGTGAAATTCCAGAAATAATTGAAAATCGAGTTAATATGATTGAAAATGATTTGGGAAATTTTATTTAATCATACTGGAGTTGTAGAAATATTTTTGAACTCTTAAAATTGAATTTGGAGTTAATCTGTGAAAATCGAATATTTTAATATTTAATTATCGACTGTAAAAATAGCCAATTTCCGAACAGTCTCAGAATTAAACGAGACCAGTTCCATTGGATCCGTAATAGTTAGTTATTATCGGATTTCAATTTTCGTAGCAATCGAAGTTATCGTTTGACCCTGGCAACTCGAAACGCATCGATATCGTTTTAATTTTAAATCGTCGAGTTAAAATAGTCATTTTTCAAACAGTCTCGGATTTCGACGAAACCAGTTTCATCGGATCCGTAATGTGAAATTATTGCATGGTTTCAAATTTCGTAATTTTTGGAATTACCATTTGTCCGGTACAAATTAAAACGCCTCGAAATCGATTTAAATCGGTTAAATTTAAATTGATCGTTTAATTTCATATCTCGCACAGATGTCCGAATTAGCTTCCGAAACCTGTTCCATTGCGTTCGGAACGCGGGGTAAACCTTACGAACGTCAGCCGGCACGCTCGAATCGGAGTTCGAAAAAATTCGATGAATAGTAAAATTGGCCATTTTCTATAAAAGGACCCTCTTTCTTTCATTTGCAAATTAGAGACTAGGGTTTCATCTCAAAGCTCTGGCCGCCACTTTCAGCTCCAATGGCCAGAAACGCATGACCTTCTTCCCTCTAAATCTCCTCATCCATCAACAATTATCGAAAGTTGTCAACTAAGAAAATGAAGAGGATGGTGAGATCGTCACATCTGACGGTGGAGATCGTAAATAACGTAGTGGATCAACGGCAAATCAAAGACAAAGGGCTGCCGTTCGTCACGTTTTTCGAGGGAGGAGGCAGCACCGAGTCTGACCGGTCCTAGGCCGGTGGTGGCACACGTGAAGGGGGAGCTGGTGGTGGTTCTTGATCATCGTCGAGGTCGTCGTAGGGGTGGCGGTCAACTAGGGTTTGGGGGGTTGTATGGGTTGTTTTCTCGTTCGAACGCGAACGAACGGGGGAGAGAGGGAGAAGCACGCGGCCCAGATCGCAATTCATCAAAATGAACGGCTGTGATGTAAATGAAGTAGAAATGTAAATTTAATTGAAAATTAATTGTATCTTAATTTATACAAACTTCTAAATGCAATAACTCTTTTATACGTGATCAGAAATTGACGAAACAAAATGCGTCGGAATCGTATTCGCGAATACTACGCGATGCAATTGGTTTGAAGTCGTTTGGAGCTAGTTGGAATTTCGGGTAAAATTAAACGCGTGTTTAATTTTATTCGAAATAAACGCTGGAATCAGAATTAAAATCACGGTGAGATCTTCTCACTCAAATTTGAATGTGGATTTTCTTTTACAGTTATCGATTGATTTGACTGTTTGAATGTGCTATTAGATATGATAGGGTATATCTATATATATAGCAATATATACATATTGGCATATGTATATATTGGATTGATGATTTCCCGCCTCGTATAGCGGATGAGACCCTATTGCGCCGTTAGTAAGCGGATTTATAAAAACCTATATACCGCGATAATTCCGTACTGGAGTGGAATTGGTATTGTGCTAACATCTGTGGATGCAGGGAAACAGGTTGGAGGGATCCAACTGGATTCCTCAACTGTATTTATTTATTTACAGATGTTGATATATATTCTGTTATCATATGATGATATATGATATTGACTGTTGTGATGGACTAATTGATGCTGTTGCATCATCGGATTCAGTTTTGGAAATTTAAAAATGACGACTTTTAATTTAAAAGGATTTTTAAAGGGATTTTTGAAAATATACGTTCTATGGAATTTTTGAATCAATTTATAAACGTAAAATTTTAAAGTTATAAAAAGTTATAATTTTTAGTGAAATATAACCGAAGTGTTGTGTTTTGAAACAAAAGTTGATTTATTTATAAAATGGTTTAAGTTGGGATTTTTGAATAACTATAAACGATTTGTATAGAAAGATTTATAAAATTGATATTTTATAAATCAAAATATTGGACTTATAAAACGAATTTTTATAAGTGTTAAAAATGAAATATTATGGAATCCGTAAGTGAATGAAATTTATAGATTTATAAATTGTGAAGTTGTAAAATGGATGAAACTGTAGAATAAAAGATTTATAAGAGATTAACTTATAAATTGGATTTTTTTACCTTTAGATGGAATATTTATCGAATTATTAAAAAGAAGATTTGTAAGTTGAAGTTGTTGTTAAAAACAGAAATAGAATTTATAAACGTTGTTTTATAAATTCGAGATCAACTGGATTTGATAAATTAAAATGTTGAAGGAGATATATTCGCGATTTTGGATAGCGAATTATCCTTAAATTGAATGTATAGAAAAGACTGAAATTTGGTTAGTGAAGTATATTCACGATTTTGGGACAGTGAATATATTGTTAAGCAAAATGGATTTATTTTTGAAGAAGTGGTATTAAAAATGAAGTTAAACATTTTAAAGATGTTTTAAAATGTATTATAAATCGAAAGCAGAGATTTCCGCAGTTCTTGTTGAAATAGACGTTTTCGAGAAATAAGGAAATGATGGACTATAACACTGTTGTTATAGTAAATGATTTCCGAAAGGAAATGTTTTATCTAGTATTGGGATTTATATATCTATCTTAATTTTCGAATCCCTATACTAGAGATTTTGAGTCGTCGTAACGATGTTTTACGTAACATTCGTTTTGACTTAAATAAATGTGTTTAAAGAGAATGATTTCCTTAAAGAATGAATATATACTTAATATTGATTTAAGTATATCGAATATTTTCAAGTGTTGAAAATAAATGATTTGTGAAATACTTATTATTAAATAAGTATGGAAATGCTTTTCCAATATGAAATGAACTGTTTTGAGTTTTTATCTTTTAAAGATAAATTGAAATGTGGAAATTAATTTGAAATTGTTTTCAAATGGTTAAATGTGGAAATTTTATATCTAGTAAAAGATATTTTGGAAGATAAAATAATTTGGGAAAATTATTTGGAATCTGATGATGTTGCGCATCTTTATTGATAGTTAAATAACCGACTATCAATAATTACCTTTAGATAGGTATTTGTTGTGAATTGGATGAATTTGAATGCCACACTTATTTTTGAATAAGCGCTCACTATTCGGGTTAACCGGGAAAGGACCATGGGGTCGTATAACCCATTCCGAATACGTGATACGTCGTTATGAATTGCATTCGAAGACCGGTGTTGAAGACCGGATATTTTTGAAAACGGAAGGATTACCGTCGAGTTACTCTACATCGGCTGATCTCCGGTTTAGAGGTTTTATTACCCTTAGTGACGGGAAGTCCGGACGTGATTGAAAATTATCCGGATGTGCAAGGGCTTCGTGAGAAGTGCCTTCGGTTCTGTTCGATCCCGGAGCAGACTTGTATGGATTGTGTGTCTGACGTTACAATTTGAGATATAAAGCTGATTTCTTTCAAATACATATCTGTTGGTGGCGGAGAATTTATTCTCTTAGCTTAACACCCTTCTCTGAGACGTACGAGCTCAGAGGTTATGTAGTTGAAATTTATCAGCGATATATCCCAATTTGGTAACGTGGCATACTGAGTGTTGCTGTGAAATGATCAGTGTTTGATCATTTGCGATATGATCATTTGTTTGATCTTATATCTTTGTGATCATAGGTTGATCATTTTGTTGGACCCGAAGCAGGGCTTTTTGAGAAAGCATAGCTTTGTGGACGAGACTTCGTCGAGCCTCACACCCCGGAAATGGTCGAAACAGGAATGTTGCGGCAAGGTTATGAGGGTCGCGCCCTTTAGGGTATGTCATTTCCTTCTGGAAAGGGGTGGTATCATGGTATGGAGCCCAGATACTTACTCATGTGGATACACTTTCTTTATGATGTGTGATGTTGGATATCGAGCGCTCGGATAAAGGTCCCAAAGGACCGGGTGATGACATATTCGTGAGTTACCTGTTACAGGGGTAACCCGGCCTTGTTTGGCAGAGAGCAGTTTGTCTCTCGGGACGTCCAGCCAGAGGCGATCCTATTCGGCAGGAGGAAAGGAAGTTCCTTAGCCTGACCATTTGTTGGAAATCCATTCTTCCAATACGAACTTTGTACGGTTTTAGTTGTAGAACCTGCCATCTACTTATGGTGGCGCCCCACTGTTTGGATGGTAGCTATAGTAGGCATAGTTCGAAATGTCTATGCTGGCTAAGATTTATATTCTACTTTCGAAATAATTTCTACACTATGCACTAATAATAATATCAAAAAAATAATTTGTTTCTTTTGCGTAGTAAGCATCTTTGACTATCATAAGAAGAAATCTCCTCCAATTCTGCGTTTGCATTGTGTGTGTGGTGGGAGGTCTTATGGTAGTTTCATTTTCCAAAAGCATTGCGAAATTACTTTAAAGTTGTTCTGTTGTTTATTTTAACGATAAACTGTTTTACGATCTCACACCAGTCACCATGACTGACTCGGAGTTTATTGTTCCCTTCTAAACTCTGGGTGCCCACCAATTTCCACACGGGCAGCCTAGAGTTATATTATCAGGATATTCTGGATATTCTGGAGCTTTGGAAGCAAGCTGGAGGGCGAGACGTAGTATTTGTATCTGATATATTTATTCCGCTGTGTATTCTGTATGAGGACAAGTTATATAACTGTCCATTGTTGTATATTGACTCTGATGATGATGTATGTATAAAATGATATAGTTCTTTGTTTTAAAAGACCAGTAATTATCTATTGTATATTGTTCCGCTGCGATATGTGAGATTCTGATATGGTTTCTGTTTCTGATGTTGTTCTTTTGTTTCTTCTTTCTCTTTTCTTCTATCTTCTTCTTCTACCTCTTCTTTCTAAACCCTAATGGTTCGGTTTTTCGTTCACCTTGAGTAAATAGATGGAGATTAGTGTCTATTCAAGGGGTACGGAAAAGCGGGTTATTACACTACTATTATGACATTGTTGTAATTCCGCTGCACTATTCTGTTATGTTATATTTTCTGTGATTCTGTGATGATTCTCATTTATATACATATATTCCATTAATGATTCGTGTTTTGTACTATTTAAGTTGACATGTGTGGATTATTGTCAATTTAAATGGTCCAAATATACGGGTTGTTACAATTTGATATTGAAAATAAAGATTATTTTGAGGCTAAAAGTATTTTAAAACCAAGATAGATGTTTTTGATTTAAAAAAGGAAGATTTTGAAATCATTTTGAAAACAAGATATAATTTTGTAAAACATTTGAATAAAAGTTAGTGGATACAAAACAATGTTCCACTAGATTTTTCATAGGTTCCATCCTACTTAGGGTTCCATCCCTTTAACGAGCTCGAAGTGGATTCCATTCCACGAATAAAATGGATTTTAAGATGTCAGTACTACAACAAAAAGTGTCTTTTATAGCGGCATATAGTCGCTATTAATCACAACCATAGCGGTTTGATAAGCGCTGTATATCGACATGTTATAAAAAACTGTTGAATATTTATAACACAAAATATGCCGCTATGGTTGAGCTTAGTTTTATAACACAAATTCGCTGCTATGGTACGTTAATTCAGTAGCTCATTATAGCCGCTATAATACAGCTAAATCTCAATGGAACTGGAAATCTTTATAACACCATTTTGCCGCTATAAAATATTTATTCAATAGCTCATTATAGCCGCTATAATACAGCTAAATCTCAACGGAATTGGAAATCTTTATTGACAAATCATATATCTGCTTACATTTTCAGAGGAACATCAATTCAGATAAATGTTGCTCAAAATCACAATCTCAAATATGATGAACATGACAATACATTATCCAAAAAATTCATTAACATAATAAGGTTATAAAAGATCGTCACAAATGTCCAACCATTAAAAGAATAAGGTCAAGAATAAACCATCTTTTTAATATTTTACAAGAGCTTATGTAACCCCCTGCAAACAAGGAATAGTGAGCATCTGCAAAATTTTATTGCTTTCATCTGAAGCACCATCTTTGAGTTACTGAAGTAGCAGAATTCAAGAAAAGGGCATATTCGACCTATCTTGTTCCACACGCTCTGATGATAACCGGCAGTTGGTGGTACATGGTACATAAGCTTCAGCAACTGAATAACATTTACAGGAAAGATGAATATTAGACTGTTGGTTTGAATTTGATATTTTACTCGAGTCAAACAAGAAAATACAAACTAAGTATTTATTTGTAAAAACTTGTGATAAAAACTTACTGCGATTATGTCAACTTCTCCATCTCCAATTTTAGAAATGTGATTCTCTGTGCAAATCAATTTGGAAATGCACAATTTTTTTGAGGACAACGACAGTTGGGATAAACGAGGGGGGAATCACAAATTCGGAATGTAATTTGTAAATCGATGAGACTGCCCGCAATTGAGGAATCCTGTGAGCTGCAAATTTGAACCAAAAATAAAAAAAATCAAAAAAATCAATACTGCTGATAATTGAGGAATTAGGCGATATAGAATTTTGAAAGTGCCACCTGAGAAGATTTTAGTTCTTGCTTTTATACTTACATTATAGATTACATAATGCATCATGCTATTTTTTAGGTGCTTGGATAGCACCAGTACGTAGAAATATAAGAAGCAAAAGCTAAATTGATGCTATCTGCAATTACCTGACGACCGATCGATTGCAACCCATGCATAGATGGCGGTATTAGCCTAGCTAAACCTCAATTTGGTATAGCCATCTTGCTTCAAACAAGCATGTGGCATGTGTAAGAAATAATATACGGTGTTGAATCATATGACAATCAAGTTCTTAAATGTTGGTCCACCAATGGTAATTATTATATTATTCGTTTTCATACGCCTAATGGACCATGATTACAAATTGTTTATTAGATAACTTGAGTATTTGACTACAACTTATGATAAAGCTAGCAGGTCAACGATGATAAGTTTTTTTATGTTGGGAGGCATCATATGAAAACATCTGAATTTAGAAGTACATAAACATCAAAATGGAATTGTGCATTTTCTTGAATTACACAATAGTATTCTAGTCTTCTATGTTTTCATGCAATGCCTTCCAGGATAAGCCAACGTGGTTGACTCGGTTGGTTGGCATCTTAGATTACGAGATAAAAAGTCATGAGTTCGATCTTTGAAATCGACACTTGTTGGCATTAATGAACCATGTTCAAAAAAGATAAAAAAATGTCTCCCAGGATAAACAACTTAAATGATCTGCCTGTTTCATCATAAGTTGAAGACAAATTATATTTGAGTTATCCAATAATCAATTCTCAATGAAAAATAATGTTTAGTGGCAAGGAGAAAAATAAGCATGCTTGATGGAAAAGGCTGAAAGTAATTTAGTTATTGTCTTTAAAAAATTCAGAAAACTCTCCAGTCGTCTATTTACCTTCAACTGAACACCTCAAGATTATGCTACGTTATACATCATACAGTACTGAACCCGAAGCAGATCAAATTGAACTCTTTCCTCGGTAGTAACTATATTTCGTTGAGACAAAAGTCAAGATTATATGATGCTTTGATATCAAGCAAACTATTTATAAAGGATATGAAAAAGACCTCAAAGAATGAAAAGCAAAAAAGGAAGAAAGGAAAGAGCCTACTGTTTAAATATGAAAATTAAAAAAAATGATAGATTGGTTATAGGTCACGATAAATGGAAGGAAAGGCTACATAAAGATAATCTTTGAATGTGTTAGCTAAATTAATTTCTCATGAATTTTAGGGTTCAAATTTCTTCAAAAAAACCACTACTTCAGAATTTAGCAAGGAGTATGCATAGAAACATAAAAGTCGATGGTATATGTTCACATAGAAACGGTCATCATAGATGCTTCAATAGCACGACAAGAGTTAAAAATCTGAATTCAGTGTCATAATAATCACCTTTTGTTGTCTTGGCATGCAAATTACATATAACATGTTATGACATAAAACCAGTCAATCCACGTTCGTTCACCAAGAAATGATCAAGGCAACAATAACCGTCTTACTAACTCATATGAAAAAGATAGACTACGCTTTAGGATATCATATTTCGCAGGAAAACCCTTCCCATTGCAGTTAAGATATTGGGTTTGTGTATCAACAAAATCATAAATAATATAACATTTACACCAAAATTAAAATTTTGGCAGTGAATCCATAATAGCATCAAATTGAGGTTTAAGAATCATAAAGATGTGTATAATATGTGCATGGATAAATAAAGAAGATTCATTACTGAGAATTTTCAAGTTGAGTGTAATTAAAAAAAACCTTTGCATGGCGATGCTTTCTCTGCGAATCTCTCCCTTTGGTATCCTGATTTGGGTTTATAAAGTCGAGAAGATCTGACACACTGATAAACAATAAATTACCAGTGTCATGATATTTTTTAAAACAAAAAAATGAAAGAAAAAATCACATCATTTTCTAGTACATAATAAATATGGGAACCATTATTTCACCTGAGGTGACCTTTGCTTGCAATATAGGCATCAGGTTTTGGGATACCTCTACGTGTAGCTTCTTGCGGCTCAAGAGCTTTTGACTCATAATAATCAAGCCATGTAGCAACATCCTGCATGCAAGAAAATTGCAGATTAATACTGAAAGTTAAAAGGTCATCCTTCAATAAGGATGTGTCATACAATATGCAGCGGTCTGTGAAAGAAAGAATCATAATTCTAAATGAGCATGATTTTATGGGATCATTGATAAACTGTGACTTGGTTAGTCTCAAATTAGTTGTGCTATTGAAAGTCACCTGTATGTGATCAACTCCCAGTAATCTTTGGTTACAATTAAGGGCTTTATGCAAGTATCTTAGTACAACAAGAATGTTTCCCATACCTTCTTCCATCATTGCCGCATTAATACAAGTTGCACCAGAATTTGGGTGAGATAGCCCAAAAGAGAATTGAAGAAGATAGAGTGCATGATTGACATACCTAAATAAATCAATGTTGTAGGGTGGAGATAAAACTCTAGGTAGAGAGAGGCTACAGGGGAAGGGATAAATTTTGTAAAGATTAAAGGAAGATTGAGATAAATGTTTAGCTGCACAATAGATATTTATCATTGAAAAGCGGGCATCAGATAACTCCATTTATCCTAGCAAATAAATATCATTAACAATTAGAGTCTTTGCATATGCGCATATCGGGACAAGCAATCAATAGTCTACCAGTAATCGGAATCTTACTTCAATGCAAGTTCAATGTGAATGAGATGATAATAAAAGACCGAAAGATCGCCATAGATTTTCATGGTCTGGATGGTCAAGACCAAGCTCTCTTTCATTAATGTCTAAAGCCTTCTGTTGATATATTGTAGCCTATAATGCAATTTACAAGAGATAAGAAAAAAGAGTTAAGAGAAACCTATGATCTCTAATAGCTTGAATAAAATTCATAATCATGTTCTTTGGTCCCTTGGCCACACATTCACTGTATATTGTCACTACCAAAACATACTTTTAAACGAAACATTTAAACTTTTTCATGTTATATAAATTTAGTCACAATTAATACACAAAACATATTTAGTTTGTTATATTACAAATGTTATATAAATTTCAATTATTTATATAAAACAATTTGTATTTGTATAATTTTAGTATAACACAAAATATATTTCAGATCTCGATATTTGAGTTCCTACATTCAGATCTCGGTATTTGAGTTCCCACATTCAGATCTTGGTATTTGAGTTCCTACATTCCAATCTCAATATTTTAGTTCCTACATTCATGCATGAATTTATGCAAATTTGAATAAAGCAAATAAAAATTCATGCAAATACAATTTTTAATATCAGATTGACTGAAAATTTGTAATTTTTATTTGTTGGTCAACATGCGCATAAACTCATTTATTTTGTAAAGCATCATGCATATACAATTTTGTAAGTTCTATTTGTTGCCACCTTAATACTTTAAAATGTTCTCAGTTCAATATCAACAGACTGATTGAAATTTTATATTACTGCACTCACTACAGTTTGCATAAAGCTTTACTAAATACAAAATTGTACACGTGGTTATTACAATATTAAACCTTATTTCTTAGTCAACATGTGCATAAACTCATCAAAATCTATAGTAACGTTTCCATCTTTGTTCACATCAGTGATCATCATCCATAGTTCATATTTTATAAATTTATTATTGTTTGCATAATATCACCATATTCAAAATAGAAATATATAAACTGTCAAAATACAAATATCATTAAAATACCCGATTAATAACTAAATACCTATCTCATCATGAGTTTAATTAAACTACTAGATTAAAAACTAAATATCTATGCTCAATATGTATATACAGTAAGTATCTACAATAAGACTGGAAAATCAGCTAAAGAATGCTTGAAGAACCCCAAAAACTTTTATGTAAGAAATAAATTAAAGTAGATCTAGATTAAGGTGAGAGATCATGGTTCTAAAGAGTTGTTAATTGGTGGTAAGGCACTGCATATATGTAAAAATTTACAAATTGAATACATAATTGATCTAATGGAAAAGGAGTCACCTAAACAATCACAAAAAATTCAGTTATTTGAACTAATCATTGATTTAAACAATGATAAACACCAATGGATAACTAATGGGATGCACTTACTCTTGAGGTTATTTGAATAAAGATTCACAAAATAAAGAGAACATGAGAAAAGTAAGTTTGGATACCTTTTGATAGCCTTTGCATCTTATCCTAATAGAACTACACACAACAAGTGAAATTCTTTAATTTTGATTTTATCTTACCTAGGACGTAGGAAATCTCAATCAAAAAACTTGTATGGAAATATACAAATAACATGAGTTTGAATTAATAAAATACTGTATATTACAAACTCAGGCTATTTAATTTGCATGAAAAAATTAACCACACATATATCCTACTGCAAATACACAAATAGCACGAGTTTGATTGGATTCTACCTTGGAATCAACAAGCCAAATTTTCTTGCAGGTTTCTTCTGCTAGTACTTTCGTCTGTAACAGTCATAATAGAGTAAATAAGTTCGAAGTTTTGAGTGATACCGAACAAAGCAACATAATAATACATGTTTATGTATATATAGAGAGCTTTTGATATTGAAACAAGTTACCTATTTTGAGATCTCGTGCGCCATAATAAATTAATACAAGAAATAATACCTAAATAGAAAATATTTTAGAAATAAAATTACTCGCCATAACTACATCAGAAAACAGAAACGAAGGTGACTGTGCCCATTCTCGAGTTCCATCTCTATCGTTTTTTTCTACCGTGCTTCTTGCTAGTAAGTGGTGGCCTGGATTTGAAGAGGCCCAAAGCGGATGTATTCTCCACTTTACCCAAAGGCCGACCCTAGGTTTATGAAGGTGAATATGGATTGATTTAGGGATTTAATTAGATTCGATTAGGGTTTATGAAGGAGGAATGGATCTGAAGAGTGATTTGGGGATTTGATTTCACTGGTATGGGAGACTAAGGAAAAATGGAATGAAATGAAAGTGGAAAGATGGAGAGGGAAATAATTTGAGAAACCCGCGACCACAAAATAATTAGGAGATTTCGCGCTTTGTGAAGCGTTACACGTGAACAATACAAAACAAATTGAGTAAAAAACAAATAATTAAAGGAAAACAATAACGCTTTAGAATAATGCGTTATTAAATGGCGTTATTAATAATATATTTTCTTGTAGTGGAAGTGCTTTTCTAGGAGTTTTAACAAAATTCCTAACTAAATTACTAATCTTGAACTCTTGATAATCTTGATATCTTTGATCTTGAGTTCATCAGTTCTTGAATCTCTATACTATACAGTCTTCATTCTTTGTACCTGCATGTTTATATTCTACATATACATCTAAACCATAATGTTAGTATTTTTATATTTTATAACAAGTCCTAAGGTTGTTGTCATCAAAACCATCATCTCAAGGACTACAATCTCCCCCTTTTTGATGATGACAACCTATGTTTATAAAATATACTTCTCCTTCACTATAACTCCCCCTATAACTAATAACTTCCCCTTAATCTAAGCCTAACTACCCTATTTTATAATTCTCCCCCTTTTTCATCAACAAAAACCATCCTAAAACCGTAAAACTATAAAATGCTCCCTTAAACTAATACTAGAACAAAGTATAGTAAATGGAATGTGAAAGACATTAACATAATTATATTATAATTATTCAATACATAAATATGTATAAGTATATTTCAGACAATCCAATCAACACACACATCAAATCCAATCATGTCAAACAAGTCAAACAAATCAATCAAGTCAAACAAGTCAATCAAGTCAAATAAGTCAATCAATTCAAACAAGTCAATCAAGTCAAACACATCAAAAATTAATAACCCTATACTATAAGACAATAATATAAACTCCCCTAAATAAAACACACTTGTTATGTGTACATGTATGCAATATGTAGTTTGTAATGCAATATGAAATGTATAATATATGCAATGTAGCATGAGATGATATGCAGAATGAAGTGCAACTTATGATGCAAATGATTATGATATTTCATGCATTGTAATTTATGATGTAATATGCAATGAAATGTGATATGAAATAGGATACATAATGATATGTAATATGAAATAAAATGATAATGAAGAAAGAATAATAATATGCAGAATGATATGATGATATATATACTATTGTACGAGATATTCAGATTATAAGATAAACATGAGTGATAAGTAATATCTAATTGACAAGCATATATATGTATGTATGTATGTATGTATGTATTTATGTATGTATGTATACATATATCAAACTATTTATTATAAATCACTTCAACCTAACAAAGGTAATACACACCAATTACTAGACTTAGGTTAAGGAAACTAATGAATGGAACTGAAAGAGTAGTAAAGATAAGAGTTTAAAGGTAATAAATGATATTAAAACTATAACATATTCATGAAAGGTAGTAATCAAACTCAATATCAAAATCCAATTGCTAAGAAATATGGATTTAAACTATATATATGATCAATATGTTTTTAAAAATTAATACCCTCCTTATTTAATTTCTTTAAAATAATTTTTTTTAACTTAATTTGGTTTTTTTAAGAATCCAAACTTCCATGTTTATAAAATACTTAACTTACTAATTAAAACCCATATATTAAATTATTATTGATTAAAATATTTGAAAATAGGTTTAAACACCTTTTAAATTAAAAATATCATAATGAAATATTAAATAAAATAACAAAGATTGAAAAACTAAAATAAACATGTGTTATATTAAGGCCTCTTACATTAAAAAAATTAGTTAATTATTAAAAAATATTCAAACATGAAATTAATTTTAAAATATTCTAATATAAGTTAGAAAATAAATCTAAAAAGAATAGAGAAAAATACTTAATTTAAATATCATTCTTACATAGTTTAAAGTTTCAAATAGAAAAGACAGCATTTACAGAATGCTATAAAAAGTTTTTGCAGTAAAATATATTCAAAACATTATAAAACAGAAACTGCAGCATTTAACAAATGCTGTGAAAAGTTTCTGAAACACTACAGCGTTTCATAACATAGTAATGCTATAAAAACGAACTTGCAATGCTTAAAAACGTAAACAGAAGCAAAGACAGCATTTCAGTAATGCTATCTAAAGTTCTGGGTCTGTTTTTAACATGATTTTGCACTAATTTTACGACTAGATTTTGACATGTAAATAATTGATTTTGACCCAATTTTTTATAGTAGTTAATATAATTAAAGTAAATAAAAAACATAAAGAAAATAAAAAAACATGTGTAAAAACACTTGGCAGTATGCATGTAAAAATGCTTTCATTAAAGAACAAGTGTAATGACACGTATCATTTTGCATGTATTTCACTATCTATTTATATGACAAGTGTCATGTGATATGGCGCAATCTTATTAAATGAAGAAATCTTAAAATAAAGCCTTATTCTAACATTCTAAATTCATTCTATTAATTTCTTAAAGACATAAAATTAATATCATAAAAGAAATAGAGTACGAGAAGTAAAAACAACATTAGAAAAGTTGAAATCACGAATGAAGATATGTTTTTCTACTTAGTATAGTTGTAATAAATTAGTAGTAAGATTTTATTTGAAGGAAACACATTTTAAAAAACTTTAAAAAAAATTAGACTGGTATATCGATATGTATACCATGGTGTGTCGATATATGGACCAAAATATCAAAACTTATAAAAGAGATAAATTTCTGTACCTAACTAAATGCATAAATATATATTTCTAAATGCAATAATAAAGATGAAATAATAGTAAAGCGTACCACTTTTTGCACTCCTCTATCTTTCTAACTTTGTTGTTCTTCCATTGTCGTGAACCACACATTTATATCTTTCAGAATTTGACGACGAGATCTGTTCTATTACGACGGGCTTGTTTTTCTGATCATCGTAGTATATTCATTTGCTGAATTTGAAGACCGTATGAGAAATATATAGATGATTTAGTAGATTGACCAACTTGGCGCCAAAACTTTGAATTTGAATTTTGAATGATGGACACTTCAACCACTATAAATATGCCCAACAGTCACCACTTTTCATAAAACTTTCTTTTCTTCTTCTTCTTCCCGTTTTTCTATTTATTATCAAACTTCTAGAAGGCATATCTCCTTCGTTTCCTAACAGAATTGGATGAAACCAGTGGAAAATCGAAGAGGAAGGCAAAGGCTACGATCTAGTAACAGTTTGGTGATGAATTTGGACGGTATTGTGGTGCAACAGGCCGAACGGTAAGAGAAATGAAGGAAATCTCGTACATAGTTTTCAGTTTTGGATAGCCAACTTCAAACTATCATATCTCACTCAATTTTGATCGGAATTTGATGATCTACCCATCAAAACAACCGTGAGAACAAGAAATACAATCTGGAAAAGGAGTTGGGACAAAATACTCAAATCTCTAGATGAAATTTGAAGAATACCATTGACAGTTTTGCTTTCTTTTTCTCTTGGTCCACCAAAACTTCATTTGACCATAACTTGGTCATTTCTTGACGGATTCGCACGAAACCAGTGGCATTGCAAAGCAGATGGAGAGAAGTACAATATCAAATCAAGTTTTAGATGAGAATCAAAAGTTTTGTATTGATCTGGAACCCATTTCATTATCGATTTCCATTATATATCCATTTGTTCTTCTTGATCGATGAATGATTATCTGATATATTTTAACCAACAGTCATTAGATATAACTCTTCACCTGCAAAACAACATAACTTTTTAAAGAATCAAGTGACTTTTTAAAATAACTAAATATAGTTTTAAACAACAATATCATGATGATTCTGTGACATATTCATATGAAAATAGTGTTAATAATTTTATAAAAAATTGCCATTTTAAAAATTTTCAAAAATCAGATTATGAAAATTTTGAAAACCAATGCTCTGATACCAAATGTGAGAAATGCGGATTACGGATCTTAAGGCTGGAATAACGCTAGAGGTGGGTGAATAGTGTTTTGTGGATTTTCTAAATCTTTTTGAAACTTATGTAAATTTAATCAAACAAATACAATACACAAACACAGATATAATCACAGAATCAAACACAGATGCAGATATAAAGTAAAAGCAATAAAGGAAAGAATACACCAGATTTTATACTGGTTCGGAGTTACCCTACATCCAGTCCCGCCACACAAGTACGGATTTCCTTTCAAAATCAATTCTTACAATTACACCCTCGATTTCAAGGCCACAAGGTACACCACTCCAGATTCACAATCCTCTGGGTAGAGATACTTGATTTTACGGGCAACAAGTTCACCCAATTGATTTCTGTTACCTGAAGGTTTGACCAGGCAACTAAGCACTCGGCATTTGCATATCGATCGGCATGGAGAATCGTTCGGTATTGTACATGGATCGGCATTCCAGAGTGATCGGCATACATGAAACGTGCGGCATGGCACACTGCTCGGCATCCACACATCGTTCGTGTTCGGTGTACTTGGATCGTTCGTCATGGCAGGAGTGTTCGGCGTACTTGGATCGTTCGGCATGGCAGAACATTCGACATACGGAGTTGTTCGGCGTCTAGAGATGTTTGACATCATTCTGTTCGGCATCAGTCTGATCGGCATTAGTCTGTTCGGCATCAGTCCACTCAGCTCATCAGTCTGTTCGGCACCATTCTGTTCGGCATTAGTCTGATCGGCATCAGTCTGTTCGGCATCAGTCCACTCAGCTCATCGGTCTATTCAACATCACTTCTGTTTGGCATCACTTCGTTCGGCATAGGTCTGTTCAGCATCAGTCTGTTCGGCATCACTTCTGTTCGACAACGGTCTATTCGGCATCAGTCTGTTCGGCATCACTTCGTTCGGCATCACTTCGTTCGGCACACAGAACTCACTCATTCTGGGCCGAAGTGTTCGGCTGCCAAGCCCACCAGGGAAGTCCAATCCATCTTTGTCTATAAATAAAGAGGCAGGGGCACAGTGAAATGGACCTTTTTTTCGAGAACACTGGGGAGACTCTACCGCTTTTAAGACTCATCCTCTTTACTTAGCAATTGCATTCAAGTAGTTGGCAAACAGATTGTATCTATAATCAATAATGAAGTAAAGCAATACAGTCTAACCTCAAAGTGGACGTAGGCAGTTACGCCGAACCACTATAAATCTGGTGTTCTCGTCTTTGCATTCAATTTAGCATATTGTTCTTTGTTTAAGTTTACTTTCATCATTTATCTCTCTACACAATCTTTCTCAATGAGGTTATTGACCAATTTTGGTGCTAACACTTTGGTGCTTTCACTGAGAATCAAATTCTCAAACCTCAAGGATCTGCTTTAAAGCTACTGGATTGGATAAATCCCCTAAAGAAGATCTAATTCATTCGTAGGACGTCCATTGATTCTACTGAGAGTTCATACCAATAACTCTACAATAGCAAGACCACGTACCAGATCAGCCTCTCATAATGCAGACGCCTACGAGACTGCTAGCATACAACAAGCAGGGCCCAGCAATCAGCAAGCAATTCTTGGTGCAGGGACTACCGCCCAGGACCAAATGCCGGTTGTCACCAGAATAGAGTTCATCGACTTGATGAGAGAACTTAGGGAAAGCAGGAGGAAACTCGAAGATCAAATGCAAGCCAACGCCAACCTCATGGCACAACTCACTCAACAACAGCATCAGAATGCTGGGGGAAATCCGCTCCTTATTCTTCATCCGACTGCTCGACTTTGTCCGATGAACCTCCCAGGCGTAGACGCTGTAAGACTGAAACTATGTAGGCAGGTGCTGCTGTCCGAACAGCTGGAGACCGTGACCAAGCAGGAACTGGAAACTTAGGAGCTGGAGTGCAAGTGGAGGCTGGAGGCCCGGCTCATCAATATGCCAATGGTGTCGAACCTCAAGATGCACATTTGGCAGATCGCCAACAAAGGAGGCATCAGTCTGATCAATCACGTAGGATCGACTCCAACCTTCCACCTTCCATACAAACCCCAGACCTGACAGCCATGATCAGACAATTGATGAAATAGAATCAAGGCTTATTAAACGACGATTAGGAAGTGTCCAGAAGTCATACTCCGTTCACAGACATTGTCCTACAGGCAGCGTACCCCAGGAAGTTTAGTATGCCAACTATCCCGACTTATGAAGGAAAGACTGATCCTAGACAGCATGTCATGAGGTACGAATGGATGATGGATTCAACTAGAGCAAATGATGCAACCAAGTGTAGGTGCTTTCCAATAACTCTATCTGGGACCGCTACCATGTGGTTCACCCGACTTCCTCCGCGGTCCGTATCCAGTTTTGAGGAGTTGGCAAAGAAATTTATAGAACAGTTCAGGATACATACTACTCATCCAAAGGACGTGATGTCCCTATCAAGTGTAATCCAAGCTCCTGGGGAGTTGTTGAAGGAGTATTTACAAAGATTTCATGTTGCGGCTACTGAAGTCAGCAATCCCAATGATCATGCAATTCTTATGGCTGTGATGCGAGGTGTGGATCCAGATTCAGAGTTTGGAGATTGGTTGGCAGGAAAACTTCCGACTACGCTAGAGCGTTTCTACTCAAAGGCACATCAGTTCATAAGAAGAGAGGAAGCCAGGTGCATAAGACGAGATAAGGCACCGGGGCCTGCTCAGGAGTCCGTGAAAAGCAACATTGCTGTTAAGCAGTCCGGAGACAACTCGGGAAAAGTTCAAGTCAATGTCCAGAACAAGCCCGGGCAATCTAAGGAATCCGGAGGAAGAAATCAAGGGAAGAAGAGAGAAGCGGGGAAATGGAAGCCGAGAATTCCAACCTACAACGAGTACACCCCACTGAATGCGTCTCTTGAGAACATTTACCTATCAACCTGCAATACCTTTTAGTACAGAAAGCCATATCCAAAGGAGTCAACCGAAGAACAAAAGAGGACTGGGAAATATTGCCGCTTCCATGAGACTTATGGGCACAATACTGAAGAGTGCAGACACCTACATGACGCTATAGAGAAGTTGATTAGGCAGAAAAAGTTATTGGAGTTTGTGAGGAATCCGCAGGAAGGAGGACAGGGAACATCCAATCCAAGTCGTGCACCAGCTCTGCGTCATCCCGAGGAGCCTGCCCGGACCATGGGCAGACTAGTCATAAACACGATCATCGACGGGCCTCACCATGCGGATAAGAACTGGCAAGAGATGGAGAGGTATGCTAGTTCCCTGAAGCACGCAGACTTCGAGTGTTGTTCTAACGTAGAGGATGGGACCCCTGCTAAACAGCTGCGCGTGATGACAGACGATATAGTATTCAGGAGCAGAGATGCTGACCAAGTAGAGGCTCCTACCATCGACCCGATGGTCATATCTGCAACAATTGGGCCGGCTTACGTGAAGAGAATTTTGATTGATTGTGGAAGTTCTGTCAATATCATCTTCAAGAAGGCTTATGACCAGATGAAGATGGAGATGAAGGATTTGAAACCGTCTAAAGCTCGTATACATGGCTTTAATGGCGCAGCGACCGATGCAGTGGGGTATGTTGAGTTACCAGTTGAACTGGGACAAGGTGAGCGTAGGAGGGTGCGAATCCTACCTTTCGTAGTATTGGATGTGGATTCTCCATACAATGTGTTTTTGGGTCGACCGGCCCTGGCTGAGTTTAGGGCAGCATTAGCCCCGTAGTGCTTGACTTTGAAGTTTCGACTGACAAAGGAGTAGGTGTTGTTCATGGCGACCAGGCGAATGGTCGTGCATGTTATGTGGCTGAGCTCCGAGAGGCCCAGCGAAGGGCGAAAGGAAAGGTTGCGGACAATCCCGTCCGCATCCATAATACCGACAATTGACAAATAATGCCTAAGCCTTGGCTCGAGCATAATCCTCGGATCTACAGAGACATAGATCCGAGAGACGACAATGAGGAACCCAGGGAAGAAAAGGCAGCGCCAGCTAAATTGACAATTGACATTTCAGTCAGCCGAGATGATCCATCGCGAGTACTGAAGATCGAATCACAACTCAGCCCCGCAATGACTGAAGACCTTAGTGATTTCCTCCGAGCGAATCTTGATGTTTTCGCTTGGACACATTCTGATATGTGTGGGATTTCTCCCGCTATTACGAGTCATATGTTGAACATAGACCCGAAGTACGTCCCGGTTAAAAAAAAGAGGAGAGGGATGGACCCGGAGAGGTCCGCTGCTCTCAGAGAGGAGGTGGACAAACTCAAAGCCAATGGGTTCGTCCACGACGCCCTCTACCCTGAATGGGTATCAAACCCCGTGTTGGTGAAAAAGGCGAACGGGAAATGGAGAACTTGCAGAGATTATTCCGATTTGAACAAAGCATGCCCCAAGGACAGTTTCCCATTGCCTAGGATTGATCAGTTGGTCGACTCCACTACAGGACACGAGTTGTTATCATTCATGGATGCATACTCGGGATAAAATCAGATCCCGATGCATATTCTGAACCAAGAACACACCAGTTTCGTCACAGACGTTGGGCTATATTGCTATGTAGTAATGCCTTTCGGATTGAAAAACGCGAGAGCGACCTATCAACGTTTGGTGAATCGAATGTTCAAAGACCAGATTAGTAGAACGATGGAAGTCTATGTGGATGACATGCTGGTGAAGTCACGACAGTCAAATGACCACATTCGAGACTTAGCAGAGATGTTTGATATACTCAGATATTATGGGATGAAGATCAACCCTCTGAAGTGTTCCTTCGGCGTGGCATCGGGGAAGTTTTTGGGATTCATTGTTAATGCTAGGAGAATTGAAGCTAACCCGGAAAAGATTCAGGCTATTCGAGATGTGCAAGTGCCCAGAACTATAAAACAGGTGCAAAGCTTAAATGGAAAGGTGGCTGCGCTGAGTCGATTTATATCCAGAGCCACGGACAAGTGCATTCCTTTCTTCGATATAATAAAGAAAGGGAAGAGGAATTTCGAATGGACATCCAACTGTGAGGAAGCGTTCCGAGATCTGGTGAGGCATTTGGAGAGTCCTCCAGTGCTGTCAAAACCAGTAGATCATGAGATGTTGTACGTATACTTGGCCGTATCCCCGCATGCTATAAGTGCGGCTTTGGTCCACGAGGAGGACCGAGTCCAAAAGCCAGTGTATTACGTTAGTAAACGTTTAACGAGGGCAGAAAGAAATTACCCTAAAATTGAGAAATTGGCCTATTGCTTGGTGATTGCATCACATAAGCTACGTCCATACTTTCAAGCACACTCGGTCAGTGTCTATACCGATCATCCCTTACGGCAGGTACTCCAACGACCAGAAACCTCTGGAAGGATGTTAAAATGGAATATCGAGTTGAGTCAGTTCGATATTACCTACCTGCCAAGAAGAACCATACAAGGGCAAGCACTAGTAGATTTCATCGCTGAGTTTACTGTATCTGACGAACCAGATAATCACAGTGTCATTCCCCCCGTTCGATGGAAATTGTACACCGATGGGGCATCAAACGACCGTTGCTCCGGAGCTGGTGTAGTTCTCGTAACTCCAGAAAATCGATCGATTTGTTACGCTTTGAAGCTCAATTTCCCGGCTACGAATAATGAAGCAGAATATGAAGCACTGATTGCTGGCTTAAAACTCGTTGGAGAACTCGGGGTTAAATCAGTTGAAATCTTTTGTGACTCGCAACTGGTGGTGTACCAAGTGCGAGGAGACTACCAAGCAAGGGGACAAAAGCTTGCTCCATACCTTGCTCTGGTTCAGGAACTATTGGCGAACTTCGAACATTATGACATTTTGCACGTCCCGTATGAACAAAACAAGGAAGCCGCCTCGTTGTCCAAATTCGCAAGCACTAGCGATGCGCAACAAATAGGATTAGTTCCCGTCGAAACCTTACACACTCCAAGCATAGATGTGATGGAAGTCGATTTCGCGTTGGAAACGGAAATCGAGGAGGAGTCGTGGATGACCCCATTCAAACGATACCTGCTAAACGGGACTCTGCCCGAAAGAAGAAGCGAAAGACGATAGATCATTCGCAAAGCCGCTCGATATGTGATGCAGGGAGGAGTAATGTATTGGAGAGGGTTCTCGGTCCCTTTACTACGGTGCATTGCCCGTGATGAGGCAAAGTGGGTCTTGGAGGAGGTTCACGAAGGAGAATGTGGCGACCATACTGGGGGGCAGACACTAGCCAAAAAGATCCTCCGCTACGGATACTATTGGCCAACTATGAATCGGGATGCTGCAGATTATGCAAGAAAATGTGACAAGTGTCAAAGATATGCGAAAATCCCGAGAGCTCCACCAACAGAACTCACACAAATGGTTAGTCCCTGGCCGTTTGCAATCCGGGGAATCGACATAATCGGTTCTTTGCCTATATCTAAAGGTGGTGCAAAATACGTGATAGTTGCGGTCGACTATTTCACAAAATGGGCCGAGGCGGAGCCTTTAGCCACAATCACCTCCAAGAAGGTCATTAATTTCGTTGTACGAAACATTATATGCCACTTTGGCCTTCCGCGAACCAACATTACGGACAACGGAACGCAGTTTGAAAGCAGGGAATTCAAAGATTTCTGTTTAAAGTATGGCGTTGAGAAAAAGTTCACCACCGTTGCACATCCGAAAGCTAACAGACAAGTCGAGGCCGTGAACAAAATAATCAAGTCCATATTGAAGAAGCGTTTGGAAAAAGCCGGAGGCAAGTGGGTAGATGAACTCCCAACAGCGCTATGGGCTTATAGAACTTCCCACAAGTCCGCGACTGGCCACACTCCATTCGCATTGGCATACGGCTCGGAAGCTGTTATACCCGTGGAGCTTGAAGTTCCATCACATCGAGTGACGTATTATGATCCTAAGACAAATCAGGATCTCTTGTTGGAATCACTGGACTGCATCGATGAAAAACGTGAAGAGGCTGAATTAAGGGCGGCAGCATATAGGCACCGAGTCAAGCGATATTACGATGACAGAGTCCGCCCAAGAATCTTTAATGTGGGTGATCTCGTTTTGAAACGAGTTTTCCCGGTACCATCACGTATGAATCCCAACCGGGAAGGTCGATATGTCGTTGAACGGAAGCTTGGAGAGGGAACTTTCAAGCTAGCGACCGTTGATGGTGTGACACTCCCCCGAGCGTGGAACAGTGAACATAAGCGACGTTATTACATTTAGCCTGTTTCTTTCCTGTTTTAGGTACAATTGTTTGCTGTATGTTTATATTCCACTGATTCTTAGTTTCCTTTTTAGTGTGTAATCGGACAATTTAGTTTGTTTCATTAATAAAGGCTTGAAGCCGTCTGTTTCATGAATTATTAATGTTTATGTACCTTATAATCTGGTGATGAACTGCTGGAGTTACATTATTCCATATGATGTACGAACTCGTATAAACGACTTGAATCTCTGAGTCCCCTAAGTGCGGACCGGAGTACTCTAAGTCCCCAGAGCGCGGACTAGAGTATAAACGACTTCAATCTCCGAGTCCCCTGAATGCGGACCGGAGTACTCTAAGTCCCCGGAGCGCGGACTAGAGTATAAACGACTTGAATCTCCGAGTCCCCTGAGTGCGGACCAGAGTACTATAAGTCCCTAGAGCGCGAACTAGAGTATAAACGACTTGAATCTCCGAGTCCCCTGAGTGCGGACCGGAGTACTCTAAGTCCCCAGAGCATGGAATAGAGTATAAACAACTTCAATCACCGAGTCCCCTGAGTGCGGACCGGAGTACTCTAAGTCCCCAAAGCGTGAAATAGAGTATAAACAACTTCAATCTCCGAGTCCCCTGAATGCGGACCGGAGTACTCTAGGTCCCCGGAGCGCGGACTAGAGTATAAACGACTTGAATCTCCGAGTCCCCTGAGTGCGGACCGGAGTACTCTAAGTCCCCAGAGCGCGGAATAGAGTATAAACAACTTCAATCTCCGAGTCCCCTGAGTGCGGACCGGAGTACTCTAAGTCCCCAGAGCGCGGAATAGAGTATAAACAACTTCAATCTCCGAGTCCCCTGAATGAGGACCGGTGTACTCTAAGTCCCCGGAGCGTGGAATAGAGTATAAACAACTTCAATCTCCGAGTCCCCTGAATGCGGACCGGTGTACTCTAAGTCCCCGGAGCGCGGACTAGAGTATAAACGACTTCAATCTCCGAGTCCCCTGAATGCGGACCGGAGTACTCTAAGTCCCTAGAGCGCGGACTAGAGTATAAACGACTTGAACCTTCGAGTCCCCTGAGTACGGACCAGAGTACTCTAAGTCCCCAAAGCACAGAATAGAGTATAAACAACTTCAATCTCCGAGTCCCCTGAATGCGGACCGAATTACTCTAAGTCCCCGGAGCATGGATTAGAAAATATTCTGAATACCAAAGATGTGAAACGAGAAATGTACAATTCCAAAGAATGTTCGAACAATGTAAGAATGGATTGGGAAATTATGCAACTCATAAGAACTTGAGTTTCGACCATAGTTATACAGAAATCTAAAAAAGCAAAAGAATCGTTCAAATGACAAAGAAACTAAACTTTATTCAATAATCCAAAATGGGGGTATACAACCACTCCTCTAAAACTTGGAGTCAAAAATCTATCTACACAAACTACGAAAACGAAAAAGTAAAAGTAGTTACAAGACCTAAGCAAAATCTCGTTGAACGAGTATAGTGGCTATTTCTTCGGCTTCCTTTTCTTGTCTTCCTTTGTTTTCTCAGATGACTCCTCTCCCTCACGCTTCCTTTTGGACTTTTTGCTTGCCAAAGAAGCAGAGTCAGGAGTGGGAGGAGGAACATCTAGTGGTTTGGATTTGCCGGGAAGAATGACTTTCAGAGGCCTATTTAGCGGGTCGGTAAGTTCTAGTATTTGAGGCTCGACCTTGATCTCGACCTTCTTTTTCTTCTCTTCTGCGAGTCGCTCCTTCATACTCACCTTCGAAGTATGTTCTGAGGCGCCAGTGATTTCGACTTCATAACTCCCTTCAACGGGAGATGAAGTGTCAGACTTATCATCATCTAGCGCCCCGATCACTTGAGCGTCAGGACCGAGAGTTACTCCTGCATGAGCAGCATCGCTTGTTTTCATCGCCTCCTCCTTGGCGTCATCGCTCCTCGGAGTCGGTTCAGGATCAGAGCGGCCTGCATAAAAACATAAAGAACGAACATTAGGACCAATAACCGCTCACAGAAAGCGACAGATCTTTGAACTTCTAGAAGAAGAGTTCTATACCAGTTTCTTGCTGGCTTTCAGCTGTGCACGGAGTTTCACCATCTAGAATGGGGGATAACACGTGAATGCCGAGACCGGGATCTTCCGGATCATAGCCGGCATGCTGCTCGAATGGGTCAAGTGCTGGACGACCGGCCGATTGAGTAGAAGGAGGAGCTGCAGCCTCAGCTCCAGATGGACCAGCTTCGTCGTCTTTCTCTTTTGATAGGGGAGAGCCTTTGCCATAGAGAGCCATAGCCGCAGACAAGTCCGATGGCTCGTTCCCCCTGAGAAACTCTTTCACTAAAGCCTCCTCATCGACCTCCTCAATGCCCGACTCGACCTTCATGATCTTTATTAAAGTCTCCCAGGCCTCAGCTAGAGATTCAAGATAGCCCTCGCCTAAGAAAGTCAAGTCTTGGTGCATGAGGACGCGGGCGCTGTATTCGGCAATCAGTGGGTCAAACATACACTTGACCTCTTCTCTACCGGCCTCTACAGCTGCTTCAAGACGGGAGTCAATCTCCTCGGAAGCTAGTCTCTTGCCCTCCTCACGGGCTTCGCTATTCATCGTCTCAACCTTAGAAAGCTCATCATCGAGCTTTGCTTTTAAGAAACGTGTATCGACGATCTCTTTACAGTACCGTTGAGACTCTTCTTGAGCCGCTATCTTCTCTTCCCTCTCCTTAGAGAGTAGCTCCTTCAACTCTTTGACCTGCAGGGTGAGTGTATCCCTTTCTTTTTGAATAGAATCTTTTTATAGAGCTAGGGCCCTACTGCGTTGGACTGCGACGTCAAGTTCTTTCTTATGGGTCGTCTCAAGACGAGCGACGGCCTCCGCAGTCTCCTTAGCACTCTGTTTTGCGGCTTCAAGTTTGGACTTGTACGAAGCGAGCTCTTCGTCCTGGTTCTTGATAATGTCTTTATCAAAGATAGCTTCGAGCTTCAAGCGGTCGATTTCTTGCTGACGCTCAACGGATACTTTCGAGACCTTTTCGACTAGATGAACAAACGCGTCATGTTGAACATAGACGTCGTTGTTGCAGGCGATGGCACTCTGCTTGACGTGCCCTGGAATGTGGTGAATAGCTCGGAGGAACTTCAGGCCGTCAAAGCAGATCTTGGGAAATTTAGCTTTAAGATCGACCATCTTCTCTGCTATCGTTGGGTCAACCGCAGAAACAGGGGAGGAGGCTTTGAAAGTTCTATTCTCTTCCGATGTTCCCGAGATTACCGTGTGCTTGATGAACCAGAATGTTGATCTCAGGAAACATCGGGTTGAGACCCCTTCTGTAAAAGTTTTTCTCTATCTGGCTCAGTTTGAGGAGGGACATCACGAGAGTATGAAGATTGGGAATATGTTTTCTTTCAATAAGACGGCTCACGGGGACGGTTGTCTCGATCTTCGTAATCGTCTCTGTCCCTGCGTCTACCGGAGCCTGAATCCCGTCTAGAATGGTGAAATATAGAAGAGCCGTGGAGGCGATCGAACCCGTGGGAGCGCCCCATGTCACCTGCATAGAATAAAAATAACAGCGAGTTAGGAAGAATCGGGGTAATGGCAAAAATTGAAGTGTATGGTGAAGTGCATGGGTGCGTGTGTGTCCCAGTATTCCCCCCGACGGACCAGTTCCTTTATCTTTACTAACTGGAGTATTATCTCCCTGGACTGGGGCTTGAACTCCCGTGTCGCCTCTAGCGGGCGAATGAAACTTGAGGGCCTCTGGATCGTTGAAACCGTAGTTGAGTAGATCATCAGGAAGGGTAAGGTTCGACAGGCCCTTCAGAGGGCTTTCTAAATGTGATGAGGAAGCTTCTTTCTCCACTAGAACAAGGGTAATTTTGGAAGTTCCACCAACTTTTTCCTTCCTTATCTTGTATGTCGGTTTCTTTTTCCCCTTAGAAGGGGAAGATGATGTTTCGATGTTGTGAACTTCGACCGTTGGGTCTTGAATGTGGCCGGTTTTTCAACCTACCTTTTAATTTTTCCCTCATAAAAAGAACTCAATCAAAATCTAATTTTCTAATCTACAAGAATGAAATGTTTGTTATGCTTAATATCTTTAGTTTAATCTGTATCTGTCTTAATTCTACCCTTTCTTCATTCTCATCTTGTGCTTCGGGTTTCTCAGTCTCCTTAATTTCCCCCTCTTCTAGTGTATTAGGAGCTTTGCGTGCTGAAGACTCCGCCTGTTTTTCCCTTTGCCAGAGGCAGGCCTGGGAATGGTGATGCCCTAAGGAAGGCTTATCCGACGGCCTTCTGCTAATAGTCCAAGCCTTGTAAGCGACTCATTCGAAATGAGAGTTCTAATGTCCCGTTCTCCGGTAGGAAGGGCTCGAATAGCTTCGACGGCATCAGAGTGTCCGCGGCCGTCAGGACGTGGAGTGATACCTGAAAAGATGGGTAAAAGTTAGAAGAGGTACGGCTTCTGCTAAACACAAGTAACGGTTCAAGAGAAAGGCTCACTTCCTTCAACCCATCTCCTCGCAAAGCCGGGAGGACAACACACATAAAACCATTCCTGTTTATACAAGGCAAACTTGGTCCATGCTCCAGTTAAGATTTGACATTTGTTGTGCGGCTCGAGAAACACGAATGATGGGTTATCCTTCCACTTCTTGATGCAATATATGTATCTGATATCGTGCGGAGTTGGAAGCCTAGAGAAGACATTCATAAAGAGGATGCAAGTGCCGTAGAGGAATGCATGGTCGTTCGGGTGCAGTTGCGAGGGAGCGATGTCGATGTACTGCAGCACATCCCGAAGGAACGAGTTAAATGGTGGCACACTGCCAACCCAACACATGAATTTGTTACAAGCTGTGTATCCGACTGGGGGCAAGTGCGGACGGTCATTCCCCGATGGGACTAGCACGTCATCAAAAGGGATTCCATGGACAGAGCATATCCAGCGGAGTGTACTTTCATAAATCTTTGAAGCAAGTGAATCGACAGGGTTGTCCAAGAAAATTGCTGCCTCCAGTGCATCGGGAGCTAAGTCATGTGCAGGGGAAGTTGACGGATTTGAAGTATCTGTGACTTCTCGTCGGGAGGACGGCCCGGGCCTGTCTGAAATAGTGGCGGAGCTAGATTTTCTAGACATCGCTGATAAGGAATGAATCTATCAAAGTACCTGTTCGAACTATACTTAAAAAATAATCGACGTTAGACTTAACAATGCGAATATTCCCCCCGTGTAGTGTGTGAACTAGTGCGATCATTCGGATATAAATGCTGAGAAATTATAAGTCACAAAATCGATGGTGTGAAGTTGAGCATTGAACTGTCGCCTTCGAAGACCGTCATCGCTGACCGTCTCCGAAAGCCAGCATTGCAATATTTTCAATCTTGAAATCGGACATTGGCACTGCATGTTAAAAGATTTAATCCGTTATTATTGGTTTAAGTTCAGGCTTGTGATTATTGAAACTAAGAAGTTATCAGTCCAGTTTAGTTCGATATGCTGGTATGCTTAAGTCCATGTCCTTGTGTTTGATGTTTGATTAGGCAAGATGAATAGAGTTCTGATCGGCTTAGAATTCTGTTCGATTTAGAGTCCTGATCGGCTTAAGTTCTGTTCGGCTAAGGTTCTGTTCAGTTTGGGTTCTGTTCGGCTTAAGTTCTGTTCAGTTTAGATTCTGTTCGGCTTAGAGTCCTGATCGGCTTAAATTCTGTTCGACTAAGGTTTTGTTCAGTTTAGGTTCTGTTCGGCTTAAGTCCTATTCGGTTTAGATTTTGTTTGGCTTAAGTTCTGTTCGGTTTAGGTTCTGTTCGGCTTGACTTTCGTTCGGCATTCGTTCTGTTCGACCAAAAATTCTGCTCGGCCAAAATTCTGTCCGACCAGAATTCTGTTCGACCTCTCTTCTGTTCGGCCTGAAGACGAGTGCACACAGCAGGTCGTGTAGAGCTGATTCACTCGGCCTTCTGCCCTTAACGTCATTTCTCTTCTTCCCCTCCATCGCTCGGCATAAGGAAGTCATGCCGAGCCACATCAATACGTCTTCCACCAACTCCCTCCTTTACACACCTCTGCCATCCTCTCCTCTTCTACCATTCGCCTAGCCTTAAACTCCTTCAAAACACCCACACTTCACCCTTAACTCCTCCTGCTCCACGCAATTGCTTCTGACTTTGATTTTGCAGAGATTCGCGAGTTCGAATCTCAAGCTAGTTTTCATAATCGAAGTGAAGTATGTAAGGAAAAGTTATTTGCCTAAGAAATGAGTCGAAGCTCGAAGAGATTCTGGAGTAGGAAGCGTGGTTCTAGTTGGATTCAATTGGTTGGGGAGGGAAGTGAGGCAACGAGTGATGTTCGAGAAGGGAAGGGAAAAGTATATTATTCTCTGAAGTCTGTTGAGAGGCAAAGATCATAAATACTGAAAAACGGAGGTAGAAGTAAAAGGGAGAAAAAGAAGGAGCATCGGCTTATATAGAGAGAAGGGAAGTCGAAGAGACTATAACCGGTAGAACCGGTCAAATTGACATTGTTCGTCATCCAGGGTGCTCGGCATCGGCTAGGTCGTTCGGCATCCAGAGTGCTCGGCTTCGGCTGTGTCATTTGGTATGGGCATATCGTTCGGCATCTAGGATGATTCAAAGCACACCACATTTAACCACATGATGTACTTTGGGGGCAAGTGTTACCTGAAGGTTTGACCAGGCAACTAAGCACTCGGCATTTGCATATTGATCGGCATGGAGAATCGTTCGGTATTGTACATGGATCAGCATTCCAGAGTGATCGGCATACATGAAACGTTCGGCATGGCACACTGCTCGGCATCCACACATCGTTCGTGTTCGGCGTACTTGGATCGTTCGGCATGGCAGGAGTGTTCGGCGTACTTGGATCGTTCGGCATGGCAGAACATTCGACATACGGAGTTATTCGGCGTCTAGAGATGTTTGACATCATTCTGTTCGGCATCAGTCTAATCGGCATCAGTCTGTTCGGCATCAGTCCACTCAGCTCATCAGTCTGTTCGGCATCAGTCTGATTGGCATCAGTCTGTTCGGCATCAGTCCACTCAGCTCATCGGTCTGTTCAGCATCACTTATGTTCGGCATCACTTCTGTTCGGCATCACTTCGTTCGACACAGGTCTGTTGAGCATCAGTCTGTTCAGCATCACTTTTGTTTGACAACGGTCTGTTCGGCATTAGTCTGTTCGACATCACTTCTGTTCGGCATCACTTCTGTTCGGCATCACTTGTCGGCACACAGAACTCACTCGTTCTGGGCCGAAGTGTTCGGTTGCCAGGCCCACCAGGGAAGTCCAACCCCATCTTTGTCTATAAATATAGAGGCAGTGGCATAGTGAAATGGACCTTTTTTTTCGAGAACACCGGGGAGACTCTGCCGCTTTCAAGACTCATCCTCTTTACTTAGCAATTGCATTCAAGTAGTTGGCAAACAGATTGTATCTGTAATCAATAATCAAGTAAAGCAATAAAGTCTAACCTCAAAGTGGACGTAGGCAGTTACGCCGAACCACTATAAATCTGGTGTTCTCGTCTTTGCATTCAATTTAGCATATTGTTCTTTGTTTAAGTTTACTTTCATCATTTATCTCTCTACACAATCTTTCTCAACGAGGTTAGTGACCAATTTTGTTGCTAACAATTTCCTAGGCTACAATCACACTTTCTCTCATTTGATTGATTTTCCAGGCTACAATCACACCTTTTCTCGCTCGATTGATTACAAAGAAGCCTATAACTCTGAATAGCACTGGGATCTTGTTGAGATAGTGATAAAGAATCAAACCAGAGATGATCTAGTTAGATTCAATGGAGATTTCGGTAGAGTAATAGTAAAAATGTATATAAAGAAATGTGGAAGAAGAAGAGAAGTGAAATCAGAAAATTAGAATATAAATTCGTTTAAAACATCCCCTATTTATAGTAGAACAACAGCCATGTCCATTCGAGAAAGGATGACGAATAGACACTTCTTTTGAAATTCAAACTTTTGAAATAAACTGTCATCATGTCGACATGGGTACCTAGGGGTTGTCGACATGCCTAAGATATATTTGATAATTTGTTTTTATTTTGAAAATAACTTCTATCTTATATTAAAACTATTTTAAACTTTATAAATATACTATAGTTAAAATACATAAATAAGTATATAGAATAATATTTTGGTATATATAAAATTTTACTATAATTTCATATTTAAATCTTAAATATAAATATTAAAAGTTAAATATAGTATAATTAAAAGATAGTTTAAAACCAAGGATAATTTGATATTGAAAATAAATATTTTGAGGCTAAAAGTATTTTAAAACCAGGATAGATGTTTTTGATTTAAAAAAGGAAGATTTTGAAATCATTTTGAAAACAAGATATAATTTTGTAAAACATTTGAATAAAAGTTAGTGGATACAAAACAATGTTCCACTAGATTTTTCGTAGGTTCCATCATACTTAGGGTTCCATCCCTTTAACGGGCTCGAAGTGGATTCCATTCCACGAATAACATGGATTTTAAGATGTCAGTGCTTTTCTAGGAGTTTTAACAAAATTCCTAACTAAATTACTAATCTTGAAATCTTGAACTCTTGATAATCTTGATATCTTCGATCTTGAGTTCATCAGTTCTTGAATCTCTATACTGTACAGTCTTCATTCTTTATACCTACATGTTTATATTCTACACATACATATATATCTAAATCATAATGTTTGTATTTATATTTTATAACAAGTCCTAAGGTTATTGTCATCAAAACCATCATCTCAAGGACTAACAATATTCATATTTTATTTGGAAACCCTGGACATTATTATAATATCACTGGATTTTATATACAAATGTTTTGGTTATCATAAGGTAAAAACCCATCCGTATTTATGTGCAGCGTGGTCTTACAAGATGCCTTTGATTTAACTGTTTTTATAAAGTTAAAGACTTATGCTTTACTCACACTAGACCCATTTCTGACCCAGTTTATTTTTCCTTCTGCTAAACTCTTGGGTGCTCAAATTTGAATGGGCAGCCAAGTAGTTCAGGTTTTTTCACAGATTTACCTTGAAGGAGCTTGGCGCATGTGGCTTCATCGATAACTAGTTATTTTTCTTGTTTCCGTTGTATTATATGTATATTGTATCAGTTTGGTAGGTATAGGCTGTATAACTATCCTAGGCTAGAATTTGTATTAGTATAACTTTGATGTAACATTTTGAAATGACTTTGTAATATATTATGTTGAGTAATATATATTGTTCTGTTGCATTGTGAGATTCTGTGTTGTTTAGTTTCTTCACTTCTATTTTTATTTCTTTCACCTCTAATAACCTGTCTTTAGGACGACTAAATGACCAGCACATGAATATTGAGGATGTATTAAATGTCGTCTTTAGTAGTAAGAAAGGCAGTTCGTTATAAATACTTCGAGACAGCCAATACATATATGAATGTCAAATGTATATGTTGTAGATGCAAATCCTAACATCTATATATGTATAGATTAACTATGCATACATTATTATATAGCATATGCACATTATACACATATGAGTATATAATGGTATACTCATAAATATTATGCAACTTAATTTTAATTAAATTCATTAATTAAATAAATCAGTAAAGTAAATAAAATTGGATTTTGTTTAAATTAACTAGATCTAGTATGGTCTTTTAGACTTCATAGGTCAATTATGATCCAAAATAGGAAAAAATTAAAATCCACTTATTTCATTCACTATAGACCGATCATGTTCCATCAATGGTATTAGAGCATAAATGGTCTATATGGTCTAAATTAGCAGCTTTAGGGCTAACTAATAAAGCCTACCTATCTGATAGGTGTCTAGAATATTACTGTCTAGGCTTGGTATTGAATAATCAAGTATTATCCCCTTCCTGACTACTAGTGTGACAAATAGGTCGAGTAGGTCCAAAAGGTTGGCCTAATTGTAAAGGTCGAATTGATCTGGGCATTGGACTAATTTTTTTAATTCAGTTTGAAACCTTAAAATATATTTTAAGTTAAAAAGTTAAGTTTTGAATTTAAAATAAATTTTGTAAAAGTTATAGATTATTTTTCAAAGTTATTTAGAAAGTAGATTTACTATTTTCTTATTTAATATTTAGTTATTTAGATTATAAATAAATACTTAATTAAAATAAACATATACATTGATATGTGTGTGTGTGTATAACCATGAATGTTATAGGTCAATGTATATATATGCTTATCTTAAATTATTTAAAATAGTTTAAAATAATATTTTGAATTTATTAAAATTAGTTAATTAAAATTGTTTGATGGAATAAAATATTTATTTAATAAACGAATTAATTAATTGTTAATTAATAAAGACAGATATATATATAATGATATATGTATATAAAATTATAAATGTTGTAGTTAATATTCACCTTAAATAGTTTAGAATGAACAAAATAAAACTTCGAAATTTAAAAATAGCTTAATTAATTGTGTTAATTAAATTAATATATATGAATATTATATAAGTTAATTAAATTATAAACAGATAGAAATAAGTTAAACTTATATAATATGAATGTATAATTATAAGTGGAACTGTAAGAAACCCAATTTAGGTTTAAGGAATAAATACATATGTATTGTACGTATACGGTGAGTTCAGATGTGTTTAACACTTGAATCACAAGGATGTTTCATAAGAAACATGTTATTCCTTAAATCAATATCACCTAGTGTCTATATATTAAAGATTATGAATCTCTAATATATAAAGCTGTCCTCTACCATTTATTTATTAATAGATTACTTGCATACTCTTTAGTTGTTAAGCAAGCTCAAACTAGGGATGTTATGCATAGTATGAAGAAACTGGGCTAGTTGAAAGTGGGTTAAATAGGTGAATTTCAAAAAAAAAATCCATTTTGATCTTAGTTAATTTGTGAAGCCTAAATGGATTTTAGATCCCGTCCAAATATTTAAAACAAAATCATTATTTCATTAAATTTTGTTTGGAAGGTATTCTTTTAAGTTTTAGTTTACTATCATATCAAATATTGTGCTATAGATAAAAAGTGTACATGATTAATGTGATTGTATGTATGTGTTGGGATTTACAACTAATGTATTTCCCCTCTACATATGTTTTTTCTATCCAAATTTTGATTTAAAAATATTTATACACAATATAAATCGAGAAGTACCTATATTTAATGAGAAAACCTCCATTTGAAGCTTTTGAAATTAATAAAATACCCCTCCTTCATAATTCAGTAACTTTCTCAACCATCCCAGGTTTTTTTAATGCAAATTCTCATTAAGTGAAGCATATTTTACAATTACATATCCAATCGGTGTTACCATTAGAAAACGGAAAAGACAATTATGGACACTGTTGTGATATTTCGGCTTACTATTCAGTTCTCCAACTTTTTATAAAGTATTATAATATCTCAAAAAAAATACTTTCAATCAAACTATCAATGGTTGTTGCTATTCAAATCATGGGTAGGATTCATCTTCCTTTACCAAGGCTTTGCTCTTCCACCAACAACCTAAATCATAACCCAAGTTGTTGTCCACTTTTCCGCGCTTCTTACTTAATGTTAAAATATAGAGCCATAACCTCGCCATGGATCTGCGTTGACTTGATGGATAATCATGGATGAGGTGTGATTATTGTACTTTAAGAATCCTTATGGTGCATAGTGTTTAGTTGTGTTACATAGAGTTGCATGAAATTGGTTGAACTGAGAGGAGTCGAGGAGTGAATTTCTTGCCCTTTGAGCTCCAAGCATTAAAATTTGCATTGGAAGCCGTTTCAAATTACAACGCCGAATATTTTAACCATATTAGCCTCATGATAATTAAAGTAAGATATCTTTCCTCTGTATCATATTACTTATTAACATGCATTATTGAACTAATTTTTTGGTTGTAATCATATGTTATATTTTAGGTAAATGATCTCATGAAGTAATGGCTGATGCAAAATAGATTGATGAAATTGTGCTCTATTTGTATTCATATTACCAGTGTCCATTGATCAACAATTAAGTGCTCACAAAGATCTTGACGAAACAGTTCTTTGGTCTGTTACATCTCCCTTATTTGTATTAATTAACTATTTTCATGGAGTGAGTGCAACGACCCAGAATTTCAGTCATTTGATTTTGTAATATTTAATTAATTTTAAATATTGAATAATTATTTTTATAAGTCAAATAGCTAAAATTTCAAATATAACGATTTGTTTGATAATTAAATTGTTGAATTTAATAATTGAAATAGTTTAAATAATTGAATCTTGGGTTTTAAGTTGGAAAAATGATTTCAAAGCTTATTTAAATTCTATTTAATAAGAATAAAGATAATAGAACTTTTAATGTAAGTTTAAAAACGTCTAATTTGCTTTTTAAAAATAGTTTGTTTTAATTAACGAGTAAAAATAGCCTTCCAGGGCATTCTCTCGGATTTCGACGAAACCAGTGTCATTGGATCCGTAATAGTGAATTATTATATGCCGATGAAATTCGTGGTGATTGGACGTATCGTTTGGTCATGCGAGCTCTAAACGCTTGTAAATTAATTTTAGGAATTTATATAATATAATTGGGTTTGAAAAGCTATCTTCTACATATGATCGAATTAGATCTCGAAACAAGTTCCAATGTGTTCGAAATAGGGGTATAACATATAGAACGCCAGGCAGCACGCCATGATTGGAGTTCGAAATTTTTGGACGTTTTGTAACTTGATATTTTCGAATATAAAAAGATATATATATACAATATAATAAGCCATAACCCTATCTATTCTTGCCCATGCCCTCCACTATTCAGCCCATACTCTATACATCCTTAACCATACCCATCTTTCTTTATAATCACCCCAAACCAGAGGAACATGGTTGGAAAAATTTAAATTTGATCATGGCCAAATCCAACGGCACATGATCATCAAACCCACCACTCGTCGTTTTAGGCCTCGACTTCAACTAGAGATTTGTTCACGCCAGCATGATGATGGAGATCAACGGTGGAGATAGGCTGTTTCGATCAAAGGTGGGGGAAATTGAGCCGTGACTAGAAATAAGGAGGTTTCGGTTTTTGGGCGATTGCGACGGCATGAGTGGTTGAGCGGCGAGGGTCTCTGAAGGAGAAAGGTCAAGGGAGGCGAAAGCTTCCATTTGGCGATGGTGCGGCAGTGTGACGTGGACGGCAGCGGTGGGATTTAGCAGATGAATGGAAAAACATTTATGGGTTTTCGGCGGCGCTAGGATGGATGAGGCGAGGTGAGGCGAAGTAGAAGGCATGAACGGGGTCTAGGGAAGCTTCGGTGAGCATTAGGTGGCGGCGCATGGCCGGAAACGGTGGTGGCGGTTGCATTTTTAATGGCCAGGGATGGATTCGAACACGAGAAAAAGGAGGGAGAAGGATTAGCGATGGGTTTAAAATTTAAATAAGGTTAAGAGTAAATTGATTGTAATTAAGGATTTAAACTATAATATTAATTCTATAATCGTATTAATGTAATAACTTATCCATACGAGGTCCAATCGAGGCGCGAATTTTAGCGTTGCGCTCGTAATGACAAAAGCTTCACGATGGAACAGGTTTGGCAAAATTTGGAGATAGTTGAAATTTGGGCTAAAATTGGACGTCGTTCGGTTTTAGCTCCAAACCGGAACCCTAAACGACGACATCAAATTTTGGTGAGTTAAACTCACCTTTTTGGTTAACTAGTATAATATATTGTTGATAAAAATTGTTGAATGATTGTTTGAAGTGTGGATGACCCTTTGTATACGAATCCCGCCACGAAGCAGTTGATTTATATTTTATTATTATATAACGTTTGTGATGCAGGGAAACAGGTTGGAGGGATCCAACGAGATTCCTTGCTATTGTTAAATTGTTTCAATAATATTTCTTTTATATGGATTATTGAAAAATGAACCTGATTGTGGACACTGTAGTTATAACGTTGTTATATGTTTGAAAACTAAAACCCAATAGTGATAGAAAATCAATATTGATATTGGTTAGGCGTTGGGTAGCTATTAACCTTAAATTAGTATTTTGAAATACTATAAATCGCCATTGAGTTGGAATTGGATTTGAGACGGGAAATGATTTTAAATCCGAAAATTGGGTTTTAGAAATATATTATTTTAAATTTATTTAATTATTATTATTTTTTTAAAATTATTTTATTGTTAATATTGTTTTAAAATTATTTAATTATTGATATTGTTTTAAAATTATTTAATAATTAATATTGTTTTCTTAAAAACTCAACCCAGAGCCCTGATGAAATCGAAGGGATAAGATAAGCTCCCCCTAGCCTGGTCCGACCACAGACAGGAGGGTTTTCAGCCAGCTCAGCATAGAGATTTGATGCCCCCAACCATGTTATGTTGTTTTATGGGGACCCACCTCCGTGCCTTGAAATGTGAGTAGGGCAGACGGGAATCGAACCTACGACATGCTTACCAGGAAGTGAGTAACTTACCACCGTGCCACTACTTGCGGATTTATTAATACTATTTTAAAGTTATTTAATTATATTAATATTGTTTTAAAGTTATTTAATTATATTAATATTATTTTAAAGTTAGTTATCAAAATGATAATATTTTGAAAGCTTAATTATGTCAAGAATAATTATGATTTGAAATTAATAATAATATTTATTAGTAAGGTTTTGAAAATAAATTATTATTATTTATAATTAGGGTAAAGATTAATTGTTATTGTTTTTGAAATGATTAATTATTATTTTAAGATGTTTTAAGATTTATAATTATTATTTATTTATTCGTAATATTTAATTTTAATAATTATTTCCAAATAATACCGTTTAGAAGTAAATGATCTGTATTTGTTATAAATGTGTTTGAGACTCATAACCGGAGTTTTATAAACGAACTTGGATTTTATAAGGGAAGTTATAAAATGGTTTGAAGACATCAGGGAAGATTATTTACAAAGAGAAAGAGCTTATAAATGGTTAGATATTTATAAATGAGTTTTAGAAACGGGTTTATAGATTTATAAAAGAGTTTTATAAATGATTTTATGAATTTAAAAAATGTTTATAAATGATTTTCGAAATGTACAAAGAGTTTATAGGTGATTTGTAATGACCTGGAATTTTGGTTATTTGAAATGAGAATACTTAATTGATTTTAAATATTTAAAAGTTAATTTTTAACTTGAATTTCAAATAAAATGACTTATCAGATAATTTAATTATTGAATTAAATAAGTGGAAATTGGGTAAAATAACAAATCTTGAGTTTTAAGCTTGTTAAAAATAATTTAAAGGCTTATAAAATTTATATTGATAATAATGAAGATAATAAAACTTTTTTAAATGGAATTTAAAAGTGATTTGTCCAGTTTTAAAATATATTGTTTAAATTGACATTTAAAAATAGCCTTCCGGGGCACAGTCTCAGAATTCGACAAAACTAGTTCCATTGGATCCATAATAGTGTATTATCATCGGATTTCAAATTTCATAGTGTTTGGAGTTATCGTTTGGTCGTACAGAATATAAACGCGTTGAAATTTATATAGAAAATTCAATATAATAATTGGGTCCAAAAAGCTATCTTCTCCATACGATCGAATTAGGACTAGAAACCTTTTCCATTGCATTTGGAATAGGGGTATAACATTATGAATGACTAGCGGCATGCCTCGATAGGAGTTCGAAATTGTAAGCTGTTTTTGAAACGAGATATTTTGAATTTAAAATTATATATATATATATATATATATATATATATTTCAATACTTCACGTCAGCCATCCTTTCCTTCAACTAAATCACTGTACACCTATCACTATACCATCTTTTCCCCTTCAACACGCTTCCCTGTTCTTTTACGTTTCCTTCCTTCCCTTTTTAAACACCACCGAGGCAGTAGAAAAAAAATCCGCTGGTGCAAAGTTCGTCATGGAGTGTTCGGGCCATGCAGGCTTCATGTTGGCGAAGGCGAAGGTTCCGTGCACTAACATTTGCGTGCACAGCTCGTTCACGAGGAAGAAGAGGTTGATGCTAAGAAGGGTAATTTCTTAGTTAATATCTGTAAATTAATTTAGTTAATTTTATTATTAAAATGTTTAGTTATAAATTTAAAAATTCGATAGCTTACGAATTGTAACTCTCTCATAATAAAGGGTTTAAATTGAATCCGGTTTGTCGTTTACGTTTTTAGTAACGAGATCTATGCATAGAAACTGTTTGGGAATATTTCGGAGTCGGTCGGAATATTTGATAATTCAAATCTGGATGTTCAACAATTTGAAAAATCAAGGTGAGTAAATCTCACTCATTTGGATGATTGCATAAATTTTAAATAGTTAAAATTAATTATTGATTGATTGGATAATTATTATTATCAGTTGAATGTGATATTATATATAGTAGTATATATATTGGTAGTTGGATTGATATTCCCACATATATATAGTGGATGAGACCCTATGCGCCCCGTAGAATAGCGGATGACCCTATATAACATGATATCCCCCGCGAAGTGGGATTGGTATTTTTATATTGTGCTAATATCTGTAGATGCAGGGAAACAGATTGGAGGGATCCAACTGGATTCCTCAAAAATGTTGAATTTAATTTCATATATATTGATATATGACCTGTTTAAATAATCTGTGGTGGATTATAGTGCAATTTGAATTTATTGGATGTTATGGTATTACTGGATAGATTTTGGTATTTTAAAATACCATAAATATGAATATTGAATCTTTAAAAGAAAATAAAAAGGAAAATTGAAGGTAAAATAATTATAGTGAAATTTGATAAACTAAAGAAATGAATTTGGAGACAAATAAATAGTTTGACTCAAATTTGTATTTAATAATTTTGGAATATTGTAAATAAAGGTCTTGAAATATTGTAAATAGAGATTTTTGAATAATGAAAATAAAAAGGTTTGAATAATAGAACTTAAATGATATTGTTTAAGTATAAAAAGAATTTATTTATAAATTCGAGATTTAAATAGTTGGGAGAATAAAACGGGGAAATTTGAAAATAAAATATGAAATTGTTATACCAGATTTTAAATAAGATTTTAAATGATGAAAAGGAAAGTGGAATATGGTTGGGTTATTTAATAAATTGATTTGGAAATGGAATTTAATTTAGAAATCGAATTAAAATTGATTAAGTGTTGTGAAACCGTTATAAACGGGAAATGAGACTATGGAATTTATAAACGAAATTTATAAATAAAGTAAATTAAATTATCAGTGGATAAATTGAAGTTATAAATTCACGGTGAGAATTTATAAGGAGATGGGTAAATCGGTTTTAAAATAAATAGTATAATTAATTTTAGAAATGTGAAAAGGGAATTTACGGAATTGGAACGTAAATTAAATTGGAAATAAATCGAGAAGGATTTATAAATAATTAGACTAGCTATATTGGAGTTGAAAATATATTTTTCCTGAGAAGTTAAGTTTATTTTAAAAGGAGGATTTTTAAGTATTAACTAGAAAATTTAAAACTGTTAAAGATTATTTCAAAAAATTAATTATTTAGTTGTTTTAAAATTGTTTAAAGTATATTTAAACATTAATTAAGTTAGTTTATAGTAAGTTAATTATTATTTAAAAATTAATCAGTATTATTATTTCAAGAGATAAATTATTCTATATTAATATTATTTTATAATAACTTTTAATTTAAAAGAGTTACTGCTTAAAATTAACTTGGAAAATTATTATAGAAATTTCAAAAGTATATTTTTGAAAAACAATTTTAAGTAAAAATTTTGGGAAGTAATGGTATACTCGCATGGAGAAATCGGAGGCAGTGAGTGCCTGCACTTAAGTCTTGGATTTCTCTAGGATAGAGACTTAACCATTGAGCCGCGAATCCATGGTTTGATACCGCAGTGGTACTTTCCAAATTATTTTAAAGGTTTCCAAATATCTTTTGAATGATAGTTTGCAAATATACTAAATTCGATAAGAAAGTATATATTTTGGATAAAGAGATTTAAGTGATTGAAATTTAAATTGAATAAGACTTAGTGTATTTAAATGGAAAATGGAATATTTGGTTGAATGATTGTTTATTTGATAGTTAAATAACCGACTATCAAATCTGGACCCAAAATATAACTTTAGGGAATATCTAGGATAAATACGGGAATTATATGGTAAAGTTACCATTCGAGGTGCTATACCGTACGTATAAACTTGTTTCGTTCTTCTAGGACGTTTATAAGGAAATCCGTCCACTAATGGTTAGGAGGTGATCTCCGATCTTATTTTCTTCTGTTTATTTCCTAAAGAATCGGGTTGAGTTTACCGTAAATATCGAACATTGTTTCGAAGAGATCGGGATCGGATGAGCAATCCGAAAACCACTTCGATCCAACGAGTACGTTTTCAAAGTGAAAACAAGAGCATGGAGTCGAAGATGGAGTAGTGAAGTGCAAGGGCTAATCGCTAGTAATCCTGAGGATTATTCCAAAATGGATGTAGTAGGAATAGTGCCTTCGGTTCCGTTCGGACCCAGAACGGACTTGTATGGATGAATGCTATCATAATATTGTCATTGGAGGACAATGAGCATTCTAAGTGAAAAATTCATTAAAAAGGTAATCGTAGCCTCTAGCCTCATCAACCGGGAATGACTGAAAATCAGGGGAGATGCAGCAAGGCTAAGTGGGTTGCACCAAATTAGGGTATGTTTATTACCTTTCTAGATACCCTCGGATATTATTTTATTACTACAATATATGGAAGGAGCTCGAAAGAGGGTGGGAACACTCGAGGTGATAGCATATTCGATCTATCCAGGTTAGGGATAGTCCGGTCTTGTGTTGCTAGGGATCCCGGCGTGATCCTCAGTACGCTGTTTCTAGACGTGTACTGTGACAGGTGGTACCCAGTGCCTAGTCATTCGTATGAAATCCATTCTCCAATACGTGCCCTTACAGTTTTGATTGTAGAGCCTAGTATGCTGGGATTTAATTAATGTAACAATTTCAGCTATTTAAATAAGTATTTATACTTAGACACTATTATAAAATCAGAGGATTTGATATGAAATGTTTTGGTTATCGTAAGGTAAAAACCCGTCGTGTTTATTTGTGGCGTTGTCTTACGAGATACCTTTGTTTTTCAAAGGATTTTGGTAACTTTAATAATTCAAATTAAGTGTGTTTTCTCATGCTAGTTTTCCAGACTGAATCGGGTGTTATTTTATTATAATGCTCGGGTCAGATCGAGTATTACAGATTCATGATAGGATGCTATGGAGCTCAGGAGATGAGCTTGATGATGAAGACATATTGCACGTATCTGATTTATATTCCGTTGTGTATTGTAGGCTGTATATTCAACATTTGTGAGGACAAGTTATTATAACTGTCCAGTATTGAGTTATTAATTGTATTGTACTCTGATGATGCAATGTATGAATAACAGTTATAGTTATTTTGTGTAAAGACCAGTTGTTATCTATTATATATTGTTCCGCTACGATTGTGAGATTTTGTATTGTTGTTTCTATTTTCTTCTTCTACCTCTTTTTTTCTTTTCCCTAACGATCTGGTATTCCGGCATTCGATTGCTCGGCATGTAATACAGTGGACGTATTGATGTCGATTTTCGAAGGTCGAAAATCTCCGTTGTGACATGATTAAATTTTTATAAAGGGATTATAAATGGTTTTGGAGAACTGTAAGGAATTTATAAATGATTTGGGAATCGAATAAAAAGAAAATCTTTCCCAATTTTGTAAATATACTTATACCATTGACATAAGTATATGAATATTTTCTAAGTACTGAAAATATAGGGATTTGTGGGTATACCTTTGTAAAAATATTTTGGTACAAGTAATTTACAAAGTGTTTTTAAATAAATAAAAGATTTGTCTAAAGGGGGCTAGTGGTTGCTTATGTGCTTAACCGAAGTTGTTTTTTCCATGGAATAAATCTTTGTTGATGTGTGTTCGTTGATAGTTAAATAACCGACTATCAAATCTTGGCCTAAATATGTAATCCTTCTTAATTTTGGTGGTACGGAAATATTTCCTACTTAACAGCGAAGGATTTTAACTCAGGAAATATCTAGGAGAAACATAGAGATTATATAGTACAGTTACCGTCGGTGGTGCTATACTATACGTATAAACTCGTTTTGTTCTTCTAGGACAAATGATGAGGAGATCCATCCACTTAAACGATTAGGGGGTGGTCCCTGCTCTTGTGTATTGTTGGACTATTTCCTAAAGAACCGGTATTGAGAATTCCGAAAAATTAAAGATTGGATTTTGGAGCGCCAGGGAAATGGAAGAGTGTACTCGTAAAAGATGACTCAAAAACTGTGACCACTCCAAAACCATATACGATTCTATGGAGGAGTTTCGTGACATATATTAAAATTTTGGAATCCATGTGTGGTTCTGAGACCCGTTGGAGTATGGGAATCCATGTGGGATTCCATAATCCATTTGGTGGCGGTGCGTAAGCTAGAGCGCCGGACGTCGCCTCATAGCGGTAATGGCTAAAACCAGAGATAGGAGGCATGACCAGTAAGGTTGGCAAACTCATAGGATGCAGTCGGCACCTCCTAAATATTACTTATAGTTGTTATGCATGCATGGGGCGATGCATTCGGTCTTAGCGAGACCAGCTATGTTTTTCCTATGGCATCACTAGGGATGTATGCTGCTTTGGAAGGATATCTCCGATCCTTGTGCAGGAGGACCATTCTCAATGTACCGAGGACACCTCCATGGAATCCTACACAATTAGCGAATGAGCCTTATCAGTTTTCGATTATATGCCTAGTATTATTGTGATGTACACTCACGAGCATCACAGCTACTTGATTATTATTATTTCACACTTAGACATTATTATAATATCAATGGATTTTCTATAAAAAGGGTTTTGATTATCGTAAGGTAAAAACTCATCCGTGTTTATGTGTCGCATGGTCTTACGATATACTTTGATTTCAAAGATTTTTTTATAACTTTAAAATCTAGTTGAGTATGTTTTTTCATGCTGCTTTCCAGATTGACTCAGGTGCTATTTTATTATAATGCTCGGTCAGAACGAGCATACTATAAATTTTTGTTGGATGCTTGGAGCTTCAGAAGATGAGTTGGAGGCATAGAGATGTATTCACATATATGGTTATTTTTCTACTGTGTTTATTATTGTATTTATCAGCAATTGTGAGGACATATTATTATAACTGTCCAGGTTGAAATAGGTTAGTATGCTCCGATTGATGTCTGTATATACATATATTACAGTTGTTTTGTATAAAGATTTGATGTATATTATAGATTATTTGTTCCGCTGTGAGATTTTGTGTTGTTTAGTTTTCTTCTTTTCTTCTTTCTTCTTTCTTTTTCCTCTAACAATCGGGTTTTTCGGCATTTGATTGCTCGACGGGCAATACAGTAAACGTATTAGTGTCAATTTTCGAGGGTTGAAAAATCTCGGTCGTTACAATGAGGTACAGTGGTAGTAATATTTTTATTCAAGTATGTAGCTTCAAAGAGTGTATAGATCCACTAATACACATACATGGTTGAACTATAACTTAGTGCATGCATACATATCCAAATTAGAAAATGATATATGCATTCTATTATTTTTCATTTTAATAAAAGAAAACTTTTCAACTCGTTTCTTATTGTAATAGTAAATATGGGTTATATAATTAGTTTTTACTTACAATGCACTTATGTATGGGTGAAGCTATGGAAAAAGTAAATCATATGCAGTTAATTTTATATTAATACGTTCCTTTAAATTTTAATGGAAAGTATTTAAGTATGTTTTTATTTTCTAAGCAAAAAGTTTTACATCACTATTTTTAGGAGAAGGTACTTTTACGAATGTAGGGAAAGAGTTATACAAATATGCAGTTCGGCCCAACTAAATGCACCTACAAAATGGCCCAAAGGAGAAAACAAAAACAAGCAAAACATGTATAAGGCAATAACCCTAGTTCATACTCGAACTGAAATTACTTTCAAAAATGGCAGCCGCCATACAAGAAAGAGCAAATTATCACACTAAAATAATGATCTGAGCTAAAAGGTTCCTCAGGCGCTAAACTTATATCGCTTCATTCTTCTGAAGGAGGAGTGTCAACTCCTTCTTCAACTTAACTCATGCTGGGATTTTGAGTGGGGATGGTTACGCCAAATTAGGAGGTTTTGTTTTGATGTCAAAAGGGATGTTCCAAAACTCAACTGCTTTAGAGTACTAAAATGAATCACTTGCTCTTTTTCTAGATTTAAGCATAAGAATTCTCAGTTATATCTCGATCTCTCTTCAGACGGTGAACTTGTCTTCTATTTACCAGTAAAAATTCTCGCATCCCATCCTTTCCATATAATCCAAGCTGATATAGAAGTAATTAGTCCGATGATGTCCATATACCTATCTTTACTTTTAAAGTTTTGGGTGAGAAATTCAATTTATCATGCATAATATAATTACTGCTTGCTTATCGACCTGATTTGAGTTTATACCAGCTTCAGATGTAAGTAGAATAGTTGCAGTTGAAAAAGAGATGATCAGTGTCTTCTGAAACTTGATTGCATAAAACACACTTATCATTGTCAAATATGCTATGTCTTTGAGAGAGAGATTTTATTTAGTCCGCAGTCTAGTAGAAGTAGCTTTATATAAATAGATTCTCATTTTAGGGCAGTGAATTTTGTCCCAAAGAAATTTATTCCAATTTACTTCATTGAAGTGTGATTTGATAAGATCAATTGCTGGTTTGAAAGAATAGCTACCACTAGCTTCATTTAACTAATATTAGTGGTTATTATAACTTTGGAAAATTTTGATTTGCTGTATTTCATTATAAAGTGAGATTTTTTGAAGTAGATTACCTACTTTCCATTCACCATTGCTTACTATACAGCTGACTTTAAGATCATTGCCTCCTAGTAATTCAAGAGTATTATGACCCAACCTATCCAAAAGCTTTGAACTATTGATCCATAGATCATACCATAGGCTAATAGATTGACCATCAACAATTCGTCTTTCCATGCCATTCAATGTAGTTTGTCTTAAATTTAGTGTTCTTTTTTAGTTACCCGATTGTGTAGCATTTAAAAAACAATCCCAAAAGTAACCATTCTATAAATACTTGTTTCTTAAGATCTTTTGAAAATTGTATAAGCCCATGCCTCTTTCTGACTTTCTCTGACACATGACTTCCCATGGAATTTTACTAAATTTTCCTTTCCAAATAAAATCAGAGTAGATTTTTATTATTTTATTCAGCACTGTGGTAGGAATTTTGAAACTTTAACTCCAAAACATTACTAATGATTGAATGGTAGATTGGGTGAGTTCAGTCCTACCAGCAATACTTAAGCACTTACATTTCCATCCTTCAATTTTGGATCTAATTTTGTCAATAAGATTGCTGTATGCATCCACTTTAAGGTTGATTGGATGAAGGAAGGCCCAAATATTTCACTAGAAGTTCTCCTTCATGAATTCCCAAAATATTGCATATTTCATGTTTTTGATGATAGCCTTTACTGAAAAAGGATTTTGTTTTTGAAACATTCATTTGCAGTCTGGCATATTTATGCATTTTTACAAAAATATTTTAATCACCATGGCAGCTTGACAGTCAGCTTTGAAGAAAATAAGAAGACCATTTGCATAAATTAAGCGGGTAAGAATAGGTTCTACATTATGACTGGGTTTGGTCTTGCCACTACAAACTTTTAGGTCCGTGAGAATGGTGAAATACTCCATAATGATGGTTAAAAGATAAGGGGATAAAGGTCCCCTTGTCTGACGCCTTTACGACTCTAAAAGTGATCTTTAGGAATTCCTGTGTACAACACTGAGAGAGAGGAGCTACTAATCATTTCTTTTACAATTGATATTAATTTATCTGGAAAGTCCGTTTGAAGCATCATGTGTATTATAAAATCTATGTTAACAGTATCATAAGCTTTTTTGATGTCGACTTTGATACACATTCTACTAGCATTAGAACAACATAATCCCCTTACCTGCTCATGCGCTAGCATTATACCTTCTGCTATGTTCCTATCTGGTAAATATGCATGCTGATTTTCTGATATGAGAAGCTTCGAAGTGTTTTTAATTATGTAGCTCAAACTTTAGAAAGCACTTTATATATCAAATTGCAACAAGCAATAGGCCTGTAGTCATTCATAGTTTTAGGGGGGTTTTCTTGGGAATCAGGTCTAAGAATGTGATTTATTTATGTTATGATTTTCCCTTCATCATAGCAACTTTGCATTGCATGTAGGAGACCTTATTTGAGTTTGTTCCAATGTAAGTGATAAAATTTATATGAAAAACCATCAGGACCAGGAGCTTTATCTTCATGAGTACTAAAAACTGCATATTTTACTTCCTCTAATGTGAATGAATTGGTCTGGTAGTTTCTCCCAAATTCAGATATCTTTGCATTGCAAATAATCTCTATAATTTCTCTGGATTAGCCACCTTTATTGTATAAGTCACTATAAAATGCCACTAATTCTTTAGCTTGCTTTTCTGGCTCACCATTTGACTGTAAAAGGCATGGAAAGGATTTTTTGTGCTTTTTTTGATAAAACTACAAAGAAATATTTAGTGTTGTCATCTGCCATTGTTAACCATTCACATTTGGATTTTTGTTTCAAAAAAGAAGCTAGCATATGCAATTTTATTTGATTCTCCACTTTTGCTAAGTACAACTTTGAATTATTGGTATCATGTTGTGTGTCCAGTGCTGTCTAAAGTAGATCACATTTTTCTCTACATATCTTTACTTCTTTCTGCAAGTTGTTTTTGTTATAGCTCCATCTGTTCAAAAATTGTTTAACATTCTTTTGAATTGTCAGAAAGTTGTAAAAATTATTGTCTATTTGAGGGATCACAAGTGATCTTGAATCTCAAAGAAATAGTCCTCATAATGACACCAATGATTGCAATATTTGAAAGGCCTGATACCATTGGTGCTTGAAATGTCGTTTTGCCAAACAATTAGAGGTGAATGATCACTAGATAGTGATGATAATGCAGAGGCTTTTGAGTTTGGAAAATTAGAGAACCAGTTAAGATTAACTAAAACTCTATCTAGTCTACATCCTATATCTTTTTAAGGGACTGATCTCCAACTGAATGTAACACCACTGACATTATGTTCCATAAGACCACATTCGATTAAGAAATTATTCAATTCATCATTTTTACTTATAGGCAAACATCTACCCCCGGACTTTTCTTTAGATAGTTTCATACAATTAAAATCTCCTAAAAGTAACCAAGGAGAAGTTACTGATGCACCATCTAAGTCTAGTTTGTAACGACCCTAGATTTTTATTTAATTTAAGTTAATAATTAAATAAATTTTTGGATAAAAATAGTAAAATAATAAAAGCAAATACAAAATACTTAAGCTAATAAATATAAGACAATGGATATGAAGTAAAATAATTATAGAATCTCATAATAGAACAAATGGAATAAATGAAACAAAAGATAAAATAAAATATATATAAGTATAAATCAATTATATAGTCACAAATTTGAATATAAGAAATTATGATATTAACATAAGTTAATAATTTATAACAATAACTAAAATGAAACAAGTGTGTATATATTAATTATGAATATTCATTTTTGTTTCAAAGTAACAAGGCCAAAATAAAGTAAAACACAACTAAATTTAAACAACATCTTAAAGTAAGAATTGTTACATTGTAAAGTAAATAAACTAGATATACTTGATTACAATGCTAGGCTGTAGGACATAAGGAAGAAGGGAAAGCATGTTCATACTTGTACAGTAAGTATAAAACTGTTTTGTACACTTGAAAAAGAATAAAGAAACTTAGCAAGTACATATGAAATTTAAGTAAAAAAAAAATAATATAAATACATGAAGGACATAAGCATGTACAAGAATTATCATCTCAGCCGAGAGCAAGGAAAATAATATTCATATATGTACACTTACCAAATATCTCTAGTACAAAGCAAATTGATCTGCTGTAAATAAAATGAGAAACACAAAGTACTTAACAATAAATGCAGCACCCAAAATGTTTACTTCAGCCTACAAGCAAGAAAATCTCTGCGTATAATTGCACCAGAGGAAAAAAAAATATATATCAACTTTGTACAAACAATATTATATACCCTATACCAATATATCACCCTGTAACCTGTTTTATATTTATCAATCCTCACCTCAGTATTCGTTCCATTCTAAATGGGAAAAAGAAAAAGGAAACTAAAGCAATACTATCCAAAACTCAAACCAAAATAAATTAAATCAAGGAAAACAAGGGAAATCAAGAAAAAAGAAGCTTCAGCCTGCAAAAATTCAAACTGGTTTCAAGAAGATATGCCCTATTCATTTTCTGGAAAATAAAGTGAGTAACAATTTTCTTTAAAAATTAAATGTTTAAACTGTGCAAATATATCCGAGATATGTGTGTGTTTGTGCATATATAGTTATCTATATGTATATGGAAGCTGGGAACATGTTATTTATGCTGTTGTTTAAATTTTCTCTGTTCTTAGTTCATAGACTCAGGCCTGTTGATTTCAAAAATCAATCACTCTTTTTCTAGTGGATGGTTTAACTTCAAATTCAAACGAAAGATGTTCGTATCATCATAAACTAAGTTTATAAATTTAGTCAGGATTTAAACGACTTAGAAATTATCACTGGAACCCAAATTGCTGAACAAACTCAATTTTTGTCAAATTTCGAACTTTACGAAATGGTGATTCATATTTATAACTTGAATGCGTATTGGAAATAATGATTTTTGAGATAGGTATCAGAATTTTTAGTGATCACGGGGAAGAGCAGTTTATGCTTCTTCGTTTTGACAATTCGAGTCGCTGGGACAGGCCGAGTTGATCAGAGGGATCGGGGCTTGGTCTGGAGGTGGAGGAGGCTGCCGTGGGTGGAGGAAAAATGGACCGGAGATGGCCGGAGCACTGTGGAAGCGGCGGTGGGTGGTTTTTCTCGGGTGACCTAGTTTTGGGGGAACGTGCATTTTCGATTCGCGCATCGTCAGCAGTGGATCGAGCGCCACGTTGGTTTGAGAGGAGGAAGAGGAGGGGTGGACGAGTTCACGGCCGGAGTTGGGTAGCCGTTGGTGGCCGGAGACGTGGTTGCGAGGTGACTTTGTTGGATGTGTTTGGGTTACAGGGAGGAGCTCAGTAGCTCGTTTTCGATTCCGCTATCGAATGGATGAAACTGGAGGTCAGGTCGTCAGAGGAGTTGGTCGTCGACATGAGGAGAGTTGCAGCGTTGATCGTTGGTGGCCGGAACCTCCGTACACGTGCACACGTGTGCACCTGAATCTGGGCTGTTGAAGTGTTTGGGAAGAAGACGTGAATTCTCGGGGCGAATTCGAAGTTGCACTGGGTTTTTCTCGAAGTGGCAGCGTTTCGCGAGTGCCTCGGGGGTTTGAGAGTTTCGCTCGGGGAATTTTGTTTGAGGTCTCGGGTTGGTTTTGTTTTAGTAGCTGGTCTCAAAATTTAAAAAAAAAGAAAAGAAACAAAAGCAGTTTTCAACTTTAAAGCAATCAGTAACCAAGTTTTGAAATTTAATAGGAAGTGAAGAATGAGCAGTTTTTTTTAAAAAGAGTTTTTAGAAACAAAATCTTTGAAATTTAAAAATAAATTAGTTTAAGTTTTCTTGTATAAATTGCTTCACATAAATAATGATTGCTTTCTTTAACAATTGGCTAAGAAGTTTTGAAATCGTTTACTTTAGATTTTGATTAAGTAAATTAAAAAAATTTAAGATAAAATGTGTAAATGATAATTAAGGTATTAATATGAAATGTTTTATCTTAAGTTAAATTAAGGTTTTTGATGACTAAAATATTAATTGAATTATTAAAGAAATTAAAGAGTAATTATTTAATTTGATTGATTAAGTAATTAGAGATTAATAAATTCTTAATTAAGAATTAATCAAGTAATTAGAGATTGATTAACTAGTAATTGAGTATTACTTAAATGTAATTTATTAAAGAAATTTATTAATTAAGGGTAATTAATTACTTAAAGATAATTACTTAATTTAAAGTAATAGATTAAGGATTTATAAATTAATTTTTGTAATTAATTAAGGATAATTAATTAAATGATAATTAATTAATTTATTAATTGAAGCTAATTAATTTATTAAAGGTTAATTAAAATTTTTTTGTAATGAGTCAATGTTAACTAACCAGAATTTGTAATTCATAAGTAAAAGACCCGATTTGAATTAATCAGACAATTAATTAATTTTACTTATGAATGTTTGGATTCTATTGGATGATTGAATTGTTTGATATTTCCTGATCTGTGATGCTTTGTGATATATTCTGATTTGTGTGTAATCTTTACTGTAGTTTATTTATCTGAAATTTATATATATCTGTGATCTGTGAATAAAGATAAGCGATATAGTTTATATCGTTTATCAACTATATCCTGTATTTTGATCTGTGATGATTCATTGTGTTGCACTATTGTGTGTGAAACCCCTGGACTACACTTTTACACACACAAATATGGATTTCACGTGGAAATCGGTTAAGTCACAGATAATTTAAATTTGATGTATTTGAAATTGAAATTTTAATTTCAATTGATTTTGAAATTGGAAATTTGGGTTTAAAGTGAAAAGATTTTGAAATGGAATTTCAAAGATAAAAGTTATTTTGAATAACTTAATCGAGTTTTGAAAATTTAAATAATTTGATTTAAATTTGAATTTAAGTTGGGAATTGAATCCTATGATTTGGAACTAAGGATTAAAGATATTATAAATGTGTTTTCTATGAATCTAAACCATTTAAAAGTGAAATTTTGAGAATTTGAATTTAACCCAAGGATTTCCACTCGTATGAATGAATCAGATTTTCTGAAATGGAACTGTTTGTTTTTAAATGATAAAAGCTTTCAGATAAGAAATGAAATTCCAGTTTAGTTAAAGGAATTTCAAGATTGAATTGAAAAATGGTTTTCCAAGTTATGAATGAATTGTTTTAGAAAACTATGATTTGAATCTGTTATCTTTAACAGATTTAAAATGATGATTTGTTCAAACTATTTGAAATGGAATTGTTTGAAAGCTATAAGTTAAATCTTGATTTAAAGATTTAACGAGTTAATCAAATTGAAATGGAAATTAATTTGGAAAATCTGTGAATGAATCTTTTGTTTAAAAGATTAAAGTGTGGAAATTGTTTAAACCATTTAAGGTTGTTAAAATGAATCTTCTTGTTTAAAGATTTGCAATGGTATTTTGTTTAAACCATTTGAAAAGAGAAGTTTTGGGTAATAAGTTGTGACTTAATTGAAATCCCATATCCATATGTTTTTAAATATTACGCTCACTATTCGGTTTAGCCGGGAGAGGACCTTTGCGTCGTATAACCCATTCCGAATATGTGATACGTCGTATATGGATAGCATTTGAAGACCGGTGTTGAAGACCGGATATTTTTCAAAACGGAAGGATTACCGTCGAGTTACTCTGCATCGGCTGATCCCCGATATAGAGGTTTTATCATCCTTAGTGACGGGAAGTCCGGACGTGATTGGAAATTATCCGCATTTGCAAGGGCTTCGTGAGAAGTGCCTTCGGTTCTGTTCGAACCCGGAACAGACTTGTATGGATTGTATGTCTGACATTACACTTTGAGATATAAAGCCGATTTCTTTCAAATACATTTCTGTTGGTGACGGAGAATTTATTCTCTTAGCTTAACACCCTTCTCTGAGACGTACGAGCTCAGAGGTTATGTAGTTGAAATTTATCAGCGATATATCCCAATTTGGTAATGTGGCATGCTGAGTGCTGCTGTGAAATGATCAGTGTTTGATCATTTGTGATATGATCATTTGTTTGATCTTATATCTTTGTGATCATAGGTTGATCATTTGTTTGACCCGAAGCATGGCTTTGTGAACAAAGCGTAGCTTTGTGGACGAGACTTCGTCAGGGCCTCACAACCCGGAAATGGTCGAAACAGGAATGTTGCGGCAATGTTATGAGGGTCGCGCCCTTTAGGGTATGTCATTTCCTTCTGGAAAGGAGTGGTATCATGGTATGGAGCCCAGATACTTACTCATGTGGATACACTTTATTATGTGTGATGTTGGTTTAGAGGCGCCTCGGATAAGGTCCCAAAGGACCGGGGGGTGGCATATTCGTGAGTTACCTGTTACAGGGGTAACCCGGCCTTGTGTTTGCAGAGAGCAGTTTGTCTCTCGGGACGTCCCGCCAGAGGCGATCCCATGCGGCGGAAGGAAGTTCCTTAGCCTGACCATTTGTTGGAAATCCAAAGAAACAATACGTGACGTGTACGGTTTTAGTTGTATTACCTGCTATGGAATGTGGCGGTAACCTGCTATTGAACATGGTAGCTATAGTAGGCATACGATACTGGTCGTATGTTGGCTAAGATTAATATTATACTTTCGAAATGTTTGCTACACACTATGCACTAATAATAATATCAAAAATGATTTGATTTGCGTAGTAAGCATTTTTGACTATCATAAGAAGAAATCTCCTCCAATTCTGCGTTTGCATTGTGTGTGTGGTGGGAGGTCTTATGGTAGTTTCATTTTCTAAAAAGCATTGCGGATTTCAATGTTTAAAATCCTTTTGTTGTTGTTTAAAGATAAACTGTTTTTGTTGCTCACACCAGTCCCATGACTGATCCGGAGTTTATTGTTCCTTTCCTAAACTCTGGGTGCTCATAATTTTCCACACGAGCAGTCTAGAGTTGGGTTTCTTTTCAGATATTCAGGTTTAGTAGATTATCTGGAGCTAGTTCATTCATCGGAGTTGCTTATCTTGGAGTTGTGGATTCATTCTTGTCTGAAGATCATTTTGGAGTTATCATTTCTATTGATATTGTTCCGCTGCTGTTGTTATCTTTTCGTTTCCGCTGCTATTTCTTGTATCATATCTCTGATGTATATTGATATTCATTGTATCACTCTGTTGTATCAGATATTATATATCAATGTATTATTCTTTTCTTCCACTGTGTTATTTACTTAATTGTGTTATAGCTCCGGCGAATCGGATTTGTACGGTCGAATCTGCGGCATTCTAGTACAATGTGAAGTACGGATGTTGATTTTCGAGCGGGCAAAACCCGAGTCGTCACATTTGGTATCAGAGCTAAGGTTGAACTTTAGCTCAGGAGTATAACACGTTAAGTAACTCATTAGAGATAGGGTGAAGTATACCCTAGAATGAGTAATCCTTAAGATATCCGTCTGTATGCCTCAGTAAATTCTCTTGCTATCCACTGATAGTGAGTATGAGTGTAAGAAGAGGACGAGATAGGGGACAGAGGGGATACGACTAGAAATGGTCAAAACTCTGTAACAACAAGGAAGAAATCTTTTCTCTATCGATCTCTTTTGTTCAACATCTCTTTTCTCGATTCTTCGATAATTTCTGGTAGATCCAAGAAGGAATTCGACATATCAATATGGGACAATAAACTCCAACTGAGCCAAAATTGTTTGTTTGGATGTATTGATTGTTTTGTTTGCTATGGTTGATAGGTATACTTTAGTTCTAAACTGAAAATTTTTGGAATTATATCCATGTATCTATCTATTCTTTGGATCCCGATATGTTCTACGAATGGTTAGTTATCCTTTCGAACTGACCGATGCCCCTGCATATTTCGTAGATCTGGATAACCCGAGTATTTTGTTGATTGTTAAACAGATTCGTTCTCGTATCTGATTTTGATATTCTGATTTGGTAAGCCAAATGCAGAATAGATATTCAGTTTGATTAGATGAAACATTCTTCATCTGTCTTTATTTTCGTGCCTGCGAATTTCGAGGACGAAATTCTTTTAAGGGGGGAAGTTTGTAACGACCCTAGATTTTTATTTAATTTAAGTTAATAATTAAATAAATTTTTGGATAAAAATAGTAAAATAATAAAAGCAAATACAAAATACTTAAGCTAATAAATATAAGACAATGGATATGAAGTAAAATAATTATAGAATCTCATTTAAAATAATAGAACAAATGGAATAAATGAAACAAAAGATAAAATAAAATATATATAAGTATAAATCAATTATATAGTCACAAATTTGAATATAAGAAATTATGATATTAACATAAGTTAATAATTTATAACAATAACTAAAATGAAACAAGTGTGTATATATTAATTATGAATATTCATTTTTGTTTCAAAGTAACAAGGCCAAAATAAAGTAAAACACAACTAAATTTAAACAACATCTTAAAGTAAGAATTGTTACATTGTAAAGTAAATAAACTAGATATACTTGATTACAATGCTAGGCTGTAGGACATAAGGAAGAAGGGAAAGCATGTTCATACTTGTACAGTAAGTATAAAACTGTTTTGTACATTTGAAAAAGAATAAAGAAACTTAGCAAGTACATACGAAATTTAAGTAAAAAAAAAATATAAATACATGAAGGACATAAGCATGTACAAGAATTATCATCTCAGCCGAGAGCAAGGAAAATAATATTCATATATGTACACTTACCAAATATCTCTAGTACAAAGCAAATTGATCTGCTGTAAATAAAATGAGAAACACAAAGTACTTAACAATAAATGCAGCACCCAAAATGTTTACTTCAGCCTACAAGCAAGAAAATCTCTGCGTATAATTGCACCAGAGGAAAAAAAAAATATATCAACTTTGTACAAACAATATTATATACCCTATACCAATATATCACCCTGTAACCTGTTTTATATTTATCAATCCTCACCTCAGTATTCGTTCCATTCTAAATGGGAAAAAGAAAAAGGAAACTAAAGCAATACTATCCAAAACTCAAACCAAAATAAATTAAATCAAGGAAAACAAGGGAAATCAAGAAAAAAGAAGCTTCAGCCTGCAAAAATTCAAACTGGTTTCAAGAAGATATGCCCTGTTCATTTTCTGGAAAATAAAGTGAGTAACAATTTTCTTTAAAAATTAAATGTTTAAACTGTGCAAATATATCCGAGATATGTGTGTGTTTGTGCATATATAGTTATCTATATGTATATGGAAGCTGGGAACATGTTATTTATGCTGTTGTTTAAATTTTCTCTGTTCTTAGTTCATAGACTCAGGCCTGTTGATTTCAAAAATCAATCACTCTTTTTCTAGTGGATGGTTTAACTTCAAATTCAAACGAAAGATGTTCGTATCATCATAAACTAAGTTTATAAATTTAGTCAGGATTTAAACGACTTAGAAATTATCACTGGAACCCAAATTGCTGAACAAACTCAATTTTTGTCAAATTTCGAACTTTACGAAATGGTGATTCATATTTATAACTTGAATGCGTATTGGAAATAATAATTTTTGAGATAGGTATCAGAATTTTTAGTGATCACAGGGAAGAGCAGTTTATGCTTCTTCGTTTTGACAATTCGAGTCGCTGGGACAGGCCGAGTTGATCAGAGGGATCGGGGCTTGGTCTGGAGGTGGAGGAGGCTGCCGTGGGTGGAGGAAAAATGGACCGGAGATGGCCGGAGCACTGTGGAAGCGGCGGTGGGTGGTTTTTCTCGGGTGACCTAGTTTTGGGGGAACGTGCATTTTCGATTCGCGCATCGTCAGCAGTGGATCGAGCGCCACGTTGGTTTGAGAGGAGGAAGAGGAGGGGTGGACGAGTTCACGGCCGGAGTTGGGTAGCCGTTGGTGGCCGGAGACGTGGTTGCGAGGTGACTTTGTTGGATGTGTTTGGGTTACAGGGAGGAGCTCAGTAGCTCGTTTTCGATTCCGCTATCGAATGGATGAAACTGGAGGTCAGGTCGTCAGAGGAGTTGGTCGTCGACATGAGGAGAGTTGCAGCGTTGATCGTTGGTGGTCGGAACCTCCGTACACGTGCACGCGTGTGCACCTGAATCTGGGCTGTTGAAGTGTTTGGGAAGAAGACGTGAATTCTCGGGGCGAATTCGAAGTTGCACTGGGTTTTTCTCGAAGTGGCAGCGTTTCGCGAGTGCCTCGGGGGTTTGAGAGTTTCGCTCGGGGAATTTTGTTTGAGGTCTCGGGTTGGTTTTGTTTTAGTAGCTGGTCTCAAAATTTAAAAAAAAAGAAAAGAAACAAAAGCAGTTTTCAACTTTAAAGCAATCAGTAACCAAGTTTTGAAATTTAATAGGAAGTGAAGACTGAGCAGTTTTTTTTAAAAAGAGTTTTTAGAAACAAAATCTTTGAAATTTAAAAATAAATTAGTTTAAGTTTTCTTGTATAAATTGCTTCACATAAATATTGATTGCTTTCTTTAACAATTGGCTAAGAAGTTTTGAAATCGTTTACTTTAGATTTTGATTAAGTAAATTAAAAAAATTTAAGATAAAATGTGTAAATGATAATTAAGGTATTAATATGAAATGTTTTATCTTAAGTTAAATTAAGGTTTTTGATGACTAAAATATTAATTGAATTATTAAAGAAATTAAAGAGTAATTATTTAATTTGATTGATTAAGTAATTAGAGATTAATAAATTCTTAATTAAGAATTAATCAAGTAATTAGAGATTGATTAACTAGTAATTGAGTATTACTTAAATGTAATTTATTAAAGAAATTTATTAATTAAGGGTAATTAATTACTTAAAGATAATTACTTAATTTAAAGTAATTGATTAAGGATTTATAAATTAATTTTTGTAATTAATTAAGGATAATTAATTAAATGATAATTAATTAATTTATTAATTGAAGCTAATTAATTTATTAAAGGTTAATTAAAAAAAATTTGTAATGAGTCAATGTTAACTAACCAGAATTTGTAATTCATAAGTAAAAGACCCGATTTGAATTAATCAGACAATTAATTAATTTTACTTATGAATGTTTGGATTCTATTGGATGATTGAATTGTTTGATATTTCCTGATCTGTGATGCTTTGTGATATATTCTGATTTGTGTGTAATCTTTACTGTAGTTTATTTATCTGAAATTTATATATATCTGTGATCTGTGAATAAAGATAAGCGATATAGTTTATATCGTTTATCAACTATATCCTGTATTTTGATCTGTGATGATTCATTGTGTTGCACTATTGTGTGTGAAACCCCTGGACTACACTTTTACACACACAAATATGGATTTCACGTGGAAATCGGTTAAGTCACAGATAATTTAAATTTGATGTATTTGAAATTGAAATTTTAATTTCAATTGATTTTGAAATTGGAAATTTGGGTTTAAAGTGAAAAGATTTTGAAATGGAATTTCAAAGATAAAAGTTATTTTGAATAACTTAATCGAGTTTTGAAAATTTAAATAATTTGATTTAAATTTGAATTTAAGTTGGGAATTGAATCCTATGATTTGGAACTAGGGATTAAAGATATTATAAATGTGTTTTCTATGAATCTAAACCATTTAAAAGTGAAATTTTGAGAATTTGAATTTAACCCAAGGATTTCCACTCGTATGAATGAATCAGATTTTCTGAAATGGAACTGTTTGTTTTTAAATGATAAAAGCTTTCAGATAAGAAATGAAATTCCAGTTTAGTTAAAGGAATTTCAAGATTGAATTGAAAAATGGTTTTCCAAGTTATGAATGAATTGTTTTAGAAAACTATGATTTGAATCTGTTATCTTTAACAGATTTAAAATGATGATTTGTTCAAACTATTTGAAATGGAATTGTTTGAAAGCTATAAGTTAAATCTTGATTTAAAGATTTAACGAGTTAATCAAATTGAAATGGAAATTAATTTGGAAAATCCGTGAATGAATCTTTTGTTTAAAAGATTAAAGTGTGGAAATTGTTTAAACCATTTAAGGTTGTTAAAATGAATCTTCTTGTTTAAAGATTTGCAATGGTATTTTGTTTAAACCATTTGAAAAGAGAAGTTTTGGGTAATAAGTTGTGACTTAATTGAAATCCCATATCCATATGTTTTTAAATATTACGCTCACTATTCGGTTTAGCCGGGAGAGGACCTTTGCGTCGTATAACCCATTCCGAATATGTGATACGTCGTATATGGATAGCATTTGAAGACCGGTGTTGAAGACCGGATATTTTTGAAAACGGAAGGATTACCGTCGAGTTACTCTGCATCGGCTGATCCCCGATATAGAGGTTTTATCATCCTTAGTGACGGGAAGTCCGGACGTGATTGGAAATTATCCGGATTTGCAAGGGCTTCGTGAGAAGTGCCTTCGGTTCTGTTCGAACCCGGAACAGACTTGTATGGATTGTATGTCTGACATTACACTTTGAGATATAAAGCCGATTTCTTTCAAATACATTTCTGTTGGTGACGGAGAATTTATTCTCTTAGCTTAACACCCTTCTCTGAGACGTACGAGCTCAGAGGTTATGTAGTTGAAATTTATCAGCGATATATCCCAATTTGGTAATGTGGCATGCTGAGTGCTGCTGTGAAATGATCAGTGTTTGATCATTTGCGATATGATCATTTGTTTGATCTTATATCTTTGTGATCATAGGTTGATCATTTGTTTGACCCGAAGCATGGCTTTGTGAACAAAGCGTAGCTTTGTGGACGAGACTTCGTCAGGGCCTCACAACCCGGAAATGGTCGAAACAGGAATGTTGCGGCAAGGTTATGAGGGTCGCGCCCTTTAGGGTATGTCATTTCCTTCTGGAAAGGGGTGGTATCATGGTATGGAGCCCAGATACTTACTCATGTGGATACACTTTATTATGTGTGATGTTGGTTTAGAGGCGCCTCGGATAAGGTCCCAAAGGACCGGGGGGGGTGGCATATTCGTGAGTTACCTGTTACAGGGGTAACCCGGCCTTGTGTTTGCAGAGAGCAGTTTGTCTCTCGGGACGTCCCGCCAGAGGCGATCCCATGCGGCGGAAGGAAGTTCCTTAGCCTGACCATTTGTTGGAAATCCAAAGAAACAATACGTGACGTGTACGGTTTTAGTTGTATTACCTGCTATGGAATGTGGCGGTAACCTGCTATTGAACATGGTAGCTATAGTAGGCATACGATACTGGTCGTATGTTGGCTAAGATTAATATTATACTTTCGAAATGTTTTCTACACACTATGCACTAATAATAATATCAAAAATGATTTGATTTGCGTAGTAAGCATTTTTGACTATCATAAGAAGAAATCTCCTCCAATTCTGCGTTTGCATTGTGTGTGTGGTGGGAGGTCTTATGGTAGTTTCATTTTCTAAAAAGCATTGCGGATTTCAATGTTTAAAATCCTTTTGTTGTTGTTTAAAGATAAACTGTTTTTGTTGCTCACACCAGTCCCATGACTGATCCAGAGTTTATTGTTACTTTCCTAAACTCTGGGTGCTCATAATTTTCCACACGAGCAGTCTAGAGCTGGGTTTCTTTTCAGATATTCAGGTTTAGTAGATTATCTGGAGCTAGTTCATTCATCGGAGTTGCTTATCTTGGAGTTGTGGATTCATTCTTGTCTGAAGATCATTTTGGAGTTATCATTTCTATTGATATTGTTCCGCTGCTGTTGTTATCTTTTCTTTTTCGCTGCTATTTCTTGTATCATATCTCTGATGTATATTGATATTCATTGTATCACTCTGTTGTATCAGATATTATATATCAATGTATTATTCTTTTCTTCCGCTGTGTTATTTACTTAATTGTGTTATAGCTCCGGCGAATCGGATTTGTACGGTCGAATCTGCGGCATTCTAGTACAATGTGAAGTACGGATGTTGATTTTCGAGCGGGCAAAACCCGAGTCGTCACATAGTTTATCCCATAATTCTTTTCTAAGATAATCATAGTTTTCTGCATAAACAAACGAGATAACCAGACAAGTCCCCCCCCCAATGTTTTGTAGAGAAACAATGTTGTGTTGTTTGCTAGATGATAAAAGAGTATGAGACCAGCTATGTTTATTTATGCACACTAAAATTCTTCATTTGTGACAGAACTTAGTGTTATCCAAAAGACATCAATTATCAACTTAATTTTTGTTGTACACATGTAGATTATCTTTACTGATTTTGGTTTCCAACAGAGCACCTACAGTACACTTATTCTCTCTGATCAAATTGTTAACCTTAATCCACCTATATGGGCCATTGGTCCCCCAACATTCCATGCTAGGATGGTCACTGATGTTTGGCAAGCCTGTCACTCCTTAGATGAGAAGAAGCAAGATCTAAGGGATCACTGCCTTTCTTGTTTATTCTTTTTTTGGCATCATTCTACGCATTCCATGTTTATTCTTTTTTTGGCATCATTCTACGCATTCCATAACCGATAGGTCTCCGAGAGGGGCATCTGGGGTGGTTAATGGATTAGCATGAGTTAAGTTTTCAGAACTTACATAAACTCCTTTCTCTATGAGAGTTTCAGCAACTTGGGTAGTAGCTTCCTTTGGTTCCTGAAAAGTTTCAAAATTATCATTATTAAAATGTTTAAATTTAACTCAGAATCGTGTAAAATATTATGGGAAGAAGTAAAAGTGGTGAAATTTGTTTCTTCGCTTGATGATGAGATCGAGGCAGCATGCGCTTCATCCATTGGTTCTTCTCTTGTTATGAATAAAAAATTGAAGGGTGTGTATGACACAGCCTGCATGACATTGGGCTGAATTCCAACCGAAGTTGACGTGGAACTTTGGGTCTTATTATGTAGTGGCACGACATTAACCTCCTCCTGTTCTTTGTTTGCACTGTGAGAGAGATGATGATCATTCCTGAAATCTGAGAGTTTATCAGCACACGTTGCTCCTTTTTTTTGTTGAATTTTCTGCTGCTATTTAAATACCTTCTTTAACCTGTTCTTTGGATTTTTTTATTCCTGTTGTTTCCATACTTTTGTTACCATCTTCACTGTTTTAATCGTTTATAGAATCAGTGTTTATCTCAATATTAGCTGTTATTTGCTAATTATTTACTGAATCTTTGTTACTATTGTTTACCAATATTTCATTAGATTTTTTGACTCTGTGGTATTTATGTCATTTGTTGTCTCTTCTGTTGAATTATTCACTTGATTATTCGGATTTTTATTAGCACGACTGTCTGCTACAATTTGATCTGTTTCATCATCAGAATTATTAACCACCACAATCTCTGGTCCAGATACTTTTTCCTTCTATGCTTTCTTGCATGGGCATTGGGTTTTGTAGTGACCAAAACAAACAAACGATTCATACTTAGGTGGGATCCATTCATATAAAATAGGTTGATAAAATACTTCCCTGTTTGTATAAGGCAATTGGAATTTCTTTTGGGAATGAAGAATCTACTTTGATTTCAACTAAACATCTGGCAAAATCGATTCTTTTTCTAGTAGCTGTAGACAAATCCGATTCAATAGGATTGCCCAAAATGGTAGAAATAGCACCAAGTCCTTCAACATTTAGAAGACATAAATTGATATCAGGATATCTTACCCATATGGGTATAGAGGAAAGCATATCACGATAAGTCTAAGAGATGAATGTCATTTTTCATGACCATGATTCTGTTATCAAAGAAGTATGGTCCGCCTTCTAATGCTTTATTGCAATCTACTTCTAATTTAAATGATATCATGTGAAATCCATTGGCTCTAGAGAAAATTTCTAATTTTCCTTTAGGTTTAAAAACTAGTAAGAAACACTTTAAAATGCACATAATAGGGATGAGGACCAAGGACATAGGCCATAATAGAATTCTTCCAATCATCCCATTTAGTAATTGTAACTTTCTTAATAAGTCCAACTTTTAGATCTTTGACCTCTGTCGGGTCAACAAAATAGAGTTTAGTTTTGGGGTTATCTTTCAAGTTAGTACCTTTAACTACTTCACTCCAATTAGCTTTTTCCGATGTAGTAAAAGAGATGGGGATTGTAGGTTTACGACGACCTTAGCACCATTGCCATTTGGAAGCGTTTGGCTTTCATTATTTCTGACATTAGTTGTTCCTTTGAAGCCTCCAAATTGACTACCTTTACCACCTGTTTGCTGAAAAGCATTAGATCTTCCTCGACTTTCTCCTTCAGCATCATAAGATGAATCACTTGGAAGCTTAGCATGCTGAACATCTCCAGATGAATGAGTATTAGATGTACCTCCCGCCGAATCTATTTTTCATTTGCCCTTTTTATGTTTAATTTCTTCCCAACCCTCTAAATCTTCCACCTCTGGGGTTCTATTTTGGTTGTTTATGTGTTGATCATTGGAAGATTTTTGTTGAGGATTTAAATTAGGATTAGTGTTGGAATAAGATTTAGGGTTTGGAGAATTAGGGCTAGATGATGGAGTTGCCATTAGTCAAAAATTTCTAAAGGAAATTAATTTTTTTGAAAATGTAATGTAAAAGTTTTACGTTATTAAATGAATAAACATCAATACTTTTAAATAGATATGTTGGAAAAGACATATATTTAACTATGTACTCTTCCAGTATGATTGTTAAGAAGACTATAGTAGCTAAGCTCTTTGCCAAGACAGAGAAGATTTGGTAGTGGAAGATGAATGTTTGCTTTCACATTACATTTATATGTGTTAGACTTGGATGTACATTGTATAATAGAAAATTTTATGTTATTTTGAATAAAGTAATAGTGAGCTAACTCATAGTAATGAAACTAATATTTCAAGTAGTGTACATGATATAACTCCATTGAAGGATTTTTGAAAGTAATGACATAGGGCATCATATTTTGTACCTTATAGGTATACATTTTTTTATATAAAAGTGAGGCCAAATATTTTGTATTGTGTATGATAATTATACTTATAAGACAACTAAGTAATTATGAGTTTCTTGAAGATCTTGGTTAATGCACCAAAACATAAAACAATTTTGTTTTTATGTGGTGTTATAATTAACTGATGAAAAAAGTCAAGTCATATATCTCTTTTGTAGTAAAAAGTAGTCAATATGCACATTCTTCTTTGCACATATCCAACAAACGTGCCAAACGTCCGTGTGTGTGTGTATGCGCATACATTAGAAACATATGTTACAATCTTATATGATTTGAAATCTAAAATTACCAATAGTAAGTTTGGTTTTAATTAAAGAAATGTTTCAAATTAAATATGACATTTATTGCACAAGATCCATCTTGTGATTTCAAATTAGAGAAACACATTTATGTTACCACATATATATATATATATGTATATGTATATATATGTATGTATGTATGTATGTATATATATATATATATATTGAAAACCCAAGAGAACCCGGCGGGTCGGTAAACTCCTGAGGAGGGTATAGTAAAGCCGTTCGTTAATCCAAGCGTCCATATGCCCTGGTAAATTTATATATGATAGGAAAGTGCATGGTAGGAATCGAACCTGGGTCTTTTTACCATAACTCAAGCCTTCTTTCCACTGCGCTGCACCCGCAGACGTATGTATGTATGTATATTGCAGTCAATGTTTTAGATTTAAAACAATTATTTATAATTAAACATTTGTAAATTTTATTTATATATATATATATATTAGAATTTAAAGTTAACATTTAAATTAAGCTTTTATTTTAGAAAGGAAATGCAGAAACCTTTAAAGTTGAAAAGAAATAAAAGATTTAGAATTTACACAAAAGTCGATATATAAATTTTGGATCAAAAGAATTTTTTTAACAATGAAAAAAACATTCATATTTGAAATATCATCCATTTAAAAAAATTTCAAGGTGAAGTTAATTAATTAACATGAATAGTTTAACTACTTTTATGTATATAAAAATTATAAAATAGATCTTAATCAAAATAAGTTTTTTATTAACAAAATTTCAATGCAATAGAAAAGGAATTGGACAAGTTAGGCATATGTAAATTCGTGATAATAACATACAAATCTAAACAACACAAAAGAAATCAACAATTAACAAAGGAGAACGGGAACTAAATCATATCAATAATAATAGACATATTTTGAGGTGAGATAAAGAGCAAAAATAGATCCAAATTGTAACTACCTTAAATTTTAACTGTTTTATAACGTAATTAATTGAAATTTTATAAATTTTTATATGATTGATTTTGAAAATAAAAATTTAATATTTGAAATACACCTATTTAAACATTGCAACTGGTAAATTTTCATCTGAAAATATGGAAGTTTATTTTATTGTGAAATTTTATTCCAATTCAAATCAGTTAATATTTGATGATAATAAAATATTTTCAAACCTGAATATTTTTATATAATAAATTTGTAAATCTTCTGAGTGAGACGTCATATTTCGTTTCTTCAAATTTGGACTGTTGTTGCTCGCTTATCTTATTTTCGACAGATTTGTAGCATTTTTGGTATCGATTATCGACTTTTGATACGATGATCGTACCACTGAAATCTGTATACCGTTTTGATCGTCTCGTCGTGCTGATCTCGTCGGTATATTCAGTTCTGTGTTTGAAGTCCGGTATGTGACGGAAACCACGAAACGGTTAATCGTAACGGTACCCGTATCTTTTCCATTTTCTTTTGCCACATCTTTTCATTTGACTTGGAAGTGATCTTTTGGAGACTTTGCATTAAATTTTTGTACGTACATTCCTTAGCTGTAGATGCAAACTTTACATTATATGAGGGTATACACGCATGCATACATCATTTAAGGACAGCTTATACTCTTTTCATTTTCTCCTTTCACTTCTTTATGTTTTCCTGGTTCTGATATTTATTTGACCCGTTCCCCTCCTCTCTCTTTGTTTCTGTTGTTCTATTCTTGATTTTTTTTGAAATCAATCTATTTATATTATAAAGTATATGCAAAGAGAAATAAAAGGAATATCTGCTGTTTTCATTTCTTTGTGATAAGCACGCAACCCACTTTGGAATCGTCATCTCCACCGCCCTTTAAATCTATTGCAGCCGTTGCTTTTATCTCCTTGTGGCCGTTACTGTTGGTGAGCTTATATATCCAAATCTTAGTTTTGAGTTGCGTATGAATCTATTCATTTATATATCTAAGTTTATAAGGTTATGATCTACTTGTTATATATATTATATAAATTTTATATTCTATGTGTGGCTATTGTTTATATATATACAACTCGCTGTGAAGACTTAATAATATATATGTAAATGTTTCAAATTATAAGCTTGTATATTTTTAGATCTGTTGGTTTGAAAAAAAAAACTTTTATCTTGCTTATTTACAATATGTAGTTGTTGGGATATATATGTAGATATATTAGTTTATATTTTCGGTTGTGGGTACGTGTGAGCTGTATATATATCCTATTTTATCATATATAATATATTAGTTATGGTATAATTATATATATATATATATATTATATTCTGTTCGAGCATATACATAGTTTTCTAAGTTATATTTTTTAGCTGTAGTTAAATAATAAGTTTATATAATATATATATATATCATCTGGTTGCTTTATTTGTATAATTAGTATAGTTTGTGTATATAAGTTATAGGTTACTGTATATATATATATATATATTGATTTCTAAATAGTTGTATACATTTATGCGTGAGTATATATAGGTTTGGGTTCTTGTTTTATACATTTTTCCTTCTCTATAGTTTTATGGTCATGCAAATTGCAATCTCGTTTTCTTTTGCTGTGGAAAAAAAAAGTAATATATATATAAGTTTGTGTTGCGTGAAAAGAAAGAAAAACAATATATATATATGTTTATTGTAAAAGTAACTTTCGCACGTATACATTGAAAAGCACAGCCGAGTCTCCTCCTTGGCAGTATTAGATGTATACTATATTATATTTTATTATTTTATATTATATTACATATATATACATTACAGTTGTATATACATTACTTATATATTTGATATGTTGATATTTGCAATAAATAATATATAAAAATTTAAGTATTTGGCATTTTAAACAAGTATGTATATATATATATTGATTTAAAAATATAATGTGTATATATGTTTGATTTCAATGTATATATATATATATTTAAATTTAAGATTTATTTAAAATGTATATGTATTTTAAATTGAATATTGGCTCTAAGGAAAATAATAATATAATATACATCTCGTCTAAATTTTATAACAAGCTAATTTGCTTTGTCCCCATCGATTTCTGTTATCAGGTCTATTCGTCAAATTCGTGCCAGTCTTGCTTTGATTTGGAATTCATGCTTGGATTCATAACTCAATTTCATCATCTATTTCTCTAGCCTCGAAAGGTGAGCAATCACTCACGATTAACGTTCTTATATTTATTAAATTTGATTTCAATTGAAACGACAATTGATATATGCTGCTAATTTGAACTGTTAATTATTTAAATTGTTATATATGATATGTTGTTATATGTAATTGTTCACTTGTGGGATATGACACCACATCCTGTTGTTTCTATTATATGTGATTGTTATTGATACTATATGCTTGTTGTTGATATATATAAATTATTATCGTATCTGTTCTCACTCTGCAAGTTCCCTGTTCCATATGGGTTGAAATGTTACATACCCGAACGATTTTGTAGAATAGGAGAAAATCGTTATGGGTTAAAATGATAAACCCAAGCGATTTTCATTGAATTGAAATTGGGATTGCGGGTTGAAAAGATATATACCCGTAGATATTTAAATTGCAGATTGAAATGATAAATATCTATATCACTTGACCATAGGATAGAAATTTTTATACAGGCACCGTTGGTGTGTGTATATATATATATATATATATATATATTGAAAATGATTTCCAAGGTTTTGAAAAGAAATATATGTGGTTCTAATAAATATTGATTTCAAGATATTATATTTTTAATATAGATTTATGACAATTTTCATAAATTAAGTTGGAAAGAGAAATATAAATTAATTTGAATTTTACTTAAATAAAACCGATTTGAAACTTATTAAATTTGAAGTTTTAAAGATATGGTTTATGACTTGATTTTTGATTTTAAAGTGATTAAATGGATATTTCAAGTAAATAAACTAAAGGGAATATAGTTTATATAAACTGCAATTTAAGGTTTTATTTAAATGATAAGGGATTGACTAAGTGAACTTTTCAATATAAAATAATGCTAAAGTTGAATTTGAAATATAAATCAAATTAAACTTTGAAATCTATTGAAATTGAAATGGTTTAAATTGTAGGTTATATATGTATTTGAAATCGATATAAATTTTAAATGGTTTGAACTAAATCGAAATTGGTGAATTGAGATAAATTTAAATTGAATTTTTGGAATTCGAGTCGATCTGAATCGATTTGGGAAATTTAAGGAAACTATTTTATTATATAAAGTATTTTAAAATATATTTAAAACTATTTTAATATTTTACTTTATAAATTAATTAAATATAAACTATTTTAACTTTTAACTATTTTCAAAATACTAATTATTTGTTTATAAACCATTTTATTATATAAACTATTTTATTATATAAACTATTTTAATATATATACTATTTTAATATCTAAAATGTTTAAGTGGAAGTGCTATGAATTTTCAAAGTGCTATGAATTCCAAGTGTTAATGTTTCCAAGTGTTATGATTTCCTAAGTGTTATGGTTTCAAAAAAATGTTATAGTTTCCGAAGTGTTAAAATTTTGGAAAGTATTATAATTTTGGAAATGGATAATGATATCATATTAATATGGTTTTGAAATGGATATGATATTATGGTTTTGAAATATGATTTGAAATGAAATGACCACGGTGTTATAATAACGTTTGGTTGTTAAAGAAACCGGGATTGGATATTGTCATACTCTCTGCCAATACCGAAACCCACTTTGACAACTGTGTACGTGGTGGATATTCCAGAATGAAGTAGGATGGTTTGGTGACGATTCTATATGGTATTTATGTAGCCCTGACTCCCGTGAGTCAGCTTGATGCGGCTAAAATAGGAGCCACGCCGAGCCAAGTGAGGTCATTCCTCCTACCAGACACATTTCTTCGATACCATTCTATTGCTTTTGTGATTTGATTGGGTGCGCCCTCGATTTGATTTGGGAGTGTGTCACGAGGTGGGCGGTAGTAGCTGCTATGCGTTACCACCAGTCCGGATACGCAAATGGAATACCTACCCTGGCATTGCCTCGAGTGCCGTGTCGCATGCCCTATCGTGCCTTCTACGAGTTTGTTTTGTGTCGTACCTATGGAGTGCTCCCTGATAGCCTACTTGCGAGTGGAGTTTACAGTATCTATATAGACTACGGCATTATAAAAATGTGTTAAGGGGGATATGGGTAACGCCTTAACGTTATTTTAATAGTTTAATTTACTTTATACATATTATAATAGCGTATATTACTACATAGTAGATAGTTCCACGGATCCTTAGAGGATGGTTATCCCAAACATCCTTTAAGTTACTTGTATTTCAGTTGATATTTCACTTGAGTTGGATTTATTGATATAAGAATGTTAATCCTGACTCGAGTGTTTTTTGTTTTGCTTTACGCTCGGGTCAGACTAAGTGTCGCAGTATTGAGACTCACCTTTGGAGTTGGAGCTTCGCTTGGAGGTCCATCTATATCTATTCAGCTTCCGGTTGTTCAGTTGACTCTAGTGATATTTTCAGATTTTGTTATTTGACTATTGTATTGAGACTTCTATATATTCGAGACTTCTGTTGTATCTTGTTTTAACTCTGTTGTATATATCTGGTAGCTTCATGAACTACTATTCATTTGTTTCTGCTGCTTATTATTGTAATACTCTTTTTCTGTGATTTTGTGATTTATTTATTTACTGTATATGCTGAGTTTTGCCAAATATATAAATGAACAATCAAATATTTTGAGCAATTCAAGTCTGACATGTGCGGATGTGAATGGCACGAAATAACATGTCGTTACAAGTGGTGTTAGAGCTCTAGTTTTAGGAAAAACTTAGCATATAGAGTAAATTTAATTACGGAATCACCTTCGTTCGAGCTTGAATTCCTTCCTCTTTGATTTGGATTTCTTTCGAACTTTGGAACCCTACCTTGTTCTGAAATCCATTCTTGTCCTTTCCTGTTCGTGTTCTTCTTGACTCTGGAGTATCCCATAGCTCCACTTCGGCCGATCTGTATAATGAATCTGAGAATATCTTGCCACCTCAATTGGCAATTTCATCCTGATGTTTTGAAATCACATCTCTCCCATTTAAGCGGGAAATTGAATTTCCGCATTGATCATACCTCTAGAGTCTCGGGTGACCCGATTAAGGTCGCCCGCGATTTATATTCGTCCATCCATCCCCTCTCCTCTGTACTAATTATCTTATCTCTATTTCAAGTCTATCTTCCTAGTTTGGAATTCTACCAGATTAGGGTCTCTCTAAATTTGAATCTCTATCCTTGTTTTGAAATTCATTCTGGAATCATCGAGTGAGGGAGTGTATTTGTAATTAGTACAAAATGTTTTATATTGTGTTGTTTGAGTTGTTAAGTTTGAATTTTGGGTTTCGATCGATTCGTCTGATCAACGCTATCGATAGGAATTTCAAAACACTTGAACAGAGCAAACTGACAAATATTATTTTCAATTTGGTAAATGAAATAAATTTTGTATGATTATATTTTATATATAAGTATAAATTTTCTGAAATTTAATAGTCAACTGGATTGGTTATTGAAATAATAATATTTGATTCTCATTTATGGTTTTGTAGACCATTGACTAAATGAATTTATAAAACATTGTTGATAAATTCATTTTGGAATTTAAAATTAAGAATTTGGGAATTCAATTTCCGGTATTTTGGAAAAAATTGGCTTTAAATTTTAGAGTATATTATCTAAAAGTATATTTTGAATAGAAATCATTTCCAAAGAATTTTAAAAGTTGAAGTCAGTGCTCTCCTCTTTGTCGCTGGTAAATAATTTTCGATGACGACTGCGGCATCATCGACATTTATTTTCGAGTCTCGAAGTGGAGAGACCACGTAGCAGCTTCGCTACACTTTTGTTTTGGACAATGAATTTTGTTTTAATTTTCTTGTGTATAAATTGATTTATGAAAAATATATGTATATAATTATTTCAAAATAGTTTGAAATGAAACCGGAAATTTGAATCTTAAGTTTTATATTAAGAATTGGTTTCAATTATTGAAATAAAGTGCATAATTTTGAATAGTTGGAACATCTAAATGATAAATGAAATTTAATCAACTTGAAATAGTTGGATTATGAATAAAACTTATTTGTATAATACTAAATTTCATTCTAATATATGTAACTTGCCTAAAATATTCAAAAAGTTAAAATATTAGGGTATAATAAAGGGTTGTACAAGGAGAAAACTTAAGCAATAAATTGTTCAAACTAAAATTTGGCTTAATATAAATGTTACAAATAGAAGGAAAATTTGTATAGTATTTAAATTGCACTCATAAACATTTATATAACTTACCTAGAAAAGTTTAAATGTAATTAGAATGTAATTGGATAATACACACTATGATATAAGTAATTAGATATCAAAATGATATTTTGTTAAGGAAATTTAATGATAATAAATTGGATAATAAATTGGATAATAAAAAGGAGAATTTATTTGTTGAATAATATAAGATTTTAAGGAATGTTTATACACGTAATATATGTTGCAAAATATATATTAAGTGATACAAATTCAATAATAAAGGAGAATGATAGTTAAGCAAATTAATATGGACTTAAGAATAGTGAACTTGAACTTTAGTGGAATCAACTTAGCTGAAGATAAATGGATAAGATAAATAAGTTAATTTAAAAATGAATTTGCTTGAAAGAAATGTTGATAAAATGAAAGAAAATCAATTTTAAATTGAATGACTATTTATTAGATGAATAAAATGGGTTAAACCAAATTGTTGAATATTAATTTTTCTAAAATTGAAATCTATATGGTTTTGAATAGTTGAAGTTGAATGTTGAGGTGGAATTTACTATAGCTTGATCAAATAGATTTAATAATTAATAAAACACATTTTGTTGTGAAAGTTTTGTAATAAAGGTTAATAAATTGAAAAAAATCATTGAATAAAATATATGGAAATGAAAGCCATCAAATGTGAACACAATAATTTTGATTGATTAAATAAAATGAATTTGAATCAACTATTTTAATATGAACCAATTTTTAAATAAGTGTAGTTTATATGGTTTTAAATTAATTGTATTCTTTTGAATTTCAATCTATTTTTCTTTCTAGTTGTTTCTATTCTCCTCCCTCTTTCCTTTCCGGGGACGAAAAGTTTTGAGTGGGGGAGAGTGTAATGACCCGTAAATTTTAACTGTTTTATAACGTAATTAACTGAAATTTTGTAAATTTTTAAATGATTGATTTTGGAAATAAAAATTTGATATTTGAAATACGCCTATTAAAACATTGCAACCGGTAAATTTTCATCTGAAAATATGGAAGTTTATTTTATTGTGAAATTTTATTCCAATTCAAATCAGTTAATATTTGATGATAATAAAATATTTTCCAAACTTGAATATTTTTATATAATAAATTTGTAAATCATCTTCTGAGTGAGACGTCATATTTCATTTTTTCAAATTTGGACTGTTGTTGCTTCGTTTATCTTATATTCGACAGATTTCAGCATTTTCAGTACTGATTATCGACTTTTGATACGATGATCGTACCACTGAATTCTGTATACCATTTTGATCATCTCGTCGTGATGATCTCGGCAGTATATTCAGTTATGTGTTTAATGTCCGGTATGTGGCGAAAACCACGAAACGGTTAATCGTAACGGTACCCGTACCTTTTCCATTTTCTTTTGCCACATCTTTTCATTTGACTTGGAAGTGATCTTTTGGAGACTTTGCATTAAATTGTTGTACGTACATTCCTTAGTTGTAGTAGCAAACTTTGCATTATACAAGGGTATACATGCATTCATACATCATTTAAGGACAGCTTATACTCTTTTCTTTTTCTCCTTTCACTTCTGTATGTTTTCCTAGTTCTGATATTTATTTGACCCGTTCCCCTCCTCTCTCTTTGTTTCTGTTGTTCTATTCTTGATTTTTTTTGAAATCAATCTATTTATATTATAAAGTATACGCAAAGAGAAATAAAATGAATATCTACTGTTTTCATTTCTTTGTGATAAACACGCAACCCACTTTGGAATCTCCATCTCCCCATTTTCTCTCTCTTCCTTTTCTACCTTTCACTCCCTCTTTCACCTCTCCCGACCACCAATGCCGCCACCTTCCCCCTCTCTCTCACTTTTCTCGAGCACCGCGCGTGAGCAGCCGATCTCCCTACTCCTCCCTTGCCGCGTGTTTCCACCACCGAGGCCGAGCCTCCAATCTTCCACCGCCCTTCAAATCTATTGCAGCCGTTGCGTTTATCTCCTTGTGGCCGTTACTATTATTGATCTTATATATCTAAATCTTAGTTTTGAGTTGCATATGAATCTTCTCATTTAAATATCTAAGTTTATAAGGTTATGATCTACTTGTTATATATATATTATATAAATTTTATATTCTATGTGTGGCTATTGTTTATATATATGTATATATATATATATATACAACTCGTTGTGAAGACTTAGTAATATATGTGTAAATGTTTCAAATTATAAGCTTGTATATTTTTAGATCTGTTGGTTTGAAAAAAAACTTTTATCTTGCTTATTTACAATATGTAGTTGCTGGGATATATATGTAGATATATTAGTTTATATTTTCAACTGTGGGTACGTGTAGCTGTATATATATCATATTTTTATCATCTATAATATATTAGTTATGGTATAAATATATATGTATGTTTATATTCTGTTCAAGCATATACATAGTTTTCTAAGTTATATTTTTTAGCTGTAGTTATATAATAAGTTTATATAATAGTGTGTGTGTGTGTGTATGTATATATATATATATATATTGATTTCTAAATAGTTGTATACATTTATGCGTGAGTATATATAGGTTTGGGTTCCTTTGTTTTATACATTTTTCCTTCTCTATAGTTTTATGGTCATGCAAATTGCAATCTCGTTTTCTTTTGCCATGAAAAAAAACAAGTAATATATATATATATATAAGTATGTGTTACATGAAAAGAAAGAAAAACAGTATATATATGTTTATTGTAAAAGTAACTTTCACACGTATACATTGAAAAGCACAACCGAGTCTCCTCCTTGGCAGTATTAGATGTATAATATATTATATTTTATTATTTTATATTATATGACATATATATACGTTACATTTGTATATACATTGCTTATATATTTGATATGTTGATATTTGCAATGAATAATATATAAAAATTTAAGTATCTGGCATTTTAAACAAGTATATATATATATTGATTTAAAAATATAATGTGCATATATGTTTGATTTCAATGTGTATATATATTTAAATTTAAGATTTATTTAAAATGTATATGTATTTTAAATTGAATATTGGGTTTAAGTAAAATAATAATATAATATACATCTCGTCTAAATTTTATAACAAGCTAATTTGATTCATCCCCATCGATTTTTGTTATCAGATCTATTCGTCAGATTCGTGCCAATCTTGCTTTGATTTGGAATTCGTGCTTGGATTCGTAACTCAATTTCATCGTCTATTTCTCTAGCCTCGAAAGGTGAGCAATCACTCACGATTAACGTTCTTATATTTATTAAATTTGATTTCAATTGAAACGAAAATTGAAATATGCTGCTAATTTGAACTGTTAATTATTTAAATTGTTATATATGATATGCTATTATCTGTAATTGTTCACTAGTGGGATATGAAACCACATCCTGTTGTTTATATTATATGTGATTGTTATTGATATTATATGCTTGTTGTTGATATATCAAATTATTATCATATCTGTTCTCACTCTGCAAGTTCCCTGTTGCCTATGGGTTGAAATGATACATACCCGAACGATTTTGTAGAATAGGAGAAAATTGTTATGGGTTGAAATGATAAACCCAAGCGATTTTCATTAAATTGAAATTGGGATTGCGGGTTGAAAAGATATATACCCTTAGATATTTAAATTGCGGATTGAAATGATAAATATCCGTATCACTTGACCATAGGATAGAAAATTTTATACAGGCACCGTTGGTCTATATATATATTTTGAAAATGATTTCCAAGGTTTTGAAAAGAAATATATGTGGTTTTAATAAATATTGATTTCAAGATATTATATTTTTAATATAGATTTATGATAATTTTCATAAATTAAGTTGGAAAGAGAAATAGAAATTAATTTGAAATTAATTTGAATTTTACTTAAATAAAACCGATTTGAAACTTATTAAATTTGAAGTTTTAAATATACGGTTTATGACTTGATTTTTGATTTTAAAGTGATTAAATGGATATTTCAAGTAAATAAATTGAAGGGAATATAGTTTATATAAACTGTAATTTAAGGTTTTATTTAAATGATATGGGATTGACTAAGTGAACTTTTCAATATAAAATAATGCTAAAGTTGAATTTGAAATATAAATCAAATTAAGCTTTGAAATCTATTGAAATTGAAATGGTTTAAATTGTAGGTTATATTTGTATTTGAAATCGATATAAATTTTAAATGGTTTGAACTGAATCGAAATTGGTGAATTGAGATAAATTTAAATTGAATTTTTGGAATTCGAGTCGATCTGAATCGATTTGGGAAATTTGAGGAAACTATTTTATTATATAAAGTATTTTAAAATATATTTAAAACTATTTTAATATTTTAATTTATAAATTAATTAAATATAAACTATTTTAACTTTTACCTATTTTCAATATACTAATTATTTGTTTATAAACCATTTTATTATATAAACTATTTTATTATATAAACCATTTTAATATATATACTATTTTAATATCTAAACTGTTTAAGTGGAAGTGCCATGAATTTTCAAAGTGCTATGAATTTTCAAAGTGCTATGAATTCCAAGTGTTAATGTTTCCAAGTGTTATGATTTCCTAAGTGTTATGGTTTCAGAAAAATGTTATAGTTTCCGAAGTGTTAAAATTTTGGAAAGTATTATGATTTTGGAAATGGATAATGATAACGAATTAATATGGTTTTGAAATGGATATGATATTATGGTTTTAAAATATGATTTGAAATGAAATGACCACGGTGTTATAATAACGTTTGGTTGTTAAAGAAACCGGGATCGGATATTGTCATACCCTCTGCCAATACCGAAACCCACTTTGACAACTGTGTACGTGGTGGAGATTCCAGAATAAAGTAGGATGGTTTGGCGACGATTCTATATTGTACCCTGACTCCCGTGAGTCAGCTTGATGCGGCTAAAACAGGAGCCACGTCGGGCCAAGTGAGGTCATTCCTCCTATCGAACACATTTCTTCGATACCATTCTATTGCTTTTGTGATTTGATTGGGTGCGCCCTCGATTTGATTTGAGAGTGTGTCACGAGGTGGGCGGTAGTAGTTGCTATGCATTACCACCAGTCCGGATACGCAAACGGTATATCTACCCTGGCATTGCCTCGAGTGCCGTGTCGCATGCCCTATCGCGCCTTCTACGAGTTTGTTTTGTGTCATACCTATGGAGTGCTCTCCGATAGCCCAATTGCGAGTGGAGTTACAGTATCTGTATAGACTACGACACTATAAAAATGTGTTAAGGGGGGTATGGGTAACGCCTTAACGCTATTTTAATAGTTTACTTTACTTTAGACATATTATAATAGCGTATATTACTACATAGTAGATAGTTCCACGAATCCTTAGAGGATGGTTATCCCAAATATCCTTTAAGTTACTTGTATTTCAGTTGATATTTCATTTGAGTTGGATTTATTGATATAAGAATGTTAATCCTGACTCGAGTGTTTTGTGTTTTGCTTTACGCTCGGGTCAGATTGAGTGTCGCAGTATTGAGACTCACCTTTGGAGTTGGAGCTTCGCTTGGAGATCCATCTATATCTATTTAGCTTCCAGTTGTTCAGTTGACTCCAATGATATATTCAGATTTTGTTATTTGACTATTGTTTTGAGACTTATATATATTCGAGACTTCTGTTGTATCTTATTTTAACTCTGTTGTATATATCTAGTAGCTTCATGAACTACTATTCATTTGTTTCCGCTGCTTATTATTGTAATACTCTGTGTCTGTAATTTTATGATTGATTTATTTAATGTATATGCTGAGTTTTGCCAAATATATAAATTAACAATCAGATATTTTGAGCAATTCAAGTCTGACATGTGCGGATGCGAATGACACGAAATACCAGGTCGTTACACAAATTAAATAAAAATAATTAACATACCTTCAACAAAGATGGAGATACAAGGGTTTGAATCACTTCTTATATGATAAATAATAAACAAAAGATGTATAATATGAGATCCAAACACATGAGTTACAAAAATAAGTTAAATTAGATAATTACTTATGGATATTGTCAAAAAATCACATCTTGAAACGATAAATCATCCTCCTAGACTAAGTTGAATCAGTTTTTGGATTTTGCAAGAATCAGGAGATGAGTACCACCTTTGGTTTTTAATTTTATTTTATTTTTATTTTGAAACTTTTTAAGCTTTGGAAGCCATTATTTTCGACTGGAATGGAAGAGGAGAGGAATAAACATGAATTGTCTTAGGAGTAGTCTAAAATTAATGAGAGAGAATACGTTTTAAAGGAAACATTAAAACCTTTCAGTTCTCTTCTTTAAAACTTTCTCTATTTAATTCCTAATTAAAGCTCATCAAATCCTCTTTCTTTATAATTATCTATAGTCGATCATAATAGGTGCTATATAGCCCTTAAAAATTTTCAAAATCACTTAGAATTTAACCTACCTTAATCCAATTAAAACATTCTATCGATATCGTATATCGAACGCACGTTTATAAATTTTATACATGCACTTTATTAAATACTAATGGTATTACAACATATCAAAACAATTTTTTAAACAATTAATTTTTCATAAATATTAATTTATTTAATTTATTTAAAACCCCGCTTAGTATTTATTCTATTTACATCTAATTTAATTATTCTACCGACATTGCAAATCGATACACACATTATAACTTTTATATAGACACTTTATTAAATACTAATGGTATTCAAACAAATCAAATAAAATTTAATAATTAATATTTCATAGACATTAATTAACTTAATTAATTCATAATGATAATAAATTAATGAAATCGTGTGTTTCATTCAGAGTATTCATCATTTTTGTTATGTCACTCAAATGTGTAAATCAAGTCAGCGATTAATATCAAACAATTCAAATATTAATATTCACATCTTACCATAGTTTGTACTGTGACATTTTGGCTGAATTTATTGCTTATACATCTTTTGATAAAATCCAATTTTTTCTTATTATAAGTGGTACCTAGCAGTAATGGTTATTTACACCAATTCTGTTCATCAAAACTATATCACATTAGAACTTATGGAATTTGGTTTTGGTCAAAATTCCAACATCGTCGACATTCAACTTTTTAAGTCCAAACACAGAATCCTTGATCCAATAATTAAAATTATTATTAATCATATTGCTCTAGCTAGAGACTTTGACTTTGAGTTGACCTCGGTTGACCATGATACTAACCTCATATAACTAGGAAGACGAATTCTCTATTGAATAGCATTTCACTTCCAATGCTTCAACTCAGACCCAACTACTGTCATTCGATGGACGTCATGCAATGATTTAACTATAATCAAAGTGGAGTGTCCACATTGAAGTTTCACGGTGTTCTTAAGTCGAGAGAACTATGTAACATCATCACTTTTAGATTACCCATTTTACCTTAGTTACATTAACCAACAGAGAACTCTTGAGTGAGTCATTCCATAGTTATCTAATTACTATTAATACATAACCCTTTGGTGCCTCCTAATATCCATGAGCAATACATTGCCCAATATTTGGAGAGTGTTACGTACTCTAATCTCGACGGATGAGTCAATATCATTTTTCAAAATATCTTGACTAGGAATATTTAAAACAATATGTTATTTTTTAATGTGTTAAAGTTCTCATGATTACAACACATTATGATTACTATCACATTATATATCATTCAAGGATTTTCTATTTAATATACTTTAAAATTAATTATATCTCAATATAACAAGTACATAATAGAAGGAAAACACCTTCTGTTTTGAACAAGATTGGTTATCGAGTTAGATAAATGTGATAAATTATATAATTACCCTTTGTTCATACCTCTAACTCTATCAATCTTACAATTGCACTTGGGGTCAATTCTAAAATCTTACTCCAACTTCTTCGGTCGGTTTTCTCAAAATTAATCGGGTCATTCCCTTAGTGAATGAGTGTGATATTTTGTTTTAATTATCTACTTTTCCAATCGAATATCCCTATCGCTAATTAACTAACTTTATCATTTATAACTATTTGAATAATGTTTCTCGACTTCTAGTGAGCTATGGATTCTTATACGAATTGTATCACCTCATTGTTATCATACAACAATGTCATGGGATTCTCAACATTTAGAATCACCCCTAGCTTAGTTATAAATTTGTGCATTCACCTATACTTCTTTTATTTCAGCGTTATTCAAGGCGATGCACCAGTCTTTAGTTGTATTAGTCACCACTTATTGTTTAGAACATTTCCAACTTAAAGTTCGTAACTTAAGATTTAGCCAGAACTTAGGGTTGACGAACTTACTCGATATTACTTTTGAAGTTTGACTCTATGCACAACTTCATAAGGAGTTCATTGTTTCTATAAAAATTCTCTGGTATTTCATAAGTACTCAAGAAATTTCTCAATTTTCATATAGTAATCTTAATTCAGATACTTGCTATATATATCAAAGACATAAGTGAAGTGTGATAATGTAGACAATATAGCATGTATGATAATTTCTTTTGCCAATGCATAAGTAACCCATCTTACATGCTCCATGTTAAAAATTATTAATATCTTGTCTGCATGTATCATTTGGGACAATCCTAGTATCCTTTTATATTGATTATAAAAGATTCCATTTTCAAATGTCGAGTATTAAATAACCAAACTAAAATGATTTTAACTTAGGTGCTTCAATTAACAATCATAAGTTTTATGTTTATTTATAGTTTAGAAATATATTATACCTATTAACATTCTTTCTAATAGACACATGTTTCCTCTGCATTTTGATCAAAACTCAAACAATTTGATTTCTTTGTCAAAATACTTTCTTATATCTGATGCTAATCGAATAATACTTTCATATTACTTCTTGGATCATATCCAATAACCTACAAACCTAGAATTTCTTTCGCTGACTTCAAGATACTTTGCTTATTAAAACAACGCATTCTAAATCATTATATAGAATTTTTTATTCATACCAAAACACAAAATCATATTGAGCGATAATTTTGTGAGTAAAATCCAAATTAACTTAAGTACGTTGAACAATAAACCTATTACATTAGTTTCAACAATTGAAACTTACGCTATTATTCTTTTCGACGTATGTTACTGTATTCCAACTGCATTATCTTATTTCTTAAAAACACTTTTACGACTGATGAATCATATCCTTTTGGCAGCCATCAAAATCGCATTTTGATAATGTACTAGGAATCCATTTCAGATCCACGCATCATGCCATATGGTAGAGTTAGTACTCTTAATGGTTTATTAACAACCGAGGAAATTCTCTTCTCGATATTGATAAGAAATCATAGTTTCTCCTTAATGTGTGAGAGATCTTATTAGACATTCTAATAAGTTGTTTCCATTTAAGTTTGGCTAATTTCATTCCATCCTTTGTAATTAGATTTATCTTTTGGTCATATCAAATCCATTTTATTGCCAATAATTTTTAGAAGAAATTCCTTGGTCATGAAGCTGGTGTTTCTTAAAACAACCGTTATTTCTCAGTGCAATAGAATAGGTATTCATAAATATTTTATGAGTTGCTTATATTTATGTATAAAGTTGTTTTGGTTTTAAGTTTATAAACATATGTTCATAACATGTTGTGTGATCGATCTCAAACTACTTTGAGCTGGTTCACACAAGATCCCTGGGTAAATATTTTGTGCAGCCTCTCGACTCACACAACATGTCAACTCCTTGACCTATGATAGGTAGGGGTTGTTTCATCAACTCTTATCGTATTTGATTTTGTAAACATTGTTTTAGATGGAATTGAACTTAGCCTTATATACTTACTTTTAAGTACTCGACCTTACATAAAGAAGTTAACTCAACTTTACTCATCATCAATCTTACTTTATCTAACAAAGTTCGATTATTTCTTATTGATATATCAATATGTACCATGGGAAGGGGTGATTTTTGAGATTGAATCTTTTTCGTTTTAGGTACTTTTGGAACCATTTTCTTATATACTCACCAATTCAATCAAACTGAATTTTTCTATTTATTTTGTATGTTACGTTTTTTACTTCTATTTTATATTCAACGAACTTATCATAGACATACTACATGTGTATCAAATGTACATGTTTATTTTATGATAATTCATCTACGAATTAAACGACATATATGGAATCTTTTTTGGCACCATTGAACATTCGGCTGCATATGTTTTTATGTATCAATCTAAAGAGTTCACCACCTCTTATGTCGCTCCCACTAAATAGGTGTTTTATCCTTAATTCCAAAATAACTGTAAAGAATTATAAATATTTCTATGGTATGTAGTTAATGCAACAAATACCACTATTCTAATAGATTTATTTTATAATGAATATTCAAAACATTCATAACAAAATAAAACTATATTCACTTTTAGTAAATACCAAAATTGATTATTATTTCACAAATAATATTAGGTATATTTGCGAAAGAAAAAATTGGTATCTTGATGCATCCACCGATAAGTATTATATGACATGCTCCTGCTCTTTCTGCCATTACTATAGTAGCGTATGAATATGAAGCTCCGTTCAACTACTTATTATGGGATATTTATTTCTTTTTACTATAGCTAGTATACAGTTGAGATTTGTCGATCAAATATCTTAAACTCATAGAAATGAATTTTATAGAAAATGATTTTCTATATGAAAAATATAGTTGGAATAAAAATTATATTTCTTATTCCATATTAAGTATCTGCTAGTATTTTATATAATTATCGTTTTCGATATCACTTCACGAAGCAGAGTTGACTATTTACTCTCTTCATCCCAATTGTGCCTAACTACATCCACTCTTGTACACTTGCTTTCCTTTTCCAACTTGTCGAACCATTCAAAAGGAAATCCATATTGTAATCAATTGTATTGAATACATGATTTCACATTATGCTTTATTTGTTTATTTCCAATGAATTAATTTCATTAAAATTTTGTACATTACGAACTGCGATTATTCATCATATAACATTTATAAGTGATCGAATACAGATAAAATATGTACAATCTTATATTTTTTAAGAGTTCAAAACTCATGGAAGCAATACAAAGTCTTGGGAAAATAAACACTTAAGCGACCAAGTTACGAATGTATTTGGTAGTGTATAGTTAGGCTCTTTCATGGGCCTTGAAGTGACAGCATGCCAAAAGATTTAAGGTAAGTACTCTTGTATTCCTTTGTCAATCATTAATTTAGCTCATTTGTATATATCAACTAATAAACATTTTAGCAATTTTATAGTTGCACAGATTTATCAATGTAGATTATTTTTACTATTTATAGTTAATATTCTGGTAGTATTTGAAAGGCTAAGTGTTACCATTTCATTTTTCTAATAAGTCTCATACTAAATTTTATGTTTTTAAAAACCCAAAGAGAGAACATAGAAATCTTTCAATTTCTCTAGTGGATGTTAGGATTCACATGCCTTGGGATTTTGATATTGAGGAATGTCAACAAATCATAGGCATGCATCATTGGATAACTCCTTATTGGTTGTATCTTATACAACTCCTAACATGTGGTCCTTTCCTTAATCTCTTCTCAACCTAGAGGAATATCAACGAATTGAAAGAGATTATTCACTCGTACCTACCATTTCACAACGGCCTATGTATAATGCACGTACCTTGAGGAATATCAACAAATACGTGCATGTATCTTACTTCGTCTAGTCAATATACCAACGGTGCTTCATATAACATCTCTAGCTTGAGGGATATCAATACTAAAGAGTATGCAAGCAATCTATTAATATACAAATGGTAGAGGACAGCTTATATATTAATAATTCATAATCATTAATATAAATAAATAAATATGTATATATATATATGTATGTATGTATGTAATAGAGTGATATCAATTTTTGAAATACTATATTTCTTTCAAAATAACCTCGTGAATCAAGCGACAAACACATTAGAAATCACGTTATATGTACTATACGTATGTTTTTTCCTTAAATCTAATTTGGGTTTCTTTCCAATTCCACCAACATTATACATTCATTTTATACAAGTTTAATTTATTTATAATCTTTTAGTTAACTTACATAATATTCTTGTGTTATTATTAATTAATTCTTATTCAATTAATTTTAATTATTATTAATTAAATAATATTTAATAAATATATTTTATATAAAATTTCTAACATTTTCAATTACTCATCGAAAACAATTTAAGATGGTTATCAACTATAACAGTTATAGTTTGTTTGTACATATCAATATATGTATATATTTTAATTAACTAAATTTTCGTTAATTTTATTTATTAAATTTTATTTAATTAAATATTTTAATTAATTTGAAATTTTAACTTAGCTTGTAATTAACAATTTTAAGATAAATTAATATCTATAATAATTATAGTTATATACATATATGTTTTAATTAATAAACTTTTAATTAATTATTTTCTTTAATTAAATTAATCATATTAATTATATTAAATTAATCATATTAATTAAGTCCCTCCGCCTTCATCTCCATCAAAACAAATGCGCCTGGTATCAAGAAATTGGTACATAGCGAATTAGATAGAAGGCGAAAGGTACGAGGTCAAAACCATAGGTTTCGAATGGGTCGAAGCATCATTTTGTTTTAAAATTAAATGTGCATGCTTGCTTTCGACTCAGTTAGCTTTCGACTGGGTCAATGGATTTAAAAGAGATGGTATTGAATGGGTTGCACTTTAGTTTTAAATGGTTACTTTCGATTAAGCCGAAACCTCTAGCTGCCGCCTTTCTACCTTTCAAAATCAATGGTTTCGGAAGGTATACTTAGTTTTTAAAAATCAGCCACTTCTTTAATGCTTTCGTAGGGATAGTTTCGACACCATCACTTCTTTACTTAGGAAATGGTTTCAAGACAGATGCTTTCGACTTAAATGTTATAAAGACCCTTTTTCTATAATGGAAGTATTACCCAAACGTTTTGAAAGAGATAGTTTTAATGGTTTTGAAAGAAGTGCTTTCGACTTCAATGGGCTTCTTATCCTTTTGCATTACTTGAAGGCATAATTCAAAAGGTTTCGACCGAGACGGTTTTTTTAAAGGTTTCGAAGAAGTAAACTTTGAATGGTTTTGAAAAGTTTTCACATGTTTTAAATTGAACCCAAATACTTTCGAAAGGTTTAGTGAATGTTTTCAAAAGGGTTTAAATGAAAGGTTTCGAAGGGGTTTAACGTGAAGGTTTTCCACTGTTTATGAAGCTTTCGATGAAAAGAAAGGGTTATTCCAATGTTTTCGAAAGGCAATGTTTAAAAGGTTTTGAAAAGGGATGTCCAATATTTTAAAACTTTCGGAGAAAAGAAAGGAAAGAATTTTCCAATGTTTTCAAAAGGCTAGGTTTAATGGTTTCAAAGGGGGTAAATGTTTTCATCAACAAAGGTTTGAGTAAACATACAAATATACATACATACATACATACATATATATATATATATAACATGGCAAGGTAATTTTGAGTAAAGCATAGAGTATATGTATTTTCCTTGTGTAAGTGTGATTTAAAGATTTAAATCAATTTGAAAGAGTTTTCAAGGAAAATTTAAGGGAAGTTATCCCTAAGATAAATGACTCAGATATTAGAATACCAGATGTGACTGGTATAGGGTCGCACCCTATACATTAGCTATTGGCCCCAGCTAATTTAATCCAAAATTCTAGTGTGTAGGGCATTGTCATAGGTAAGACTAAAATTATGATTACACACAGAAGGGAATATATGTTTTATGCGTATAGGTTATGTAACGACCCGGAATTTTGAACCATTCGCGTCCATTATAAGTGTACACTCATGCCGGAGTTGAATTGCTCAAAATACCACGTTGTTAATTTAAATTTGGCAAAACTGAACATATACAGTAAATAAATAATCACAGATCACAGACACAGAGTAATAAGTGCAGCGGAAATAAAAGAGATAGTAGTTCATGAAGCTACTATATGAATATATAAAATACATCAGAGTTTACAACAGAAGAGTAATACGATACATCAGATACAAATCAGAATACATCACTGGAATTATCGAATACTGAAAGCAGAATAGATGGCTGGATCTTCAAGCAAAGCTCCAACTTCACAGGTGAGTCTCGAAAACTGAACCACTCAGTCTGACCCGAGCGTAAAGCAAAACACAAGACACTCGAGTCAGGATTAACATTCTTATATCAATAAATCCAACTCAAGTGAAATAGCAATTGAAATACAAGTAACTCAAAGGATGTTTGGAATAACCATCATTTAAGGATCCGTTAAACTATCTACTAGGTAGTAATGTATGCTAAGTAGATAATGTCTATCAGTAATATAAAGATATCAAAATAGCGTTAAGTCATGGCCCATTCCACCCTTAACACATTTTTATTCCCAAAAGCATATACAAGACCGTAGTTTCCCCAAAACCGGAAGTCACCAGAGGGCAATCCATATACTAAAGGTACAAATCAAAATCGTAGTGGTCGCGCATAAATGGAATACAAGTATGACAAGGCACATGAGGCAATACCCAAGGTAGTGACACTACCGTTCGCCTGATCCGGACTGGTGAGAACGCAATGCCGCAGCGCCCGCAACACCGTGAAACAACACTCCTAAAATCAAGGGTGCACCAATCGACAACAAGTATAAGTAGTTCGAAGAAGTGTGTCCACTTGAGGTAGCTAATCCTCCATTGGCCCGACATAGCTCCTGTTTTAGTCATTTCCAATTTGACACAAGTGTCAAGGCTATCCATTATCGTTCTCTTTCTTCAGTCAACACGTACATCATTCCAACCACTTCATTCTGGATCATCACTCCGCGTATAGTTATTAAAGTGGTTTTCGGTTTAGATAGAGAGTATATCCATAACCGATTCCGGTCTCTTTAATAACCTTCGTAATTATTACACCGATTGGTCGTTTATATATTTCAAAACCAAATAAAATTCAATTCCAATTAGAATTTATAAACCAACATTTCATTTGTCTTTCCAAATCAATTTCCAAAATTTACGTTTCAAAACTTCCAAATTCATAATTTCAAAATCTCATAATTCAATTTCAATCTTTATTTAAACAATTCAAATATCAATTTATATTTGTATATAAGATTCATTCCGAAATCATTTAAATCAATTTAATTTAACATTCAAATCAGTTTAACTTCATTTATCGATTTTATTCAATATTCGTTAAGTAAATTTATCATTCAAATAATTTCTATTAAATTTCCAATTCATTAAATCCATTATTTAAATTCAACTTCATTATATCAAAACTTACAAATTGAATTAAATTAAATTCATCAAACCAAATTCTTTACATTTCAAGTATTACATTAATTTCAATAAATCACATTTTACTTCTTGTTAAAGAAATTCAATTTCACTTATTTACTTACTTACATAATTTTCCAAAACTTAATTAATAAAGAAACTCAATTTCAATTATTTACGAAGTAAAATTCACTTATTCAAAAGTTCAATTTCTCTTATTAAAGAATCCAATTCAATTTAATCATTAAATAATTCAATCTTATTTAATTATTAAATAATTCAAAACTTAATTATTAAATAATTTCAAAGTTTAATAATTTCAAACTTAATTATAATTTCCAACTTAATTATTAAATCATTTCAAAGTTTAATAATTTCAAACTTAATTATATCATTTCTCAAATTAACTAACATTCCTTCATCAATTACGTCGTTAATATTTTGTTTCAGATTTTTAAATATTAACATTTCCTTTCATTAAAAATTCAAATTTAACTTCATTTCAAAACCATATTATTTATTCGAATAAAATCTTCATTTTATTTTTAAATCAAATTTATTGACCAATCGGGTTCTATTTAATTTTCTATCCTAGGTCAAAGTTTAATTTGGGTATTTATCATTTCAACCCGATTCCAATTCAATTCAAAAAAAAAACAAAAAATAGCAAAGGGAACTTGCAGTGTGATAACAGGGATGGTGTCAAAGTAAATAAACAAGCAATAACAACAATCAATAACAATCCAATAATCAATTCAAATAATCCCGAAATAACCGTATTAATTCGTATTGTCATTTGTACGAATTAATATAATTATTTCTAGAATCTACACTATCATTTCATGTAGATTAAAGATTATTACATTACGGTTTTCACTTGTTTACAATTTCGTCCATCATCAATTTAACAACATACATTCAGTGGTTCAAGATGTAATTAAATAAATCCTACGTGTCAATAAATTTAACGGTTAAAGGGGTCATATTATACAAATGTCAGTTAATCAAATTTAACATTTAACTATCCTATATCGAGTTCAATTTCATACTATTTATCATTTTAACATTTACAATTTAACGTCCAATATAAACATCAACAATCAATCAATTTTCAGCCAAACTGTATTATCATCGCATAAATAGTTAACAGATGATGGTGTCAGATGTCACAGGTGAACTGATTCAGGCAATAGCATATATAACAGTGTAATTAACTAACAGCAGCATATTTCAATTGTCGTTTCAATTAAAATCAAATTTAATAAATAAAAGAACGTTAATCGTGAGTGAGTGCTCACCTTTCGAGGCTAGAGAGAACAGGCGATGACACAAATACGCATACTGATTCGGACACTGAAATATCCAAGCACGAATTCCAAACAAAGCTAGATTGGCACGAATTTGACGATCAAGCTGATAGATAGGAGTTGATGAAATCAAATCAGAACTAGATCGATAACGGTAAATTGGTATAACTGTACTGATGTACAACTATATATATATAAAGTCATATTTTAACTTTCAAACATATATTTACCTATAATACTCTTGACCCAATGCATGTGCTATGAAGTGTCTACTTCGAAACTAATTAAAGAGTAATACACGGTTGTGAAATGCAAGCATCTTATTGTTCTTTAATACTTGGAACAGATAGATCACCATTAAGAAACAAAATTTGATGTACCAGAACAAGGTAACGCTAAAACATTTAAAGCTCATATGCATATCATGGCAAAACGTTATTTATTACAGAATTTGTCTTCATAACAGAGTCATCAAGATATATTAGTATACAATAAGACACATAAGAGATTATATAAATAGTTATATCAGAGTCATCACGATATATCCTTTATATTTTACATTTATAAAGAGTTATACCTTTAAACTTATATTATACAGTAAACTTATTTTTATATTGTACTAAGGCAAACTTTATAATATAACATATAATACTTTAAGCATATTATATATACCCCTTCATATAGTAACAGTATAACATATATACGACACACATTATATAATAACCAAAATATTATATTACACATCTGTTTCAAAATAAAATTTCAAACTTACTATATATACATATAACACTGCTTTAATATTACTATCAGCCCACTAAAGCAAAAGCATATACAAACTTATATACACACATAATAATATATAAACAAACCTATATATAAGCTGTAACCAATGTATAATTTAACCATGTTCATAATATTAGGCTAAAGTTATAAACAAAACAGAAATATTTATTTGTACTCAAAACATAACTAACAGTACATATATATATTCATTAAAATACAAAACACTTACATATATTGTGTGCTCGCTACAACATATCAATTACCGTTTGTATATTTTATATTTCAACTTACAGGTCATATAACTAACATTTATTTGTATAACACATGATTTCTATATATAACTAGTATGCAGGCTATTTGTATAAATGAACAAATATAATATACTGTAATTAATATATACTTTAAGGCTGCAAAAGTATTAGACACTGTCAACTAACAGTATACGAGATATATATATCATATAAGCTATACATGAAAAATGTAATATATATATATATATAACTAAATTAAATAACTCGTATGCCTTAAAGCAAAATATATACACAGTAGAATTTCTGAAGTCTGAATATACATACCAAAACGAAAAACAAAGGAGGTGCTGCTCTATACAACATAAAATATGCATCTTAAAACAGAGAAACGTTCAAAGCAAAAACAAAGAGGACCAAAGAAACTCGACCTGGGCTAAGTGTTAGGTGATGTGGATTTGAGAGGGAGAACCGAGTGCTGGTGGGGCAAAGCGGCGGCTAGGCGAGGGTGGTGGTGAGGAGGGAGGGCGAAGCTTGCTCTTGGGTGTGGTGGAAGGCCTGGTCGGTGGGAAAGCAGTTGGGACCCTTTAGACAAGACGAAGGTAGAGGCGCACGACTTGAGGATGAAAGGGAAGGTGTGTTTATCGGGTGGGATGCCTGATAAGAGCATTTGGAGGTAGAGGAGGATGGAGCAGGTGTATTGTTTGGAGTGGGCATGGGTGCGGATGAGGGAGTTGAAGTGGAAAGAAGTGGGGACTTGGATTCAGAAACTTAATACTTACATTTTTCAAAGTAACAGAGAACTAAATGCAAAGAAAAATGAATTGAACCGGTGGAAACAAGCGGTCATGCACGAATTTTGTGATAATAAATGTGAATGGCGGTTTGTTGGGAGATTAAAAAGTTAATCATCCATTGGAATTTTACACGGTTGTTACCCAAGAGGCAGTAGAATTCAGAAGTTCAATGGTATCGATACAAATGATGATTTCGTAGTTTCCGTGGCGAACCGGACTCCAAAGTACAAAAGTGAATATACCGCAGAGATCAGCACGATGAAACGATCAAAACGGTATACAAGTATTGATGGTACGATCGAATTATAAAAATTCGAATTTTTCTACTGGCGGAAAATGCAAGAAAAACACTGAAAAATAAGATCGACGGAGCCAAAGATGTCCGAATTTGGAAAAACGATGAACTGACATCTTGCTCAGAAGATGGTTTAGAATTTTTCTATGTAAAAATATTTAGGTTTCGAAAACATTTTATTTTCATCGCTTTTTAACTGATTAAATTGAAGTGAATTTACGCGCGAAATAAACTTTCATATTTTCGGACGAAAATTTACCAGTTGCTATGTTTAACTAGACGTATTCCAAATATTAAATTTTTATTTCAAAATTTTATCGTTTAAAATTTCACAAAATTTCAACTAATTACGTTATTAAAACAGTTGAAATTTACGGGTCGTTACACTCTCCCCCACTCAAAACTTTTCGTCCCCGAAAAGGAACGAGGTAGGAGAATAGAAACAACCAGAAAGAAAAACAGATTTGAAATACAAAATAATAATTTATTTAAACCATATAAATTCAAATTTAAATTAATTGATATTCAATAATTGATTTAATCCATTTGATTTCTCTAAGATCAATCTCAACTATTTCTAAATTCATTATCTTATTATCCAATTATCTTCGATTTACAATTTCGAAAACCATAAATTTGAATAGTCTTTTATTATAATCATATTTTTTTCAACAATTTAAATTCTTTAATTCCAAGTTATTATAAATTTTATTCTACTTAATATATCTACTCACATATATTTAACCCATATAAATTAATTTAAAACATAAAAGTTTCGATTTAAATTAATTTACATCTATTAATTTCTTTTAAATTCAAGGTATTTTCATATGTTGATCAAATCTCAATTTATTAATTCTTTCCAAACAAATTCATTAATTCTTTCAAAATAATTTATTTCATTATTAACTGAGTTTACTTATTATTCTATCTAACTCTATTAACATCTTTATAATCAAAATTTAGTGTATAACATTTATTATAAACACTCAAATTTTATTTATAAATTCAATTTATCTTATATATCATCCAATTACATATTCAACTTCTGAATGATTTAGGCAAGTTGTATTAGAATGCAGTTGAACAATATACAAATAAAATTTTCCCAATTCAATTATTCAAGTTTAAATGTTTATACCAAAATTTTGGTTTTATTTATAATTTAAAATCATCCTTTAACAAAATTTAAGAATTTGATTTCCGATTAACTTTAAATAATTTAGAGATATATATAATATATTTATATCAAATCAAATTAAATTTTAAAATAAGATCAAAATATACTGAAGAAATTCAAATCCAAATATTATTATTATTTTTCTTTTCTCAAAACAAAACCGTAGCAAAGCTACAGAATGGTTTCTCCACTTCGAAACTCGAAAATCAATGTCGATGGTGCGGCCGCCATCACCGAAATTATTTTCCAGCGACAAAGAGAAGAACACTGATTTCAACATTTTAAAATTCTTTGAAAACGATTTATATTCGAAAATATTTTAAATAATATACACTTTAAAACTTCAAATCAAAGTTTTAAATCACCGGAAATTAAATTCTCAAATTTTTATTTAAATTCCTTTCAAATCCCAAATCAATTTATAACCAAGTTTCATAAATTCATTTATTTATTTTATGCAATAATCAATGGTTTACAAAACAATAAATGAAAGTCAAATATTATTATTTCTGACAACAAATTTATTAACACTTTAATTTCAGAAAAATTTATACTTATATATAATATAATCATACAAAACTATTTTATTTACTAAACTTGAAAACAATGTTGTGTCAGTTTGCTCTGCTCAAGTGTTTTGGAGATTCTATCGATAGCGCTGATCAGACGTATCGATCGGAAACCCAAATCACATCAACAACTCAAACAACACAATATATAAAACATTTTTAATATAAATTTACAAATACATTTCTTTGCTCGACGATACAGGAATGAATTTTCAAAATAAGGATAGGGTTTCAAATTTTGATGGACTCAAATCAAAGAGAAATTTGATTCGAAGATAAGTTCGGAATAAGAGATAAGATAATTATATTAACAGAATCGGGAGACGGATAAGCTTTTTAATTTACGGGCAACCTTAACCGGATCGACCGTGACTTAGATAATAAGATCGATGCTAAATTCCGAGGTAAATCAACATCCGATCTCGAGAAATAAAATTCAGGTGTAGCAGGAGATAGATAGCATCGTAAACCGAGGATACAGAAATCTCCGGTAAATCGATGTCTATTATAAAGGAGTTTACTCCTTTACGAATCATTCTAAGATTGGTGAGACCGTCGATCTATTATAGATAACATTCAGAATGGAGTTATGGGGTGCTCCATGATTGAAAGAAGACGAATAGTGAAGGACACGAATGAATTTCGGAACCGAGGGGAACGTTCCAAAATTCAAAGGAATTGAGTCAAAGGAAAAGATTGAAACTCGAATGAGAGTGATTCTGTAAATACATTTACCCTATATGTTAAGTTTTTCCTAGAGCTACCAAAGCTCTGATACCAACTGTAACGACCCGGAATTTCGAACCATTCGCGTCCATTATAAGTGTATAGGTAGACACTCATGCCGGAGTTGAATTGCTCAAAATACCGCGTTGTTAATTTAAATTTGGCAAAACTGAACATATACAGTAAATAAATAATCACAGATCACAGACACAGAGTAATAAGTGCAGCGGAAATAAAAGAGATAGTAGTTCATGAAGCTACTATATGAATATATAAAATACATCAGAGTTTACAACAGAAGAGTAATACGATACATCAGATACAAATCAGAATACATCACTGGAATCATCGAATACTGAAAGCAGAATAGATGGTTGGATCTTCAAGCAAAGCTCCAACTTCACAGGTGAGTCTCGAAAACTGAACCACTCAGTCTGACCAGAGCGTAAAGCAAAACACAAGACACTCGAGTCAGGATTAACATTCTTATATCAATAAATCCAACTCAAGTGAAATAGCAATTGAAATACAAGTAACTCAAAGGATGTTTGGAATAACCATCCTTTAAGGATCCGTTAAACTATCTACTAGGTAGTAATGTACGCTAAGTAGATAATGTCTATCAGTAATATAAAGATATCAAAATAGCGTTAAGTCATGGCCCATTCCACCCTTAACACATTTTTATTCCCAAAAGCATATACAAGACCGTAGTTTCCCCAAAACCGGAAGTCACCAGAGGGCAATCCATATACTAAAGGTACAAATCAAAATCGTAGTGGTCGCGCATAAATGGAATACAAGTATGACAAGGCACATGAGGCAATACCCAAGGTAGTGACACTACCGTTCGCCTGATCCGAACTGGTGAGAACGCAACGCCGCAGCGCCCGCAACACCGTGAAACAACACTCCTAAAATCAAGGGTGCACCAATCGACAACAAGTATAAGTAGTTCGAAGAAGTGTGTCCACTTGAGGTAGCTAATCCTCCATTGGCCCGGCACAGCTCCTGTTTTAGTCATTTCCAATTTGACACAAGTGTCAAGGTTATCCATTATCGTTCTCTTTCTTCAGTCAACACGTACATCATTCCAACCACTTCATTCTGGATCATCACTCCGCGTATAGTTATTAAAGTGGTTTTCGGTTTAGACAGAGAGTATATCCATAACCGATTCCGGTCTCTTTAATAACCTTCGTAATTATTACACCGATTGGTCGTTTATATATTTCAAAACCAAATCAAATTCAATTCCAATTAGAATTTATAAACCAACATTTCATTTGTCTTTCCAAATCAATTTCCAAAATTTACGTTTCAAAACTTCCAAATTCATAATTTCAAAATCTCATAATTCAATTTCAATCTTTATTTAAACAATTCAAATATCAATTTATATTCGTATATAAGATTCATTCCGAAATCATTTAAATCAATTTAATTTAACATTCAAATCAGTTTAACTTCATTTATCGATTTTATTCAATATTCGTTAAGTAAATTTATCATTCAAATAATTTCTATTAAATTTCCAATTCATTAAATCCATTATTTAAATTCAACTTCATTATATCAAAACTTACAAATTGAATTAAATTAAATTCATCAAACCAAATTCTTTACATTTCAAGTATTACATTAATTTCAATAAATCACATTTTATTTCTTGTTAAAGAAATTCAATTTCACTTATTTACTTACTTACATAATTTCCCAAACTTAATTAATAAAGAAACTCAATTTCAATTATTTACGAAGTAAAATTCACTTATTCAAAAGTTCAATTTCTCTTATTAAAGAATCCAATTCAATTTAATCATTAAATAATTCAATCTTATTTAATTATTAAATAATTCAAAACTTAATTATTAAATAATTTCAAAGTTTAATAATTTCAAACTTAATTATAATTTCCAACTTAATTATTAAATCATTTCAAAGTTTAATAATTTCAAACTTAATTATATCATTTCTCAAATTAACTAACATTCCTTCATCAATTACGTCGTTAATATTTTGTTTCAGATTTTTAAATATTAACATTTCCTTTCATTAAAAATTCAAATTTAACTTCATTTCAAAACCATATTATTTATTCGAATAAAATCTTCATTTTATTTTTAAATCAAATTTATTGACCAATCGGGTTCTATTTAATTTTCTATCCTAGGTCAAAGTTCAATTTGGGTATTTATCATTTCAACCCGATTCCAATTCAATTCAAAAAAAAAAATAGCAAAGGGAACTTGCAGTGTGATAACAGGGATGGTGTCAAAGTAAATAAACAAGCAATAACAACAATCAATAACAATCCAATAATCAATTCAAATAATCCCGAAATAACCGTATTAATTCGTATTGTCATTTGTACGAATTAATATAATTATTTCTAGAATCTGCACTATCATTTCATGTAGATTAAAGATTATTACATTACGGTTTTCACTTGTTTACAATTTCGTCCATCATCAATTTAACAACATACATTCAGTGGTTCAAGATGTAATTAAACAAATCCTACGTGTCAATAAATTTAACGGTTAAAGGGGTCATATTATACAAATGTCAGTTAATCAAATTTAACATTTAACTATCCTATATCGAGTTCAATTTCATACTATTTATCATTTTAACATTTACAATTTAACGTCCAATATAAACATCAACAATCAATCAATTTTTAGCCAAACTGTATTATCATCGCATAAATAGTTAACAGATGATGGTGTCAGATGTCACAGGTGAACTGATTCAGGCAATAGCATATATAACAGTGTAATTAACTAACAGCAGCATATTTCAATTGTCATTTCAATTAAAATCAAATTTAATAAATAAAAGAACGTTAATCGTGAGTGAGTGCTCACCTTTCGAGGCTAGAGAGAACAGGTGATGACACAAATACGCATACTGATTCGGACATTGAAATATCCAAGCACGAATTCCAAACAAAGCTAGATTGGCACGAATTTGACGATCAAGCTGATAGATAGGAGTTGATGAAATCAAATCAGAACTAGATCGATAACGGTAAATTGGTATAACTGTACTGATGTACAACTATATATATAAAGTCATATTTTAACTTTCAAACATATATTTACCTATAATACTCTTGACCCAATGCATGTGCTATGAAGTGTCTACTTCGAAACTAATTAAAGAGTAATACACGGTTGTGAAATGCAAGCATCTTATTGTTCTTTAATACTTGGAACAGATAGATCACCATTAAGAAACAAAATTTGATGTACCAGAACAAGGTAACGCTAAAACATTTAAAGCTCATATGCATATCATGGCAAAACGTTATTTATTACAGAATTTGTCTTCATAACAGAGTCATCAAGATATATTTTAGTATACAATAAGACACATACGAGATTATATAAATAGTTATATCAGAGTCATCACGATATATCCTTTATATTTTACATTTATAAACAGTTATACCTTTAAACTTATATTATACAGTAAACTTATTTTTATATTGTACTAAGGCAAACTTTATAATATAACATATAATACTTTAAGCATATTATATATACCCCTTCATATAGTAACAGTATAACATATATACGACACACATTATATAATAACCAAAATATTATATTACACATCTGTTTCAAAATAAAATTTCAAACTTACTATATATACATATAACACTGCTTTAATATTACTATCAGCCCACTAAAGCAAAAGCATATACAAACTTATATACACACATAATAATATATAAACAAACCTATATATAAGCTGTAACCAATGTATAATTTAACCATGTTCATAATATTAGGCTAAAGTTATAAACAAAACAGAAATATTTATTTGTACTCAAAACATAACTAACAGTACATATATATATTCATTAAAATACAAAACACTTACATATATTGTGTGCTCGCTACAACATATCAATTACCGTTTGTATATTTTATATTTCAACTTACAGGTCATATAACTAACATTTATTTGTATAACACATGATTTCTATATATAACTAGTATGCAGGCTATTTGTATAAATGAACAAATATAATATACTGTAATTAATATATACTTTAAGGCTGCAAAAGTATTAGACACTGTCAACTAACAGTATACGAGATATATATATATCATATAAGCTATACATGAAAAATGTAATATATATATATAACTAAATTAAATAACTCGTATGCCTTAAAACAAAATATATACACAGTAGAATTTCTGAAGTCTGAATATACATACCAAAACGAAAAACAAAGGAGGTGCTGCTCTATACAACATAAAATATGCATCTTAAAACAGAGAAACGTTCAAAGCAAAAACAAAGAGGACCAAAGAAACTCGACCTGGGCTAAGTGCTAGGTGATGTGGATTTGAGAGGGAGAACCGAGTGCTGGTGGGGCAAAGCGGCGGCTAGGCGAGGGTGGTGGTGAGGAGGGAGGGCGAAGCTTGCTCTTGGGTGTGGTGGAAGGCCTGGTCGGTGGGAAAGCAATTGGGACCCTTTAGACAAGACGAAGGTAGAGGCGCACGACTTGAGGATGAAAGGGAAGGTGTGTTTATCGGGTGGGATGCCTGATAAGAGCATTTGGAGGTAGAGGAGGATGGAGCATGTTTGCGCCAAAATTGGTCACAAACCCCGAATGTTGTGAAAGCACCAGTATATGAATATAAATCAACAATATTCGCACACAAATCTCAGATCTAAGCAAACAGGGTATCACAATTCAGAAATAATGAACAGAAACACGAGATTTATAGTGGTTCGGCGATCTTGCCTACGTCCACTCTGAAGTTGATGATTTTATTGATGTTTACTTGATGATTACAATTTCTTCTGAGATAGTACAACTGATTATACGATTACAATCTGAATCTAAGGAAGCAGTGGTGTTCTGGAGTAAATCTGGCAGAATCTGGGCGCTCTTTAGTATTAGAATTCTCCGACCCCTTTTCTGAATGACTAGGGGCTCTATTTATAGGTGTAGGAGGCTGATATTTCGCCTAAAATGAGGGGAGACCAGTTCTGGTACGTCAGGGGGCCCACATGGCCGAAATCTGGAGATCCGGGCCCACTTTGGGATCGATTCGACCCTTGGTTCGAATCGATCAAGAAATCATCCGATCGAGCTGAAATTTGGAGTGAACATTCTTCATCATGTGCTTAAGCTTCTGTGAAAATTTCATGGCATTCGGACTTGTGGATCTCAAGTTATGATCGATTCAAGTTGGTGTTTTTCGTTTCCTGGAGTCATTCGAATCGATACGTTCGAATCGATTCGTTCGAATCGATCCCCCCGTATGCGAAGACTCCGGCGTGGTGCGCATGCCTCGGGTCAACCCCGTTTTATCTCCGAGTTTTACTGAGTCGTACCCGGGGTTTTAGCTGTGTGGACTCGAGACGTTGGATTCGAAGACAATGATCATATCTGGATTCGAACAAGGGTTCGTTCGTATCGATCGTGACGTGTTCCATTCGATCGATACGAAGCAACTATGTCTGGATGGATTCGAAGGCTTCAATTGCATGGATTCGAAGACCTTCCCATTGATCGATTCGAAGCTGGATATATTTTGATCGATTCGAACCACGGGAGGCCTTGGATGGATTCGAACGTGGAGGGTGTTTTGATGGAGTCGAAGCAATGGTACTTCTCATGGATTCGAAGTAATGCAGGGACGATGGATCCGAGCTAAGGGTTTGTTCTGAGGGATACGAAGGGGATGGAGTCGATCTTGATGGAGTCGACCTTGATGGATACGAACCATATGGAGACGAACACAAGGCTATGTCCTTCATTTGCATCGATGATATCTTGGGCGTACGAACTCGGATTGACTCGAGATTTGGAACGCTGGCTCCTATGGCTTTCCTTGACGTGTCTTATCAACTGTAGCCCGATCCGGACTCGGACAAAATTCATTGATATCCATGGTGAAACAGTGCATATCGAACTTTTACGACGAACTGTCTTTAGTTTTCCAGTCAACTTTTTGGTGTCACGGCCTTGCCAAAAGGCGGGATAACATTTGCCCCCCAAAACATGCCTTGTGATAGGAAGGTGTGTTTTGTAGTTTCATAAGCTGGATGTTCATATCCTGTTGATGACCTGCGAAGACATTGATAGTTTTATCTGACCTTAAATGACGACCGTTCGCGATCTAGCCATTTTGAGGTGGAATGCGACCGTTCGCGATATAGTATTTTTTGTATGACCTTAAATGACGACCGTTCGCGATCTAGCCATTTTCATATGGCCCCAAATGACGACCGTTCGTGATCAAGCCATTTGAGTTGAGGGGTGCCGTTCGAGGCGAGTGGTGACCGTTCGAGGTCGGGTGTCGTTTTAGACGAATTAGGATGGATTATGACCGTTCGTGGTCGAGTGCCGTACGAGGCAGAGTGTGATCGTTCGTGATCGAATGTTGTACTAGATGAAGTGTGACCGTTCGCGGTCGGGTGCCGTTCGAGGCTAATGGTGACCGTTCGAGGTCGGGTGCCGTTCGTGGCGAAGTGTGATCGTTCGCGATCGAATTGTGACCGTTCGCGGTCGGATGCCGTTCGAGGCGAATTGAGTGTGCCCGGGGAGGGACTTAGTATCATCAATACCAGGTTTCACATTCGGGTGAATCCCCGGATTGTTTCTTGCAACGGTTTATCGCCATCTCAGAGCATGCCTAGGTACCGTTCGTGATCCCGTACATGTGTAAGTGGCTTAACCGTTATGAAATCACAAGTAGCATTTTTTCATTGAAAATAAGTCTTTAGCAAAAATGTTAAACAAAGTCAAGTTCAAATGTTCAAATCAAAATGAAGCAAAAGCAAAGCAAGGATGTCAAAGTGTAAACTTCCACAACGATAGGGTCAGTAGTCATTCACAACATGCCTATGGACCGTTCGTGATCTCGCACATGTGTAAATGACTTACCTGTGTTGGTGAGAGGTTTACAACTTGTTCATCGTTATTTCAACTAATTGATAATCATACGATGTCCTGGCTCGGGGGCACCCCTGGCTGATGTAGACGGTGGTCGCTCTGGCTCCACCGCTGGAGCTCGCCTCCTCACATATTGAAGTAGCATACCGTTCCTGATGTGCCCTTCCACCTCATCCTTCAGATGTCTACAGTCGTTAGTGTTATGACCATTCAGTTCGTGGAATAAGCAGTATCTGTCTGATTTCCTCTCGTCAACAGTGGGATCCCTTCGTATTGGCCTACGGTAGGGAACTTGCTCTCGTGTATCTTGGTAGATTCGCTCCAAACTCTCATTCAGCTCTGAATAAGTGGTGAATCGTGGCTCTCTTCGCAGTCGCTTTGACCTGTCACCATTGTCCTCAGCCTTTCGTTTTCCTTTATCCTTGCCTGAATCATTTTCGAGAGGCTTTTTGTCTTTAAGTGCATAAACTTCTATTCCCTCTCCTTCTTCTCTTTCAGCATTAGCGTCTTCCAATCGCAAAAACTTTTCTGCCTCGTGATAGAATTCTCCTATATCCATAGGTGGATCCTTAGTTAATGAATTTTTGAACTCTGTGCCGTCAGCTATTCCGGACACGGCTGCCATCATAACCATGGATGGATCTGGCCGATACACCGATGCTGCTGCCGCATTGAATCGCGTCAGGAAATTCCTCAAAGACTCCCCAGCTTTCTGCTTTAGCGTTGCCAAACTCATCACATTCTTGGGTCTCGAAATATGAACTCTGAATTGCCTCATAAATTTCTCAATCAAATCGGTCCATGTCCCAATGGAGCCGCTCTCTAGCTGTCTGAACCATAAAGCTGCTATGTCTGTCAAATACAATGGGAAGCACCGGGCCATGACTTCCTGTGATGCCCCCAGCACTTCCATGTGCCTTATATACCTCGTTAGATGGACCGCAGGGTCCGTCCTCCCATCATACCCTTCTACTGTTGGTAGTTTGAATTCTGGTGGGTTCCTAGCCAACCTAATCGCAGGAGAAAAGGGACTCTTGTTCACATCTTCAAGATCTCTGTTTACTAATCCTCCTCTCATGGCTCGCCTGACCATCTCTGCCAATCTATCATTGTCTCCAAGCTGTAGTCCTTGTTCACTACCTTCGATCTGCCCCCCGAGTCCGTGTGAGCTTTCGGGTGTTTGCCCCCCTGACTGAGCGTTCATCCCTCTATTGCTGTCAGGTTGCTCGGATGTCCTTGTCTCTCTTCCCGTGTTCGGATCAACATGTCCTAAGTGGGTGCCCCCCAGCTCCGGCGCTGCGCCAGATGGTCCTGCTCCGTTCTGGATTCCGGTTGTTCCTTGATTTTGTGCTCCAAGTTGTCCAATTTGTTGAAGCAAATTCTGGATCATCTCCTCCTGTCTCTTCATCATTGTCTCCATCTCATCCCTGGTGATGAAGATCGATGCTTGGTTTGCTCCTGAGGAAGCCTCTTGACTTCCTTCGTGCTGACTTCTCCCAGCTCTTTGCCTTCTACTTGTTTGTCGAGTCATTGTCTTTCAAATTTTCAAATCTTGTGTAGCGGGTCCTAGTTGTTCTCGGTGAAAGCACCAAAGTGTTTGCGCCAAAATTGGTCACAAACCCCGAATGTTGTGAAAGCACCAGTATATGAATATAAATCAACAATATTCGCACACAAATCTCAGATCTAAGCAAACAGGGTATCACAATTCAGAAATAATGAACAGAAACACGAGATTTATAGTGGTTCGGCGATCTTGCCTACGTCCACTCTGAAGTTGATGATTTTATTGATGTTTACTTGATGATTACAATTTCTTCTGAGATAGTACAACTGATTATACGATTACAATCTGAATCTAAGGAAGCAGTGGTGTTCTGGAGTAAATCTGGCAGAATCTGGGCGCTCTTTAGTATTAGAATTCTCCGACCCCTTTTCTGAATGACTAGGGGCTCTATTTATAGGTGTAGGAGGCTGATATTTCGCCTAAAATGAGGGGAGACCAGTTCTGGTACGTCAGGGGGCCCACATGGCCGAAATCTGGAGATCCGGGCCCACTTTGGGATCGATTCGACCCTTGGTTCGAATCGATCAAGAAATCATCCGATCGAGCTGAAATTTGGAGTGAACATTCTTCATCATGTGCTTAAGCTTCTGTGAAAATTTCATGGCATTTGGACTTGTGGATCTCAAGTTATGATCGATTCAAGTTGGTGTTTTTCGTTTCCTGGAGTCATTCGAATCGATACGTTCGAATCGATTCGTTCGAATCGATCCCCCCGTATGCGAAGACTCCGGCGTGGTGCGCATGCCTCGGGTCAACCCCGTTTTATCTCCGAGTTTTACTGAGTCGTACCCGGGGTTTTAGCTGTGTGGACTCGAGACGTTGGATTCGAAGACAATGATCATATCTGGATTCGAACAAGGGTTCGTTCGTATCGATCGTGACGTGTTCCATTCGATCGATACGAAGCAACTATGTCTGGATGGATTCGAAGGCTTCAATTGCATGGATTCGAAGACCTTCCCATTGATCGATTCGAAGCTGGATATATTTTGATCGATTCGAACCACGGGAGGCCTTGGATGGATTCGAACGTGGAGGGTGTTTTGATGGAGTCGAAGCAATGGTACTTCTCATGGATTCGAAGTAATGCAGGGACGATGGATCCGAGCTAAGGGTTTGTTCTGAGGGATACGAAGGGGATGGAGTCGATCTTGATGGAGTCGACCTTGATGGATACGAACCATATGGAGACGAACACAAGGCTATGTCCTTCATTTGCATCGATGATATCTTGGGCGTACGAACTCGGATTGACTCGAGATTTGGAACGCTGGCTCCTATGGCTTTCCTTGACGTGTCTTATCAACTGTAGCCCGATCCGGACTCGGACAAAATTCATTGATATCCATGGTGAAACAGTGCATATCGAACTTTTACGACGAACTGTCTTTAGTTTTCCAGTCAACTTTTTGGTGTCACGGCCTTGCCAAAAGGCGGGATAACATTTGCCCCCCAAAACATGCCTTGTGATAGGAAGGTGTGTTTTGTAGTTTCATAAGCTGGATGTTCATATCCTGTTGATGACCTGCGAAGACATTGATAGTTTTATCTGACCTTAAATGACGACCGTTCGCGATCTAGCCATTTTGAGGTGGAATGCGACCGTTCGCGATATAGTATTTTTTGTATGACCTTAAATGACGACCGTTCGCGATCTAGCCATTTTCATATGGCCCCAAATGACGACCGTTCGTGATCAAGCCATTTGAGTTGAGGGGTGCCGTTCGAGGCGAGTGGTGACCGTTCGAGGTCGGGTGTCGTTTTAGACGAATTAGGATGGATTATGACCGTTCGTGGTCGAGTGCCGTACGAGGCAGAGTGTGATCGTTCGTGATCGAATGTTGTACTAGATGAAGTGTGACCGTTCGCGGTCGGGTGCCGTTCGAGGCTAATGGTGACCGTTCGAGGTCGGGTGCCGTTCGTGGCGAAGTGTGATCGTTCGCGATCGAATTGTGACCGTTCGCGGTCGGATGCCGTTCGAGGCGAATTGAGTGTGCCCGGGGAGGGACTTAGTATCATCAATACCAGGTTTCACATTCGGGTGAATCCCCGGATTGTTTCTTGCAACGGTTTATCGCCATCTCAGAGCATGCCTAGGTACCGTTCGTGATCCCGTACATGTGTAAGTGGCTTAACCGTTATGAAATCACAAGTAGCATTTTTTCATTGAAAATAAGTCTTTAGCAAAAATGTTAAACAAAGTCAAGTTCAAATGTTCAAATCAAAATGAAGCAAAAGCAAAGCAAGGATGTCAAAGTGTAAACTTCCACAACGATAGGGTCAGTAGTCATTCACAACATGCCTATGGACCGTTCGTGATCTCGCACATGTGTAAATGACTTACCTGTGTTGGTGAGAGGTTTACAACTTGTTCATCGTTATTTCAACTAATTGATAATCATACGATGTCCTGGCTCGGGGGCACCCCTGGCTGATGTAGACGGTGGTCGCTCTGGCTCCACCGCTGGAGCTCGCCTCCTCACATATTGAAGTAGCATACCGTTCCTGATGTGCCCTTCCACCTCATCCTTCAGATGTCTACAGTCGTTAGTGTTATGACCATTCAGTTCGTGGAATAAGCAGTATCTGTCTGATTTCCTCTCGTCAACAGTGGGATCCCTTCGTATTGGCCTACGGTAGGGAACTTGCTCTCGTGTATCTTGGTAGATTCGCTCCAAACTCTCATTCAGCTCTGAATAAGTGGTGAATCGTGGCTCTCTTCGCAGTCGCTTTGACCTGTCACCATTGTCCTCAGCCTTTCGTTTTCCTTTATCCTTGCCTGAATCATTTTCGAGAGGCTTTTTGTCTTTAAGTGCATAACCATCTTCGCAGAGGCTTTATTCAGGTTGTAGGATAAAGGTTTGCAAAAGATATGTTTAAAAAGAATGTTAGTGAGAGAAAACCCGTTCCGCTAAGTGGCATGGTCTCACTTAACATTAATAACTAGGATGTATAGTTTTATTCACACCAAGCTTCATGTCTGACTAGAAGTTTATGTTTTCCCCGTAATCTCTCGGGTGCTCAAAACTGATTTGAGTAGGCTGAGGGTTGAGGTTCTTTCGGATTTTAGTTGGACGACGAATAAAGTTACCGGAGGAAAGCAGGAGGCCAACATATAGCTATTTAGGAGTTGTTGCTCTTTGTTTTATGTTTATTCCATTGTGTATGTATTAGGCCAATTATGACTATGTGACTCTGATCATCCAAGGGGCCATCTTCATATGTCGCTCTTGGCGTATTTTGTAATTGTTTGCGTCAAAATTGGTCACAAACCCTAGAAGTAGTGAAAGCACCAGTGTTTGCACACAAATCCTCAATATCCAAACACAAATCTCAGATCTAGATGATGTAGAGAGTAAAAATGAAGAAATAACAAAATTAAAATGAAAGAAAGTAAGAGAAGATAAAAGATTTATAGTGGTTCGGCTATCTCCGGCCTACGTCCGCTTTGAATTGATCCTTTTATTCCTTTATACTGTGATTACAATTACAATCCTTTGAATATTAATAACCAAAATGGCAGAGTTTCGCCCAAAAGAGAATAAGAAGATCCCTCTTTAGCTGCAATGGAGGTGCTATTTATAGGAGTAGATCTGGAAATATCTGCCCCAAAACTCGGAATACCCTTTCTCATGCGTAGGTGGGCCCACCAGATCGATCTGGTGTGGTTTGGGATCGATCTGAGATCAATCCATGTTACGATCGTATTGATCCAAATCGGTCCCAGTTGAGTTGAGATCGATCAGGTGAGCTCTTGAGTGAATATGAAAGCTTTTGTGAAAATTTCATAGCATTTGGATCTATGGTTTGAGAGTTATGATTGATCCAAGGTTGAGTTTTCTAGTGTTGGTTGATGATTTTGTATCCATGATTCGTATCCATCACGATCTGAGTCTACGTATCCATCATCCCGTGTCTATAGCTTTCGCATCGATCCGCTTCTCACCTTGTGATCCATGTTTCGTGCTCCATCATGACTGTTTCCTTCGTATCGATCGATACGAACTCGATCGATACAAAAATGGCTCCTGAATCTTCCGTATCCATCCTGAACTTTGTTCTTCGTATCAATCCACACATGCCTTCCTTCGTATCGATCCCTGAATGTCCGCTGCCTTTCGTATCCATCCCCTACACCTATCTTCGTATCGATCCCGATTGTCCTGGTTAATCATACGACTTCGTATCTATCAAGTCTGTATCCATCCAAGTCCTGCTTCCTTCGTATCGATCCATGCTTTGATCGATACGAAGCGTGCCAACATGCCTTGCCGTATCCATCCAATTGATGTGCATTGCATCGATACGAAACCCATCGATCCAAAGCAAACAGCTGAGCCTACTTCAATCGATACGAAAATATCGATATGAACTGATTTTCTATGAATATTGATCCACTACCATCCTGAAGCTGCTTGATCGATATGAATTCGATAGATACGAATGTCGATCGACCTACTCCAAACGTCACAATGGTCGATACAAAGGTATCGATTAAAAACCATTTCTCACCAATATTGATCCATCCATAACTTGAGCATATGAACTCCGATTAACCTGAAATTCGAAGTGTAGCCTCACCAAACCTTCTTTATCATTCCCTATCGATCATCCTTTGATTGGAGCTTGGTCCAATTTTGACGGTATCAATCATAGCCTTGTTTTCAATCGATCTCCAATCCTTATATCCATCCTTTTTAGCCAATTTGTTGATATCCCGGCCTTGTCCAAAATGCGGGGTAACATTTGCCCCCCAAAACATGCCTTGCGGTAGGAAGGCGTGTTTTAAATAGCTTTAAATCTGACATCCTAAGCCATATTCCATCCATAGCCATATCATTCGGTCCATGATCCAATCCACTACCAAGCCATTCTATCCAAGTGCCTTAGCCAATTCCATATCCATCCAAACCCGACAACTGAGTTCCAATCCATCCATGTCCAGTAACCTATAGCCAAATCCATGACCTCTCTGGGTCGATGTCCAAATCTAGGACCGCTCTCGGCCCTTATCCAAAGCCGGGACCTCTCCGGGTCCAAATCCAAATCCATAGACCTCGCTGGGTCATTTTATCCTACTCCGGCCTCAACTCTCCGATCGAGGACTTTTATTCTACAGCCTCGACTCTCCGGTCGAGGACATATATTCTCCGGCCTCGACTCTTCGGTCGCGGACTTATATTCTCTGGCCTCGACTCTCCGGTCGAGGACATATATTCGTGTTCGAGACTATTCCTTCACTCTCCGGCGAAGGGACTCGTAACCTGTGGTTACCATCCCATCTCTCCGGTCGGGACCGTAATCGCGTGACCTGTAATATTTATTACATTAACCCAAATCCAATCATCACAGAGCTCTATTGATAAAATAAAAGTCCATACAACCCATAAAACTAAATAACCATAGTGCCAAAAAAGAAACCAGAGTTTGTAGAAAACAGAAAGAACAAGATTTCATAAACCCGAGCATCACGGTTTATCATCGTCTCAGAGCATGCTTAGGGACCGTCCTCGATCCTGTACATGTGTAAGTGACTTAGCCGCATTACTTTGGGGTTTATTACTTATTCCATGCCATAAATCCAATAAAGTGATGACGATGCCTAGATCTAGTGCCATCTTCGTTTGAGGTGAGCGGTGGCTGTTCATGTTCCACGACCACAGCTCGATTCCTTATGTATTGTTGCAAATGACAATTCCTCACATGTTCCTCAATAATATCCTTCAGATGCCTACAGTCTTTCGTGTTGTGCCCATCCAGCTCGCGGAATAGGCAATGGTTTCCCGATGCCCACTCGTATTCAGAGGGTTCCATTTTTGTCCGGCCTTCGATACTGGAGGCACCCTCGAGTATCCAAGTAAATCCTTTCTAGAGTTTCAGTCAAATCCATGTAAGAAGAGAATTTAGATTCCCTCTGTTGCCTCTTCAATGTGTTACCGCCGTCATTCATTTTCCTTTTGCCTCTATCTCCTTGTTTGAATCCTCCCTGGGTGGACCTCCACCTTTTACCGCATAAGCTTCAGCCTCTCTCCCCTCTCTTACAACCTTCGCATCTTCCTATCATAGAAACCTCTCTACCTCATGGTAAAATTCCCCGAGATCCATCGGTGGATCTCGCTCCAACGATATCTTAAAATCCAAATTATCTGCAATCCTTGAGACTGCTGCCATCAAAACCATCGACGGATCGGGTCGATCCACCGAAGTCACTGCCGCAATGAATCTGTTTAAGAAACCCCTAAGTGATTCTCCCTTCCACTATTTCATCGATGTTAAAGTCACCACATTCTTGAGTCTCATGATGTGGTCCCGAAATTGCCTCATAAACTTCTCAATCAACTCCGTCCAAGTGCCAATAAAGCCACTTTCCAGTTGTCTGAACTATAGTGCTGCTATATCTGTCAAATACAAAGGGAAGCATCGTGCCATAACTTCCTCCGATGCCCCCAGTACTTCCATGTGCCTCATGTACCTTGTCAAGTGAATAGCAGGATCCGTTCTCCTATCATACATTTCCAGCGAAATCCGATGGATTCCTAGCTTGCCTGATCATATGAGTGAAGGGGCTCCTGTTCACATCCTCCAAATCTCTATTCACCAATCCTTCCCTCATAGCCCATCTGACCATGTTTGCTAACCTGTCGTTATCATCAAGTGGTAGCCTCTATCTGCTGTCTCCGACTTGCCCCCCGAGTTCACGAGGGAATCCTGAAATCTGCTCTTCTAGATGAGCATTCACTTCCCTATTAATGCCAAATTGCACAGTACTTCCTGGTATCCTTCCTGGAATTGAACCTATATGATTTGGGGGAGTGCCACTAGTTTAAGGGTCATTCCTGATAGTCCCACTCTATCCTGTATGTCGGTTGCTTCGTTTCTTGGGTTCTGATTCTGGTCTTCCTCCGCTCCTGCTGTCCTAGCTTCATGATCCACATTTCCAGTATTTCCTGCTACTCCATTCCTTTGGATTTGCACTCCAGCTTGTCCAACCTGTCGGTGTAGGTTCTGTATCATATCCTTCTGTCTTTTCAACATCGTTTCCATCTCGTCTCTAGTAATATAGATTGAGGTCTGATTAGCTCCTAAGGAGGCCTCCTGACTTCCTTCATGCTGACTCCTCTCTGCCATCTGTCTCCATGTTGATTGCCTAACCACAGCTTCCCAAATCCAAGTTCCTAAGCTTTCAAATCCAAGAACCAAGCTTCCAAATCCCTGAGTGCTAGCTTTCTTAGTGAAAGCACCAAAGTGTTTGCACCAAAATTGGTCACAAACTCCAGAAGTAGTGAAAGCACCAGTGTTTGCACACAAATCCTCAATATCCAAACACAAACCTCAGATCCAGATGATGTAGAGAGTAAAAATGAAGAAATAACAGAATTAAAATAAAAGGAAGTAAGAGAAGACACAAGATTTATAGTGGTTCAACTATCTCCAGCCTACGTACACTTTGAATTGATCCTTTTATTCCTTTATACTGTGATTACAGTTACAATCCTTTGAATATCAATAACCAAAATTGCAGAGTTTCGCCCAAAAGAGAAGAAGAAGATGAAGATCCCTCTTTAGTTGCAATGGAGGTGCTATTTATAGGAGTAGACCTGGAAATATCTACCCCAAAACTCGGAATACCCTTTCTCATGCATAGGTGGGCCCACCAGATCGATCTAGAGTAGTTTGGGATCGATCTAAGATCGAACCATGTTACATTCTTATCGATCCAAATCGGCCCCAATTGAGTTGAGATCGATCAAGTGAGCTCTTGAGTGAATAAGAAAGCTTATGTGAAAATTTCATACCATTTGGATCTATTGTTTGAGAGTTAAGATTGATCCAAGGTTGAGTTTTCTAGAGTTGGCTGATGATTTCGTATCCATGATTCGTATCCATCATCCCGTGTCCTTAGCTTTCGCCTCGATCCGCTTCTCACATTGTGATCCATGTTTCGTGCTCCATCTTGACTGTTTCCTTCATATCAGTCGATATGAACTCAATCGATATGAAAATGGCTCCTGAATCTTTCGTATCCATCCAGAACTTTGTCCTTCGTATCGATCAACACATGCCATCCTTTGTATCGATCCCTGAATGCTCGCTGCCTTTCGTATCCATCCCCTACACCTATCTTCGTATCGATCCTGAGTGTCCTGGTGAAGCATACGACTTCGTATCTATCAAGTCTATATCCATCCAAGTCCTGCTTCCTTCGTATCGATCCAAGCTTTGATTAATACGAAGCATGCCAACATGCCTTGCCGTATCTATCCAATCAATGCTCATTGCATCGATATGAAAACCATTGATCCAAAGCAAACATCCAAGCCTACTACGATCGATACGAACTGATTTTCCATGAATATTGATCCACTACCATCTTGAAGCTGCTTGATCGATACGAATTTGATCGATACGAAACGTATCGATACGAATGTCAATCGACCTACTCCAAAGATCACAATGATCGATACGAAGGTATCGATTCAAAACCATTTCTCGCCATCATTATCCATCCATAACTTGAGCATATGAACTCTGATTGACCTGAAATTCGAAGTGTAGCCTCACCAAACCTTGTTTATCATTCCCTATCAATCCTTCCTTGATTGGAGCTTGGTCCAATTTTGACGGTATCGATCATAGCCTTGTTTTCAATCGATCTCCAATCCTGATATGCATCCTTTTTAGCTAATTTGTTGATATCCCGGCCTTGTCAAAAAGGCAGGGTAACAATAATAAGTATATTTTATCATTGCCTAGGAAACGTTTGGGATTATGTAATCTAAATATGGAACATCTGTTCTGAAATGTAATGTAATGAAAAAAATGTTGTTTTGAAATTTGTGCTTTGTTTCATATTCAAGTGCTTCTGATATTATGGATACTATTAACATAGCCGTATTTAGCCGCCGGAAGTTAAAACTATAGATAACTGCAGCATCTGTAGTGCTTAGCTTTGAGCCTCTAGATAGGGGATTTTACAGCTTGGTATCAGAGCGAGGTTTAAGAAATACTTTAACTAAAAAAGTGATTTTTGAAAACATACTCCTTAGGAATTAGAGTTAGGATTGGGGTATGGGATAACGCTATAGTAACGTACTTGTATTTGCTATATTTAAGTACACGCTTTATCTCTAGGCTCCTATATTTGTTAGGCTATTCTTCTGCATCTCACGAGGCTTGAATACAAATATGGATGGAAGAAGAGGCAGAGTCGATTTAGGAGGAGACAGCACCACTACAAATGGAAATACCCGACCAAATGCTAGAAGAGGTCAGGCTCAGGCTGAGAATGTTGGTGTTGGGGTTCCCTAAGTGGACATGGGAGCCATGTATCAGTTTTTCATAAACATGATGCAAGCTAGAATCGCAGCTGGAGTTGTTGGAGGAAATGCCGCGGGAGGAGTTTAAGAAGCTCCAGTAGTCAATCAGTATGCTAACTTGAGTAGAGACTATACTTGGCTTGGAGGAAAGGCGTTTATCAGAATGGAGGATGCTATCAAAGTAGAAAATTGGCTGCTATACCGTGAGAGGATTTTTGCTGACCTAATGCTCAATGACGAGCTGAAAAGGAGACTTGCTTCAAGAGAGCTCCAAGGAGCTGCTCTGATTTAGTGGAATACTGTAACTGCTAGGGTGGATGAAGAGACTATGACATGGGCGGAGTTCAGAAGGAGGTTTCAAGAAAGGTTCATGTCAGTAATGGCGCAGTCTATCTTGGTTAGGAAGTTTTCGGGGCTGGAACAAGGTGAAATGTTAGTTCTGGAATATGCTAGTAGATTCGAAGAGCTAGCACGATATGGGTATGCCACTATTGACAAAGTATTGAAAAGAAATGAAAAGTTTATTAGGGGTCTGAAACCGGAGTTGGTTATGGCTACTTTACCGCACATCACGTGTGATGTGGTGGTTGAAATGGCATTGAGACATGAAGAGATGTTAGCTTGCTTCGAGAGGAAGAAGGAGAAGGAGGTCCAGGTCGGACAAGGCCAAAAAAGAAAGTTTTTCCACACAAAAAATGCCCAGAAAGGAGGTGCGGCAAAAAAGGAAAGTCTGAGGTGGTCTGCTGTAACTGTGATAAGAAAGGCTACTATGCTTATGAGTGCAGGATAGGTAAAGGAAAGAAGGCTTCTGAGAAAAAAGGGATTAAATTCTTTAACTGTGATCAAATTAGGCACTACAAGAACCAGTGCAAAGAGCTATCAAAGGGGGATAAAGGCCAGGCATTTTCATTGGAGCCTGCTACGTCAAAGCTGACAGCGCAGGAGAAGGGAAAGGCTGCTTTAGGAGGTACGCTTCAGATCCATGATACATCTGTTAGCGTTTTATTTGATACTGGTGCATCTCATTCTTTTATATCTAGATATTTGGTAGATAAACTTTACCTGGAACCCACATATTTAGTTACTTCCTTAAGAGTTGAAAATCCGATAGGAGGGTATGCAACGCTAGGGATGAAGTGTGACCACTTAGATTTTGACCTGCTAGGTTACACCTTTGATTGCAGTTTACATATATTTGATTTTATTGGGTTCGGAATTATATTGGGTATGGATTGGTTAGGTAATTATGATGCTAGAATATTCTGCCTAGATAGGAAAATATCACCTAGACACCTGGATTGTAATGATCGAATAGTTTATACCGTAGAAAACTCCAGTTGTGAGGTGAATGCTTTGTTGGGTGTTGTGGAGTTGGAAGATGAGCCGAATTGCGTTTTCGTAGTTAGAGAATTCACGGATGTGTTTGAGCCCGTAGTCAGATTGCTACCAAAACTAGCCATTGAGTTCAGGATTGATCTGATGCCTGGTGCAGAACCAGTGAGTAGACCGCCAAGCAGGATGACACCAACAGAGATGAAGGAGTTGAAAGCTTAGTTGGTAGATTTGTAAGGTAAGAGTTTTATTAGACCGAGTAGTTCGCCTTGGGGAGCAGCCGCTGTATTTGCTAAGAAGCCGGACGGATCGCTAAGGCTATGTATCGACTATCGTAAGCTGAATGAGAAGACGATAAAGAATCGATATCCACCGCCAAGGAATGACAATTTGTTCGATCAGTTGAGTGGGGCTAAGATATTCTCTCAGTTAGATTTGGCGACGGGATTTCATCAGCTTAGAGTAGCAGAGGATAGTATTCTTTTAACGGCGTTCAGAACAAGATATGGGTCATACAAATGGTTAGTTATGCCATTCGGACTTACTAATGCGCCGACTTTCTTTGTAGATTTGATGAACCAAATTTTCTGAGAGCACTTGGATAGATTCGTGTTGGCTTTTTGTAGATGACATTCTGATATACTGTAAGGACGAGAAGGAGCAGTAAGTTTATCTCAGAATTGTGCTTGAAACGTTGAGGCAGCATCAGCTGAAAGTAAAGTTTTCGAAGTGCCATTTTTGGAAGAGAGACGTGAAGTTTCTTTGTCACGTGGTTTCAGAGAAAGGATTGTTAGTTAATCCAAAAAAGATCGAAGCTATTAATAATTGGAAGAGACCAAAAACAGTAACCGAGATAAGGAGTTTCCTTGGATTAACGGGATATTATCGGAGGTTTATAAAGGATTTCCCACGAATTGCAGCGCCGATGACTAAGCTAACATGAAAGGATGCAAAGTTTGTATGGACCGATAAGTGTAAGGAATCATTTCAAAGCTTGAAGCACTTGTTGACCCATGCACCTATCTTGGTGGTTCCGGAGGGGAATCAAGATTTAGTTGTTCAAACTAATGCGCGTGGAACAAGATTTGGAGCTGTACTAATGCAAAGGGGTAAAGTGATTGCTTAAGCTTCTAGACAGCTTAGACTGCATGAGGTTAGGTATCCAACGCATGACTTGGAGTTAGCTGCTGTTATATTTGCGCTGAAGGTGTGGAGGCATTACCTTTTAGGAGAGAGGTTTGAGCTTTATACAGATCATAAGTCATTGAAGTACTTGTTCTCTCAGAAGGAGCTGGACATGAGACATCAAAGATGGTTGGAGTTTCTAGCCGCTTATGATTTTGGAATAGAGTACACACCTGAAAAAGGAAACAAAGTTGCAGATGCACTTAGTAGGAAGCATCAAAATGCAGTATTAGCTATGATAGCAGAATGAAAAGACATAGAATCATTGTCAGCTTATAGAATACTATGGAGATCCGAAGCTGAGTCTAGTAGAGAGTCTGCTAGGTTGTCTTGTTTAGAAGTCCGACCGGTAATGATTGAAAAGATAGCTTCTAAATAGGAGGAGGATCCAGTTTTGGCTGAACGGATCAAAAAGTTAAGGGAAGGAATGGCGCCATGACTTAAAGGATTTTCGTCTGGATCAAAACGGATGGTTGAGAAAGTAGGGCAGGTTATGTGTTCCAAATGTGAGAGACATAAAGAAAGAGATTTTTGAGGAATGCCATCGTTCAAAGTTCACTATCCATCCGGGAGGGACGAAGATGTATCAAGATATGAAGAGAAGTTTCTTCTGGGAAGGCATGAAAAGGAATGTTGGCTAATGGGTGAAACAGTGTTTGAACTGTCAGTAGGTAAAAGCCAAACATCAAAAGCCGAGTGGATTGCTTCAGCTTTTGGATATTCCAGTATGGAAGTGGGACACCATCACTTTGGATTTTATTGATGGGTTGCTGAGGACTAACAGAGGGAATGAAAGTATATGGGTCATAGTAGATAGATTGACCAAGAGCGCCCATTTCATTTCGGTCAAGGAAAACAGGACGACACCTGTATTGGCTAAGTTATTTATGAAGAATGTGGTTAGACTGCACGGAATTCCTAGTAGTATTGTTTGTGATAGGGATTCTTTTTTTACTAGCGAGTTCTGGAAAAGTCTTCAGGAAAGCTTAAGAAACAAGCTCAAGATGAGTACCGCTTTCCATCCACGGACAGATGGGCAGACGGAAAGAGTTAACAAGATCTTGGAGGACCTGTTGCGAGCTTGTGTACTGGACTTTGGGGGATCATGGGAAAACCACCTACATCTAGTCAAGTTTTCGTATAACAATAGTTATTAAATTATTATAGGAATGGCACAGTTTGATACTTTGTATCGAAGACCATGCAAATCCCTCGCATGTTGGTTAGAGACCGAGGATAGATTGGTTCTTGGTCCTGATTTGGTAAAAGAAGAAGCAGAAAAGATTGAGCTGATAAGGGTGAGAATGAAGGATGGCCAGTCCAGGCAAAAAAGTTACGCAGATAGAAGACGAAAAGATTTGCAGTTCTCTGTCGGAGATCACGTTTTTGTCAAAGTATCGCCGATGAAGGTGTTATCAGGTTCAGAAAGATAGGGAAGTTAGCACCAAGTTTTGTTGGACCATTTCATATTTTAGAAAGGATCGGGAAACTCGCGTATAGTGTAGAGTTACCAAGTAGTTTAACAGGAGTCCACGATGTTTTTCATGTATCTCATCTGATGAAATGTGTTAGGGATCTAGATACTACTATAGCACCGACTGTGTTAGAGGACTTAGTAGTGGAACCAGATATGACTATAGTTAGGAAGCCTATTCTGATAGTCACAGGAGATGAGAAGTAGTTGAGGAACACGACAGTCAAATTAGTGAAAGTCCCATGGAGTGACGATACTAGAGACCGTACTTGTGAGACTGAGAGGAGGATTAGAGACGCTTATCCTGATTTGTTTTAATGGTATATATCTTTGATCGTTTAATGTGTTCCTTATCGTAATTTCGAGGACGAAATTCTTTAACAAGGGGAGATTGTAACACCCCATATTTTTAGTAACATTATTTAGAATATTTAATTAGCTAAATAAAATAAAATAATGTAAGATGATTAATAGATTGGGATTTGGTTTAACCAAGGGTTGCCGTGCCATGTTAAATGTAAATCAAAACAAGATAACATGAATAAAAGTGTTAGGAAATAAGGGAGGGCAAAATAGGGAAATGATAGAACTTATACCCTAAACCCTTAGGAATTCAAACACACATTCATTTCATTTTTCTCAAGCAAAAATATTTTAAGGTCGGCCACCATTTTCAATCTCAAGAGAAGATAAAGCTAGGATTTCCAAGAGGAAGGAGTAAATCAACTTATTCAACATCAAATCTCACATCTTTAATCACAAAGCTAAGGTGAATGATTACGACATCCCATTTTTCTTATAGTCTTCGGATTTAAGGGTAAACCGAAATGATTTTGCATGATAATGGCATGTTTTGAATGATTGAAGGTTTATATATGCTTTTTGATGATTTATACATGTTCATATTAGTCTTTATGATATGTTTGATATGAAAACCTTATTAAATGACATCCAAATACCTTGAGAATTTAAATTTAGATCAGGAATGATATTTTAGAGATGGGTTTCAATTTCCATAATTTTCTGAATTAATGTGGATTTTATATTAATTTTCTAATGAAGAAAATGATTTAATGGGTTATAAATTATTTATGGAAAAATAAATAATTATTTGGGTCTGAAATGTATATATGTTAGAGAACATAATGAAAAGGATTTTTTGGAATATTTATAGAATTATCCTAAGTGTTTGACGAATATATAAAATTATTTAACGTATGAGACTTAAGTGTTTTATATATTTAATTAAGAAGAATGGGTATTTTGCAAATGATTTAAATGAATTAATTGGTTCTGAAATGTGCAACACTTTTTAGTGGTAAAGAAAAGAGGCAACCAATCAAAATTTTACACGTAAAGCAGGTTAGGTGAAACGAATTTTTAAACTGTTTTATTGCTTTCGACACCTATTTCTGCCTTGCTTGGCCTTCGACCAAGTCCCTCCGCCTTCATCTCCATCAAAACTAATGTGCCTGGTATCAAGAAATTGGTACATGGAAAATTGGATAGAAGGTGAAAGGTATGAGGTCGAAACTATGGGTTCCGAAAGGGTCGAAGTAACACTTTGTTTTTAAATTAAAATTCGCTTGCTTGCTTTCGATAAATGGCTTTCGACTCAGTTGGCTTTCGACTGGGTCGATGGATTTAAAAGAGATGGTTTCTAATGGGTTGCACTTTAGTTTTAAATGGTTGCTTTCGACTAAGTCGAAACCCTTAGCTACCGCCTTTCTACCTTTCGAAATCGATGTTTCGGAAGGTATACTTAGTTTTTAAAAATCAGCCACTTCTCCAATGCTTTTGTAGGGATGGTTTCGACACCATCACTTCTTTACTTAGGAAATGGTTTCGAAACAGATGCTTTCGACTTAAATGTTATAAAGACCCTTTTTCTATAATGGAAGTATAACCTAAATGGTTTCGAAAGAGATAGTTTTAATGGTTTCGAAAGAAGTGCTTTCGACTTCAATGGGCTTCTTATCCTTTTGCTCTACTTGAATGCATAATTCAAAAGGTTTCGACCGAGATGGTCTTTTTTAAAGGTTTCGAAGAAGTAAACTTTGAATGGTTTCGAAAAGTTTCCACATGTTTTAAATTGAACCCAAAGACTTTCAAAAGGTTTTGTGTTTTAATGTTTTCGAAAGGGTTTTAATGAAAGGTTTCGAAAGGGTCGAAAGGGAAGGTTTTCCATTGTTTTCGAAGCTTTCGATGAAAAGAAAGGAAGGGTTATTCCAATGTTTTTGGAAGGCAATGTTTAAAAGGTTTTGAAGAGGGATGTCTAATATTTCGAAACTTTCGTAGAAAAGAAAGGAAAGAATTTTCCAATGTTTTCAAAAGGCAAGGTTTAATGATTTCGAAAGGGGTAAATGTTTTCATCAACAAAGGTTTGAGTAAAACATACATACATACATACATACATATATATATATATATAACATGGCAAGGTAATTTTGAGTAAAGCGTAGAGTATATGTATTTTCCTTGTGTAAGTATGATTTAAAGATTTAAATCAATTTGAAATAGTTTTTGAAGGAAAATTTGAAGGAAGTTATCCCTAAGAAAAATGACTCAGATATTAGAATACCAGATGGAACTGGTATAGGGTCGCGCCATATACATTAGCTATTGGCCCCAGCTAATTTAGTCCAAAATTCCAGTGTGTAGGGCTTTGTCACAGGTAAGACTAAAATTATGATTACACACAGAAGGGAATATATGTTGTATACAGATAGGTTATTGGTGAGCCCCCAAAACCATTAGGATCAGGTAACCCTGGGAGATGTTAAGTTAGGGACAAACCGTCCAAAAGAGAAGTATTTAACAGATAGTTAAGGACATACCGTCTAGAAGAAGAGTGTCTAACGGATGTTAGAAATTTTGTTACGTTGTCTGGTAGTCCCGAGTCAGCCAAAGGTTAATAGTAAGCCAAACAAAACTATAATGTTCGGACAGATAGTCCATTTTTACCTGATATTTATGTTTATATGATAATGCTTTACATTCTTAAATAGTTTTGGTTGCAGGATAAAGGTTTGCAAAAGATATGATTTAAAAGAATGTTAGTGAGAGGAAACTCGTTCCGCTAAGCGACGTGGTCTCACTTAACATTAATAACCAGGATGTATAGTTTTATTCACACCAAGCTTTATGTCCGACTCAAAGTTTATGTTTTCCCCTTAAACTCTTGGGTGCTCAAAATTGATTTGAGTAGGCTGAGGGTTGAGGTTCTTTCAGGTTTTAGTTAAATGATGAATAAAGCTACCGGAGGAAAGCAGGAGGCCAACGGATAGCTATTTAGGAGTTGTTCTTTGTTTTATGTTTATTTCCGTTGTGTATGTATTAGGTCAATTATGACTATGTGGCTCTGATCATCCAAAGGGGCATCTTCATATGTCGCTCTTGGCGTATTTTGTAATAAGTATATTTTATCATTGCCTGGGAAACGTTTGGGATTATGTAATCTGAATATGGAACATCTGTTTTGAATTTTAATGTAATGAAAAAACATGTTGTTTTGAAATCTGTTCTTTGTTTCATATTCAAGTGTTTCTGATATTATGGATACCATTAACATAGTCATATTTAGTCCTCGGAGGTTAATACTATAGATGACTACAGCATTTGTAGCGCTTAGCTTTGGGCCTCTTGATGGAGGATATTACAGCTTGGTATCAGAGCGAGGTATATGAAATACTTTAACCAAAAAAATGAATTTTTAAAACATACTCCTTAGGAATTAGAGTTAAGATTAGGGTATGGGACAACGCTATAGTAACATACTTGTATTTACTATATATAAGCACATGCTTTATCTCTAGGCTCCTGTATTTGTTAGGCTATTCTTTTGTATCTCACGAGGCTTGAATATAGATATGGACGGAAGAAGAGGCGGAATCAATCTTGGAGGAGACAGTACAACTACTAATGGAAATGCCTAACTAATTGCTAGAAGAGGTCAGGCTCAGGCTGAGAATGTTGGTGCTGGGGTCCCAAGTGGATATGGGAGCCATGTATCAGTTTTTCGTAAGCACGATGCAAGCTGGGATTGCAGTTGGAGTTGTTCGAGGAAATGTTGCGGGAGGAGTTCAAGAAGCTCCAATAGACAATCATATGCTAACTTGAGCAAAGACTATACTAGGCTTTGAGGAAATCCTTTTATCAGAACGGAGGATGCTATCAAAGTAGAAAATTGGCTGCTACACCGTGAGAGGATTTTCGCTGACCTAGGGCTCAATGACGAGCAGAAAAAGAGACTTGCTTCAAGACAGCTCCAAGGAGCTGCTCTGTTTTGGTGGAATACTGTAACTGCTGGTGTGGATGAAGAGACTTTGACATGGGCAGAGTTCAGGAGGAGGTTTCAAGAAAGGTTCATGCAGTAATGGAGTAGTCTGTCTTGGTTAGGAAATTTGCGATGCTAGAACAAGGTGAAATGTCAGTTTCAGAATATGCTAGTAGATTCGAAGTTCTAGCACAGTATGGGTATGCCACTGTTGACACAATATTGAAAAGAAATGAATAGTTTATTAGGGGTCTGAAACCGGAGTTAGCTAGGGCTACTTTATAGCACATCAGAGACCCGTGTGATGTGGTGGTTGAAATGGCATTGACAAATGAAGAGATGTTTGCTTACTTGGAGAAGAAGAAGGAGAAGGAGGTCCAGGTCGGACAGGGCAAGAAGAGAAGTTTTTCCATAAAAAATGCCCAGAAAGGTGGTGTGGCTAAGCTAGGAAAGTCTAAGGTGGTCTGCTATAAGTTTGATAAGAAATGCCATTATGCTCATGAGTGACGGATAGGCAAAGGAATTAGACTGCTGAGAAGAAAGGGATTAGATGCTTTAACTGTGATCAAATTAGGCACTACAAGAACCAGTGCAAAGAGCCAGCGAAGGGGGATAAAGGCCAGGCATATGCATTGGAGCCTGCTACTTCAAAGCCGACGGCGCAGGAGAAGGGAAAGGCTGCGTTAAGAGGTACGCTTCAGATCCATGATAAATCCTTTAGCGTTTTATTTGATACTGGTGCATCTCATTCTTGTATATCTATATGTTTAATAGATAAACTTAACCTAGAACCCACATATTTAGTTACTTCCTTAAGAGTTGCAGATTCGATAGGAGGGTATGCGATGCTAGTTATGAAGTGTGATCAATTAGAGTTTAACCTGCTAGGTTACACCTTTGCTTGCAGTTTGCATGTATTTGATTTTGTTGGGTTCAGAATTATATTGGGTATGGATTGGTTAAGTAATTATGATACTAGGATATTTTTCCTAGATATAAAAATATCATCTAGACACCCAGATTGTAATGATCGGATAGTTTATACCGTAGGAAACTCCAGTTGTGAGGTGAATGCTTTGTTGGGTGTTGTGGAGTTGGAAGATGAGCTGAATTGCGTTTTCATAGTTAGAGAATTTGCGGATGTGTTTGATCCCGTAGTTGGATTACCGCCGAAACGAGCCATTGAGTTTTGGATCTATCTGGTGCCTGGTGCAGAACCAGTGAGTAGGCCGCCAAGCAGGATGACACCAACAGAGATGAAGGAGTTGAAAGCTTAGTTGGTAGATTTAGAAGGTAAGAGTTTTATTAGACTGAGTAGTTCGCCTTAGGGAGAAGCCGCTGTATTTGCTAAGAAGCCGGACGGATCCCTAAGGCTATGTATCGATTATCGTAAGCTGAATGAGAAGACGATAAAGAATCGATATCCACCGCCAAGGATTGACGATTTGTTCGATCAGTTGGGTGGAGCTAAGATATTCTCTCAGTTAGATTTGGCGACGGGATTTCATCAGCTTAGAGTAGCAGAGGATAGTATTCTTTTAACGATGTTCAGAACAAGATATGGGTCATACGAATGGTTAGTTATGCCGTTCGGACTCTAATGCGCCAACATTCTTTGTAGATCTGATGAACAGAATTTTCTGAGAGCACTTGGATAGATTCATGTTGGTTTTTTATAGATGACATAATGATATACTCTAAGAACAAGAAGGAGCAGTAAGTTCATCTCAGAATTGTGCTTGAAATGCTGAGGCAGCATCAGCTAAAAGCAAAGTTTTCAAAGTGCCATTTTTGGTAGAGAGAAATGAAGTTTCTTTGTCACGTGGTTTCGGAGAAAGGATTGTCAGTTGATCCAGAAAAGATTGTAGCTATTAGTAATTGGAAGAGACCAGAAACAGTAACCGAGATAAGGAGTTCCTTGGATTAGCGGGATATTATCGGAGGTTTATAAAGGATTTCTCGCGAATTGCAGCTCCAATGACTAAGCTAACATGAAAGGATGCAAAGTTTGTATGGACCGTAAGTGCGAGGAATCATTTCAGAGCTTGAAGCACTTGTTGACACATGCACCTGTGTTGGTGGTTCCGGAGGGGAATAAAGATTTAGTTGTTTAAACTGATGCATGTGGAACAGGATTAGGAGCTGTACTAATGCAGAGGGGTAAAGTGATTACCTACGCTTCTAGATAGCTTAGACTGCATGAGGTTAGGTATCCAATGCATGACTTGGAGTTAGCTCCTATTATATATGCGCTGAAGGTGTGGAGGCATTACCTTTTGGGAGAGAGGTTTGAGCTTTATACAGACATAAGTCGTTGAAGTACTTGTTCTCTCATAAGGAGCTGAACATGAGACAGCAAAGATGGTTGGAGTTTCTAGCCGCTTATGATTTTGGAATAGAGTACACACCCGGAAAAGGAAACAAGGTTGCAGGTGCGCTTAGTAGGAAGCATCAGAATGTAGTATTAGTTATGATAGCAGAATGGAAAGACTTAGAATCATTATCAACTTGTAGAATACTGGAAATCTGAAGCTGATTCTGATGGAGAGTCTGCTAGGTTGTCTTGTTTAGAAGTCCGACCGGTAATGATTTAAAAGATAGCTTCTAAACAGGAGGAGGATCCAGTTTTGGCAGAACGGATCAAAAAGTTAAGGGAAGGAACGGAGAGCGATGACTTAAAGGATTTCCGTCTTGATCAAAATGGATGGTTGAGAAAAAAGGGCATGTTATGTGTTCCAAATGTGGGAGACATAAGGAAAGAGATTTTTGAGGAATTCCATCGTTCAAAGTTCACTATCCATCCAGGAGGGACGAAGATGTATCAAGATACGAAGAGAAGTTTCTTCCGGGAAGGCGTGAAAAGGGATTTTGGCTAATGGGTGAAACAGTGTTTGAACTATCAGCAGGTAAAAGCCGAACATCAAAAGACGAGTGGATTGCTTCAGCCATTGTACATTTCAGTATGGAAGTGGGACTCCATCTCTGTGGATATTATTGATGGGTTGCTGAGGACTAATAGAGGGAATGAAAGTATATGGGTTATGGTAGACCGATTGATCAAGAGCACCCGTTTAATTCCGGTTAAGGCAAATAGGACGACACCTATATTGGCTACGTTATTTATGAAGAATTTGGTTAGACTGCACGGAATTCCTAGTAGTATTGTTAGTGATAGAGATTCTTTGTTTGCTAGCGAGTTTTGGAAAAGTTTTCAGGAAAGCTTAAGAACCAAGCTCAAGATGAGTACCACTTTCCATCCACGGACAGATGGGCAGACGAAAAGAGTTAACAAGATCTTGGAGGACTTGTTGTGAGCTTGTGTACTGGACTTTGGGGGATCATGGGAAAACCACCTACATCTAGTCGAGTTTTCATATAACAATAGTTATCAGATTACTATAGGAATGGTACCATTTGAGGCTTTGTATCGAAGACCATGCAAATCCCCTCCATGTTGGTTAGAGACCGAAGATAGATTGAGTCTTGGTCCTGATTTGGTAAAAGAAGCAGCAGAAAAGATTGAGCTGGTAAGGGTGAGAATGAAGGAAGCCCAGTCCAGGCAGAAAAGCTACACTGATAGAAGACGAAAAGATTTGCAGTTCTCTGTCGAAGACCATGTTTTCGTTAATGTATCACCGATGAAAGGTGTTATCAGCTTCGAAAAGACAGGGAAGTTAGCACCACGGTTCGTTGGACCATTTCCTATTTTAGAAAGGACCAGGAAACTTGTGTATATAGTAGAGTTATCGAGTATTTTAACAGGAGTCCACGATGTTTTTCATGTATCTCATCTAATGAAATGTGTTAGGGATCCAGATACTATGCACCGACTGTGTTAGAGGACTTAGTAGTGGAACCAGATATGATTATAGTTAGGAAGCCAATCCGGATAGTCACAAGAGATGAGAAGAAGTTGAGGAACAAGATAGTCAAATTAGTGAAAGTCCAGTGGAGTGACGATACTAGAGACTGTACTTGGGAGACTGAGAGCAGGATTAGAGACGCTTATCCTGATTTGTTTTAATGGTATATTTTACCTTTGATCGTTTAATGTGTTCCTTATCGTAATTTCGAGGACGAAATTCTTTAAGGAGAGGAGATTCTAACACCTCACATTTTAGTAACATTATTTAGAATATTTAATTAGCTAAATTAAATAAAATAATGAAAGATGATTAATAGATTGAGATTTGGTTCGCCCAAGGGTTGACGTGCCATGTTAAATGTAAATCAAAACAAGATAACATGAATAAAAGTGTTAGGAAATAAGGGAAGGAAAAATAGGAAACCGATAGAACTTATGCCCTAAACCCCTAGAATTCAAACACACGTTCATTTCATTTTTCTCAAGCAAAAATATTTTAAGGCCGCCACCATTTTCAAACTCAAGAGAAGATAAAGCTGGGATTTTCAGGAGGAAGGAGTAAATCAACTTGTTCAACATCAAATCTCACATCTATAATCACAAAGATAAGGTGAATGATTATTACATCACATTTTTCTTATAGTTTTCAGATTTTAGGGTAAACTAAAATAATTTTTCATGATAATGCAATGTTTTGAATGATTAAAGGTTTATATATGCTTGTTGATGATTTATACATGTTCATATTAGTCTTTATGATATGTTTGATATGAAAACCTTATTAAATGACATCCAAATGCCTTGAAAATTTAAATTTAGATCAAGAATGATATTTTAGAGATGGGTTTCAATTTTCATAATTTTCTGAATTAATGTGGATTTTATATTAATTTTCTAGTGAAGTAAATGATTTATTGGGTTATAAATTATTTATGGCAAAACAAATAATTATTTGGGTCTGAAATTTATATATATTAGAGAACATAATTAAAAGGATTTTCTGGAATTTTTATAGAATTTTCCTAAGTGTTTTGATGAATATATAAAATTATTTAAGGTATGGGACTTAAGTGTTTTATATTTAATTAAGGAGAAGGGGTGTTTTGCAAATGATTTAAATTAATTAATTGGCTCTAGAATGTACAACACTTTTTAGTGGTAAAGAAAAGAGGCAACCAATCAAAATTTTACACGTAAAGCAGGTTTGGTGAAAAGAAGTGTTTATTACAAGCTTTTTAAACAGTTTTATTGCTTTCAACACCTACTTCCGCCTCGCTTGGCCTTCGACCAAGTCCCTCCGCCTTCATCTCCATTGAAACCAATGCGCCTAGTATAAAGAAATTGGTACTTAGCAAATTGGATAGAAGGCGAAAGGTATGAGATCGAAACCATGGGTTCCGAAAGGGTCGAAGCAACACTTTGTTTTTAAATTAAAATGCGCCTGCTTGCTTTCGACTAAATGGCTTTCGACTCAGTTAGATTTCAACTGGGTCGATGGATTTAAAAGAGATGGTTTTGAGTAGGTTGCACTTTAGTTTTAAATGGTTACTTTTGACTAAGCCGAAACCCCTAGCTGCCACCTTTCTGCCTTTCGAAGTCAATGGTTTCGGAAGGTATACTTAGTTTTTAAAAATCAGCCACTTCTCCAATGCTTTCGTAGGGATGGTTTCGACACCATTACTTCTTTACTTAGGAAATGGTTTCGAAACAGATGCTTTCGACTTAAATGTTATAAAGACCCTTTTTCTATAGTGGAAGTATAACCCAAATGGTTTCGAAAGATATAGATTTAATGGTTTCAAAAGAAGTGCTTTCGACTTCAATGGGCTTCTTATCATTTTGCTCTACTTGAAGGCATAATTCAGATGGTTGACTGAGACGATTTTTTTTAAAGGGTTCAAAGAAGTAAACTTTGAATGGTTTCGAAATGTTCCCACATGTTTTAAATTGAACCCAAAGACTTTTGAAAGGTTTAGTGTTTTAATGTTTTCGAAAGGGTTTTAATGAAAGGTTTCGAAGAGGTTGAAAGGGAAGGTTTTCCATTTTTTTCGAAGCTTTCGATGAAAGAAAGGAAGGTTTATTCCAATGTTTTCGAAAGTCAATGTTTAAAAGGTTTTGAAGAGGGATGTCTAATATTTCGAAACTTTCAGAGAAAAGAAAGGAAAGGATTTTCCAATGTTTTCAAAAGGCAAGGTTAAATGGTTTCGAAAGTGGTAAATGTTTTCATCAACAAAGGTTTGAGTAATATATATATATATATATAATTTGGCAAGGTAATTTTGAGTAAAGCATGGAGTATATGTATTTTCCTTGTGTAAGTATGTTTTAAAGATTTAAATCAATTTGAAAGGGTTTTTCAAGGAAAATTTAAGGGAAGTTATCCCTATGAAAAATGACCCAGATATTAGAATACCATAAGGGACTGGTATAGGGTTGCGCCCTATACATTAGCTATTTGCCTCAGCTTATTTAGTCCAAAATTCTAGTGTGTAGGCTTTGTCACAGGTAAGACTAAAATTATGATTACACATAGAAGGGAATATATGTTGTATACATATAGGTTATTGGTGAACCCGCAAAACCATAGGATCAGGTAACCCTGGGAGATGTTAAGTTAGGGACAAACCATCCAAAAGAGAAGTATTTAATAGATTGTTAAGAACAGACCGTCCAGAAGAAGAGTGTCTAACAAATGTTAGATAAATTTTGTTACTTTGTCTGGTAGGCTCGAGTCAGCCAATGTTTAATAGTAAGCCAAACAAAACTATAATGTTCGGACAGATAGTCCATTTGTTACTTGATATGTATGTTTATATAATAATGCTTTACAGTCTTAACTAGTTTTGGTTGCAGGATAAAGGTTTGTAGAAGATATGTTTTAAAAGAATGTTAGTGAGAGGAAACCTGTTCCACTAAGCGGCGTGGTCTCACTTAACATTAATAACCGGGATGTATAGTATTATTCACACCAGGCTTTATGTTTGACTCGAAGTTTATGTTTTCCCCTTAAACTCTTGGGTGCTCAAAACTAATTTGAGTAGGCTGAGGAATGAGGTTTTTTCAGGTTTTAGTTGGATGACGAATAAAGCAACCGGAGGAAAGTATGAGGCTAACGGATAACTATTTAGGAGTTGTTGTTCTTTGTTTTATGTTTATTTTCGTTGTGTATGTATTAGGTCAATTATGACTATGTGACTCTGATCATCCAAGGGGGCATCTTCATATGTCGCTCTTAGCATATTTTGTAATAAGTATATTTTATCATTGCTTGGAAAACGTTTGGGATCATGTGATCTGAATATGGAACATATATTTTGAATTGTAATGTAATGAAGAAAAAAATGTTGTTTTGAAATCTATGCTATGTTTCATATTCAGGTGCTTATGATATTATGGACACCATTAACATAGCCGTATTTAGTCGTCGGAAGTTAATACTATAGATGACTGCAGCATCTGTAGCGGCTTAGCTTTGGGCCTCTAGATGGGGGATGTTACAGATCTACTCCTCGAACTAATTCCCACTCCAGTAGAGTACTTGTCTCTGAACCGATGACTCCCAACTATCGAATATAATAGTTTTTACTTTGATTTGAAGTTGTAATAATGGAGAAAGGGGAGGGTATGGTTCGGCCAAAAATAGGAGAGTTTTGAGGCTTTCAAAAAGTCCTCTAATAGGTGTGGGTTGAGATGCTTATATAGAGGAGGAATTGAGACAAGTTAGGTCTAGATCTTTACCAGTTCTCTCTTCCATATCTATACAAATCTAGCTCATCTACTTGCCATCAAATGGCCGCTCCTACAAGCCCTCATCATAGCCAAATACATCATCCCCTTATATGGACTTCAGACCCATTTAAAAGCCGAACAAAGTATTTTGCTTTTAAATCCAATTTAAATCCGTATCGATATCGTATATCGATTAATATATTTATAAATATTGCAAATACATTTAATAATATTTGTTCATCAAATCAAAATAAAATTTTATAACTAATATTTCATAAATATTAATGAATTTAATTAATTTATAATAATTACAAATTAACTAAATCGTTTGGTCAAAGGAGTATTCATCGTTTCGGTTGTGTGACCCATTAGGTGTAAATTTGGTCACCGATTAATATCGAACTATTCGAATATTAAAGTTCACATGTCACTTAGCAGTTAGTGCGACATTTTGGCCAAATTTAAAGCTTAGTTGGTTTTGGTAAAATCTAATTTTACTTTGTTAAGCGTTACCCAATTGTGACTATTATTTACACCAATTCTCTTCGTCAAAACTATATCACTTTGGACTTATGGAATTTGGTAATGGTCAAAATTTCAATATCGTCCATATTCAACTCTATAGCCCAAACACAAAGTCCTTGGTTCAATAATAACAATTATTACTAACTGAAATGCTTTGTCCAGAGAATTTGACTTTGAGTTGACTTCAGTTGACTGTGATACCAACCTCATACAACCGAGGAGACAAATCCTCTTTTGAATAGTGTTTCACTTTCAATGCTTCCACTCGACCCAACTATAGTCGTTCGATGGTCCCCATGCCATGATTTAATTATAATCAAAGTGGAGCTTCCATATTGAAGATCAACAATATTTCCAAGTCAAGAGAACTGTGTAATTTTGTCACATCGATATTTTCTGTTTGAACTTAGTTATATTGACCAATAGAAAACTATCGAATGGGTCATTCCATAGTTATCCAATAACTATCAGTACGTAACCCCTTGGTGCCCCTAGCAGTCATAAATAATACACTGCCCAACATTTGGAGAGCGTTACTTCTGTGCAGTTAAATCCCTGCTATAGCCTCGCAAAATCCTCACTATAGCACATAGCACTCTTCAACCGCTACGCTTTTCCAATATAGCGATATTAAACAGTAGATCCACTTTAAGCACAGCTATTCTCCGATATCCTGCTAAATCAAGGCTTTTTAGTACTCTCTATAGCAACATTAATATAAAAAGATAGATTTGACTAGTTCTCTTTGTACCAAATCAACAAAGTTAGGGTAAAGACCTAATTTTAAGGCATAAGTGCACAATATAAGTTAAAAATCTATTGTACACCCCAAATATGGACTGCATAAATCATGATATTCTTCGGTTTTGTTATATAAGATTAAACAATATTTTCTTTTCTTTCATAAATGATGTGAGAATGAGAATAAATTAACTTTAAATATTTGGTTTTATATTTAATAACCTTTTGCACATCTGCTATTTTCTACTATATCCCCGCTACAACTTGTTACGCCTCCAGCATTGTGGAACCGCTAAGTGCTTTAACTACATAGCATTACGTAATCTAGTCTCAACGGATGCACTGATATCCCATCTTGATATATCTTGGCTAGGAATATTTAAAACATGTTTAATTTCATTGTGATAAATTATTCATGGTCACAACACTTTGTAACTACTATTACAAAACATACCATTTATGGATTTTCTATTAAATATACGTTTAATTAAATTAATTAATTAAAATAACTCATTATATCAAGTATACAATAGAAAAAACCACCTTTTATTTTGAACAATATTGGTTATCGAGTTAGATATTGTAACAAATTACATAATTGCTCGTATTGCATACCCCTAACTCTATCAATCTCCCACTTACACTTGGGATCAATTATGGAATCTTATTCCAACTTCTCCAATCGGTTTTCTCATAACCAATTGGGTCAATCCCTAAGTGAACGGGTATGCTATTATGTTTCAATCATATACTCTATCAATTAACTCTCTTCAATGTTGATAAACTACTTTTATCATGTGAAACAATTCGGAGTACGTCTCTCGACTTTCAATGAGCTCTAAGTTTTGTTATGAACTATATAGCGACATTGTTATCATATAACAATATTATAGGATTCTCAACATTTGGAATCATCCTCGGCTCAGTTATAAATTTATGCCTTTACATTTATACACATTTCTTTTATTGCGGCACTATTCAAAGCGATGTACTTGACCTTTTTCATTAAATCAGTCATAGTCTTTCATTTGGAACATTTCCAACTTGAAATTCTTAACTTGAATTTAATATGACACACTCCTTCATAAGGAGTTTGTTGTTTCTATAAAAAAAATCTCTAGTATTTCATAAATATATTAGAATACCTCAAAAAACCATTTAGTGATATCAATCTAGATTTGATATTTGCTTCATGTATCGAATACATAAACAAATCATGATATCGTAGACAACATAACACGTATGATAATTCCTATTACCAATGCATAAGGAATAGATCTTACATCTTTCGTATTAAACATTTTAATAAGGTGTCCTAGCGTATCGTTTAGGACATTCCTAATATCTTGTATACTTACTATAAAAGACATCATTTATAAATTCAACGTTGAGTATTAAAACAACTAAAGCTTATTTTAACACAAGTACATCGTTAATAATCAGTTATGTGCTTTTTACTTATGGTTTATAAATATTTATGTATCTTTTAATGTTTTTTCTTTAATCAAACTATTTGATATTTCTATCAAAATATTTGTTCAATTTTGATGCTTGTCATCTTTTCTTGGATCATATCCAAAAACTCACAAACTCAATATCGCTTCCACTAACTTTGAGACGCTTTGGTTATTATATGTAAATATTTTACTCTAAATCATTATTTATAATTTTATGTTTCAACACATATGTACGAAAACGTAAAGTCATGCCATGCGATAATTTTGTGAGTAAAATCTGAACCAACTTGAGCACATCGAATGGTGAATCTTTTACGTTAATTTCAACAATAGAAATTCACGGTATTATTCTTATCAATATGGCTTACTATATTCCAACTGCATTTGTCTTTCCCTTAAAGACACATTTGCGGCCAATGGATCATATCCTTTTGGGTACAACTATCAAAATCATATTTTCATAACGTATTTAGAATCCATTTCAGATCTGCACATCGTACTATATCATATAGCAAATATTATTAATGGTTTAATTAAACAATAGAGGATTATTTATTCTTAACATCGATAAGAAACTCATAGATTCTCTTTTATGTACAAGAATACTCATTAGACATTCTATTGTACTGTGTTCATTTAGGTACGGTCAATTTAATTTCATTCCTTGTAATCAGTTTTATGCTTGGATTGTATCCAAATTCATTTTACACCAATAATTTCTTAAAGAGACTCCTTCGCTACAAAGTTATTATTTCTTGAAACAATAGTTGCTTCTCTGTGCAACGAAACAGGCATTCATAAACATTTTATGAATTGCATTACATAAAACTGATTTTGCATTAGTTCACAATATATTTATGTTCACAACATAAATTAGTTATCTAATGACCATCGTTCCCAAATTCTCTTGGGACGATTCATATATGATCCCTTACGTACAATTATTACATGCAATCTTTTGACTTGCACAACCTGCCAACTGTAACATCCCGCTATTTTGGACCATTCAAATCAAATAAAACCACACAAGTCGGACTTGAATAATTCAAAACAACAGATTGTTAATAAATTTTTGGAGCAAATAAAATCAATCATAGAATTACAGACAAAGAATATCAGAATAACTCGCAGTGGAATAAAATAACATAGTAGTTCATGAAGCTACTACAAACATAGTCTCAAAACAAATACATAATACCAGAGTCTGAAAGCAAATACAACTGGAAATCTAAATACATAAGTCCACTAATATATAAGCAAAGGCTGAATGGAAATAACTGAAATAGAAATAGATAGACAACTAGATAGATAGCTAAATCCCAGCAGATCTCTAGCTCCAAAGATGAATCCAAAGCTGTGATACTCAGGCTGACCCGAGTGTAAAGCAAAACACAAAACACTTGAGTCAGGACATACATAATTATAAAATGTAAATCAACTCAAGTAAACTGTAATATAAATGCATCAATAACTTAAAGGATGCTTGGGATAGCCCATCCTTTAAGGATCCGTTAAACTATCTATTATGTAGTAATGTACGCTATTATAATAATTTCTAAAGTAAGACAAACTGTTAAAATAGCGTTAAGGCTTTACATTTTCCACCTTAACACATTTATAGTGCCAATAGTTTATACAGTACCGTAATACCCTGTAAACTGGAGCTACCAGAGGATACTCCATAGGTACGACACAAATCAAACTCGTAAAAGGCGCTCTAGGGTAGGTGACACGGCACAACAAGGCAATGCCAGGGTAGATATACCAATTACGCATCCGGGCTGTTGGTAACGCAAAGCCGCAACAATCGCCCAACTCAAGCCACACTCCCGAATCAAAGGTGCGCACCAAATCAATCACAAAGTAATAGAATGGCATACGAAGAAGTGCGTCCGATCGGAGGTGCTACCTCACTTGTCCCGAGAATCGCTCCTGTTTTAGCCACCTTATGCCAACTCACGGGAGTTGGGTCCACGTAAATATACCTTTAGGATCATCGCCACCATCCTACTTCATTCTGGAATCTCCACCTCGTACACGGTTGTTAAAGTGGTTTTTCGGTATTGGTAGAGAGTATGACAATATCCGATCCCGGCCTCTTTAACAACCAACGTTATTATAACCCGTGGTTATTTAATTTCAAAAGGTTTATATTTCAAATCAAAATAGGTTATTTCAAAACCATTTAAACCCGATATCATTATTCTTTAACATAATATTCATTTCTAAAGTTGTAACACTTTCAAATTTGTACACTTGGTTATAACACTTTGAAACATAATATTTTAGAAACTATAACACTTTAAAAATGTGACCTTTATATAATAGCATTTCGAAAATGTTTCATTTTTAAAAATAGTAGCACTTAAAAACATAATCTTAAGAAACCATAGCATTTTTGAGATGTTACCTTTTCTACTATAACATTTTTAAAACATAATATCTTCAATTTTTATCAAAGCCATTTTATAAAAGTCTATTTATTTTACAAAATTATTTATTTATATATTAAATAAACTATGATCTGAATTAAATAAATTTTATTACTATAATATACAACAAAACTATATGTCCAAATATTAAGTTAAAAGTACATTATTAACTTAAATTTATTATTATAGTAAAGAAATTATTATTATTATTATTTAAAATATACCATTACATAAATAAAATTCATCTTACTAGGTTAGTTTTAAATTCCATATTTTTAAACCAAATTGAATTGTTAAGTTAAATTAAATTTTATATCATAATAAAATCTTAAATTACAATTTAAATCACTTGTTAACTTATAAGAAGATTAAACTTATAGAAAATCAATATATAAATTTTCTTTTTTTAAAAATCATTTAATTTTATTTAAGTTAAAAATTCATATATTTTAAAATCCAAAATACTTAGTACTTTCAGAAAAATTATTTTAAAACTAACCACGGAGTCTGTATAATATTTTCTAACCTAGGTCAAGTGACACATATATGTATCATTTCAATCCGTAATGTATTAAAATTTCCAGGTTTTTATCATTTCAAACCCGCAATCCCAAGTCAAATAAAAATCGCTCAGGCCTATCATTTCAGCTCGTAATGAATTTTCCCTATTCTAAAGTCCGTTCGGGTATGTATCATTTCAACCCATAGTGAGGGAACTTGCAGTGTGAGAAACAGAATATAAAAATGAATAGAATAACATAGCATATCATGTCATGTGATAAAACAGGTATAACATCATATAATAACACATCACAGGCATATATGAGATTACTAACATCATATGCATATCACAACAGTTCATATGTCATCAATTCACTAGAATACAAGTACGTAGTCGAGAGTGATAAACTCACCTTCTTTGGCTAGATATGATAATTCAAACAACAAGACAACTCCGAAAAGGCACGACAAAACATGAATCAAGCTTGAGTGGAAGTGGAACCCAAATCCCAATCTTAGAAACAAATAAAATAAAATATATGTAAGTAATAATTTATACATGAAAAATAAATAAAAAACAAAGCAAATGGGCTAATCAAAACACAAGTAGGCTCGGCCACATCAACTTGTGCTCAGCCATGATGAGTTCATGGGCTAAACCACTAAGGAAATGGCATAGCTAGGATTGGTTTGTGACTAGATAGGCTCAGCTATGATCAATACAAAGGAAGACAAAGCATGTGAAGGCAAAAAGAAAAAGGCAAGTGCTTTTGGGTTCAGCCTATGGTCAATTGGTTCGGCCCTAGGCACTTTGGGTTTGGTCATGTTGTGATTTGGGTCAAGGCACTATGGAGTCACAACTATGGATGTGGATGGTCACGGCTAGCAAGGAGGAGGTGGTGGCTGAGGCATCTAGGAAGAGAGGAAGGGAAACAAGGGGTCGGCTAGGGTTTTAGGCAAGGGGATCTGATGGTTAGGGCTATGGCAATTCACGGCCATGGGTTGACAGGGGATGTGGTGGTGGCCGATCATCATGGTGGTGATTTGGATGGAGGTGAGGTCGGCTAAGGGAGAGGGTGATGCCGAACTTGATGAGAAGAAGGAAGAAACAAAATAAGAAAAATTGGAAAAGGAAGAAGAGAACTTACTGTAGTTTTTGGCTGAACGAAGAAGAAGAATGAAAAGGAATGAGAAGTCAGAAATGATTTGTACGTACATTTTCTCAAGAGATGGCTTTTCACAATGAACAGACAAATGAGTGCCTATTGGATAGCCTAGGCCATTAGCCAAGGCCCATCAACAAATAACAAGCCAAATCATGACCAAAATCTAGCCCAAAACCCAATTAAAATAGGAAAATAAAAATACGAAAAATAATTGTGTGTAAAACGCCAAAAATTTATAGATTTGAAAAGTATAAATCAGAATTTAACAAAACGAAAAGCAGAGAGAATGTTAGAATCAAATCCAGCTTCATAAAAAAAGAATAAAATTTAAAAGTTCAAAGTTAAAATTTTCAACCGAAAGTCAAACTTTGACCAAAGTTGACCAAAAATTTAAATTTCAGAAAAATCTTTATTTTAATATATTTGGAAAAATAATTCTCAACAAATCCCAAAAATACATTATAAAATTCCAATTTATTAATTTTTAAATGATTTAAAATCAAAGTTTCAAATAAATTTTATTTAAAAATAATTACTGAAATTACGGGTTGTTACACACTCCCCTACTCAAAACTTTTCGTCCTCGAAAAGGAACGAGACATGGAAAAACAAAGGAAGATAAGATAGAATAACGAATAGTACCTGAAACAAACAATTCTGGATTTGAAGCACGCATGCTATCCTCCGTCTCCCAGGTACAATCCCGATCATCAGTACTCCACTGCACATTGACCAGGTTGACAGATTTCCTTCTCAGCTGCTTCGTACCTCTATCGATAACACGAAGTGGCTTCCCCTTGACAGTAAGGTTTGGCTCAACATCCAAACTCTCGAGAGCAGAAGGCTGGACAATCAAAGATGGATCATGAAGATACCGACGAAGATGCGAAACATGGAATACATTATGCACTCCAGAAAGCTTCTCAGGCAAATCCAAACGATAAGCTAAAGAACCAACTCTCTCTAAGATGCGGAAAGGACCAATGAACCTAGGAGCAAGCTTCCCTCTCCGACCAAACCGAATCACATTCCTTAAGGGAGAGACCTTAAGGAAAACCTGATCACCAACAGAAAACTCCAAACTCCTCCTACGCCGATCAGCATACTTCTTCTGCCTATCCTGAGCACTCCTCATCTTCCTCTTAATCTCCTCAACTCTCTCAGAAGCCTCCAGAATCATATCAGGACCAAGAACCAAATGATTATCGGATTCAATCCAGCAAGATGGAGATCTACAAGGTCGTCCGTAAAGAGCAGCAAACAGAGACATTGTAATACTAGCCTGGATTCAAAAGATGGAATGAGATAGATAAGGGATTAAGATAAGATTAAAATAGAAGATTTGAGATTATACCTGATAACTATTGTTATAGGTGAATTCGACAAGATGGAGATGATCTTCCCAAGATCCTCCATAATCAAGAACACAAGCACGAAGAAGATCCTCTAGAATCTGATTCACCCTTTCCGTTTGACCGTCGGTCTGCGGATGGTAAGCAGTGCTCAGATTCAGGTGAGTACCTAAAGATTTCTGAAAGGCTTTCCAAAACAGGCCGGTAAAGATGGGATCTCTATCACAAACAATACTGACAGGAACACCATGAAGATGGATAATCTCTCTCATATAAATCTCAGCCAAACTCGAAGTAGAACGGGTAGACCTGATCGGAATGAAATGAGATGACTTGGTCAATCTATCCACAATAACCCAAATATTCTCATTACTCCTCCTAGTCCTCGGCAATCCATCAATAAAATCCATAGAAACCTGTTACCATTTCCAATTGGGAACCTCGAGGGGCTGCAATAATCCAGGGGTCTTCTGATGATCGGCCTTGACTTGCTGACAAGTCGCACACCTACTAACAAAGATGGAGATATCATGCTTCATACCCCTCCACCAATACAGCTTCTTCATATCCTGATACATCTTCATCACACCTGGATGAATAGAAAGTCTGGATCGATGATTTTCTCGAAGTAACTCTTGCCTCAAACCATCGACCTTCGGGACACAAATCCGATTATTAATCCTCAAAACCCCTCTATCATCGATTTGAGCTCCACTGCCATCCTGACTACTACCACCAACCCTGCTACGAACATTCTCCTTAATAAGCCTAAGCATCCTATCCTCATCCTGCTTAGCAATGATACGATCCATAAGAGGAGAAGAAGAAACAACAAGTTGACACAACATCGCCTTCTTCCGACTCAAAGCATCAGCCACAACATTATCTTTTCCAGGGGTATAGTTGATGTCGAGGTCATAAGAAGTAAGGAACTCAAGCCACCTAACTTGTCTCTTATTCAAATCCTTCTGGGTGAAAATATATCTCAAAGACTGATGATTTGTAAAGAGCTCAAACTTAGTTCTCAAAAGATGATGCCTCCAAAGCTTCAAAGAAAAAACCACCGCAAGAAATTCCAAATCATGAGCAGCATAATTGGCTTCATGGGTCTTCAACTGACGACTGGCATAAGCAATGAACTTCCCATCCTGCATCAGAACAGCTCCCAAACCTTCACGACTAGCATCAGTGTATACCATTAATCCCTCATTTCCCTTTGGAACGGTAAGAACTGGTGCGGAAGTAAGCTTACGCTTTAACTCATTGAATGTAGCTTCACACTTATCATTCCATAAAAACTTAGCATTCTTATGAGTCAAAGCTATAAGAGGTGCAGCAATCCAAGCAAAATTCTCAATAAATCTCCGGTAATAACCGGCAAGGCCCAGAAAACTACAGATATCAGATGGAGTCCTAGGGATTTCTCAATCCTGAAATAGAATAGGGAAAAATAAGAACTACTAAGAAAGATAGAATGATTAGGTTATAGAAGAAAGACGAGAGAAGGTAGACTTACATTGATCGCAGTGATCTTAACTGGATCAACAGAAACTCCATTACCAGAAAAAATATGTCCAAAAATCGGACATCATCCTTCTAGAAATAACATTTTGAGAATTTATCTTTTAATTGATGATTCCTAAGAGTTCCAAGGACAAAACTCAAATGTGCTTCATGCTCCTCCTCAGACTTAGAGAAGATAAGAATATCATCGACGAAGACTAGAACAAATTGGTTAAGAACATCACGAAAGACCCGATTCATAAGATCAACAAAGAAAGCTAGGGCATTAGTCAGACCAAAAGGCATAACTAACCATTCATAGCAACCATTCTCAGTATGGAAAGTGGTCTTAGGAATACTTTCCTTGACAACTCTGAGTTGGTGGAAACCTGTGGCAAGATCAAGATGAGAGAATACAGTAGCTCCATAGAGCTGATCGAGCATATCATTGATATGAGGCATAGGATATCTATTTTTCATAGTGAGCTTGTTCAGCTCCCTATAATCAACACACATCCTCAAAGAACCATCGGACTTAGTGACGAAAACCACTGCCGCTCCCCATTCAGAATGACTAGGTCTGATCAGACCCTTGGAGAACAAGTCCTCAATTTGCTTCCTTAACTCAACCTTCTCATGGGGTGCCATTCTTCTAGGAGGAAGAACTACAGGTCGAGCTCTAGGAATAAGATCAATATGGAAATCGATTTCTCGCTCAGGAGGTAAAGAAGAGACTTCACCAAAAACATCGGGATAGAGTTTAACCACAAGGGTTGAATTAAGATCACCAGGAGAAGAATCAAGAGAATAAATAAAACCGCCAGCAAAATCCTGAGGTATATAGCACTAAATCACAAAAGGATTACCAAAATCATCAACAAGAGAGACAATTAGGGTATTACAAGAGATAACGGCTTCATGCTTCATCAGCCAATCACCTCCAAGCAATATATCAAAAGCATCGAAACCAAGAACAAAGAAATCACTAGAAAAACGATGATCAAAATAGAGGAGTTTCACTCAGTTACAAATCCTACTAAGGTTCGTGGGACCCCCAATAGGATTAGTAACACACAAAGGTACAGCCGCAAACTTAGGTGAAAGAAGATGCTCAAACATATCACAAAGATCCACAGAAATGAAGCTATGCGAAGCTTTGGTGTCAAATAAAACACGGACAGGAAAATTAAACAAAGTAGAGGTGCCCTGAAGAGTACCTTGGGTATCAGTAGGAGCAGGTGGAGTAGGCGGAGCATGAGTGGAAGAAGTCATGGCAAAGACTCCATATGTCTTGCCCTTCTGATACAAGGGACAATCCTTCTTGAAATGGCCAGGCTGCAAACAGACATGAAAGAGGTTGGTCCTGGTATTCTGAGGTGGAGGAATGGCGGCACTGGCAGATGCTGGACAAATGTTGGCATAACGACCCTTCTGATCGCACTTGAAACAAGTGATGGAAGAAAGATCAATATGCTACTTCCGAGGAGAAGATCCTAAACCAGGATTCTTAAGCCAATTCTGCTTCTGCCGGTGGAAGTTAGACTTCCTCTTCTTAGAGTTGCTAGAACCAGGCTGAGATGGAGAAGCACGAGAAATGGATGGTTCCTTAGAAGTGGGGTTCTCATATCTGGTAGCCATATCCATCAATCCAGTAAAAGGGCTATGCACATGAGAAATCAGACGATCATAATACTCTGGGCGACTTCCAGCTATAAACTTCTCATTCTTCTTAAGAGGGGTATCAATCAGACTAGGACCAAACTTGGAAAGTTCATTGAACTTCGGCTCATACTCAGGAAAGGACATATTCCCTTGCTTAAGATCCATAAACTCCCTATATAGCTGAGATTTCTCGGCTTCGGGCATCCACTTTGCCACAAAAGCCTCCCTGAAATAAGATATCCAAACTTAAGAAAGATTCCAAAGAGAGAAAACTGAACCAAACTCAAAAACCAACTCAAGATGATACCTAAACTGCTCCTAAGAAATATTTGCCTCAACAGTGTGAGCTGTAATAGACTCCCACCAATCCTGGGCTGCCTCCTGCAACTGCCAAGCTGCTAACCGACGTTTCTGAGCATCGGTGATCTCCAAACCAGTAAAAATCCTCTCTAAACTCCTCAGCCACTGCTAAGCCTCAATGATGGTCTCTAATCTAGAAAACTTGGTACCACCAAGCTGAGTGAACTCCTTACAGAGAGTGGTGAACCTAATGGGTGCAACGGGCTATGGAACTGGGGCAACACCACGACCTTGACCCCGACCTCTGGCGTTCCTACGATTCATCTTGGAAAAATCAAGAATGAATTTTAGGACAAAGGTAAAGGAACAAGACAAAAGACAAGATTCAACTAGAATGAAAATCCTAACCAAAGAATTATATTAAACAAGGTGGATTCGGAAAGGAATTGAAGTTAAAGAAAAATGAGATTTTAAAACAAGAAAAGTTTATATCCAAAATCATCTTTAAAATCCTTTAAAATCATTTGAAAATCATTTTATACTTAAAAATACATTCTCTCACAAAGAAATGATTCTAAGATTGATTTCACTCATTCTAGGGTATTTCTACCCTATCTCTAATGAGTTTTTGCTCCGTAGGCTAAGGTTTGCCTAAAACCAAAGCTCTGATACCAAATGTAACATCCCGCTATTTTGGACCATTCAAATCAAATAAAACCACACAAGTCGGACTTGAATAATTCAAAACAACAGATTGTTAATAAATTTTCGAAGCAAATAAAATCAATCATAGAATTACAGACACAAAATATCAGAATAACTCGCAGCGGAATAAAATAACATAGTAGTTCATGAAGCTACTACAATACATAGTCTCAAAACAAATACATAATACCAGAGTCTGAAAGCAAAAACAGGTGGAAATCTAAATACATAAGTCCACTAATATATAAGCAAAGGCTGAATGGAAATAACTGAAATAGAAATAGATAGACAACTAGATAGATAGCTAAATCCCAGCAGATCTCTAGCTCCCAAAGATGAACCCAAAGTTGTGATACTCAGGCTGACCCGAGCGTAAAGCAAAACACAAAACACTTGAGTCAGGACATACATACTTATAAAATGTAAATCAACTTAAGTGAACTGTAATAAAAATGCATCAATAACTTAAAGGATGCTTGGTATCGCCCATCCTTTAAGGATCCGTTAAACTATCTACTATGTAGTAATGTACGCTATTATAATAATGTCTAAAGTAAGACAAACTATTAAAATAGCGTTAAGACTTTACATTTTCCACCTTAACACGTTTATAGTGCCAATAGTCTATACAGTACCGTAATACCCCGTAAACTGGAGCTACCAGAGGATACTCCATAGGTACGACACAAATCAAACTCGTAAAAGGCGCTCTAGGGTAGGTGACACGGCACAACAAGGCAATGCCAGGGTACATATACCAATTACGCATCCGGGCTGTTGGTAACGCAAAGTCGCAACAATCGCCCAACTCGAGCCACACTCCCTAATCAAAGGCGCGAACCAAATCAATCACAAAGTAATAGAATGGCATACGAAGAAGTGTGTCCGATCGGAGGTGCTACCTCACTAGGCCCGAGAATCGCTCATGTTTTAGTCACCTTACGCCAACTCACGAGAGTTGGGTCCACGTAAATATACCTTTAGGATCGTCGCCACCATCCTACTTCATTCTGGAATCTCCACTGCGTACACAGGTTTAAAGTGGTTTTTCGGTATTGGCAGAGAGTATGACAATATTCGATCCCGGTCTCTTTAACAACCAACCGTTATTATAACCCGTGGTTATTTAATTTCAAATGGTTTATATTTCAAATCAAAACAGGTTATTTCAAAACCATTTAAACCCGATATCATTATTCTTTAATATAATATTCATTTCTAAAGTTGTAACACTTTCAAATTTGTACACTTGGTTATAACACTTTGAAATATAATATTTTAGACTATAACACTTTAAAATGTGACCTTTATATAATAGCATTTCGAAAATGTTACATTTTTAGAAATAGTAGCACTTAAAAAACATAATCTTAAGAAATCGTAGCATTTTGGAGATGTTACATTTTCTACTATAACATTTTTTAAACATAATATCTTTAATTTTTATCATAGCCATTTTATAAAAGTCTATTTATTTTACAAAATTATTTATTTATATATTAAATAAACTATGATTTGAATTAAATAAATTTTATTACTATAATATCCAATAAAACCGTATTTCCGAATATTAAGTTAAAAGTACATTATTAACTTAAATTTATTATTATAGTAAAGATATTATTATTATTATTATTTAAAATATACCATTACATAAATAAAATTCATCTTACTAGGTTAGTTTTAAATTCCATATTTTTAAACCAAATTGAATTGTTAAGTTAAATTAAATTTTATATCATAATAAAATCTTAAATTACAATTTAAATCATTTATTGACTTATAAGAAGATTTAACTTATAGAAAATCAATATATAAATTTTCTTTTTTTAAAAATCATTTAATTTTATTTAAGTTAAAAATTCATATATTTTAAAACCCAAAATACTTAGTACTTTCAAAAAAATTATTTTAAAACTAACCACGGAGTCTGTATAATATTTTCTAACCTCGGTCAAGTGATATAGATATGCATCATTTCAATCCGTAATGTATTAAAATTCCCGGGTTTTTATCATTTCAAACCCGCAATCCCAAGTCAAATAAAAATCGCTCGAGCCTATCATTTCAGCTCGTAATAATTTTTCCCTATTCTAAAGTCCATTCGGGTATGTATCATTTCAACCCATAGTGAGGGAACTTGCAGTGTGAGAAACAGAATATAAAAATGAATAGAATAACATAGCATATCATGTCATGTGCTAAAACATGTATAACATCAGGTGATAACATCATATAATAACATATCACAGGCATATATGAGACTACTAACATCATATGCATACCACTACGGTTCATATGTCATCAATTCACTAGAATACAAGTACGTAGTTGAGAGTGATAAACTCACCTTCTTTGGCTAGAGATGATAATTCAAACAACAAGACAACTACGAAAAGGCACGACAAAACACGAATCAAGCTTGAGTGGAAGTGGAACCCAGATCCAAATCTTAGAAACAAATAAAATAAAATATATGTAAGTAAATAATTTATACATGAAAATTAATAAAACACAAAGAAAATGGGCTAATCAAAACACAAGTAGGCTCGGCCATCATAGGGATAGGCTCGGCCACATCAACTTGTGCTCGGCCATGATGAGTTCATGAGCTAAACCACTAAGGAAATGGCACAGCTAGGATTGGTTTGTGACTAGATAGGCTCGGCTATGATCAATACAAACGAAGACAAAGCATGTGAAGGCAAAAGGACAAAGGCAAGTGCTTTTGGGTTCGGCCTATGGTCAATTGGTTTGGCCCTAGGCACTTTGGGTTCGGTCATGTTGTGATTTGGGTCAAGGCACTATGGAGTCTCGGCCATGGATGTGGATGGTCACGGATAGCAAGGAGGAGGTGGTGGCCGAGGCATTTAGGAAGAGAGGAAGGGAAACAAGGGGTCGGCTAGGGTTTTAGGCAAGGGGATGTGATGGTTTGGGCTATGGCAAGTCACAACCATGGGTTGACAAGGGGATGTGGTGGTGGCCGATCACCATGGTGGTGATTTGGATGGAGGTGAGGTCGGCTAGGGGAGAGGGTGAGGCCGAACTTGATGAGAAGAAGGAAGAAACAAAATAAGAAAAATTGGAAAAGGAAGAAGAGAACTTACTGTAGTTTTTGGCTGAAGGAAGAAGAAGATTGAAAAGGAATGAGAAGTCAGAAATGATTTGTACGTACATTTTCTCAAGAGATGGTTTTTCACAATGGACAGACAAATGAGTGCCTATTGGATAGCCTAGTCCATTAGCCAAGGCCCATCAACAAATAACAAGCCAAATCATGACCAAAATCTAGCCCAAAACCCAATTAAAATAGGAAAATAAAAATACGAAAAATAATTACGTGTAAAACACCGAAAATTTACAGATTTGAAAAGTATAAATCAGAATTTAACAAAACGAAAAGCAGAGAGAATGTTAGAATCAAATCTAGCTTCAAAAAAAAAGAATATAAGTTTAAAATTCAAAATTAAAATTTTCAACCGAAAGTCAAACTTTGACCAAAGTTGACCAAAAATTTAAATTTCAGAAAAATCTTTATTTTAATATATTTGGAAAAATAATTCTCAACAAATCCCAAAAATACATTATAAAATTCCAATTTATCAATTTTTAAAGGATTTAAAATCAAAGTTTCAAATAAATTTTACTTAAAAATAATTGCTGAAATTACGGGTTGTTACACCAACTCCATAGCCTAGGATATGTAGCGGTTTCTTACAAACTCTTATCTCAAATTATTTTTTAAACAATTCTTTAGGTGATATTAATTTTATGATATTAATTTTAACCTTATGTACTAATCTTAAGTATACGCCTTATAGAAAGAGTTTAACTTAACTTTACTCATTATTAATCGTTCGTTGTCCAATAAAATTTGATTATTCCTTATCAATACATAATTGTATATTATACGGAGGAGTGACCTTTAAGACTTAATCTTTATTCATATTTGGTCCATACAGAACTCTTTCCAATTTACTCACATGTTCGATCAAATCGAATCATTTCCGTCGCATGTTTTTTTATTTACTTCAGTTTATGAGCTTATCATAGACTTATACATGCATATCAAATACACATGTCCATGTCTATGATAACTCATCATTGAATATGAGGAAGTACATAGAACGGTTTTGGTATTAATAGACTTATGATTGCATACAGTTATATTTATCAATTCGAAGAGTTAATCAACTCTTATAACGCTCCCACTAAACGGGTGCATAGCTCTTAATTTGTTTGAGATATAATTAGCTAGCATTATTGTTACTCCGCCTTTTGGTGAAGGCTGGGATATCAACAAATTGGCTGGAAAGGATGGATATCGGGATTGAAGATCGATTGTAAACATGACTATGATCGATACCGTCAAAATTTGACCGAGCTTCGATCAAGGTGGAATCGATTAGGAATGATGCACAAGGCTAGGAAAGGCTACGTTTCAAATTTCAGGTCAATCGAAGTTCGTATGCTCGAGATATGGATGGATCAAAATTCAAGGAAGGCAGGTTCGTATCGATGTTTCGTATCGATCAGGATGGAAATGACAGCATACTTCGTATCGATGGTTTCAACTCGATGGTTTCATATCGATGCAACGCGCATCAATCTGGATGGACATTTTGTATCGATCACCTATTGATCGATACGAAGAATGAAGTAGACATGGATCGATGCGAAGGACATGCACGGGGGATGGATACGAAGACACAGTTCGTGTCGGTCTTGTTCGTATCGATCCGTAACAAAGCTTGGATCGATACAAATAGCATGGATACAAAGATAGGGCAACCGATGGATACGAGAACGTATGTTTCCAGAGCAGCTGATGGATATGAACAGCCTATCTTGATGGATACAAAAGCTCTCTACTTCGTATCGGTGGATACTAAGGAAGCGGTCGAGGTGGAGCGAAGGGTATGGATCAGAGCGCGTGAAGTTTGGATCGATGCGAAGGCAGCGACAATGGATATTGGGGTAGAATCGATACGAACTGGATGGAGACGAGCAGATCGATGCGAACGATTCAGCCTTCATGCAAACTACAACTTGGATCGATCATAACTCGAGATCTAGAAGTCCAAACATCACGAAATTTACACAGGAGCTTCCTTATGCACTCAAGAAGGTTCGTGATCGATCTCGAGTTGTTTGGAGTCAGTTTGGATCGATGCGAATTGAACATGGATCGGTCCCATACGACTCCAGATCGATCATGCAGGCCCACCTACGTAGGAGAGAAGGTATTCCAAGTTTTGAGGCGGATATTTTTGGATCTGCACCTATAAATAGGAGGGCTATGGCAACAAAAAGGGGATCTTCTCCTTCTCTAATGCGGTAGCCCTGCCATTTTTGTGATTGATACCATAGGCTTGTAAATGTAACTATAGTACAAAGGGAACAAAAAGGATTGATTCAATGTGGACGTAGGCCGGATTGTCGAACCACTATAAACCTTTTGTTCTTTCCTGCTTTCTTCCATTTTAACTTTACTGTTTCTTCATCTTTATTCTTCATTTTATCTGGATCTAAGATCTGTGTTGGAATATTGTGAATCTGTGTGTATACACTGGTGCTTTCACTACTTCTGGGGTTTGTGACCAATTTTGGCGCAAACACTTTGGTGCTTTTACTGACAACGACTAGCACCCGCTACATCAGATTTGGAGTTCAGATTTGGAAAACTAAAGGATCGGATCTAAAGGAACCATGGTTAGGCAATCAGCTAGAAAGATATTACCAGAAAGGAGTCAAGGTGAAGGGAGTTAGGAAGCTTTCTCAGGAGCAAATCAGACCTCGGTTTTCATCACCAGAGGTGAAATAGAGATGATGATGGGGGCCATGCAAGAAGAACTGTTAAAGAGGCAGGAGGAAATGATGTAGAACCATCTCAGACAGTTTAGACAAGCAGGAACAGCTGGAGCTTCGGGAGTTCAGACCCACGGAGCTGGAATAGAAGAACCCAACAGGCATGCAGATGGAGCAGCTCAACTGTACGCAGCCCCTAATCAGCACACAACTGTTAATCTGGATGGATCCAGGCTCGGGGGCACACCACTTGGAAATGATGGACCAATTCATAGAGGAATTCTAGGTGACGCCACACAACAAGATGTTGGCAGGAGCCCAAGTGTTCGTGATGAGGGGTATGTACCAGAATTCCCTAGAGGACCCGGGGGGCAACCATTGGTGAATAACACTGGACTAGCTGAGATTATCGGGCGAACTATGCACAAAGGTTTAGCAAACAGAGATCTGGAAGGAGTAAACCGGAGTCCGTTTACCCGTGACATCAGAATGGCTTGGAATCCACCGAGGTTCAAGCTACCTACTCTGGAGGTATACAACGGCAGGGCTGATTCTACCAATCATCTGATGAGGTACACAAGACACATGGAAGTGCTGGGGGCATCGGAGGAAGTTATGGCCTAGTGTTTCCCTCTGTACTTGACGGACATAGCTGTTATGTGGTTCATGCAGCTAGAAGATGGATCTATCAAAACATGGACAAAGTTGGTAGACAAATTTTTGAAGCAGTTTCGGGTTCATATCAAAAGACCGAAGAATGTGATGACACTAACGTCGTAAAACAAAGGACAGGAGAATCACTCAAGGCTTTCTTAACTCGGTTCAATGCAGCAGTTGCTTCGGTGGATCGGCCGGATCCATCAATGGTCTTAATGGCGGCAGTATCCAGAGTCAGGGACAACTCAGAGTTCAAAGTATCACTGATACGGGACCCACCAATGGATCTCGTGGAGTTCTTTCACGAGGCCGAAAGGTTTCTTCGATAGGAGGATGCAAGTCTGGATCTGAAGCCAAAGGAGGTGAATGTGGTTAAGGATGGAGAACCATCCGAGGAAAGCTCGGGTAAGGACAAGGATAAAGGAAAGAGGAAGTCGGATGACAACTTTGGCAGGGCAAGGAAACGTTGGGGAGAGCCAAAAGTCTCCACTTACATTGGATTGAATGAAACATTAGAGCGGATATTCATGGAGACTCGGGATCACCATCCTTACCGAAGGCCGGCAAGGAGAGAACCCACGGAACGTGAGAGGGCATCAGGAAGGCATTGTCTCTTTCATGACCTGGATGGGCATGATACCAATAGCTGCAGGCATCTAAAGAATATAATCGAGGAGCATATAAGGAATGGTCAGCTGTGGCAATATGTCGGGGCTCGAAATGCGGCGGTGGAACAGGAACAACCACCGTCTACCTCAAATAATAATGGCGTGAGCCCCAGGAATGATGGTCGGTTGGTTATCGACTGAGAGGAATGATATGGAATAAGTAGCAAACTCGGGGCAAATGGCCAAGTCACTTACTCATGTACGGGGACGGAGATAGCCCCTAGGCATGCTCTGAGATGATGATAAATTGCGATGCTCTAGTTTGTGAAATCTACTTTTTATTTTTATCGGTTTGGACATTTGCTTTTTTTCTGGTTGGGTTTTGGAGTTTGGTTTGAACTCCTGGTTTTGTTTTCTTTCTGGTTTGGATATTGGTTTGGATTTCTAGTATGGATTTTTGGTTTTTCGATTTGATCTGGATTTTGGATTGGATTTTGATTGGATTTTTATCTGGTTTTTGGTAAATGGTCGTTGGGTATGGATTATACCTGGTAAGGGGTAAGTCGCTTCGAACATGGCGAATTGGCTTATTCAGGTCGTCGAGTATGGACTATGCTCGACAAGGGTCCAAAGAGACCGAGATTCGGCCTAGGACTTAGGCCTTATCTTACCTATCGGTTACTATTACAGGTCTTCGAGTGTGGACTATACTCGGCAAGGGTCCGGAGCGACCAAGAATCGGCTTAGGACTTAAGACATGGCATTACTCAGCGTTTAGGGACACTGGACCACGGACACCAAGGCATTGCTTAGTACAGGCCGTCGAGTGTGGATTGCGCTTGGCAAGAACCCGAAGAGGTTATGGTTATCGATCCAGAGAGGTCCTGGATTAGATTATTGGTTATTGGATATGGATCGATTAGTACTCGGTTTTCGGGTTCAGATGGGTATGAAACTGGCTAAGGATTTGGTTACTGGATTTGGAATCGGACATCGACTCGGAGCAGTCGCGTATTTGGATAAGGATATGGCTGTGGCACTCGAATAGGATGACTTGGTAATGGATTGGGTTATGGATCAGATGGTATGGCTATGGATGGAATATGGATTTCAAATGTCGGATTTGGAGCTATTCAAAACACGCCTTCTTACCATAAGGCATGTTTTTGGGGGAAAATATTACTCCGCCTTTTGGTCAAGGCAGGGATATCAAAAAATTGGCTAGAAAGGATGGATATTGGGATTGAAGATCGATTGTAAACAAGACTATGATCGATACCGTCAAAATTTGATTGAGCTTCGATCAAGGTGGAAACGATTAGGAATGATGAACAAGGCTAGGAAAGGCTACGTTTCAAATTTCAGGTCAATCGGAGTTCGTATGCTCGAGATATGGATGGATCAAAATTCAAGGAAGGCAGGTTCGTATTGATGTTTCGTATTGATCAGGATGGAAACAGCAGCATACTTCGTATCGATGGTTTCGACTTGATGGTTTTGTGTCGATGCAACACGCATCAATCTAGATGGACATTTCGTATCGATCACCTATTGATCGATACGAAGAAGGAAGTAGACATGGATCGATGCGAAGAACATGCATGGGGGATGGATACGAAGACACAGTTCGTGCCGGTGTTGTTCGTATCGATCCGTTACAAAGCTTGGATCGATACGAATAGCATGGATACGAAGGTAGGGCAACCGATGGATACGAGAACGTATGTTTCCAGAGCAGCTGATGGATACGAACAGCCTATGTTGATGGATACGAAAGCTCTCTACTACGTATCGGTGGATACTAAGGAAGCGGTCGAGGTGGAGCGAAGGGTATGGATCGGAATGCATGAAGTTTGGATCGATGCGAAGGCGGCGGCAATGGATATGGGGGTGGAATCGATACGAACTGGATGGAGACGAGGAGATCGATGTGAACGATTCAGCCTTCATGCAAACTACAACTTGGATTGATCATAACTCGAGATCTACAAGTCCAAACATCACGAAATTTTCACAGGATCTTCCTTATGCACTTAAGAAGGTTCATGATCGATCTCGAGTTGTTTGGAGTCAGTTTGTATCGATGCGAATTGAACATGGATCGGTCCCAAATGACTCCAAATCGATCATGTTGGCCCACCTACGCAGGAGAGAAGGTATTCCAAGTTTTGAGGCGGATATTTTCGGGTCTACACCTATAAATAGGAGGGCTATAGCAACAAAAGGGGGATCTTCTCCTTCTCTAACGTGGAAGCTCTGCCATTTTTGTGATTGATATCATAGGCTTGTAATTGTATCTACAGTACAAAGGGAATAAAAAGGATTAATTCAAAGTGGACGTAGGCCGGATTGCCGAACCACTATAAACCTTATGTTCATTCTTGCTTTCTTCCATTTTAACTTTATTGTTTCTTCGTCTTTATTCTTCATTTTATCTGGATCTAAGATCTGTGTTGGAATATTGTGAATCTGTGTGTATACACTGGTGCTTTCACTACTTCCAGGGTTTGTGACCAATTTTGGCGCAAACAATTATATGATTCATAATCATATAAAAAATATTTTACAAAACTACGTCTTAGTATATAATTCTAAAATAATTGTAAATAGTTTTAGATACTTTTGCATTTTTCAATGCATCAAATACTTCTACTAAGTTTTTATTTCACAACAAATATTCATTCTCGTTGAAATAAAACAGCCTATTCTTTAGTCATCACTGAAGAACGGATATTATTTCATAAATAATGTACGGTGTTTTACGAAAACAATTTTCGTAACTTGATGCAATCAATAAGTGTTACATAGCGCTCGCCCACTATTTTCACTATTACTATAACATCGTACTAAATTTGGCGGTCCATTATTCACTTAATATAGACTATTTATTTTATATACTGCAACTAGTTTATAGTGGATAGTCATTTGATTAAATATCTTGAACTCAAAGAAATAAATCTCATAGAAAACAATTTTATGTATGAAAATATATTTTGGAATAGAAATCATATTTCTTATTCCATGTTAAGTATCGATTATTAGTATTACAATTCTCGTTTCCAATATTCCTTTGTGAAGCAGAAGTGACTATTCACTCTCTTTGTAGCGAACCGATAGGCTTTTCAACCCTCGAAAATCGACATCAATACGTTCACTGTATAACATGCCGAATATTCAAGTGCCGGAAATATTGATTGCTAGGGTTAAAGAAGAAGAAGAGATAGAAGAATCAGAAACAACAATACAAAATCTCACAATCGCAGCAGAACAAAATATAATATATAATAACAAATCTTTATACAAGGAAACTGTAACTGTAATATACATAGAATCATCAGAGTACAACAGTCAACAATCAATCTGGATAGTTATAATAACTTGTCCTGACATGTATTGAATATACAGCATAACACACACAGTGGAAATAACCAAGTACGTGTAATACACCCGAAATCCTCCAGCTCGTCTTCTGAGCTCCATAGCATCCTAATCTGAATCTGTAATACTCGGTCTGACCCAAGCATTATGATAAAATAACACCCAAATTAGTCTGGAAAACCAGCGTGAGATAACACACTCAGTTTGAATTATTATTGTTATCAAAATCCTTTGAAACAAAGGTATCTCGTAAGACCACGCCATACATAAACATGACGGGTTTTTACCTTACGATAACCAAAACATTTTATACCAAAATCATCTGATATTATAATAGTGTCTATAGAAAATAAACTATAAAATAGCTGAAATGCTTGCATCTCACATTTCAGCATATTTGGTATACAACTAAAACCGTATAGCGCTTATTGGAGTATGGATACCATACAATGACTAGGCACTGGGGTGCCTGTAACAACCCAAAAATTTTGTAAATATTTTTAAATTTATTTATTTGAAAACTTTGATTTTTAAATCATTTTTAATTGAATTTTGGAATTTTCCAATGTATTTTTGGATTTTTGTAATAATTTATTTTCCAAATATAATAAAATAATGATTTTCTGAAAATATTATATTTTGTTTCATTTTTGTCAAACTTTGATTTTCAGTGAAATGTTAAATTTGGGTTTTTGTTTTCTAATCTTTTCTTTGAAACAGTATTTGTCTGATATTAGTTCTGCTTTTCGTTTCGTCAAATTCTGTTTTATACTTTTTAAATTTGATAAAATTCAGCGTTTTACACGCAATTATTTTCTGTATTTAATTTCTATTTTTCCTAAGTCCATTTCTCTATTTTCATTTTCTATTTTATTTTATTTTTACTTTTATTTTATTTATGGGATTTTTGATTGATTATCTATTTTTAAATGGCTTGGAAATTTGAAGAGACATAGGTTACATGTTTTAATTCATGCATTTTCAATTTCCTAACCACTCAATCAATACCCTAGTCGTTCACTACTTGTTTGGTCGTGCATTTCTATTATCAATTCACGTACAAAACTCCTCAAACTTCTCATTTCTCATTTGCATTCTTTAAGTTTCCATGGATTCTCCTCTTTCTCTTTTTCCATTTTTCTTTTATTTTCCTTTTGTTTTCTTCATCAAGTGCTCAGCCTCCACCTATATTTCCGACCACATCTCCTCTCCACCTCCTCCATGACCGGCCAACACCTCTACACCACCATTCCAAAACCAGGCCGTGGCTCCTTGAAGGAAAAACTCCACCAAAAGCAACATAAAATCCATCACAAGCCTATTTATTCACCACTTCTCCTCCATTAGCCTCGGCCACACCAAATAACTCCACCTTGTATTGCTTTGCCGTGACTTATTCCATGCCTAAGCCGTGCTTATGTGACCACTTGACCCAAATAAGACCATGGCCGAACCTATAGGTGAACCCAAACCCCTCTTTTGCCTTGCCTTTATGAATTCCATGCCTGTAACCTACCAATTCTTCACCTCCTAGCACCTAGCCGTGCATTTGCTTGACCATAGACCACCTGGCCGAGCCTTGTTGCCTCAGAAAATATTATGACCAAGCAATACTAGACCTTGGCCGAGCCCATAGATGATGTGGCCGAGCCCATAGGTGTTGGGGCCGAGCACTTGTGTGGTTAAAAATCAAGTTATCTCATTTTTTTCATATTTTCATTGTTTATTTCATATGTTGTTGAATTGAATCATATTACTTATATTTGTTTTATTTTATTTGTGTATACAAGATCTAAATCTTGGCTCTCCCTCCACTCGAATCTAAGTCGTGCTGTGTAGTGCTTTCCGAAGTTTATTCGTGTGTTTTGAATTATTAACTCCAGCTTTAGAAGGTGAGTTTATCACTCTCGACAAATCGTACTTATATAAATGTGAAACAATGTCATTTGAATTGTAGTAGTTGATATGCTATGTTATATGTTCACATCTGCCTATTATCTGACATTATATATAATGATATAACTTGTTTATATACCTGTTACTTCACCTGACATCATATGATATGTTTTACTGTTTATTTATTTTCTGTTTCTCACACTGCAAGTTCCCTGTTAGAATAGAATCACTATGGGTTGAAATGATACATACCCGAACGGACTTTAGAATAAGGAAAAGTCGTTATGAGCTGAAATGATAGGCTCGAGTGATTTTATTTTAATTGACTTGGGATTGCAGGTTTGAAATGATAAAACCCGAGATTTTAATTCCTTACGGATTGAAATGATATATTATCCGTATTCACTTGACCTAGGTTAGAAAATATTATACAGACCCGTGGTTAATTTTAAATATAAAGATTTTTTGAAAAATGTAAGTATTTGGAATTTTAATTATATGAGTTTTTAACTTAACTGGATTTAAATGATTTAAATAAATTTTATAGTGATTTTCTGTAAGTTGAAATTGTATGAATTAATAAATGATTGGAAATGTAAATAAAAATGTGATTTAAGTTAATATTTGAAATTTGATTTAAATGGAAATTTTGGCTTGACTTGGTAATAAAATATTTTAGTTATGAAATGGATATTTTAAAGATTTTAATATTAAGTTATTTGTTGAAATAAAAGTTAAGCAATTTATAATGAATTTTGACTTAATAAATGGATTATAAATTAACTAGATATTTATAAATAAAATGTTATTTTATTAAAATTATAAGTGAAATGATATCCAGATAAATAATTTTGAAAAGTGGAATAAGTTTGATAAGTTAAAAAATGAGATGGGTTGAAAATATATTGTTTTAAATTGTTAAAACAAACTCATAACAGCAATTGTAGCATTTATGAAATGCTGTGGTTTCAATATAGTGTTTTCCAAATTTCCACTATACTTACAGTAACGTTCTGTAAGTGCTATTGTTTCTAAAATGTATTGGTTTTTAAAAATTAATGTTGTATCTATTGTAGCAGTTTATAAGTGCTACTGTTTCTGAAATTAAACTAAGTTCTGAAATACTATAATACTTACTATAACACTTTGTAAGTGCTGTTGTTTCTAAAGCTGAACTGTTTTGAAACTAATATACCTACTGTAGTAGTTTATAAGTGCTGCTGTTTCTGAAATTGACAATGTTTTGAAATACTACTATATCTACCGTAACACTTTATAAGTGCTGTTGTTTCTGAAAATACAACGTTTTGAAATTTTGTAATTGAATGATTGAACTCAGAAAATGCTATAATCTTGGGAATTGAATATTTGATTTGAAAGGGTGTTGACTTCACATTTAAATGGATTATTTTGATTTGGAATATAAACCATTTTCGAAATTTATAACCACGGGTTATAATAACGATTGGTTGTTAAAGAGACCAGGATCGGATATGGACATACTCTCTATCGTTACCGAAAACCACTTTAACAACTGTGTATGCGGTGGAGATTCCAGAATGAAGTAGGATGGTGGCGACGATTCTATTTGAGGTATAAACGTGGACCTGACTCCTGTGAGTTAGCATAAGTTGGCTAAAACAGGAGCAATTGACGGGCTAATGTGGTAGCTCCTCTGATCGGACACATTCCATTGTATACCATTCTATTACTTTGTGATTGATTGGGTGCACCCCTTGATTCGGGAGTGTGGCTCGAGGTGGGCGATTGCTGTGGCTCTGCGTTACCACCGGCTCGGAAGTGTAATTGGTATATCTACCCTGGCATTGCCTAGTTGTGCAGTGTCACCTACCCTAGCGTGCTTTACTACGAGTTTGATTTGTGTCGTACCTATGGAGTATCCTCTGGTAGCTCCAGTTTACAGGGTATTACAGTACTGTATAGACTATTGGCACACCTAAAAATGTGTTAAGGTGGAAAATGTAAAGCCTTAACGCTATTTTTAAATAGTATATTTTACTGTGGACACTATTATAATAGCGTATCTTACTACATAGTAGATAGTTTAACGGATCCTTAAAGGATGGGCGATCCCAAGCATCCTTTAAGTTATTGATGCATTACTATTACAGTTCACTTGAGTTGATTTACATTGTATAAGTATGTATGTCCTGACTCGAGTGTTTGTTTTTTGCTTTACACTCGGGTCAGCCTGAGTATTACAGCTTTGGATTCACCTTCTGGAGCTAGAGATTTCTGGAGTTTATCAGTCTATCTAGTTGTCTTTCCATTTCAGTTATTTCATTCAGCTTGCTTATGTATTTGTGAACTTATGTATTCAGACTTCTGTTGTATCTGTTTTTCAGACTATGGTATTTTGTCTCTATTTTGAGACTATGTATTGTAGTGGCTTCATGAACCATTATGTATTTTTTTATTTCCGCTGCGAGTTATTCTGTGTCTGTGATTGGTTTTATTTGCTCCAAATTTATTTACAATCTGTTGTTTTGTATTATTCAAGTCTGACATGTGTGGATTTATTGTCGATTTGAATGGTCCAAAATAGTGGGTCGTTATAGTACCGCCCATCACAGTACACCTCTAGAAAAATGTACCAAGATCAAACCTATCGATCCCTGCCAACACAGGACCGGCCTACCCTTTGCTGGATAGTACCGAATATGTTATCACCCCAGGTGTTCCCACCTTATCGAGCGCTCTCTTTTCCATGCACAACCATATCCATAATTATAATATATCCGAGGGTATCTCGAAAAGTGATAACATACCCTACTTGGGTGCGACCCACTTAGCCCAACTGCATCTCCCCTGTTTTAGTCATTCTCGGTTGATGAGGCTTGAGGCTACGTATTACCTTAGATTTAGCATTTATATACTTGGAATGCTAACACCGCCTTCTAGGCAACAAAGCAATGATAGCATTCATCCATACAAGTTATTCTGGGTCTGAACAAACCAAATCTCCAAAATCACCATCTTCACTATCTTCACAATATCACAACTCGTAACGCTCAAATCGGATCGAAGTGGTTTTTGGATAATTAAATCCGATCCCGGTCTCTTCGAAATGATCAACGAATTTGGTCAGATTTTATAGTCGATTATTTAACTATCAAATTACACACATAAGCAGTCACTAGGCCATATTATAAATCTTCTAAAACATTTATTTCAAATATCTTTACAAAGACATAAATTCAAATCTCTTCCGGTATTCCAACATTTGAAAGCAATTTCAAATACTTAAATCCATAATAGGATATTTTCAAACCATATCAACACTTAGAAATATTTCTGAATTCAATTTATAACACTTAGAAAAATATTTCTATACCATTCATTTCATACTTAAAATATTTCCAATACTTAGGAAAATATTTGTAAACATATTCTCCAAAATCATTTTAATATCAAATTTAGGAAATATTTCATAACTTATCTCATAAAACTCCAGAGTTATTAATAAATTCCTTTTTACAATTTCCAAAAACCAATTAGACTTATTTATAATTCCAACTAACAATTTCATGAATTCAGATTCATTTTCGAAGTTCGCGTATCTAAAACATTTTGGAAATTTCTTAAGTTTTCAGAATTCCATTATACAATTTCTCCTACGAAACCATCTCCATTAAATAACTTAGTTTACAAATCTCGACAGTATTTATAAACACATCCCAATCACTTGCCTTTAAATTCCATATATAAAATAATAAGTATTTTTAAAGAAAAATAGATTATTTTCAAAACACGTTTAAGTAATCATTTAAAATATCCAAAAACACTTTTAAATAAACAATGATACCAATTTTCCAATCCCTCAAATAATACTAATCGATTAACCAAGCTTATTATAAAAATTATAATTCATTTCAACTAATGTCAAATATTTGAAAAAAAAAACTTTCCTAAATATTTTCAATAGAAAACAGTTTTTAAACTACATAGTTTAATAAATAAAAATCCCTTTCTAAAACCAAAACTTAACTTCTCGATAGAAATCTATTTTTAAAATCCAATATAACCATTTTAGCATTTATAAATCTCTCTCGATCTATCACAAATTGACTTGCGTCTCCAATTTTGATGACTATTTCCAAATTCAAAAATAGTATACACTATTTCTTTCTAAACCGATTTCTATATCTCATTATAAATTCTCGCTGCAAATTTATATTTCCAATTTATCAAATGAAAATCATTTCATTTTATTATAAACATCGTTTATAAATTTATAAACTCATTCGGGTTTCACTTGTTTATAAAACATTCTCATTTATAAACTTCATTTTAAAATCTATCACTTTATAAATTCCATTTATTTTTCAAATCCATTTTAAATATTGATTTCAATTCCTTAACCATGATTTCAAAAATATCATTCAAAAATCCATTGTTAAAAATTCCTTATATAAATTATTTTAAAATCTCCATTTAAAACATTTTACGAATAGTTTGGTACAAACCTAAAACAAATCATTGTTTAATCCAAATTAATTTTTCTTTAAAATAATCCAAAATTCGATATAAATATTTCCATTTCCAGAATATCCTTTGAATTTTTTTTAAAATTTAAAAATATTATTTGTGGTGTTTATAATACCAAAATTAAGGCCAGTGTTACTATAGCATCTAATAAATCAAACATATCACAATCCATAGCCGGATATTCACACACATCATATATCAACATATATGAAATTAAAATCAACATTTTTGAGGAATCCAGTTGGATCCCTCCAACCCGTCTCCCTACAACCACATATGTTATATAACATAAAATAATAATCCCACTTCGAGGCAGGATATCGCAATAAAAAGGGTCATCCGCTATTATGCGGGGTGCATAGTGTCTCATCCGCTCCAATCGGTGGGAAATATACCCGACTACTAACATATATACTACTATATATATTATAACATCCAATTGACAATAATTTATAAATTCTACCAATCAACCAATAATTAAATTTTAACATTATAACTTAAAACCAGTTATCTAAGATGAGTGAGATTTACTCACTTTGCCTCCAATAGATGTTGCAGCGTTTAATTTTACGTAAAATTCCTAGCAGCTCCAAATCCTTCCAAACCAGCACTAAAATGAAGTGCTCATTAGTACAAACCCAACGCAATTCGTTTCGTGCGAAACAGACCTTATATGGAAAAATTATACATTTTTAAACATTCGAATAATAAAATAAAATTAACGTTAACTAATTACGGTAATTCATTTTAATTACCCATCTCTCTCCCTTGTCTCGTTTCCAGGTTATACACGCGCAAAAGAACCCAACCACACGCGACTCCACTTGATTGTCGCCTCCACCACGCTTGACCAGAACATGATCCACCGAGCTCAAATGACGCGCCGAAGCCCCACGAGCCTCCAGCCCAAGTCTGGCCTCCTCCCTTGCCGCCGTTGCCATGAAATCAACCCTCGATGCACAGCGAACGCGGCCCCATCTCTCTCTATACGCTGCGCCAAATCCAATCGTGACCGTTGAATTTCTAGAGCTCGACAAGCTCTACGTTTCTCCAGTTAGAAGTTTGGACTAATAGTGGAAAGATTTAGAGAAATCGAGGAGGGAAGTTGGTGCTTTTCTGGCCTTTGAAAATAGGGGTGGCGGCTGCTCCTTTCTATTAGGGTTTTGTAGAAATGAAGGGCAAAGGTCCTCTATTTATAGGCAAATCCAAATCACTATTCACGCGAATATTTTCGAACTCCAAACGAAGCATGCCGCCTAGTGTTTATAATGTTTTACCTCTATTCTGAACACAGTGGAATATATATCGGAAGTCGATTCCATTGTACTTGGAAGATAGGTTTTCGAATCAAATTATTTTAATTACAATTACTTAAATAAAATTCTATGCGTTTTTAATTCGCACGATCAAACCGTAAGTCCAATCGACATGAAATTTGGAAACCTATAATAACTCACTATTTCGGACCCAATGAAACTGGTTTTGTCGAAATCCGAGATAGCGTCAAAAATGGTTATTTTTACACGTTAATTAAATATTAAAATTTCCAATTTCTGCCAAATCGCTTTTAATTCAATTTTAAAAGTTTACTAATTCTATTCTAATTCAAATAGGATTTATAACAACGTTAGCAATTATTTTTATTCATATTAGATTCCAAATCCAAATATTTAACAAATTCAACTTATAATATTCATTTTTCAATATTTAAATTCAATTAAATGTTCTAAATTCAGGCGACTGAAAAACTAGATTGTTACACTCTTTATCCCAATTGTATCTTAAATCACAGCTACTCGTTTACATTTGTTTCTTTTATAAATGGTTGAACCATTCAAAGTAAATCCCTTACTACAATATCATAACAAACAATTTACAAAAATGCACTTGATCATCCTTAACATTTAAGGACATCAAATATGATGCACCTTACGTAAGTTGATCAAACTGACATTTCAACGACCGAGTTTTTAGATCTTTATTATAGTTTGGTCTTGCGCTACACTTAACACAATATGATCTTTATTATAATCAATCAAATTGAATACTTGATTTAACACTATGGTTTATATCCTTATTTCGAATGAACTAATTTCATCGAAATATTGCACAATACGAACTATGACCGTTCACCATATAACATTTATATGCGATTGTTTATGGATCATATATCCATAGTCTTATATTGCTTTTGAGTTCAGAACTCATAGAATGCAGTACATGGTCTTGACCAAATAGACATGTAAGCGACCAAATTAGGAACATATTTAGTAGTTATAAAATCAGGCGCTTGCATGGGTTTTGAAAAGTTAATATGCAATAAGTAATTATTAGTAAGTATATGTTATATTTCTATTTGTCAATCTTTAATTCAGTTCAATTATATTTCTTAATTGATAAACATTTTATCAAACATATTAAATGCACAAATTTATCGATGCAAATTATTATAACATTATATAGCATATGTTCTTATAATATTAGAAAGATCAAATATTATTATTTCATTTTTCTAATAAGGCTCTCACTAGTCTTTTATGTTTCACCAAACCCTAAGTCGAAACACAGAAGTCTTTCGACTTCACTAGTGGATATAAGGACTCGTACCTCTTGGAATTCTGACCTTGAGTTTGCTCAACAAGTCATAGCTTCACGGACAATGAATAGCTCCTTATCGGTTGTTTCATATACAACTCCTACCTTATGGTACCTTGTCCTAATTTCACTTTGACCTTGAGTTTCCTCAACAAACCGAAATGAAATTATTCACTCGTACCTACCATATCGTAATGGCCTAAGTATAGTAATGTACCTTGAGTTTACTTAAAAACTACATATAGTTATCTTACCTCGTTTATTCAATATATTATTAATGTTACACATAACATCCCAAGCTTGAGTTTGCCCAGCAACTAAGGAGTATGCAAGCAATTTATTAGTATATATATGGTATAGGTCAACATTATATTGAAGATCCATAATCTTCAATATATAGTATTAAGTGATATTGACTTATGGAATAATGTATTTCTTTAGAAATATCCTCGTGATTCAATTGTCGGACACATTGAAAATCATGGTATATGTAAGTTTACGTATGCATTTATTCCTTAAGTCTATTTAGGGTTTCTTAATGTTCCACCTTTAATTTATACATTTATATTATATAAGTATTATTGTTGTATAACTTTTATATATCATGTTACTTATATAATAGTCTTATGTGTAATATTATAAATCTTATTTAATTAAATTTACTTAATTAACATTTTAATTAATTTTATATTAATTTAATATAAGATTTATATTGAATATTTATTATATATTATAACCTTTATGGTGTAACACACATGTAACATATATGTGTATATTATTTAATTAATTTTTTTAATTATTATTTTTAATTAAAATATATTAATTTTGAAAAATTATTGTATATACATACATGTATACTTATGATACCTTAAACATTTTCAAATATCATAAAATATATTAAAATATATAATACATGTATATATATTTCATTAGTTAACTTATTTAATTAATTTATATCTTACTACTAAATTTAAATTTTCAAAATTAATTTATATTATTTTTCAAACATTTTGAAAATTTTGTTATATTATATGCATATCTTACTTTAAATTTCACTTTTAAATTTAAAGTCTTATATTTTTAACTTTCAAATAATTTTGAAAATCAACTCAAAACCAAATTCAAATTGGGCCTTTGCTATTAGGGACAATCTTTGGGCTCACATATCTGTTCGGGCTAGGCCGATAGCTAGGTAGGGTAGAGTACTTTATTATCCAGAACTAATCCTTCGACGCTACCTTTTTAGACACTATACTATCTAGTTTGTAACCTGTAACGACCCACTATTTTGGACCATTCAAATCGACAATAATCCACACATGTTTGACTTGAATAATTCAAAATAGCAGATTATAATAAAATTTGGAGCAAATAAAATCATTCACAGAATCACATACACAGAAATATCTGAATAACTCACAGCGGAAATAAAATACTATAGTAGTTCATGAAGCTACTATATACAACTCTCAAAACATATACAAAATCTTATAGTCAAAATAGATACAATAGAAGTCAGGATACATAAGTCAATAATACAGAGACAAATACAGAATAGGAACTAACTGGAAGAAGTAGACGAATAGATAGACAGATAAGCTCCAACAAAACTCTAGCTCTAGAAGGTGAATCCAAAGCTGTGATTCTCAGGCTGACCCGAGCGTAAAGTAAAACACAAAACACTCGAGTCAGGACATACACACTTATACAATGTAAACCAACTCAAGTGAACTGTAATATAAATGCACAATAACTTAAAGGATGCTTGGGATCGCCCATCCTTTAAGGATCAAACAAACCATCAATTAAGTAGTAATAAACACTATCATAGAAATATCCATATTAAAGTAAACAATGCAAACAACAGTGTAAATGTGACTAGTGTAGCGCAGAGCTGCAGTAATCGCTTACCACTAGCCACACTCTCAAATTAAAGGTTTGCATCCAAATAAATCACAAGGAAATAAAATGGCATACAGAGAAGTGTACCTGTGGTTATAGATTTCAAAATGGTTTAAAATTCCAAATTAAAATCATTTATTTAAATCATTAAAAGTGAAGTCATTATACCTTCAAATCAATTCCCAAAATTTTAACCTTTTATGAACTCATTTATTCACTTAAATACATTAAAATTCTAGCTTTCACAACATTTAGAAAGTGCTGCGGTAAGTTATATTTGAAAACAATTCAATTCAGCAAAGACAACATTTATAAACTGCCGTAATAGTTCAGTTTTAATGGAAAAATAGTTCAATTCAGCAAAGACAGCATTTACAAAACTGCTGTAATAGTTCAGAGTTCAATTTAAAGATTTTAGTTCAATTCAGCAAAGACAGCACTTGCAAAGTGCTGTGATAGCCCTTAGTTAGATTTTAGCCTTTAGTTCACTTCTGCAACTACAGCACTTACAAAGTGCTGCAGATTCTATAAGTTCAGTTTTTAGTTCATTTTCAGAAACGATAGCATTTCTGAAGTGTTACTAAAAGAATTTCTAGATTTTAAATAGAATTCCAGCCACTAATAAACTTCAATTTAAACCATTTTAATTGTATAAAAATCGTATTTTTCCACTTTAAAATGGTCATTTAAATACCCTTTAACTTATGATTTTTATAAAGTAAATTCCATAAATAAATATCAAATTTTCATTACCTCACTTATTAAATTCAAGTGTACAATTTTCCTATTCTTTACATTCACTTAACACTTTAATTTAATTTATCATTTCACAAATAAACTTAATTTCCATTTATTTTCTTTTACTTAAACTTCCATTTTTTAAAAACCAAATCTCATAATTCCAAGTCAAGTTAAAATTCCAAATTACCATTTTAAGCATCCATTTGTTTAACATTTTATATTCATAGAAAAATCAATAACACTTTAATAAATCATTTTAAATTCAAATTTAATCAAAATGTCATAATTTACATTTTTGAAATACTTAAAAATATCCAGAGAAATATATCAAATAACCACGGGCCTGTATATTATTTTCTAACCTAAGACAAGTGATACAGATAATATATCATTTCAATCCGTAATTTACAAAGAAAAATCTGGGTTCTATCATTTCAAACCCGCAATCCCAAGTTAATAAAAATAAATAAAAATCACTCGAGCCTATTATTTCAACCCATAATGATTTTTCCCTATTCTAAAGTCCGTTTGGGTATGTATCATTTCAACCCATAGTGATTCTATTCTACATGAAACTTGCAGTGTGATTAACAGAAATAAATAAACAGTATAATAAAATAAAATGTAACAGATGATGTGACAAGTCAATAACAGGGTTTAACATCATATAATTTACATCACAGGCAGGTATAACATGATATAAAAGTTTCTACATATTCACTTGGTGTCACTTCACAATTATATAGGCATATATGTCATGTGTGAATTACTCACCTTTTTAAAGCTGGAGTTCGCAAACAACACACACAAAAGAGAATCCGAAAAGCACGATAGCACGATTTGATTCAATTGGGGAGAGAGCCAAGATGTAAATCTTGTATATTACAATAAAACAAGACCATATATAAATATATATTCAATACCAAAATCTATATTGAAACAAATAAGGAAATAGAATTAAACAAGAGACATAACCAAGCTTTTTAACCATCTTTGCTTGACCCTAACTCAAAGTATGCTCGGCCCCACATGGTTTAGGCTCAGCCATGACATGTTTTAAAGTGGAAATGGATCTGGTTAGGACTGAAAATAACAAGGTTAGGTCGAGAAGAGGAAGGGTTTTGGGGTTATAAACATAGAATGTCAAGAGGCAAAGCAAAAGGGGTGGTTCGGTTCAACTTTTTGGCTCGGCCACAAGCACAATTGGGCTCGGCCAAGGCAAGTGCAGGTCTGGTCAGGGGTTAGGTTGGTGTTCAGGTGGTGTACTAGTTCTGGTGGTGGTGGCCGTGGCTTGCAAATGAAGGGGAGGTTGCATATAGGCTCGGATAGGTAAGTATTGTGGAGTTTTGCATTGTTTTTGTGGAGTTTTGATCAAGGGGAGGCCATGGCACTATCAGGTCAGAGGAGTATGATGTTTTGGTCGTGGATTAAGTGGAGAAGGAAGTGGTGGTGGTCGGTGGAGGTGATGGAGGGGTAGAGGCCGAGCAGACACAAGAAGAATCAAGGCAAAATTCCATGGAAAAAGTAGAAAAAAAAATGGAAGAAAAGGAGGAAGCCATTACCAAATTTTCTCACGATTGTTTGGCCGTGAATAGCTGATGAAATGAGATGTTTTTCACGTGAAATTGAGTTAAGGAACTCACGGCTATCAATTAGAAAGGAACGGCCAATGAATTGAAAAGTCTAGCAAACCAAAAGTCATTGCTTTGAAACCTTTTGTCTCTTCAAATTTCCACTATCTTTTATATATAAAATAAAAAAATATAAACTCGGTAAATAACATAAAAACAACTGAAATAAAGTGAAAAGGAAAATAAATAATTTGTTTTGGGCAAATAGGAAAATAAATAAAGAAAATAGCTTAATATTTTGAGACTAGCTTTAAAAATTGTAAACAAAATACACTTAACTTTGGAAAAATTATAACTATACTTTAAAAATGTTTTTAAAAATAAGGAATATATATATACATAACATGTTGTGCTACACATTAAGACATAAATTAGAATATGACATGACAGACAAAATATTTTTTATATAAATTAAAATAAACAATTTACATACAATAGTGTAAAAAGCATAACTTTCACAATATTAATCAGATTTCAACGAAACGAAAAGCAGTATACTTGAAATTTTATTTACTTAATAAAAGATAAAATTCAAAAATTCAAACTTTTAAAATTTTAAATTAATAGTCAAAGTTTGACCACATTGACAAAAATTCACATTTCTGGAAAATACTTTATTTATTCATGTTTGGAATTATAATTCATATAAAAATCAAAATTTATATTTAAAATAATTTTTTTATCCATTTTAATAAATAATATAAAGTTTTTAAATCAGGAAATTCAATTTAAAATAATTACAAAATACAGGGTTGTTACATAACCCTACTTAGCCCTAACATGACTAATTTAGACCACACATGCTATTAGGCTTTGATACCATTGTTGGAGCTGGGCAAGCCCACAATGGAAGTAATGGGTGAATTTTAATTTTTTTATGATTCTGGATCTTTATTGTGCCTATGAAGTCTAATTTATTTAGAACATTTCTAAATTTCTTTCAAATAAAATCATTATTTTATTTAAATTTATAATAGTATTTCACATTATTTAATTAATGATATAATATATATATATGTGTGTGTGTGTGTGTATCATTTACACATATATGTGTGTATGCATGTGTAACATATCAATCCGTGCAAGATATAACAGTCAATATATAGGTGTTGTGATTAACACTGCAACGGGCATGTTAGCACATCAAATATACAAATATATTGTCTAAATGTATGTTTATATACCTTAATTTATATATATATATAATGTTACAAAATATACATATATATAAAAACTATATTTAATTGAAATAATTATATATATGTGTGTATATATATATATATTTATAAACATATGTATGAAATTTACACATTGTATAAATTCATAACTATATAAATATATATAAAAAGTTTATAAATTTTTTTTTGCAAAGTTGAAAATAATATATATATGTATAAATTTAAAACATATATATATATATATTAAATACTTATATATATGTATAAATATAATAATAATAATATATTTATATATTAAAACTTTTAAAATACATAGTATGTATATGAAATATATACACACACACACACAAGGTCATGTGCACGACTCAGATTTTTTTTAGTTTTAAATCTAAAAATATATATTAATATAATATCCGTATGGAAATAATTTAAAAAGTAATAAAAAATTATTTTCGTAATATAATTTTGAACTTTAAATTTTAGTAAAATTATAAGTAATATTTTATAATTTGAATATTTAATATATAATTTAAAATCAATTTAAAAATCTACTTTTAATTCTTGGTCAACAATTAAATATTTAAATATATAAAAATATGTTTTTATATTTTTTTGCTGAGGGAATGTTATGTATTAATTTAATTTTATAAAATATAAAACATAATTATATAAAGTATATATTGATATAGTTAATTTATATAGTTAATTAATTATAATATTTAAATATAAATATACATATATGTAAAAATATTTTTATTTCTACCGTAAATATTGTACCTATGAAACTTTATATATAAAATTATATAACCATATTTTGAATAACGTATGAGGTGGTATTAAATTATAAACTCTCTTTGTGTGTGTGTGTGTATTGTATATTAAATTATTCAAAATAAAAAATTTGAGCCATGTTACTTATTGGCATATACATGATTGAAATATATATATATATATATATATTTAATATAAATGTATATAATATGATCAATATAATTGTGATCATATATTTATATATTAGAATCATCAACTAGCTAAAAATATAATAAGCATGATATAAATATTATGTATATATATACGTTAAAATTCATAAATAGGTGATAAACTTACCTTATATCCAATACATGAAAGTATACCTTGAAACGATGAGATCTACTCCTCAATCTAATTTCCAATCCACTAGAGTGCTAGTCTTTGAACCGATTACTGTAGGATCTAGATTAACCCTAGAGGGGGGGGGTGAATAGGGTTATCGCAAATTTTCACAAATTAAACGCGGAAGCAATCAACAGATAAATAAATATGCAGTAAAGTAAATCACACACAAATTTACCCAGCTTCGGCAACCCCTGCCTACTGCTGCATTCCCAGATTTCTATTAGAATTAAACAGTCTCCCGCTTACAAACACTCTGACAGACTCACAGACACTCGCTCCCGCTCACAAACACTCCTACAGACTCGCACACCCTGCTCCGCCTATAGAGTTTCGTTTACTCGCAAACTCTGCTCCCGCCTATAGAGCTTTGCAAACTCGCAGCCTCCCTGCTCACTGAACTAATTCTAACTAGACAATCTGACAACACCTAAACCCTAGGTGGTGATTGACTCTAACCGGACTTTGAAAAATATAAACTGAAATACAAAAATACAGTTTGAACCCTAGGGCAAAATATAAATCGACAGTTTAAAAAACTTTTGCCCTCAAATGAACTTGGCCTAAAAATAGATTAATAAAACCTGGCCCAAATTTAAAACCTTTAAAACTAAATTAAATCCTATTAAAAAACTTAAACCCTAATTAATTTAACCCTTCAAAAATAGGCCGGCCCCTTATTTTATTTCAACTAATATCGGCCCGCTTCTTATTTCTTTGATCAACAATATCTCTGGCCCCGATCCTTTTCTTTGCTCTGGAAAAATAAATGGCGGCTCATTCCTTCGATCTGGAAATTTAGGGCTTGGCCTCGTTCGTTCTTTCGATGCTTGCTAGGGCTTTCGTTCCTCTTGCGCTCTGATCTGTGAGCTTTGTATGTCGAAGCACGTGATTGTTTCGATCGATTGGATGTTTCTGATGTTGCCTGGTTCGATAGATTTCAAGATGAATTCTTTGTTGGCTGCTTCGATGGAGTTCGACAGTTGCTTCAGGTTTGGTTTTTATCACTGTTGCTCTTCGATTTTGTATTCGAACTCTTATGCTTTATTGTTGTCGGTGATGATTGGGTTTTCTCTGATTTTCACCACACCTCGTCAATGATGATTTGGGTCTCCTTATATAGGCGTCTGATTTGGTTTACGTGATATTCACGTTGTTGAAACTTTCCTGTTTTAAGCTCCGATATATTTGGGAATTCCTTCACGAGCACGGTTTCGATTTCGAACGTGCGATCTTTGATTTTTATTCCATAAACTTTCCAAAAATAATTTTTGACCGTTTCTCTGATGTTTAACTTGATTTGATCTATGTTTATTGTTTTCATGCCGATGGTCTTTGTAGCTACTGCACTTGTCTGGTCATGCATTTTGCTTGACCTGCTGTAGTTGTTCATATGCCACTGTGTACATTCTTGTTGTTGTACTTAAGTCATCTTCTCTGTTGAACTGCATTGATGAACTTGATCATGTTATACTTGAACTTGTTGCATTGCTGCTGTCCTGTAACTTTTGTAATTTTCTTGATTCAGTTGCCATTGTGGTCTCTTGAGTCTTTCATTTCATCCTTCATATATGACTTTGGTCTGGTTGTATGTATTGCTTGAAGTCATTGATGACATTTGTTGCTGTTTCACTGAAGTTTGAACTTGAGCTACTCTGGTCACTTGAGTCTGTTGCCTTTGAGTATCTGGACTTGATTTTATTCATTCTTATACTGTGTAGTTGTGTTGTAGTTGCATGTTTGATCTTTGATCCCTGACTTCATGCATCCCTGACCTGTGACTTCACGTGTGTTCATCCCTGACCTGTTTTGCTTCACTACATAGCATATTCTCTTTTGTATATAGTTTGTACAGTCATGCTGCTTCATGTGTATCTCACTTCACTGTGTACACTTTGATTCTGTTTGTTGTCCAGTTGTACTTGTCTTGTTGAACTTGTACATGCATTTGCCTTGTTGCAGTTACACTTTGAATTTTGATCTAGGCCATTTGCATTTGTGTTGAATCTAACTTTGATTTGACCTTGTGCACTTGAGTTGGCGAGGCAGTGCACACGTGCATACGTGTGTACTGCAGCCACTCGTAATTCCCTGTCCCTGATATAAATACTGATATGCACAGATACTACACAATCAAAGATGATGACGTTTAACCCATATATCTGAGACAGCTTTAAAACAAATTTTATATTTTTGCAAATTAAATTCGTTTCTGTTCAGATTACTGCTGTAGATTTTCAATTATACAGGTACACAGGAGACAAGACAAACACTGAAGCTGGACAATGTAGATGAGTGATTGAGTGATGTAGTGAGGTTGTTACTGTAAAATCGAATTGTGATGTATTCAGAAATTGTATAGTTATAGTGAGAGTCAGAATTTGTACTATTCAAAATTTGTAATAAAAGATTGCTTGAATAAAATTACAGTTTTAATTCAAACTCTGTTTTGATAAAATTTCTGTTATTTCTGTATATGTATAATCTGTAAACACATCTAAAATACGATATATATAGTTTGTTATCATCAAACACTAAACACACATCAAACAATCTCCCCCTTTTGATGATGACAAACATATATTAAAGATTTTGAAATTCCAGTAGATGTGTTTAAAAATGAGATATTTAGCTCCCCCTACATGTATGCTCCCCCTATAACTGAGACCACTCCCTATTTAGAAGATTTTGGAAATTACAGACGAATAGAAGAGCTATAGAAAATAACTAACAACATTTAACAAATTTGGTAAATAAATATTCCAGAAATACTTATTTTCTTATCAAAATCTCTTCCTTCTCCCCCTTTTGTTATCATCAAAAGACTGACAAAAAATAATGAAACAGTAGGGGAAAACAAATGGAAAAAACAGGGAAAAACCATAATATATCATAACAAGATAACAATTTCCACATTTTAGAGAATGGATCGATGATTTGGTTTTTATAATGAGAAGAGAGATGTTTTCTTCTATTTATTATAATTTTAAAAAGATTTGACATTTAAGCACAAAAAAAATAAGCACTTACTAACCACGCATAACCATAAGGACTTTTAAATGGGATTAGCAGTTACTCATTAGTTATCAAGCTCCATCCATGCATAACCATAAGGACTTTTAAATGGGAATGGAGTGATGATAACCTCTAATGATCCATCCATGCATAACCATAAGGACTTTTAAATGAGAATGGATGCATAAGGAATATTTTAAGATTTTCTTTGATTTTTCCTTTTTAATTTAAAGAGCAATTCACTCTTCTCATTTTTCAAAACCATTATGAATGATAGAAAGATGGTAGAAATAGAAATGGTCGTGGAATAAGTTACCAAATTAATTATATTATGAAATTTCATAAACCAAACGTATTTCCACTACTGAATACCATATTCGAATCAATCTTTGAATGATATCCAAAACAGGTTTGAATTCTAGAAATTGAAGTTGAAAATAAATATCCAAGAATATTTCAACCAAAAATTGAAAAATGATTAGTCAATTTCCATAATCCCCAAATCCAAACGTAATCTGGAAAATCTGTCTTCGGGGAGGGGTTTTGTGAAAATATCAGCAAGTTGATTCTCAGTTGAAATGAATTCAATGCAAATGTTTTCCCTAGCAATGTGATCTCTAAGAAAGTGGTGTCTCACATCAATATGTTTCGTGCGTGAATGATGAACAGGATTATTAGACAAGTCTATTGCACTTTTACTATCACATTTTACTGGAACTAGTTTAAAAACTAAGCCAAAATCAGAAAGAGTTTGCATCATCCATAAAATTTGAGCACAACAACTTCCTAATGCGATATATTCTGCTTCAGTGGTGGATAATGCAACACAATTCTGTTTTCGACTTGACCATGAAACTAATGAATGTCCTAGCATGAAACATGTCCCACTTGTGCTTTTCCTGTCAACTAGTGAACCCGCATAATCATCATCAGAATAACCAACTAAATTAAAGTTTTCACAAGAAGGATACCATAATCCAAATTTTTTTTGTGTGTGTGAAAGATATCTCAAAATTCGTTTAGTGGCTTTCAAATGTGATTCTTTAGGGTTAGATTGAAAAACGTGCAAACACAAACACACAGAAAACATAATATGGAGTCTAGAAGTAATAAGATAGAGAAGTGAACCGATTATCCCTCGATACTTCTTGATTAAGTTCAACTTTGCATCTCTCAAATCCAACTTTCATTATTAGGAATCATTTCAACAAAATCAGATTCAATTTCAGAAATAAACTACTGTGACAACGAAATGCACACAACCTTTTATCAAATGAAGAGCGAGTGTGTATAACTTTCGTAGGATCACAGTTAAAGCAATACTTTTATGGCATGAGTACTCAATCACAATTTGTCCAAGCAGATTAAGTTCAAGAAAAAAATGGTTGATCAATTTTCAAGCACAGATTAAAATCAAATCATATAAGATCATAAATCAAGCAAGTTAGATTCTGTCAACCATCACAATTTCTTCGAGTAAGATGATTGGAAAAAAAATCAGAATTAATATCATCAATTATAACTGGCTGATTTAATTCAGATGCAGATTCTTACCGGTTATCTATCGTTTGGAAAAAAAACATACAACTACCTGTTTTACCTGTACGATAATCTTTAATTGTTTACCCATAGTGAATCTGTCACCTTTATACTAGGCTAAGGAACGTTGATTTGTCGCCCGTTGTGTATCTGGAATAGCCAGAATTCAGATAACACTAATGTTGTTCCTCAGCCTGCCACCACACCTACACGGTTAAAGATTTATGTGACCTATTTATTTTTATAGGTCCATGGTTGTTAGTGGCAGAATAATTGTCAATAAACAATCCCTTTGGAACCCAAACTTGTTTTGTCTTTTCATTTTTGTTCCAATAGACATGAAATTTGTTTGTAGAATTTTTAGGAACCCAAACTTTTATAAATTTCGTGTTCTTGTTCCTATGACTACAATTTTCAACATGATGTCCAATTATTCCACATTTTACACATCTAGCAAAGACACTCCTTCCTTTAGCACTATCCTCAACTTGTGTTTTTCCAAAGCCTAGTCCTTTTCTATTGTTAGCAAACAATTGATTTCCTAACAGCATATTGAATGATTTTTCTCCTCTAGAAAAGTTATTTAGTGATTTCTCAAGATCTTGGACTTTGGTTTTCAGTGTGGAGTTTTCAGACACAAGTGAGGTGCATCTATTTATAAAATCTTTTTTCCTAGTCTCAATAGTTTCCTTTAGATTCAAGTTTTCTTTTTCAAGATTCTCAAAATTATTCTTCAATTTTGATAATTCTGAATCTAAAGCTTTACAATTTTTACATTCTAGTTTTTTGAATTTTTTCAAGTTCAGTTTCTAACCTAAAATTTTCATGAACAAGTTTTTTTCTATCAGATTTCAGTTTTTCATTTTTAGAATCAAGAGCTTCAACTGTTTTAGTAAGATCGAGGCAAAAATAAACAAGTTCTTTATAAGTGTAATTCTTTACCTCATTAGATTCCTCTGAGCTTTCTTCTGAATCTGATCTTGATTCCTCTGAGCTTGCTTCTGAATCTGATCTCACCGTAAGACACAAGTTAGCCTCCTCTGAACTATTAGTTGAAACTTCCTCTCCTTCCTGTGTCACCTTCAAAGTATGCCAGATTTCCTGTGCCGTTTTACAATGAGAAATTCTATTAAATTCATTTTTATCAAGAGCACATATCAGAGCATTCATGGCCTTAGCATTGGTAGTTTTTAATTTTTTATCATTAGCATCCCACCTATCCTTTGGTTTAGGAATCTCAGTATCACCTACAGTTATAATGGGAGTTTTATAGCCAGATTCAATAATATCCCAAACATCGTAATCAACAGAACTAAGATAGATACTCATCCTAACTTTCCAGTAAGCATAATCATTACCATTAAACATCGGTGGCCTAGCAATAGATTGCCCCTCAGAAAAAGCTTTATTTGATAGATTCATGACTCTAGAGTTAAAAAAAATTTACCTCGCTCCGATACCACCTGTAGGATCTAGATTAACCCTAGAGGGGGGGTGAATAGGGTTATCGCAAATTTTCTCAAATTAAACGCGGAAGCAATCAACAGATAAATAAATATGCAGTAAAGTAAATCACACACAAATTTACCCAGCTTCGGCAACCCCTGCCTACTGCTGCATTCCCAGATTTCTATTAGAATTAAACAGTCTCCCGCTTACAAACACTCTGACAGACTCGCAGACACTCGCTCCCGCTCACAAACACTCCTACAGACTCGCACACCCTGCTCCGCCTATAGAGTTTCGTTTACTCGCAAACTCTGCTCCCGCCTATAGAGCTTTGCAAACTCGCAGCCTCCCTGCTCACTGAACTAATTCTAACTAGACAATCTGACAACACCTAAACCCTAGGTGGTGATTGACTCTAACCGGACTTTGAAAAATATAAACTGAAATACAAAAATACAGTTTGAACCCTAGGGCAAAATATAAATCGACAGTTTAAAAAACTTTTGCCCTCAAATGAACTTGGCCTAAAAATAGATTAATAAAACCTGGCCCAAATTTAAAACCTTTAAAACTAAATTAAATCCTATTAAAAAACTTAAACCCTAATTAATTTAACCCTTCAAAAATAGGCCGGCCCCTTATTTTATTTCAACTAATATCGGCCCGCTTCTTATTTCTTTGATCAACAATATCTCTGGCCCCGATCCTTTTCTTTGCTCTGGAAAAATAAATGGCGGCTCGTTCCTTCGATCTGGAAATTTAGGGCTTGGCCTCGTTCGTTCTTTCGATGCTTGCTAGGGCTTTCGTTCCTCTTGCGCTCTGATCTGTGAGCTTTGTATGTCGAAGCACGTGATTGTTTCGATCGATTGGATGTTTCTGATGTTGCCTGGTTCGATAGATTTCAAGATGAATTCTTTGTTGGCTGCTTCGATGGAGTTCGACAGTTGCTTCAGGTTTGGTTTTTATCACTGTTGCTCTTCGATTTTGTATTCGAACTCTTATGCTTTATTGTTGTCGGTGATGATTGGGTTTTCTCTGATTTTCACCACACCTCGTCAATGATGATTTGGGTCTCCTTATATAGGCGTCTGATTTGGTTTACGTGATATTCACGTTGTTGAAACTTTCCTGTTTTAAGCTCCGATATATTTGGGAATTCCTTCACGAGCACGGTTTCGATTTCGAACGTGCGATCTTTGATTTTTATTCCATAAACTTTCCAAAAATAATTTTTGACCGTTTCTCTGATGTTTAACTTGATTTGATCTATGTTTATTGTTTTCATGCCGATGGTCTTTGTAGCTACTGCACTTGTCTGGTCATGCATTTTGCTTGACCTGCTGTAGTTGTTCATATGCCACTGTGTACATTCTTGTTGTTGTACTTAAGTCATCTTCTCTGTTGAACTGCATTGATGAACTTGATCATGTTATACTTGAACTTGTTGCATTGCTGCTGTCCTGTAACTTTTGTAATTTTCTTGATTCAGTTGCCATTGTGGTCTCTTGAGTCTTTCATTTCAGCCTTCATATATGACTTTGGTCTGGTTGTATGTATTGCTTGAAGTCATTGATGACATTTGTTGCTGTTTCACTGAAGTTTGAACTTGAGCTACTCTGGTCACTTGAGTCTGTTGCCTTTGAGTATCTGGACTTGATTTTATTCATTCTTATACTGTGTAGTTGTGTTGTAGTTGCATGTTTGATCTTTGATCCCTGACTTCATGCATCCCTGACCTGTGACTTCACGTGTGTTCATCCCTGACCTGTTTTGCTTCACTACATAGCATATTCTCTTTTGTATATAGTTTGTACAGTCATGCTGCTTCATGTGTATCTCACTTCACTATGTACACTTTGATTCTGTTTGTTGTCCAGTTGTACTTGTCTTGTTGAACTTGTACATGCATTTGCCTTATTGCAGTTACACTTTGAATTTTGATCGAGGCCATTTGCATTTGTGTTGAATCTAACTTTGATTTGACCTTGTGCACTCGAGTTGGCGAGGCAGTGCACACGTGCATACGTGTGTACTGCAGCCACTCGTAATTCCCTGTCCCTGATATAAATACTGATATGCATAGATACTACACAATCAAAGATGATGACGTTTAACCCATATATCTGAGACAGCTTTAAAACAAATTTTATATTTTTGCAAATTAAATTCGTTTCTGTTCAGATTACTGCTGTAGATTTTCAATTATACAGGTACACAGGAGACAAGACAAACACTGAAGTTGGACAATGCAGATGAGTGATTGAGTGATGTAGTGAGGTTGTTACTGTAAAATCGAATTGTGATGTATTCAGAAATTGTATAGTTATAGTGAGAGTCAGAATTTGTACTATTCAAAATTTGTAATAAAAGATTGCTTGAATAAAATTACAGTTTTAATTCAAACTCTGTTTTGATAAAATTTCTGTTATTTCTGTATATGTATAATCTGTAAACACATCTAAAATACGATATATATAGTTTGTTATCATCAAACACTAAACACACATCAAACAATTACCACCAACTATCGAATAGAATAGTTTTAACTTTGATTTGAACTTGTAATAATGGAGAAAAGGGAGAGTATGGTTTGGCTAGAAATAGGGGGGTTTTGAGGCTTTCAAAAAGTCCACTAGTAAATGTAGGTTTATATGCTTATATAAAGGGGAAATTGAGACAAGTTAGGATCTAGACCTTTACCAATTCTTTCTCCCTTATCTAAAAAAATCTAGCCCATCTATTTGCCATCAAATGACCATGCCTACAAGCCCTCATCATAGCCAAATACATTATCTCCTTATATGGTCTTCAAACCCATTTAAAGCCCGAACAAAATATTTTGCATTTAAATCCAATTTAAACACGTATCGATATCATATATCAATCAATATATTTATAACTATTATAAAAATATCTAATAATATTTGTTCATCAAATCAAAATAAAATTTTATAACTAACATTTCATATATATTAATTAATTTATAACAGTCATAAATTATTAAATCATTACGAATATTTATCGTTTTGGTTGTATAACCCGTTAGGTGTTAATTTGGTCAACGATTAATATCAATTATTCGAATATTAATGTTCACATGTCACTTAGCATGTGGTGTGGTATTTTGGCCAAATTTATCACTTACTTGATTTATGTAAAATCTAATTTTACTTTGTCAAGCATTACCCGGGTTTGATTATTATTTACACCAATTCACTTCTTCAAAACTATATCACTTTGAACTTATGGAATTTGGTAATGGTCAAAATTCCAATATCGTTCATATTCAACTCTATGGTCTAAACAAAAAGTCATTGGTTCAATAATAACAATTATTATTAATTGAAATGCTCTAGGCGGAGACTTTGAGTTTGTAACGTCCCAGAATTTTAGACTTCTGATTTTGAAATATTTAATTTATTTTAAATATTGGATTGTTAACTTTATAAGTCAAATAGCTTAAATTCCAAATATAACGATTTAGTTGAATAGTGAATTTAAATAATTGGAATATTAAATAATTGAATCTGTGATTTGATGTTAATAAAAATGATTTCGAATTCTTATTTAAATTTAGTATAAATGAGAATTGAATGATAAACTTTTAAATTTGGATTTAAAAATGATTAAAATGGTTTTAATAATAATGTTTTAATTAATATGTGAAAATATCATTACGGGGATGTCTTGGATTTTGACGAAACTAGTGCCATTGAAACCGTAACAATAAATTATTTATGTCATCGAGTTTCGTGATAATTGAACGTACTATATGGTCGTGCGTGGTTGAAGTGCATAGAATTTAACTACAAGATTTGATATATTATAATTCGACTTTAGAAAGCTAGCTTCTACATATAATTGAATTAAGTCTTGATGATAGTTCCATTGAGTTCGAAATAGGGGTATTTAGTATGGAATGCTAGTCGGAACGCCTTGATTGGAGTTCGAAATTTTTGAGTGCGCCAAGCTTGATATTTTATAATATAATAATAAGTAACCCATACCATACCCCATGTTCTCACCAAACCATCAGCCCATCCCTTCACGTCCTTAACCATACTGCACTTCCTACTATATAGTTGCCAATTTAAATTAGAGAAATAAGAAAAAAACTTAGTTTCCTTTTTTTTTAAATCTCAAAAAATAATAATTCAAATCAAAATCTCAAAAATATAAAAAATGATGTCTTTGGATTCCTCGTATCTAGATCTTCATTCGGGTATGCTTATTATAGGGTGCGGCCTTTTTTTGGCATTCGACGGTGAAGGCAATATTGGGTTTAGAACTAGGGTTAGTGATTATGAAATTTATGGTCTTTGATTCAGGAATTGGAGTGGATATTTGGATTCGTGAGGTTGTTTAGCACCTAGAGGAGGAACACCAGAGGTTGCGGCTGCTCCTAGTGAAACCTGACGTTGTATGGACGAAGGGAGGATGGGGATGGCATGTATTAGGCAAAGGGTGCAGGCGTGATGAGATGGTGACAAGGTGATGGAGATTTGGTCGTAGAGTTCAATGCAACAATTGGATTTGGAAATCGTTGAGGGATGGGGGAGCTAGAGAAGGAAGAAGGCACTGCCATGTTGAAGATTAGTTACAGGAAGAAGCGGGAAAGTTTGTTGGAGAAGAGGGATTAGTTTTATTAGTAGGGTAATTAGTTTTATTAAGTGTAATTAGGAAATTAATATATTATTAAATTGGTCAATCTTATAATTATGATAACTAATTCATACTAGGTCAGAATCGAACTCGGTCAGTCGTGTTAGGATCATATTGACAAAATCTACAATATGGAATTGGATTGATTAAGATTTGAGCTTGTAGAAATTTAAGCTAAATTTGAACGCTATTCGAATTCAGTCAAAACTGAAACACTTCGGCCATAATTGGAATTTCAGTGAGTTAAACTCACCTTTCTAATAAATTAGTATGTTATATAGTTGATAAGAATTATTGATTGGATGTTTGGATGATTTACTGTTTTAGCAGTTGGTTTGGATCTATTCCCGCCCTTGGAGTGGATGACCTTTTATATATACCCGCCAAGTAGCCGATGACCCATATTATATAATTACATACTGTTTGTGATGCAGGGGAAACAAGTTGGAGGGATCTAACAAGATTCCTCACTACTGTTGAATTATACACTCACACACACACACACACACACACATATATATATATATGTGTGTGTGTGTGTGTGTTGATATATATATATATATATGAGTTGTGATGTAGGGGGACAGGTTGGAGGGATCTAGCCGGATTCCTTGCCATTGTTGAGAAGTTTTCTATAATATTCCTGTTAATATCAATTTTTGAAAATCAAACTTGATTGTTGACATTATGGATTATGACATTGTTATATGCTCAAACTTAAACCCTGTAGTGATAGAAAATCAATATCAATATTGGTAAGCGTCGGTAGCAATTAGCCTTAAATTTGTATTTTAAAAATAATATAAATTGCCATTCGAGTTGGAGTTGGTTTTTGAGATGTGAAATGATTTTAAATCTGAAATTTGGTTTCGGTAATATTTTGTTTTAAAGGATTTAATTTCTATTTTACTCCAACCTTACCATCTGTCTTTTCTAAGTCATTTAGAAATGTTTGAGAATATTATTTATTTATATTTAATATTGTTTTATAGATTATTTATTTATACTTAATATTGTTTTAAAGTTATTTATCAATATTTTAATATTTTGAAAAGTTATTTATTTAAAAGATTAATATGGTTGAATTATTTATTAATAATGTTTTGAAAGTTAGTCATCATTTATTATAATAATATTGAAATCAATTATTTTTGAATTAATAATGTTTTGAAATTATTAATTATTTTTAAGATGTTTTAAAGTTAATAATTATTATTTATTTATAATGTTTATTATTATTATTAATTATTATTATATAATGGTGTTTTGAAGTAAATGATTAGTATTTATTAATAAATGTTTTCGAGATTTATAAATAGAGTTTTATAAATGGTTCCAAAGATTTATAAAATAGTTTTGTAAAAGGATTTTTTAGACTATAAAACAGTTAATAATTGTTCTTAGATATTTATAAAGGAATTTTATAAAGGGGTTTATAGATTTATAAAAGAAGTTTGATAAATAGTTTTACGGATTTACGATGAGTTTGTAAAGGATTTTTAGTAATGTATAAACATAATTTATAATTGATTGAAATTTATAAAAGAGATTGTAAATGATACCCAGAGATGTATAAAATGGTTTATAAATGGTTTTTAGAGATTTATAAGGAGTTTATAAATGGTTTTGGAATTAAATTAAAAAAATCATTCTCAGTGTTGTAAATATACTTATATCGTTGAGATAAGAACATGGATATTTTCCAAGTACTAAAAATATAGGGATTTGTGAATATATCTTTGTAAATGTATTTTTATGCAAGTAATTTACAAAGTGATTTTAATTATGAAAAGATTAATTAAAGAGGTTAGTGGTTGCTTATGTGCTTAACTAATGGTTTTTCCCTAGGAAATAAATCCCTGATTTTAATGGTTGGTATTCGATAATTAAATAACCGACTATCGAATTTGGACCCAAAATGTAACTTTGGAAATATCTAAGAGAAACACATGAGTTATATGGCACAGTCATCTCCAACGATGTTGTACTATGCGTATAATTCTCGTTTCATTCTCCTAGGACAAACGATAAGGAAATCCATCCATTAAAGTTTAGGAGGTGACCTTCGCTCATATCTTTGACTGTTTATTTCCTAAAGAACCAGGATTGAGTTTATCGAAAATTATCGAATGTTGTTTCGAAGACACCAGGATCAGATCTGTTATCCAAAAACCACTTTGATCCAACTTGAACGACGCGTGTCCCAAAGATTGTTTTCCACTTTCGAGGATTGATTAGCTAGTAGATGGAACCGTGGGGCATGAGATTTTATCTTTTATGGAAGAATATTTTAGGTATAACTAGATCACTATGTATGTGATGGACCAAGAACACAATAGTCTTGTTACCAAATTGTGACGCTATTGTTACAAAGTCATGCCATTTAGACACAAGAACGTGGACCAACATACCAACACTTGGTCAGTGGGATGTTTGCTAGTCAGATTGGAAGGACTATGGATGCATATGTCGATGACATGTTGGTAAAATAATAAAATGTCGAGGACCAAATTACTCACCTAGATGAGATGTTTTAAGTTTTACGGGAGTTTGATATGAAGTTGAACCTATTAAAATGTTCCCTTGGGGTATCATTTGTAAAATTTGTGGGGTTTATTATACATGCCGGAGGAATCAAAGCTAACCTTGGGCAAGTCCAAGCTTTATACGGCATCAAGATTCACGAAACACGAAAGAAGATGCAGAGTCTAAATGGCAAAATGGCAGCATTGAGCAGGTTCATATCTAAGGCTACTGATAAGTGTGTTCCGTTCTTTTAAGCATTAAAGAAGGGGAAGGCAATTTTACTAGGACGTATGAGTACCTGGCTGCATTCCTTAATCTACTGGAGCACATGTAGAAGCCACCATTTCTTTGTACTCCAATGGAAGAGGAAGATCTAAATCTTTACTTAGTAATGTCAACACACGCCTTGAGTGCAGCATTGGTTCAAGAAGATTGGGTGCAGCGACCAATGATTTATGTGAGCAAACACTTCACTAGACTGGAGTCCAGATATCCTAAGCTGAAAAAGTTGGCGTACTGTCTCCTCATTGAAGGATCCGGTCTAGTCGGAAGTGGGTGAAATAGGTAGATTTCAAAAAAATTCCTATTTTGGATCTTTTGGGCCTACGAAGTCTAAAGTATACTAGATCCAATCTAATAAGGCTTTTAAATAAAATATTGCTTTATTCAGGTTGTTTGAAGTGGAGTTTGAATTTGATTTAAATTTAAATGTATGAGTGTATCAAATACACCTATGTGTATGGTAGCTACTTGTTAAAGTTAATTTAGAGAAGGAAACCTTTTTTTCTCTAAAACCTATGTAATTAATTAAGGGAAGGAATTTTTATTTAGAGAGAGAAACCTTTCATTTCTCTCTTTAATTAAATTGATTGATTTATTAAATGTCATTAATGAGCAAATTAAACATAGCATAAATTATGAGTATACCCAAATATTCTCCAGTGAAAATTTTGTAAGTGCAACTAAGTAGTATGCATTATTAATGTGACTGCTTATAGATGTTGGGATTTACATCATAATGGACCCATTTGTCCCTTTATATATTTCTTTGTTGTCTAATGTTTTGACTTTAAAATATGTTGGTATAATAATAGATGAATTTACATATATACATGTTAAAAATAAGTTTTCCTATATTATATGTTTTCAAATCAAGAACTAACAATTATAACACTGGTTTTAATTAAGGAGGACTTTGAAAATAAATTTTATAGTTTTACACAAAAGTCCATTTTTGCTCAAGTTGAAATAATATAAAAACATGTACATCTATAATATATATATATATATAATTGCAAATTATGTTTTAAGTTTAAAATAACATATGTATATATAAAGGTTGTAATTCAAGTAACGTATATATTTAAATTTAACGTTAACAAATTTAATTCAATCTTTTAACTTAGGTAGGAAATATAAAAATTTATAACTTCACACAAAAGACCACTTATGAATTCTAGAACAAAAGAAATTTTTTTACTTTTATGAATATAATAACCAAAAGAATTATTTCTAGAAACCATATAACACAAGAAATCAATTTTCAATGTAAGTTTAAATAATCGACTAATATAGTTTATTTGTGTCATGTATATAAATATTACAAAATTTTATATAACATAATAGAATAGTTTTAGATTTTTTATAAACAATAATTCAAAAACAATGACAAAAGTAGTCGGACATCTTATGTATACAAATTCGTTATAAGATAATTCAGATCTAACTATACAAAGAATAGGGACAAACAATTAAATGAGAAAGGAATTGAAATAATCATAATAAACATGTAATCAATGGAGATGTAAAACAAAGGGAGAACTAATTAAATCAGCATGATGATCATAAAATTAATTGAGGTTGATTTGCACCTAAAAATAAATCCAATGATTTGCACCTTGAATGAAGACATCTCATCAGATCTCCAAGATCCACACCCAATCTTTGCAACACATGGATGAACCACTTATGTTTCATTATTTTTTGATGTTTGCACTTGATCTGGAGTTGATAAAATTTTGGAAATCTTTATTTTGCTTTTTAGCCATGGAAGGTTAGGAGGAGAGAAGAGAAAAGTGAATGAAAAAATGAATGGTCGTAGAAAATGAATTAATGGATTTGTTTTAGTTTGAAGAATGAAACATTTCCCTTTCTTTAAATAAAACTTCCCTAATCAATTCCCTTAATTATCACTCCCTCTCCACTCCTCTCTCTTCACATGGTATGGTTGAAATTACATGCCATCAAATAACATAAAATTTCCATAATTCCCTTCATGCAATTATCTTTTATTTAAAACCGTTTAAAATTACACCGATATTATATATTGATGTGCACAAATATAACTTTTACAAATACATTCAAATAATTATAGATAATTCACAAACATCAACTAAATTAAATAATAATTAATATCTCATAAATATTATTTAATTTATTTAATTTACAACATTTTATGAACTAATTAAATCATCTGCTTTTCAGAGAATTCGTCATGATGGTTGTGCAACTCAAAGGTGTAAATTCAGTCAGCGATTGATAACGAATAATTTGAATATTAATGTTCTTACGTCACCTTAGCTGATGGTATGACATTCTAGCTAAATTTATTTATTACACATCTTTTGGTAAAATAAATTTTACTTATTATAAGCGGTACCTTGTAGTAACGATTATTTACGCAAATGGAATTTGGTTTTGGCCAAAACTACAACATCGTCCACATTCAACTTTGTAGTTCCAAACACAAAGTCATTGGTTTAGTAACAACAATTATTATTAATCATACTTCTCTGGCCAAAGACTTTGATTTTGAGTTGACTATAGTTGATCATGGTTCTAACCCCGTATAAGCAAGGAGATGAATTCTTTATTGAATAGTGATTCACTTTCGATGCTTCAAGTCAGACACAACTATAGTCGTTCGATGGATGCCAGGCCATGATTTAACTATAATTAAAGCGGAGTATCCACATTGAAGTTCCACATTATTCTCAAGTCGAGGGAATTATGTAACATTGTTATTTCGAGATTGTTTGTTTGACCTTATTTATCTTAACCGATGGCGAACACTCGATTGAGTCATTTCATGGTTATCCAATAATTATCAATACATAACTTCTTGGTGTCCCCAGCAGCCATGAGTAAACTGCCACCCAACATTTGGAGAGTGTTACGTATTCCATTCTCAACGAATGTATCAATATCCAGTCTTGATACATCTTGACTAGGAATATTTTAAATGCTATATTTATTTTATTGTGATAAATCACTCATGATTACAACACATTGTAACTATTATCGCAAAACATACCATTTATGGATTCATTCAATCTATTTTTAATCAAATCAATAATTAATATAACACATATATCAAGTATATAATAAAAGAAGACACCTTTTATTTTGAACAGAACTAGTCATCGAGTTAGATATGTATAACAAATTACATAATTGACCCTAGTGAATACTCATAACTCTGTCCCTAATAGCATCCCAAAAGCAAAGGCACTATTTCCAATCCTATCCTACTTCGATGTTGAAAGATCAACTATTGAGATAGTTCCTACATGGGCCCGATACCTCTAAAGGCTGACAAAGTGGAGTATTAACTAAGCCGGTACTAAATCACATATCATACTCGAACATCATTCAAAGGGCAGGCTTTAGCGGACTTTATTGCCAAGTTTTCTATTAGAAAAGATGAAGTTTAGTTTTAGGAGGAGGAAGCTCTTAAATGGTGAATGTACGTGGATAGAGCTTCGAACAAGCATGACTTTAGGTCTGGAGTACTGTTGTTAACACCCGAGGAGAGAAAGTTGACCAACGTATGTAACAACCAACATCTTAATAGGCTCGAATTTTGAAAAATCGAAACCCAATCCATTAGGGTATGGATCGTTGGTTTTGTTAACTTGTAATAAGCATAAGTATATCAGAGATCGATCAATCTAAACTCACAATGGAATAGAAAATATAATAGGATATAAATAATGACCGGGGCTACTACCTCAGAATCAATGGTGTTCCTTGGACTTCCAACTGCTTCTTTAGTACCAAGCATGAATAAGAAGACTTCTCCATCAACCGTTCTGTCTTGCTTCAGTGGTTGATTCCTTTAAATCTATCATATGGGTAGTAATGAGGAGGAGGGTCAGAACAATGTTCTGGTGACTGGAAAATTGTATACTTCATCCATAACACAAACTTATACCGATCGGTTTCTATTTAATCGTTATGTCTATTATTTATGACTAATACATTTAATTTTATATATGCACATACGATATATCTACCCTAACCTTCTCCAAGGTATACTTTACATATATATGCTTATGTACACATATATTCTAACATTTCTCTATCCAAAACCCCAACCACTTAATACTTCTTTAATATAAAGCAGGCCCTTCACATCATCAACGCTAGTCTATCGGTTCTAGCTACAGAGACTGATGACTCCTATATACGGCTTTATACATAACATATAATTTAATTGGCATACTACTACCGCAACTCAAAGACTCATCTAAGGGTTAACTAGCCTACCTCCACTAAACTAATTTTTCAACTAACTACCTACCATAAGGTCCAGGTGTATACCATATGGATTCTACACTGGTAGGAAGTGAAATCTGTTAGGACATAACCTGAGTCTTACTACCACTCGCTTGAAATTGCTAGGCGTCAAAGCCTATATGCCAGACCTAGTACTAAATACTGGTACCAACTACTGACATAGCCCGATAACCCTCCATAGCTGGCATCCCTATTTAGACTAACCTAAGTAAGCAAGGAAATATCCCCTTTGGTTACTTACTACCTCTTATTATATATGAAGCATACCCCATTTCCCAAAAGTACTAGGCCATTTAATACTTCAAATCCCAGGCGAACCCTCGGAATATTTTTCCCATTCTTATCTGTAATGTATATCCTTTTCCCACAGGTTCTATGGTTGGTGATGTCACATATCCATAGTAAGTGTACACAACTACTGGTAGCATCTGAGAGAAGGGCGGACTTCTGCTGTGCAACTCTACCGACCTCGCATCCCAACCTACTAAATCAAATTAACCATCCTCAGTTTTAGTATCGGGATAGGCCCACCAATCTTTATTAGTATATTTAAGGCCATATAATTTACCATTATGTCTATTACACTGCCTTGAAATAATTAGTTACTGCCCAACATGTTTATTTACTATTTCTATAAATGTCATTTTGCCCTTAATAAATGTTTATTATCTTAACCGGACATTTCCTAAAGACATTTATGTACTTATTCAATTTATACTTATTATTCCTTCCTTATCTCTCCATAATTACCCTAATAATGTCATTAATCAGTCCCATTATTTCATTTATAACCTATTTAAATTCCTGTAACTCCCTATTCATTGCATATTTATCGCCTATTAATTATAGAGTTACGATCTTTCCATCTTTAATCCTTAATTCCATTATTTATTGTGTGGTTTATTCTAACATTCTAATTACATCTACTGCGAATATTAGCATGTGTTACACTGCATTAATTATGTTTTTAGTTCAAATGTTTAGTGCGGTTATATAAGTTTATGTTTTTATTGTTATATTTCTAGTTATTAATTCCTAGCTAGGATATTCGTTTCCATATTTTAATCTACTAGAATTATCCTTCCAAAAAGTTTTTCAGTTATAAATTTCCATAAATCTATCTAAAATAAGATATTTTCTTCATCTAAAATTACAAGGAATTATTTATTTCCTTTTTATTGAAATAGACAGCGTAAACTATGGAAAGAAAATCCATACTTTATACATCTCTTTCCTCTTTTTATGTATATTCCTTGTCAAATCAGATGCTGCACTTCTTCTATGCAACTAAGAAATTAGACAAATTTATGGAGGTTAAATGGATAATATTTCCAACAAATAAAAATACAGAAATTCACATTCTAATAAAATTAGGGCAAATATAAATTATACCAGCATCTTTACAACCCCAATTGTAGATCTGGAATAAATTCTACATCTTTATCTATATTCAACTTTAAATAACTTAGGGACTGATTTGTAGATATGGGTGTAAATAATTTTTCCTATTTAATTTTCCTAAATTGCAGAATATGTAGGCAATGTTTTATACGTTAATTTTGTGCCTACAACTATTAACCTTTATTTAGGCATAATAATCAAATAAAAATTCAACAAAATAAATTTCAATGTTATAAAAAAAATACATAATTTCCCACTCACCTTTGAAAGTTTTCTAAATCTCCGAGATCTAAACCTTATCCTTTGATTTAACTCCATCTCCTTTTTAATCCAAAGAAAAATGTATAAAAGTGATCTGAATCCAATACTTTATAATCCAAAGAAATACATAAAGAAGAGATTTGGGGTTAAGGAGAATATAGATTTATAATATTGAAATTTACCTTTTTTTTGGCAACGTTGATTCGCTTCTTCTCTTCTTCTTTTTAATTTTCGCTCTTCTCTAATTTGTATAAATACAAGTTATTTTATAGTTAGGAGGAATAGTGGAGAAGAGAAAATGTCAGAGCTTCGCTACTCTTGGTTAGAAAATATGAGAAGAGAAATGAGGGGTTAGGCCTGTATTTATAAGCGCTCGAATCAGTCATAACAGTTAGATTAAAATTATTAAATCCAGGCCTTTGGCTAAGGTTTAAACCCTAGCCAGCATCTCTATGAGTGATCAACCAACCCATGGTGGGGTGGTCGATTGGTGGGCCTCGATTATTAATTATATTTATTCCTATGTTTGTTATTTTAATTATTTTCATTCTGAAATCTTTAAATGCCCATAACTTTTTCGTTTGAATTTCGATCGCAAAACTCCAAATATGAATATTGCTCAAAAAATCACCACAAATGCAATGGTGCAAGTTTCATGGCCAAATTCCATCATTTACTCTAATTTCATTTTTGAAGCCTTATTAATTATTAATGTATTAACATAAATTTTACGAGGTGTCACAACAGAATATAAGTGGGGTTAAAGGCAACGAACAATAACGCCGAATATGAGGTATTGATAATAGGATTGGAGATAGTTAGAGAGTCGCGAATAAGGTCATGTGCATTCATAGCGACTCCCAGTTGGTTGTAAACTAGGCGCTTGGGGAATTCCAAGCTAAAGGGGAACGTTCGGTGTTCTATCTGAGGAAGGTGAAAATATCGCTTAACGAGACGGAGCACCATGTGATCAGATACATTCCATGGGAAGAAAACGAAGATGTAGATGAGTTCGCAAAATTAGAGAGCTTATGAGACGGGCCATTATTAGGATCGATACCAGTGAAGACCCTACCAAGCCCTATTGAGGAGGTGAATGTGGTTGCGACTATTGATGGGGGGAAACTTGGATGACGCCGATCATAAGGTATTTGAGCAAGGGGGTCTTACTAGACAAAATAGATGAAGCTAGGAAAGTCTTGCATGAGGCACCCATTTCATCATTCAGGATGGTATGTTGTACCAAAGGGGATTTTCTAACCCACTATTAAAGTATATTGCCGAAAGGGAAGCCAAAAAGGGGCTGGATAATATACATCTGGGTAGTTGTGAAGTCCATACTAAGGGGCAAACTTTGGCAAAAAAGGTTTTGCGATATGGATACTTTTGACCGACATTAAATTATGACGTGATGGATTATGCAAAGAGGTATAACAAACGCCAATGGTTTACAAAGATCCCAAGGTTTCCCCTGACCGAGCTGACACAATGGTTAGCCCCAAGCCTTTTATAGTCTTGGGAATAGATCTGATCAGTGAACTTCCTATAGCTAGGGGTAGAGCTAAGTATGCCATAAATTGACTAATTTACTAAGTGGCTTGAAGCCGAACAACGTACTAAGGTGTCATCGGCCAAGGTTATAAATTTTTTGGTCATGAATGTAATATGCAGGTACGGAGTTTCACTTCATATCATCTTAAAGAATGGGTTACAGTTTGATAGCATGGAGTTTACCAACTTTTGCCAGTAGCATGGGATAAATAGAGTTTTTCTTAAGTAGCATACTCGTAAGCTAATGGACAGGTGGAAGCGGTCAACAAGGTTCTTAAAACCCTTATAAAAAGAGGCTTGAAAAGGAAAAAGGAGTAAGGGTGGACGAACGCACTCTGGCACTATGGGCCTATCGCATTTCTTTCAAGACTGTGATAGGACATACCCATTTTCCTTGGCCTATGGGTCAAATGCCATGTTACCCGTGGAAACTATAGTACCATCCCATATAAGGATTCATTATGACTCAAATAAGAATGAAGGGCTTCTAAATATGTCACTAGATTTGATTGATGAGAGGCATGATGAGGCTGCTTTGAAAGCCGTGGCACATAAGCAAAGGATATCCAAGCAGTATAACGCCAAGGTCAAACACCACCCACTCAAGGAAGGGTATTTAGTGTCGAAGAGGTTATTCCCTAGACCGGAGAATATCAACCTAATCTGGAAGAGACTTTATGTCATTCATAAAGATTTGAATAATTAAGCTTACATCCTCAGCATAGTGGATAGGGTTGTGTTCAGAAAAGCTTGGAATGCATAAAACCTTCTTCGTTATTTTACTTGATATTTTTTGCCTTTCTTATTGTCTATTCAAGTACTTCAATTTAAGGTAATCATGAAGTGATTATTAATAAAATGTGCATTCCTTAAAATATTAGTGTGACAGGTGATTCTTGATTACATATGGATTATTGTGAACACCTAAGCTAAGGAATAAGACATGGTCAGTGGCTTTGACTAACCCACCACTATCAATGTATGGTGGGGATGGGGTTAAGTGAAAAAACTCAACAAATTTGCATTTGTACCAAATGAAAATTGTAAAAAGCTTTATGAGCCGAATTCTCTTAAACTCGGGAATAGGTCGCATCACCATGACATGGCTCTTATCCCCAGAATAAAGCCCTAGCTAGCAATGGCAAACCGGACTTACCTGTGGTCGAGACATGACCACAGACTGGGTAGTTCGCCATCGATGAGCAGCCTAGTCGGTAATGGAGAACTGGATTTATCAGCGATTGGGACATGACCACCGACTGGGTGGTCCATCATTAACAATTAACACTAAAACTTTGGCAGGTAATGGTGAACCAAATTTACCTATGGTTAAGACAAGACCACCGATTGGGTAGTTTGCCATTTACGATCGACCCTAAAACTCTAGCCGACAATGGCGAACTGGATTTATCCATGGTCAGGACAAGACAACCGATGGGTAGTTCGCCATTTACGATTAACCCTATAACTCTGGCCAAGAATGGGAATTGGATTTACCCATGGTCAGGACATGACCACTAACTGGGTATTTCGCTATTGATGATCGACCCTAAAACTCTGACAGGCAAGGTCGAACCGGATTTACCCATGGTCAGGACATGACCATCGACTGGGTAGTTTGCCATTGACGGTTGGCCATAAAACTGTAGCAGGCGATAGCGGACCAGATTACCCATGTTCAGGACATGACCACCAACTGGGTTGTTTGCCATCGACGATCGACCCTAAAACTTTGGCCGGCAATGACGAACCGAATTTACTCATGTTAGGACATGACTACCAATTGGGTATTTTGCTACTGATGAACGACCCTAAAACTCTGACCGACAATGGAAAACTGGATTTACCCATAGTCAGGACATGACCATTGACTAGGTAGTTCGCCATTGGTGATCGGACCTAAAACTCTAGCCGGTAATGGCAAACTAGATCTACCTCTAGTTAGGACATGACCACTGATTGGGTAGTTTGCCATGGGTAATTGGCCCCGTCACTCTGCTCGATAATGGCGAACTAGACTTACATGTGATCGGGACATGACCATCGGCTGGGTAGTTTGCCATTTACGATTGGCCCTGAAACTTTGGTTGGCAATGATGAACCGAACTTACTTATAGTCAGGACAGGACCATAGATTAAGTGTTTCAACACTGGTGATCAGCCCTGGGAACTCAAGGATAACCACCGACTCATCATAGTTAAGAAAATTTTATGAATAAAATGCAAAGAATACACACAAGAGAATAAGAAAACATGAACAATAAAAAGTAGCAAGAAAGCAAGTTATAAAGAATCACTACATCCAGACATCGTCAATAACCAAATATATACAACACAAAGTCATAACCATCAAAAATAATATTCAAACTCCCATATAGAGGTCATCAAAATTGGATATGTGTACTCGGAATGTTTAATACATCAAAAAAATGAAAAACAAACTATCCCAAACAAAAGAAACTCAACCACATAAGCATCACTTAGACCAAGACAAACTACCTTTCTTGGAATTATTAGGTCTGGCAGGTCTTTCTCCTTTTTATCCTCCTTTGACTTAGACATAGAAGCTGCATCAAGCTCAGTCTGCTTCTTCTTATAAACTTAAGCTCCTTTGTTGCCTCTAATTTAACCATGTATATCTCCTTTGGGAACTTAGCCATTATATTCTCCCTAAGAAATTCATCCCTGTCAAAGTCCTGGTTGATTCACTGTAGCTTGTAATCATAATTTTAGTATCCTCCTTAAGAGCGGTAATCATCTTTTCATGGTTTTCCTCCACTTTGATGGCTGATGTGGGGCTTTAGAATAAACTAAGGCTCTAGAAGGATCCATCGTGACCGTATCACCGACATGAAATTGAGGAGTAGTGGCCCGTGGGCTATATAGAAGAATCCAACTTCCTTTAGGGGAAGATCTGAGCGTCAGCTCGGGGCTGGGCGTCATCCTAGGGTTGGTTTTGGATAGGAATGTCTGTGGAGATGTGATAAACAGTTAGCAAAATGTCATGCATGAGGGCATAAATAGCCGGTTTTGAAGTCTGACCATAGGTAGTAGTCCCTAAATCAGAACCGCCATTTTCCTTCCCTCCCCATGCTCTTCCTCCTTTTGATCTCTTTCATCAGTTGATAACTTTACATAACCCCAGCGAATATCTTCTTTCTCCTCCACAGGAAGCGAGCCTCAACAGCCTCGAGATTAAAAGGTGGCACTCCCTGCTCGCTGGCTTCCTTAGCTTTCTTGATCAATTTCCTATGAATATAGGCCATGACCTCTTGATTGTCGTCCATCTATGCCAGACTTTACTCAGTATACATTCGGAAATAGATCTCATCTAGGAGCTCTTCACTCTCCGCCATAGCTTCTCAACTATTTTTGTCTCGGCTTCTTTTTCGACGGTCACAGTATCAAGTCTGGTCTTAATATAGGCTCTCTCATTCTTCTAATCCTTTGCCGTTTTCTTCAATTCCAAAAATCCAATCTAGACTTTGCTCATTGTAGCTTGAATTTTAGCTAGTCACTTTGAATATTTGGCTTTAACGTTCTTATAATCCTCATATAGTCTTTTGTTTTTGGAATTGTAGTCGTCCTTTAGTGCCCTAAAGTCGTGAGCATGGTCCTTCTTCAGCTTTGCTAGTTCATCAGAGCGAACAATCTTGAGTTTCTCAATCTCCTTAGCTTGGGACCTCTCTAGTGCTTCTAACACTACTAGATACGCTGTCTTTTTCATAAAGGTGCTTCCTGAGCTCAAAAATCTACCAGTGCTGATCAACATTTTTCCTACTGATCTCCTCACCAGCCTTAATCACTTTACCATGAAATTAAGATAGTGCCTTCACATCTCTTAGTCCATCCCCGAGAAGGTCGATCATGTCAGAAAAAGTGGTAGCGGGAGCATATTCCGGTAAGCGAGATATGGATCCCTAGGTTTATATGGTTGCTAAAATTCATTGTAGTTTGGCTCTTTAGTATCAGTGATGATAGCGGTTTCTTCCTTATCCTTACCCTTGTCCATGGAGGAAACTATGATCTCCCCCACCTTAAGTCAGTGGATGGTTGCCTAATATTTTTGCTTGGTCAAAAGATGACATGGCCTTTCAACATCTGCTGGAGGCACATCAGGCTTTAGCTATTTAAATTTGAACTAAAGCTTGCTTCTCCTTGAGCTCATACTCCCTACAAAAAATATAACGATGATGATGAGTTAAAATCATGCTATTGCTAAGAAATCCATCGGTGAAACATAGAAAAGGAGGGTGTGTGTGAAGAGTGCATAACATTTAGACGAACCCTTAGGGTCCTCATGCATCTCCAGCTTTCGTTGAATCTCCGCTATTAAGGCAGAGTTCCCATATGAAATCCCTAGTTCAAGTTCCTATAAATAGTCAAAGAAAGTAATATTCCCTAGGACAAACTCCTCTTGATCCCCAAACCCAAAAGTTTTGTTCAAAGCCTCCTCAACATCAAGATTGTATAAGGAATCGAGTCCAATCTGCCTAAAGGAATGTGCTTCACTCTGATTTGAGGTGGTAGTCACTATCATGTGAACACTTGCTTACCCTCTCAATAGCATTACTACCAACACCATAATCCTCCACTCCCTTATGTATTTTAACCGACCACTTACACGGGCTCAACCCTAAAAGAATCTAGTTCTTACTCGATGGCATCTGTATGCACAACAAGGTCCGTATCTAGCGGGGCTGACATCAAATCAACACCAAAAGCAGAAGGTTGAGAAGTCCGTGCCTCACTTGTCTCACTTGACTTAGAAATTTTCCATATCTTTGCAGGTTTGCACATAGTGGGAACTCTACCTTTCCCAATGGAGCGCCCGTTAGCTAGCAGCCTAAGCTGTCTAAGCTTATCATCTGTCAGTAGATGGTGGACCTCCCTTAATTCTAGCAAAATTCTCTTCAAGTTCTCCAACATCTCTTCCAAGTCATCGCCTATTACTTCTCTCACCAAACCTAAGGAAATGCCAAATGGTGGATAAGTGGCCTAAGTAAAGTTTTTCCAAGTAAGAATGAACCTGAACGAGCAACCATAGTGACTTACAACCTGAGTGCCATTGATGGAAGCATAGAGAAGTATCCCGAATAAAAAAGTAATCATTTTTAAACATGTTGTACTTGAATACAAATCCTCCACCAGCTTAAACTTGCTTCTCACCCCAACATAAACGTCTTTCCTTAATTTGGATTGCGTATAAGAACCTAATCCGCCGATGTGTAGGCGGAATCTGGAACTCTTGCATAAAAATAGCAAAGAGGCTAGTCAATATAGCATACCCATTCAGATGCAGCTAAAAGGGAGTGATCTTTAGGTATAATAGAAATCTAGTAATCCATGTAGAAGAGGAGGCGGGGCCCCTGCCATGCAATGATATCTGGAGTAAGCTATGTACCCCTCGAGAAGGGAATGAGCCCATTGGAAAAGAGTGGGCAGGAGCATGTCACCCTTCGGTAGTCCAGGAGCAACGGCTATGGTATCCAAGTGCTTAGATGATAAAGTGGAAGCTACTGACTCGATGGGGTCTACCTACAGTTGTGAAGGACCATACCCATGAAATAAGGAATGGGAAGAGCTGAACTGGTTAATCCTACATCCCGATGGTACAGGATCAAAATGGGCAGAAGAGGAAGGGGCTTGATCTCCAACAGCACTCAATGAACGAGTATTGCGATGAATCGATATGCCTGCCTAATATATGAATTTGTCTCACATATTAACACTGAATACACGTATGTGTGTGTGTGAGTGTGTGTAGTTGCATATACAATATAATAGCAAAAGAATATATGAAAATAAGAGGTAAGGGATTGATCTAGAAAACCTAAGTATTTGATGTGGTGGTTCGGTTGCAGGTGACCTGCAACTTTGAAGTTTGCCTAAATGTTGCGGTCGGTAAAGTTCGATAGTAAATCAAACCACCAAACCACTCTCATTATAATGCCGAAAAAAATTCTAATCCTAGATAAGATTTAGAGCGGTAGAGTAGGGCAACCCCACCACCTAGGATATCCTTGTGTCATATTAACTCCTATTCGACAATCACCCCGCATTCAAATTATCCAAAACCGTACCACCTAACCTAAGTGCAAACAACACACCTGAACTCCCAAACTAAGGAATGACCAACAAAGACGCTAGCCTAATAACATAAACTAGTGAGTCGTCATACATTCCTAAACTTATGTTTAGTAGCCAAATACCTTAGCTAAACCGTGGAAACACAAAGCTCACCACAAACCCAATGCTCCAAAATCTAATACAATAACGCAACCTAGAGTTAATCCACGTCTAAACGAAATGACCTAAGTCCCATTCAAGAATTAGTGGCAATTAGAATCCCCCAATTACTAGTTCGATATACCCAAATAACCATGAAGCACAAAGAAAATAGATAGCATAACCGGTGTTGTAAACATTGAGATTAACAAAGAGAGGATCATACCATAGAAGAATTGCAGGGAAATGGAAGAAAAATCGAAGTTTGAATCGAATTGAATGCGAATTTAGCTAATAACACGATGGAAGAAGAATAGGCGTAAGTGATTTCAGAGGATGAACAAATTAAGTAAAATATGGACAATGGGGTTTTGGCTCTATATATATACATATAGGAGGAGTACTTGGCCCGGTGTCTGATCAACAAGGATCGAATAAAGTATTATGTTCGATAGGCTACTACCGGACAAGAATATACCAAACAGAGGCATACATAAATCAAGGAGAATGATGGTTAGGGCTTGTGTGCTTGATGATTGTGGCCGAACAATGATTCAATGTATGGAATAGAAAAATGAGATGGAAAATTATAGAAGACATAAAAGATGAAGGAAAACCCTTGATAAAGTAATGAACAAAGTGCACTCTATACTCTACGAAGTGCACTTTGGGGGGGAAGTTCTATGGGTGTTTCCGCCCAGGAATTAATAGATGCAAAAGGGTAAGCTAAAATAAGAATAGTTAAGATGTGCGATGCAACTCGTGTGGATGATCCCAGTTGAAGAGGCAAGATGTAATAACCATTGTCGAGAAGCATTTAATAGGGAATTTTATAATAAAAAATAAAATAAATGAATGTGTTTTAATATAATGAATATGAAATTTTAAAGATAAATTTATAAGAAATAAAATGGTTAGTTAGATTTTTATAGAGAATAATATTTGAAATAAAAGAGCACAAAACATATTTTCTTACTAAAGGAATTTTATTTTAATTATTATAGAAAATTTGGAATTTATTTAATAAATGAGATAAAATAGAAATTTAAAGAAATAATTAGATTAAATAGATATAATTATAGAAAATAATTTCATAATATATATAATGTTATTGATTGTTAAAATAAAATAGGATTTTATTTGATTGATAAATGGGTTAGGATAAGTATATAAGAATTGTTTCATGAAAGGAAAATGAAAATGTGAATAATAAACAGACAAAGCCCAAATGCAATTAGCCCAAAGCCCTCATTCTTGAGTTTGGATATTTCTGAAACTAGATTTTCCCTCCATTTTTTCAAATATTTGCTCACATTCACAAGTTGGAGCATCCTGTAGCTCACAACTTCATTTTGTAAAATTGTTACAACTCTCACATCTTCCTAAAATATTCAAATAAGATAAAATAAATTTCTATAAATTCCCAAATTTAAATATGTGCTTCTTGACATTAATTTACACACTAGCTAGAAAGAAATTCAAATTTTAATCAAATTCTTGGCTTTGGAAAAATTACAGTAAAGAGAAAGAAAGGCAGAGAAGTAGCTAGAGTGGAAATTGAAGTTCTTCAACTTAAGGTGAGTGTTCTAACTCACTTATTATGTCTATATCGATTCTATGATGGTCATGATCATAAGCTTGTGCAAAGTTGTAAACCCATTTATGATAAATATAAGTTTTTTCTTTTCTTTATGATTGTGGAAACAATTTGGAATTTGAGTGTTTATGGACATGTTAGGATTGAGGAATAGGTATATATAAATGTATGAACTCGACTAGAAGAGGAGATATCAAGTAGATTGAAGAAAGGGGAAGGGATTCAATCAAAATGATTGAAATAGGGCTATAAATTCATGACACTGGTGTGCACCCACCCATCCACCGATGGCCACGAGTTCTGCACCCTACAAATTTTAGAAAACTGGAATAAAATAAATAGAAATATAAAAAGTAAAAGTAAAAAGTAAAATACGATTAATAAAATTACTTACTAACCATATTTTAGAAATGAAAATTTTATAGATTTAATTATATAAAATATTATTTATGGAGATAAAGTTATAAATTCAGAGACTTTGAATTTCAAGATTTTTACTTTAAAAATGAAAATAGAATATGTAAATAAAATATAAATTATATACATCCTAAATCTAAAATTATTTTGTTTGATAGAATATTATTTAAATAGAAATATTAATTTAATAACTTGATTGTCAAATAATAAATTAATTACGAAGTTTAATAACTTATTTAAAAATCCTATTTAATTATTAAAATTATCAATAGGCTTTGAAATGTTTTTGAAGTAATGTTATGACTTCATTGAAGTATTACAAAAGGGGTTTATAAATTAATTTAAATAATTCTAAGTAACATTTTGATTATTATAATATAATAGGATATACTTTTGATTATAAAATATTGTTAATGCTTTCATAAGGATATGTAATATTTTCATAAAAGTATAACTGCATTTATAAATCATTTGTATGTTTATATTTTCTATGTAAAGAGAAATATAAATAAACGAGGTTAATAATACCGTCTGGTATGGAAATTTTGGTAATATTTCTTCGGTTATCCATTGGACTTGTTGCATAGAATACTGTGGAGATTAAGTGCAGTTTATGAGCACTAAATAAATGAATGTGTAGCACATGGTAGTATGTGATGCTATTGTGATATTTATTCTACTATTCATTGTAAGTAGAGGACACTCTTATGACAGGAATGTTGTTGTTGGAATAGTACTTATGTGAGGTGATACTCATAGTGGTAGTAAGATTGATGCCTATTTGAATAAAGATACTACATGTATGTCTATCATGATGTCTATGCCTATTATACTTGTTGGAGTGAACTAGATTAGGCAAGTATCTATCCTAGTGGCCTGATTGCGAGGTAGAGCCTCGGATCCGTGACACTTATAATGAGTATAGTAGAGATGGTGCCCTTTAAGCCCCGTGTCACATAGGCCACCAGTCTGTTACCATAGAGGCACTTGCAGGGTCATGACTGAGGCTTAACGTAGAAGAGTAACAGATGGATATGTGTCATGATGACCATCGAGGTAACTAAGACTGTAGGTGTCAGGTTAGTGGAACCAAGTATGTGACTTTTGGAGCAGGCAGGCGACCATCAGTCTCCCGTCTGGTTCTATGTTGAGTGATAGATAGACACATGCTATTTATATACCTCACTTGAGTATAGTGATGTTGAGATTTGACTCTACTTGGGACCTTGTGTTTGTCGTACAGCCAATTCCCATCACCACTTTTTATAAGTTTTTTTTGTGTGTGTGTATGTGATGATACAGATGTATAGATGTGTGTTTATAATTAATGTATAATTGATGGATGAATGATATATTTATACATTGTTTGGACTCTTGGATGGATGAAATATACATATATCCATCGATGCATTCATATATCATTTATTTTTATCATTGACATATCATTATAGAAATAGTACCCATGTGTTATTTTATAATACTTAGGTCAACCCAAGATGTTCCAAGTGCAGGTACGAAGTAATTCACTTGCCATGTGAGGCATTTTTGGAGGCTAGTAATTACATTTGGATGATACATTCCCTTATATATTTTGTAGCCTCATTTATTTATTTATTATGATGTATTGAGATGATGTATGTATATAGTGTGCTAGAGACTATCAGTTTTCAGACCCACTAGGACTATATATATGTGACATGTTATATTTTATTTTCTACATTATGACTTTGTGTACTTTATTATCTATTTCGTGTTATGTATTATAATTTCCCAGATACGCGTGTGTTTATTACTTTGTGCCGATAATGAGTACGTATAAGTGAGTATTATTCGATTTTGGAATACATAATAGTGTCAGCCTAAGGGAATATTTACGTATGTAAGACCAATATTGCCTATTCTTCGTATTACCAGATTGTATTACTTAGTTATACTCTTTGGTAGTATGGATATAGAGGTGGGGAGTTTCATTTGGTATCGGAGCAGGATTAGAACAATACATGAAATATAGAAACACGAGTTATTGGCCTAGTTGAACTTAGGAGTCTCTCTATCCCTTGGATAGATTATATATATATATAAGATGTACGTGGTGATTACTGGGAGTAGTCATCTAGGCATGTATGTGTTATCTGAGCGATTTGATTATATGTTCAGATATTTCTTGCTTATACTTAATATGAATCTCGCTCCTGTATAGTAGTGAGAACGGCTGGTGCTCATTCAGGTCATGTTGACCCGGGACAGTCTAGCAGATCTAGGGGAGTATTAAAGACCACATAGTAGCTGATGGAGCTTGTGAGGAGCATTCAGCAGTCTAGTGCTTCCGCAACTCCAAATCCTCCCACTCCTCGATCAAACTTTGCCAGGTTGTTTATCGACTATACCAGCCTTAAAGGAAAGACCTTCAAAGACACGGAAAGGGTAATCGAAGTCCAAGCATGACTCAAGACATGTGAGTGTATTTTCACATGCATGGGAATCGCAGACCAACAAAAGGTCCAGATTTCTTCGAGCCAGTTACAAGAGAGCATTGGACGGGCACGAGCTACTGGTAGCAGAGATAGATGAAGATGAATCATGTTGAGATCAATACAATACCCGTTTTAAGCGAAAATTTCTTCCTAAAGCCAAGAAAGCAGTGGCGGCTAAAGTTTATAGATTTGAATCAATATCGAGTGCTTGTAGCCGAATATATTGCCACTTTTGAAGCATTATCAAACTATGGAGCTGCTCTCATCAATACCCCATTGAAGAAGAAACAAAATTTATCTATGGTCTGTACAAAGCTTTGAGGAAAGCTCTACTTCCAAAACTAGATGCTACTTTTGAGAAATTGGTTGACGCTGTCCTTAGGCTCAAGAAGCAGAGAAGGAAAGTGGAGATGAGGAGCCAAAGAACAAGGTCAGGTTTGGATAAAAATGGAAGTTCCTATTCAAAATGCAAAGGCCAAAGTTTCTAAACAAGAGGCAAGTAAAGAGTAATGCAACATAAAATAAGGCCCGTTTCAGGGATCATGTGGTGTGTTTTAATTATGGAGAGAAGGGTCATTACTCTAAGGAGTGTTCTAAGCCACGACTTTCATAATATCAACCTAGATGCAGAGTTTGCAAAAAGTTGGCCATCTTGGTTATTCATTCCCGAAGAAAGATGGCAAGTTGAATGCTCTTGGGTCTACCAGTGAGCTATCCTAACTAAAGGGAAAGTTCCAGATGCATTGGAAGCTACAATCTTATTTAAAGATTTTCCTGTTAGAATTCTACTCAATACGGGTGTGTCCTGTTCATTCATATTGAAGGAATTAGTTAATAGATTTTATCTTGCCATTGTGTATTTAGTCACATCTTTGAGGAATGTAAACCATATTGGAGGATACACAACCCTCGAGATGTTATATAAGAATATTGAAATAGTATTATATCGATATCCTTTCTTTTGTGACTCTCATGTGTTTGAATATATAGGATTTGGCATCATCCTTAGAATGGATTAGCTAGATCAATATGAGGCACATTTATTATGCACTGAAAGGATTGTTACTCTTAGCCATCCAGATTATATGGAGCGAGTTAGTGTAGCTTTAGGGAGTATCTATAAAAACTCGAGTGGATTGTTGAATATGCGTCTATATGATTTTTGTTTGATGATAATAAACATATATACATTTATTTAAATGTATTTGATAATGTACTATTTCATTTTTTCACAGATTAAATAGATATTTGCTGAATAAAATAAATAACACAGAATTTGAATTCGAACAGAAATTTTTTATTGCAATTTTTGAATAGTACACATTCAGGCTCTCACTATAACTATACAATTTCTGAATACATCACAATTCATTTTTACATAAATAACCTCACTACATATCACTCACACTCGTATTTTGTCTTCAACTGCATTCCAGTCTGATTCCAGCATCCGAGTAATCTGCAAAAATATTTTCAAACGCAGTAAAATTGAAAGAGAAATATTTTTGAAATTTGAAATAAAAGATGATTTTGAAAATATTATTTGCCTCAGTTATTTGGGTTGTTCGTCATCATTTATATGTGAATTCATCACACACGAACATTGTGACATGCACAGTGTATCACTGTACATGCCACAAGGCCGTGCACACCGATATATATACACTTGATAAATTTACAGGGACAGGTGAGCACAGGTCAAACCCAGATTATCGGATTCAACACAGGTGCAAATCAAATGAAATGGTCAAGACACATAAATCACAGCCTCAATCAAAATTCAAATGTACAAATGCAATAACAGTCGAAAGCAAATCAGACTCAACAGTAGTATCAAAACAGTGTCAACCAGAAATCAAGCACACACTTGAGTACACATGAACTAAACTGCCCAGGCCCAAGTGAAGCAGCTCGACTACATGAATCAGACATGTACTCAATGCAGCAACCAAAACAAGTGCACAAATGTACACAATCCAGGCAAAGCAGGATGGCTACAAACTCAACAGCATATGTACTGCATGTACAAGACTCAAAGACACAAATACAATGCAAATGGACACATGTGAAACAAGTTCAAGTGAAGTGCACAAGTTCAATGCAGACAAGCTACATGATCACTGACCGCATATAAAGCATCAACATAGTGAACTCAATAGATATAAGCTTCAACTGAACTCAAAGCAAAACTCAAACAATGCCAACATGATCAAGTTCAAAGCAATCAGGTCTCAAACAAGTTCAAATGCACGATAGGCCGAGAACCAGACCAGTACATCCAATTCAGAAATGAATTCGACCAAGAATGTAAACAAGTCTCAACCACTGCAACAATACAAACTGACTCGAAGAAATGTCACCAAGCAAACAAAATGTCCAGACAACAACAGAGCTCAATGCAATACAAGTGCCACAATGAAACAATATGAATGCAGTAACATCCACAACATCAGGTCGAGCCAAAAATGGCAAAGGTGAAGTCGTGGACACAAGAAATGAACAAGAAGTAAAGTCGAAGTCTACCAGAGAAAATCACAGACACTAAAAGGCCAATGAAGTTTCAAGTTAAAGTCGAAGCCGCAGCAGTTTTTCAAAATATTCGAACAAAATAAAATATACGAAGTGTCAAAATTGAAGAAGTCAGAGACGTCATGAACAACATATCAGGGTCAAGCCGTGGAAAACAAGTTTCACCATATACGAAAGTATATTCGCATATGAATTGGTCAAGGAAAATCGCAAGCATCCAAGCATAAATGATCGGTAGAGATAAATTCAAATATATTATTATGCGAACGAAAATATAGGAACTGGAATCCTATATAAACAATGCTAACATCATCGGCAAAATAATCAGATTCGAGTACAAGCAAAAACAGTAAACCGATAAAATACAATTCCAAAATCATCTTCCAACTCGAATCAAAAATCGGAGTTCAATTGAGCATAACTGAAAAGCACAAAGGAAAACCACATACCAAATTGAAGCCGAACTCCAGAAGCAACCGAAAAGACGAACAAATATTCTCTTGATTTACAACCAGATTGATCGAACAATCGGCAGCTTCACAAAGCCCTAAATTGGATCAAGGACGAAAGCCCTAATTTCGCAAAGAGGAACGAACGAGAGAACAAAGCCGCCATTTGATTTCTTCAGAGGATCGGGTCTAATAATAAAAAGGGGCCGGCTAAGTTATTAAAGAAAGAGATAGGGTTTAAAAATATAAAGGGGTTTTAATTAAGGGCTTTGTTTTATTTGTTTTTTAAATCGTTTTAAATTTGTATCTAAATTTCAAACTGGTATTTTTTCTAGTCGTGTGACTAGGGGACAATCTACGGGGCGTAGATTGAGAATTCGCAACTCAGTGGCTGAGTTGTGGCAGGGTTTTGAGCGTAGAGTTAGGATTAGTCGGTAGCGGGTGTCGCAAGTTTACGTGTGTAAGCGTCTGACTATCTAATTTCTAGTAGAAACCTTGGGGGCAGCACGTAGGCAGGGTTTTGCCGAAGCTGGGTAAATTCTGTGTTGTTCTGTTCTGTTATTCTGCAATATCTGTGCTGTTATTCTGCTGTGTTGAAATCTGTGTTGATATTTATTAGCTTCCGCAATTAATTTATATAATTGGTAGTATCACCCTATTCACCCCCCCTCTAGGGTGAAATCGATCCTACAAGTGGTATCACAGCTAGGGAATAAAGTCAAATTTTTGATTTAAAAAATTCGATTTTTTTTCAAAAATCAATTTTTATTTTAAAAATTTGAATTTTTAAAATGGCGTCTTTTAATAATGCTTTTGCTGAGGGTCAGTCGATAGTTAGACCACCAATGTTCAATGGTGAATATGCTTATTGGAAAAATAGGATGAAAATTTTTCTAGAAACCATTGACGCTTGGAATATAGTTGAGACTGGATATAACAAACCAACTATAACAATGAACAATCAGGAAATAGAAAAACCAAAGGATCAATGGACAGAGTTAGAAAACAAATTACAAATTACTAACGCCAAAGCAATGAATTCTATTATTTGTTTATTAGATCAAATTGAATTTAATCGTGTTTCACATTGTTCATCTGCGCAGGAAATATGGCACACTCTCGAAGTGACTCACGAAGGAACATCTCAAGTCAAAGAATCTCGCCTTGCTATGCTAAGCAGCGAATATGAGAACTTTACAATGGCAAAGGAAGAAAATGTCAAAGATATGTACGGACGACTTTCCAATATCGTATACAAATCGAAAGCTCTCGGAAAATCATACGCCGAACTGGAAATAGTCCGAAAAATCCTCAGAGTCCTTCCACGAAGCTTTGAAGCCAAAGTGACTGCAATTCAAGAATCAAAAGATTTGAAACAGTTGAAAGTTGAAGAACTCATCGGAAATCTCACCACATATGAGCTAGAGATAAAATTCAAAGAAGAGCGTGAAGAAGGAGATACTCGGAAGAAATCGATAGCTCTTAAAGGAACAACTGAAAGTGATGATGATGACGATGATGATGGTGCAAAAGAACTAGAGCTGTTAATAAGAAAATTCAAAAAGTGGAATCAGAAACACGGAAATCCAGCTCTAAACCAAAAGTTAAAAAGTAGAATAGCAAAAGTATTTGACAGCCCAGACAAACAGAAGATCATCTGTTACGAGTGCAACAAACCCGGTCATATCAGTCCCGACTGTCCACAAAATAAATTCAGCCGTGGAAAGAAACAGAAAAAGAAAAGTTTTGCAGCCACTTGGGATGAAACGGATGAGGATGATAAAAGCACTGGCAGTGAAAGCGAAAAAGCGGATTTGTGCCTTCAAGGTAATATAACTGACAGTGACGATGACGAGCCAAGTGAGGTATCAAAACTTACCCATTCTGAGTTGCTTATTTATTTCCATGAAGTAAACGGCTGTTTTGAACGACTTAGGGAAAGATACGCTAAACTTGAATCACAAAGAGATAGTTTAATAGAATCAAATGAACAACTTGAGCAGTTAGTTAAAAACTATCAAAGTAGAATCCCTAAGTGTGATAAGTGTCCAACATTCGAAGATGAGATTAAAAAATCAGAAGTTAAAATTAAATCGCTTGAAAATGAAATTCTGATTTTAAAACAAAGTGAAAATACTAGAAGAGAGAATTCTATTAAAAAGTGCACCCAATTATTAAACGAAAATGAATCTCTCAAAGCACAAGTCCAACAACTGTCAACGACTTTAGGAAAATTTTCCAAAAGTGAAAGATCGTTGAATATGCTATTAGGAAAACAAACTGTCAATATTGATAGACAAGGACTTGGTTATACTCAAACTGAACGGTATAGAAGGGAAACTAAACAAGTCAATTCGATGTGCACTATTTGTAGAAAAACTGGACACGATCAAAATAATTGTTGGTATAGACCCAAACACAAGAAAACAATTTCAATTTGGGTTCCAAAAGGCACAAAAATAGAATCTCTCAAAATTAAACAAATCTGGGTGCCAAAAGGAACATATACAAATAGTTATGGGTCTCCACAAAATTATTTTTCAAATTATTCTGCCACTAACAATCATGGACCTATAAAAACAAATAGGTCACAAAAATATTCTACCGTGTAGGTGTGGTGGCAGGCTAAGGAACAACATCGGTGTTATTTGGATTCTGGCTGTTCCAGAAACACAACAGGCGACAATTCAAAGTTCCTTAGCCTAGTATAAAGGTGACAGATTCACAAGGACAACAACGAAAGATTATCGTACAGGTAAAACAGGTAATTGTATTTATTATCAAACGATAAATTAAATGTGATAATCTGCACCATAATCTGAATTAAATCAGCCAGTTATATGAAATAATTGATGATGTTAATTCCGACTTATTCAAAATGTTGACCAATTATCATTGAATAGAAATTGCTTGGATTAATTAATTGATTGATTACTGATTACTCATGCTACAAGTGGATATATTTGCTTATCTGTTCTGACACTATGATTATTGCTTGTATATTTCAACGGCTTCAATTCAAAAGGGATGTTACAAATGATTTTATGAAATTTGTTGAATTTTCACAGTCTGGTCTATAACATTGAAAATGATGAGTGAAAGAAAAATTTAGATGCAGATTACACTGGCAATCTAGTTGATGAAAAATTACTAGTGGAACGTGATTTAACATTCAGTAATTGCATCATTTTTCAAAGAAAATATCTGCATATTTTTCATTTCAAATAATTTTCAATTAACAGATATTTTTCTTAGATACACCCTTCAAGAAAATCATTTTTGACCTTATTTCAGATTAGTTATATCAGAGAAATTGATTTTATAATTATTTTTGAAATTGATTTTGAATCACTACTTTAACTAATCTGATCCCCTACTAATTATCGAAAAGATAAATAGTGATTGAAAAAGTGATGAGTGTTGATATTAATCATATATTATAACTCGAGACGGTATATTTAATAAAATTCTTTAGAAATTTTAAACAAGAGTTATAAAAATTTTGTTTGGCAAAAATTTCACGACCATTTCTATTTCTATCATTTTTCTATCAACCATCACTCATCAAAATCCAATATAGTAAGTCAATATGTGGTATTTTAAACGGGAATCATTCATTTTTCATTTTATTATTTTAACAAATAAAAACATCCAAAGAATTCACTCTCATTTAAAAGTCCTCACGGTTATGCATGAGTGAATTACTTTGAATTTGTTATGTGCTTCCATGCTCATTTAAAAGTCCTCACGGTTATGCATGTATGGAACGCATATCAAAAATTGATTGATTAAATAGACAAGTTGATTCTAATCCCATTTAAAAGTCCTCACGGTTATGCGTGGTTAGAAGATACTTGAATTCATTTAAAAAATATATTGGAATACTACTAATCTCATTTAGAAGTCCTAACGGTTATGCATGGTTAGTAGATATTCAAATTCCTGTTATAAATATACCACAAATAGACCCAACTATATGGTTTTATATGATGACATTATTCCTATCATTCTAAAGTGGAATATGCGTCAAACAGAGTATTTATGATTTTTGTTAGATTTTTCTATTGAAATTTAATATTTATACTCGATTGGGAATTAATATTATTTTAATGTTAATCACTTTATCTCTATTTTTTCTAGCACTATTATTCTTTTGCTGATAACAAAAGGGGGAGAGAAAAGTTAAGATTTTGAAAATAAAGGTCAAATATTTTCTAATTGCATCAAAGCTCATTTGAATATTTTATTCGCATGCATATATGTAGGGGGAGTAATGTGTAGATAGGGAGCATTCAAATAGGGGGAGCAAACTGAATAATCAAATACATTTAAAATAGTCAAAATCTTAAATATATGTTTGTTATCATCAAAAGGGGGAGATTGTTGAATATGCGTCTATATGATTTTTGTTTGATGATAATAAACATATATACATTTATTTAAATGTATTTGATAATGTACTATTTCATTTTTTCACAGATTAAATAGATATTTGCTGAATAAAATAAATAACACAGAATTTGAATTCGAACAGAAATTTTTTATTGCAATTTTTGAATAGTACACATTCAGGCTCTCACTATAACTATACAATTTCTGAATACATCACAATTCATTTTTACATAAATAACCTCACTACATATCACTCACACTCGTATTTTGTCTTCAACTGCATTCCAGTCTGATTCCAGCATCCGAGTAATCTGCAAAAATATTTTCAAACGCAGTAAAATTGAAAGAGAAATATTTTTGAAATTTGAAATAAAAGATGATTTTGAAAATATTATTTGCCTCAGTTATTTGGGTTGTTCGTCATCATTTATATGTGAATTCATCACACACGAACATTGTGACATGCACAGTGTATCACTGTACATGCCACAAGGCCGTGCACACCGATATATATACACTTGATAAATTTACAGGGACAGGTGAGCACAGGTCAAACCCAGATTATCGGATTCAACACAGGTGCAAATCAAATGAAATGGTCAAGACACATAAATCACAGCCTCAATCAAAATTCAAATGTACAAATGCAATAACAG